>OY970816.1:16196976-16821855 GCA_963853775.1 Xanthia togata
ATTCAAATAAATTATTTGACTTTGACTTTGAGTGGGCTATAATCATCACGCGATCCCAGTGCGGGTTCGTAACAACAACATTTACAGTGTGGTGAATATCACATATCTTGGAATTTTTGGTTCTAGAACATGCCGTGTTCCTCACACAGTTTTCAGAACAGTGGTGATGGTGATTTTCAGTGGCAAAGTATTATTATTATTACTTAGTGGGGACCGCAAATCGGCAATCGTGACGTCCTCAAGCTCACGGCCAACGATCTCCGCAGGGTGGCTGGCAGCAGCAGCATGCAAGTAGCCGAGGGTCGTGTTGAATGGCGTGCGATTGGAGAATGGAGAGGCTTTGAATGTCCAGCAGTGGACCGCTATAAATAACATGATGATGATTATTATTAAAATGTCCTTGACGAATCTCGGGACCCTGGGTTCCCGGACCTCTTTGGAAGGCGAATGAGGGGCCAAAACCAACTCGCAGAGCCCTTAGACAATTTAAAATTATGAGGAGGCACCAACCAACGATTATGCCTCTGTACGTACTATACAAGTGCACCCATGGACAATAGGTTGGTGTAAGACTATTGCAGGATATGGAAATAAAGGTAATGGGTTTGGGTGGCCAAGTGAACTGGTTATCTAGAACTATGGAAAGACTAGCCAATATGATTTTTTTTGTATGAGAAATCATCAAATTACTTCTCCCGCTCTGGGTGGGGCGGGAGGACGTGACAAACTCTTACTGACTAAAACCCACCCGTGTTCCTTCAGTTGCCTGTGCATTTCCAGGGGCCACGGTATCCCTTTCGGACTTTCCCGCAACTCCGGTAGACTATAGCCCCTGCCTGACCATTTTTTATTTATTTACTCGTATAATAATTAATATTATAAAGACGTTTGTTTTTAAGTTTGTATTCTCCGAAACTGCAAGACGGATTTGAAAAAATATTTTTGAATTGGTTAGCCCAATTCTTGAGGAAGGGTATAAAGCTCGTGGACAAAGTCGCGGACAGAAGCTAGTAAAATACACATTAAATTGCAGGGTGTGACTTGCACACTCAATAATAGGCCCCCGAAAACGGTCACTAGCACAAAGTGTCGTATCGATAAGAGGGCAACATGTCCTGAGGTGCTTTGACGGCTATCAGAACAGTCCCGGAAGTACGGTCAAGATCCCTACCAGCATCTTACTGGAATACTTCCTTCCTCCGCACGTAAACGTTTGCTCTTGTGAATCGCTTGGGGGTACTTTTGTACAACATTTCAGCTTTCTAGGTTCAAGGATTTAGGCTAGGCGTTGATACTCGTAAGTCAGTCAATGAGTGAGCCAGGACTTTCCTTTTTTATAAGCATTACTGTAAAATCATTTTGTCTGTTCCCAGAACGTTGAAAACGGCTGCATCATTAGTCCGATGGCGACTCTGCTGCCGGTGTCGCGGGGTATCTCACTGTACGCGCGGTTCCACACCTGCGTGTGTAACACCAACTGGTGCAACCGAGCGACTCTTGAGAAGCCTTTCTTCAACACCCTCGTGACCATCGTGCTGGCCTACTGGCTTGTACACTACCCCTGACCAAGGCAAATTCCCGTATTTAAAAACGTTGAAAAAGTAGCGTCCTTTCACAGATATTGTACCTTTGATTTTGCATCATTATCAAAATAACAGTTATCTTCATTTTAGTTCCATTATGGCTGCTGGTCGGTTGCTGCTTGGGTTGCTAAAAGAGGTAAAATATCTTTGAAAGGATTAAGTCGCATCGCAATCTCATCCAGCGACTTAGTTTAGCTCGCGTGTACCGTGAGCTAAACTAAGTCGCGGCTCGCGACTCGCGTTAATGTCAAAAACTTGTCAAAAAAAAGGTATTTTTGACAGATTGTGTTTGAGATGAGAATGAGAACGTTTTTACATAGGTACGGGAATTGACCCTTTGGTGCCGCGTTATGAAAGTGTTTAAGTCAGTTTCTTATACGTCCTGTATGGCTTTATTTTTCTATTGCACTGGAACAATTATGCGATGTTGGGGGGTGATTTTTTTTAAACTTCAAAGCATCCGCATTGCCATGCGGCTGCCACGCCAAAAAAACATGTTTTGCCCTCCCTCCCATATCTCCGCCCCCGTCCATTTGGGGTCCATTCGTACTGCACGGGGGGGTTTGGTACCACTTTAAGACCCAGATTACCACTCGCCACCCGGTAGCCACTCCGATTTAATTTTATGTTTTTACGTGCCATTTCTTTAACTATTTAATACTCAGGTGGTATTTATTTTTGATAATTTGATTTGTTTTGTTTTTTATATTTGTGATGTCTTTATTTTTGAGTAGGTACGTTTTTGTTTTGTACTTATTCGTTTTTGTGTTGTGTATTTTAAACAGTTGTTCACGGTTTTGTTGTTTCATTTTGTTTTTTAGTTTATTTTTATAGGTATTCAAAGTCAAACCAATAAATAATTTATTTCAATTAGGCACCTAAAAGGCAATTTTGAGCGTCATAATTAACAAAAAACAGAGTAGTTTCTAGTCGCCAATTCCAAAAGTTAGTTTTCGTATGGAGAAGAATGGCCAAGAAACTATTGAATGTTTAAATTTTTTTTTTTTTAAATATATTGTTGTTACAAAGGTGTTAGACATAATAAGATGTCCATAATATTCTGCTATTTCCAGCCCTTTATTCGCATAATATTAGATTCTTAAAATAACAGATTCTCAAAATATTAGATTCGCTAAATATGATATTCTCAAAATAGCCGAAATTGTACATTTAACTCGAGAAGTGCATTTTATTAATGAACTTTTTGTGATTCGTTCGATAAAAATATCCGGTCAACTTATCATGACTCGGCTTCGAGTAATGACATACAATCTCTTTGCTATGAGTAGGTAGGTACTTAATACTGGAAAGGTGTAAGTTTTCATTTGTTTGAGATTGACTATCACTGTCACTGTAATTTCTTAAAATTATTGATTATCAATTATTGATGTCAATACATTACAAAATTTTCACGACAAATCTTAATCCTCCTGCCCATATCTCAATTTATTACGGGTCGACGCAAAATGTCTGATTCTTCCATACGTCTCTATCAGTCGTCATCTCGGTAATCACCCCTTTTCAACCGACTTCAAAAAGGAGGAGGTTCTCAATTCGGTTGTATGTTTTTTTTTTTTTTTTTTTTGTATGTTTGTTACGCGATTACTCCGCCAATTATGAATTGATTTTGATGATTCTTTTTTTTTTGGTAGGGCATACTTCAGAAGTGGTCCCATACAAATTTGGTCAAGATCTGATGAGGGGTTTTTGAGTTAGCTTCAATAATACGTATTTTTCCCATCTAGTATATGTGGACGATATTCTAATAGTTCATCAAAGTAGACTCATCTTTCATGGGGTACTGTGTAAAATGTTACAATAAAATACCTCCCCACATACTCCAATTGAATGAAACGAAATTTAAATCTTGCATAAAACGCACACTGTGCTGCCAAGCATATTATAGGTTGGGGGATTACATCGCTGACAAAAATGCTTGGCTCAACGCTGGTCCAGCTCCACAAGGGCGCATAAACTAATTGATTAGCATTGGAAAATATTGTTGGAGCTGCTGAAGATTGAAAAACTATATTTACATTGTATAAATTCAATCTCTTAGTATTATATAATTGCATTGCACATATGTGAGCACTGTTTACCTACTTTAACATTTACTGAGTACGTCTTTCATTGACTTGAATGTGCCCTGGCGGCTGAGAGTGTGTCGTGCTCGCTCAAATGTCTCGCTGGTGGTGGCGTGTGTGTTGGATCATTGAGTTCCCTTCAAAATGGTTGAGCTAAATGATGCTGATCCATGCGTCATGTTCGTGAACGGGCGCCGTCAGTGGGGACTGGTCATCTCTTAGCTGCCATGGCTTATTTTTTTTTTTTTTGTTTTTATATTTTTATTATGGTCGCTTTTAACGTGCACGATTTACTACATTCTTCTCACATGTATAATTTCAACATGAATGATGTAACCAATGTTTTGTAACAATATTCTAATTTAAAAGAGTGTCCATGGAGTTTCTTGCCCGTTCTTCTCCATAGGAACCTACTACGCTTTGGAATGGGCAACTAGCTTCATCTTTCTGACTGACCGACCCCTTGACAATTCAAAAGTACCTGTAATTGGTTTATTTGGAATAAATGATTTGAGTTTGAGTTTGAGTTCCTGTCACTGTAATTTACATAGCAGGTAATGGGTATTCCAATTTTTGTGGGGGTTTTGTGTAGGTAACACAACTAAAAAGTGAAAAATAAAAACTTTTTCACAAAAAATAAAATTGACTTCCAAAAAAAACACTACAAAGTGAAAAATAACTGATTTCGGAAGTCGGTGGAAAAAAAACGAAAATAAACCCCAAAGACACCGACTTCCGAAATCAGTTATTTTTCACTTTGTAGTGTTTTTTTTTGGAAGTCGGTTTTATTTTTTGTGAAAAAGTTTTTATCTAGACTTATAATCTTTCACACAGTCCATCCATCATTTCTTTTGTCCTCCTCTAATCTTCTAGCCATCCCCAACGACATTCATACTCAAAAGTTTCCTCACGACAAGTGCTGTATAATTTATTGTCCTATGTATGTGTGTGCTGTGGTTTTCAGATGTATCTGGTTAGACTGCAAGGCGACCCCAACATAAGTGGGATAAGGTTCGGCAGATGACCCACACAAACTTTGAACAAAAATTGTCACTCAAGTGTAAAGTTGCGCATCTACACCGCGGTCTGAATCCGTCCCATCATCATGAGCTATACATGCGTCGTCTTCGCAAACGCTAAACGACGCTCTATGTGCATACGATGCCAACCATTTCTTTAAAAAGATCACGGGAGCCCCGTTCTTCTTCGTCATGAGAATCTTCATCTAGATCTCAGAATGCCCACCGTCCAGCAGTTCATGAGACACCTCTCAAAGAACGTTTCTTCGATTCAGCTCTAAAGCACCCCAATCCCCTGAAGATTCGCCGACCGAGGCATACTCTCACAATTACTGGTGACGCCATAACCCTCCTCCAGGAGGGTAGTAGGGATACTAGTGCCGTTCGCAAGCAGGGTTGCCAGAGTGCGAGTGAATTATCGTATCAATATTCTAAAATGATCGTACCAGACCAAAAATGATCATACAACCACAGCCAGAGCCGCGCGGAACGCGAAGCTAGTTCACAAAACTAGAAATGGATAGGAATTGTAGGAAGTTAACCAATAATTGTAATGATGTAAATGCAAGCAATTAAAAACATTGATTCAAGAAGAGGAGTTCAAATTTCAATCTCCTTCACTGTTCGTGAATTAGGTACTTTATTTTTAAAACTTAATTTTATTTGTTAAAGGGGTAATACGGTGACTCCTTCCACCTGGTAAGAGCGATGGTCCTGTAGTTTCTATCGTACGACTTCATGACATCTCTTTCCTGCTGGTTCAATTGAAAGTCGAAGACTTCAATGTTGGCTTCAATACGTTTCTTGGTCACCGACTTCGGGATCGGAATCACTCCCAGTTCAATCTGAAATTATTTTTTAATCAGCGCTATCTATTGACGAATTGAGGCACTAAATGTTCCAAAGTTAATAAATTATAATAATATTTCGATTGGAAGATTATTGTATAAACATTTTATGAAAGAGGATGCCTACATAATGTAAATGTATTACTATAATTACGATGCAAGGTATGTCAGCAAAGCCGTACTCTTCAGATATAATTGCTTCTCATCAGCGCCCACTAGCGTTCAATAGTCATACTATAAACATCTAACTGCTTTTCCACAAATAATTTTTCCTTGCTAAAATTGTTCTTATTTGATTCGATAAAATTGTATATTTTGTTATGTCGCATAACAAAAGATAACTTCACTTACAAGATATCTCAGATTAATTTGCGTGATGGTCTTGTGGTGCCTGTCGGCGATCCTCAACAACGCTTGCTCATCGGTCCTGGGAGGGGGGGCGTCCTTGGCCGCCTTGTTATGGAAGAGGGATCCGAAGGGCGTGTACCCGATGACAGCTATGTTGTGCATCTTACAGAACTTGATCAGCTCTGCCTGTTGGAGGTTTAGGTTCACCTGGATAGATAATAAAAATATTCAAACTTTTTATGCGATTTAGTTAGGGCTAGTTTTGCAGATACATCCATTGATTACTTATCTACTGGCTATAAAATCATCTGCACTAATACAATAATCCAAGCTTAACGCAGATTTAGCTGCACCACAAATCACTAAATACATTTAGCACTAAACGATTACAAAACATTCGTTCTATTTCTGTCAGTTGTCAGAAGTTGACATAGTATAAGTATACAGGGTCTACCAGGACATTAACACACAATCTATTACCATAAATTCAGCACATGATTCTAGCTAGACCCTGATTCCAGCGTCGAAAAATTAATATAAATAGCTATTCCATGCGTTGTCTCCCTTTAAGTATTTCACTATAGTATGAAACACCTTTTTACGCTAGGGGGTCTAGAATCATACAATGCTGAATACACGGTGACAGTTTGCGCGTCAAAGTAAGTAAGAAAGAAAATACACTTATTTAGTACAGACTAAAAGACCCGCAACACAACACATGTATATACCCGACACACACAGGTATCTACGCAACACAACACAGGTATATACGCAACACAACACAGGTATTATAACACAACATAGGTAAAAAGAAAACAGAAAAATAAATATAGTAGAAGTACACGGAAAAATAAATTTAAAAAAGAAATCAAATAAAAAGTGTAAAGTGTGTTGTGTTGTTGTATTACACCGTGTATGTCACTGTTTTGTTGGTTGAAAGTGATTTGTATTTTAAAACAATAACTCAAACATTATTATTACAACAAATAATTTCATAAATATCGTGCAACCTATCATTTCCTGAAGACTTTATAGTGACACAAAACTCTTACCTCAATCTGCAAAGCGGCAGGCTTGACCTTGCTCATGGTGATGAGTCTGTCGAGCTGCGTGACGTTGAAGTTGGACACTCCGATGGACTTCACCAGCCCGATGGCCTGAGCGTCCATCATACCCTGCCAGGTCTCCACATAGTCTATATCAGCGTAGGTGCCGTTTTCCTATTAATTTGAAGGAAGATTTTGGTTAAATAGATGAACCACCCCGGGTTTCTCTCTCCATGACTCGAATTGTTAATATTGTTGAAGTCCAGTCTGATATTTCAAGACACATAATAAGTACCTTTTAAAGCTACGGTACTGCATAGAAAATTATGTTTAATTACTTACTTGAAAGCAAGTCAAACCAAATCAAATCAGTTTATTTGCGAGAATGTAGGTTTACCTGGTGACCAGTCAGTTCACCAAACATTCATTCAAATTTTTTTTACTTGACAATCAACGATTTGCAATTAACATTAACATTACCATTACATGACTGCCTCGTTGGTCTAGTGGTCGCAAGCGCTACTACTGAGCATGAGGTCCTGGGTTCGATTCCCGGGTCGGGCAAAGTCTTATTGGGTTTTTCTATCTGGAATTTCTCAGTAGCAGCCCGGAGTCTGGATTTGTGCCCGGTTAATGGCAATAGGCTCACCCCCTATTACATGGGACTTAAACATAACTGGCGAAATGTGGGTGTACCTGCTACAGGTACACCTCTGCCCAACCCTTCGGGGAAACAAGGCGTGATGTTATGTTATGTTATGTTATTAACATTATTAATTATTTCATTATTCTACAACAACAAGTTTACCAAATATTTCACTTAGCAAAATAATTATCCGATAAACTTTTATTTAATAAAGTATTATTTGACAAACAATTCATTATTATTTTTTTATATTAATTAACCTAAGAATTGTAATGTCTATTAATAAAAATCATGAAATTTATTTAACCGAAAGTCTTGAATGTGATTTGCTAGTTTTCCGATTTTCATACGTTCAAACAAATAATCAAATGTAAAATACTGGTATTCAGCTGCATCCGGTTAGACTGGAAGCCGACCCCAACATAGTTGGAATAAGGCTAGGCAGATTGATTGAAACAAAGAATCAAATGCTCGAAGGATTCTCGGTCCGAAAAACGACATTCCGATTTTCTATACTTCGAATAAACTAAAAGTCAACATGTTGTGCTACAAAATTTTGTGACAGAAATAAATCACTGTAAATCCGACTCCACGCAGTCTTGTCTGCTCTACCCCTAGAGTGTAATTAAAAATCGTGTAGGCGCGGAGGGGCGCGGCGGCGGCGGCGGCCCGCGAGTTGAGGAGCAGGTGAGTGTAACACTCGCTGTGGTAAGCGTTAAAACCATCTGCGACGATAAGCTCGCATGGGGCCGCCCAAACCCCGCAGCGCCGCCGGAGCCGTGACAGAAACAATGCTTGCTGCATGTTGCATGCCTGCTTGCATGCTGCATGCCTCCTTACATGCTGCATGCCTGCTTGCATGTTGCATGCTTGCTTGCATGTTGCATGCCTGCTTGCATGCTGCATGCCTGCTTGCATGCTGCATGCCTCCTTACATGCTGCATGCCTGCTTGTATGTTGCATGCTTGCTTGCATGTTGCATGCTTGCTTGCATGTTGCATGCCTGCATGCCTCCTTACATGCTGCATGCCTGCTTGTATGTTGCATGCTTGCTTGCATGTTGCATGCTTGCTTGCATGTTGCATGCCTGCATGCCTCCTTACATGCTGCATGCCTGCTTGTATGTTGCATGCTTGCTTGCATGTTGCATGCTTGCTTGCATGTTGCATGCCTGCTTGCATGCTGCATGCCTCCTTACATGCTGCATGCCTGCTTGTATGTTGCATGCTTGCTTGCATGTTGCATGCTTGCTTGCATGTTGCATGCCTGCTTGCATGCTGCATGCCTCCTTACATGCTGCATGCCTGCTTGTATGTTGCATGCTTACTTGCATGTTGCATGCTTGCTTGCATGTTGCATGCCTGCTTGCATGCTGCATGCCTCCTTACATGCTGCATGCCTGCTTGTATGTTGCATGCTTGCTTGCATGTTGCATGCTTGCTTGCATGCTGCATGTCTGCTTGCACTTATGTGTTTATTTGTCTTGCTATTCAGTTTTACAAGGCGTTTTTATTTCGGAATTGTATTAATCGGTATCTTAATAATCGGTGTAATGATTAAATACCATCTGATGCATTTGTAAAAAGAATTGTTTGCCAAATAAATGTTTGTAAAACGAGCGTTTAGAAAATAATACATTTGCGGAATAAGTTGTTTTCGAAATAAATACTATACGAAACGTTGGTTGTAAAATTAAATTTGGCAACGGAGTTTTGATGAAACTTTAGTAAACCGGTAAACCTACACTGTATGATCTTAAACCTACAAGCAATGGCTCTTTTACATTCTATCATTCATTACGTATGGTGTGCAAATATTTAATTGTATCCTACGCAATGGTAATTAAATTTACAAAAAATACAGCAACAACAAATAAGATGCATGCATTAGAATTTTCATGGAACAATTTGTACGGAACCCTAAAATTTAATTAATTACATTTTAGGGTTCCGTACCTCAAAAGGAAAAAACGGAACCCTATAGGATCACTCGTGTCTGTCTGTCCGTTTGTCACAGCTAAGCTCCGAATCTTATGGACCTATTAAGTTGATATTTGGACGACATATTATGTATTTCTGTGATCATAACAAGGAAATGTAACGTAAATTAAGTAAGTGAATTTTGATTTTCACATTTGAGGGGCCAATACGAAAATTTAAAAAAAAATTGCTAACTGTTGGTACCGAGTAATATATATATCAAATGAAATGGCATAATGCGAAATTTTTTAATAAATGCTTCTATATATTTAAGTAAAATTATGAAAATTATTCATCCCCCCCATCCATCTCCGAAATTACTGAGCCAAAAATTCTGAAAAAAATACAGAGAATGATTCTTTACTTCTAGATTACAGCAAAACCTATAATAAGTCTATGGTCTTAAAATAACATTGTAAATCTCTCAATACTGTGCGTACAAATTTACATTTGCAGTTGGAATATACAGGAGAACATAATTTTTCAACTACAATGTTAAGTTTGTCCTTGGAATACATTCATCCGAACCACGGAACCCTTCATTGTGCACATACATCGATAAAACATACGGAACCGCTGATATTTCTTCACGCCTTTTTTAAAGTCGGTTAAATACTTACAAACTGTGCCACCGGAAAGTGTATCAGATAGAGGTCCAGGTATTCGAGGTCCAATCTAGCGAGCGACTCCTTCAGCGCCGGGACCACGGCAGCTTTGGCGTGGCGGTCGTTCCATAGCTGGCAATAACGTGAAAATTGTTTAAACAATACGTAGGTAGCGACCTACGTTTGCAAACGGATTTTGATAAACACAAACAATTTCATCATCATCATCTTTTCAGTCTGGAATCACCCACTGACGGCTACAGGGTTCCTTCAGTTTCTGCCATGCTTCCCAGTGCAGTCGTTTATTTTAATTGAACCATTTAGGTACAGGCACTTTTGAATGGTGAAGGAATCTCTCGTCAGAAAGATGAAGCTAGTTGCCCATTCCAAAGCATAATAGGTTCTTAGGGAGAAGAACGGGCAAGAAACTCCTTGGACACTCTTTAAATCAAGAGGTTAAAAGTTTTATAACACTGGTTAGGTACATTAGTATCTTACTTCTGCTAATAATAGTAAACGGTGTCTTCTACGCATGGCCAAATAGAAAAAGTTATTTTAATTAATGTTAAGTTTATTACCTTGCTAGCAACAAATAGATCTTCTCTAGCTACAGCGCCTTCCGCTATCTTATTCTTTATCGCGACGCCAACCTGTAAACAATTTTTTTATTTATCTATTTATTGAATAGTACACCAACAGCATATTCATATAAATTAGTTGAGCAGAACTTTAAGTTTCGCAGACAAATGCAATCAGAAGGCGAGTTGAATAATCCGTAGAATAAATTTAATAATATAATGAAGAGTTAGCTGTGCAGCCGTAAATATGGCACACCCAGTTAAAAAAGAGGTCGTCTTCGTCTCACGTCGTCTCTGTCACTCATATACTTGTCTTGTGTGACAATCTCATAAAAAAGCTCGATCTGTCATAACGGGTACTTTATGATGGTACCTGTTCCTCCGTGCTGTATATGGCTGCTGTGTCGATGTGTCTGTATCCTGCATCGATGGCTGCTTCCACCGCCTTCTGAACGGAATCATCTCTTACCGGAATAGGGTGACCCTGTGGATATAAATTTGAATATACGGAGTTTATTGTATCAAAATCATGAAACAGCGCTTACAAGCGGCCTACATCTGAACTTACACCTAAAACACAAACCTAAGCAGTACAGCCACTCGTCAATAGATGGCACTGTCCTAAACTTACCGATTTACTGAATCCGAGCCAGGTACCGAGACCAAAGCTGGGGATTGTCTTGCCATCGTTCAGCTCAATGAGAGGTGCCACGCCGGGCCTGGTCACTGATTCCTGTGGACAACGGTAAACCAATTTATGTATTTCTCTATGAAACCCTGAAATGTATGTAAGCAATCCAAACCTGTTGGTTTAATATTATAAAACTGTATAAGCACTATATAGTAGCTTTAATAGAGAATATAGACAAAAACTTGTTCTGTAAGTTTACTTAGTTTCGTGGGTCAATAAAAGGTCGATGGACCTATAGCGGAGCTTAGCAACGACGGCAATTAAAAAACAAATAATTTATCTTGATTTTAACTTCTATAACTCATCGTTCTCTGTCTAGCCTTTTCCCAAATAAGTCGTGGTCGGCTTCCAGTCTTACGGAATGCAGCTGCATACTAGTACCTATTTTACATGGAGCGACTGCCTAGCTGACCTCCACAACCCAGTTACTGGGTAACACGATACCCCTTGGCAAGACTGGTTGCCTGCCAGACTTTCGGACTTCTAAACAAGTGTGTTGGTGTATCTATGTGTTTTATGAAGTGTTCTTGTTGTAAATAATACAGCAGCAACCTGACAGCAGCACTCAATCCTGGGCGGTTTCTTCTTAAACCGTGTGTAATTCCGCACCCTGTCTTGGATCTCAGGAGTCACCACCACCGTCTGCAGCAAGTCTTCTTCCCAGTCAGGGTTCGGACGAAGGATCTTGTTCGTCCTTTTGTAGTCTTCCACAAATTCTTCGATAGTTCTGTTTGGTAGTCTTGACATGTTTAGGTCTACTAGTCTATCATTTTGATTTTTATTGGTTTTAGCTAGCTACATTTTTTGCTTTCATGATTTTAGTTTTTAGTCTCAACTGCACTCTTGTAAATTCATTTATTTTAGAGATATTTGGTGAATAATTTGATATTCTATTTAATATTAGATTCTTAGGTTAGGTAGGTATACGGTTTTGACAAAACGAGAGATTTCATAACGATACCTAATTGACAAAATTAATTTCAAATTGTTTTGTGAAAGAAGGCTATAAGCGAAAATCCTCAAGACATATTGTTTTATCAGGGTTTATAGCCCAGGGTGCATTCTACACACCCGGCAAAAATTTAGTATTCGGAATTTCGAGCTGCTTCTGGCTCTGATAATTTGTTAGATAATATTAAAAAATAAAATAACTCTTGTCTTTTCCTCGAGGGTAAATCCAGGAGGCCACGCTCAGAAAGACCATTAATAGACTACACGACACTCAACTTCATTTGCCAACAAAAAAACACGTGACTTTTTTAGAGTCATCATCACACTGTAATGTCCCCCCCACTGCAGGGCCACAGACCTCTCTTCGAGCGAGTAGGCCGTAATCCACCACGCGGGCCCAGTGCGGGTTGGTGGATGTCACATGTCTTCAAATTTTTGGTTCTAGGTCATGCCGGTTTCCTCATGGTGTTTTCCTTTACCTACTGTTTTAAGAGCAGTGCTGATGAAATAATTTACACAAACTAAAGTGCCTGCCTGGGTTCGAAGCTATGACCTAAAACTCTTAAGTTGCGGCCATTACCATTGGGTTACAAGTGTTCTTAATAGATTGAACGTCATCAATAAATTAATCTACAGTCGGAAGATTCCTCCAAGCCCAATAACTGCACTATAATTAAACTGTTAATGCGACGCTAACCGACATTTAATGATTTTCTACTGAAGATATACTTATATGTTAAATAGAGCATTTTATTAATAACTTAATCTGTGAATATTTTAGAATATGTGTAATTAATTTGTAAAGTTATATCTAACGCGGATAAAACTGAGAATGACGCAAAAAATATCAAGCGTATTTATCTGAAACCTTCACCATTTTAAAGATAATTTAATTATTAATCAAAAGATTAATTAATAAGTACAAGTATTTTATTAAAATACATCATACGTTTTATATTATATTTATTATATTATTGTGTAATAAATTAATACATATTGCGCCTAATTTGGGACAGCGCTCCTTGATATGAGAGTCCTAGCTATTACTGGCTGGACGCACGACGCGTTGGGTGAGCTAAGCACAGAACACTCAAGGCTATTGGCATATATTGGTATTGGTACCTACTATACATCTCTGAATAACCTTTTATAATTATGTACCCTAATTTCGTAATACACGATCAATCGAAATTTGAATAGTTTTGAAACAAATTGCTAATCCATTGCTTCTTAAGTTCGAAAAAAAATCTGCTCAACAACGTAACTAACGCAACGAATGCTGTTGAGCATGATGCAGATGCAGTCAGAATGAAACAAATTTGTCGTACTTATGATCCACGCGTCATGTTCGTGAACGGGCGCCGTCAGTTGAGACTGGTCATCTCTTAACTGCCAGGGCTTATTTTTAATCTTATATTTTTAATCGTTTTAGACTTTTATATTTTTTTTTCCAGGATTTTGTAATTTCTATATTTAAAAGAGTGTCCTTGGAGTTTCTTGCCCGTTCTTCTCCATAGAGATCTACGTTTTGGAATGGGCAACTAGCTTCAACTTTCTGACTAACTGACCGACTCTTTGACAATTCAAAAGTGCCTGTAAATGGTTAATTGAAATAAATGCTTTGAGTTTGAGTTCACGCTAAAACGGCTGAACGGATTTGGATGAAATTTGGCACATGGGTAGACCATGACCGGGTTAGGACATAGGATACGTTTTATCTCTATATTCCCACGGAATCGAGACTTATGTCAGAACCGCGGGGAGCAGCTCATATTCATAAGGCTCATAAGGCTTCGGCTTCATAAGGTTCATAACTCATTTGTTGGGCTTGGTATAACCTTTTATAACAAGCTACCCTCTTGTTTGCTAGATTTGCCTTTTAATGCGTTTAAAACTAAAGTAAAGTCCAACCTTTGTTCAAAGGCATACTATTCTATCAACGACTACTTAACGGGCCGGCGGAGCATGCGTAGTTCATACAAACGTAATACGCACTACGCATGCTCCGCAGGCCCCTTAAAATAGATGGTCGCTGTGATTAACTCAAGCTTTCTCCAGAATTAGTTTACCTACTGACAGGTTCTAGGAGTTTATATAATTGTTTATAATTTTACTTTATAAGTCAATTTATTTTTATTTTATTTTTATTTAGGGTTGACATAATCTACTCATTACAATGTTTTTTGATGAGTTGTATTGCAATATGTGGTTAGCTAGCGACCTCGGCAATTATTTATTTTACCTCGATGGTCCTAGTTTATTAATTATAACTTCTAGTTACAGCTATATGTAAGCGGGCACGCCCTTTATACCTGGAGGCTTTATTTTCTTTTTTTAGATATTGTTTACATTTAGTTATTTTTATTTCTGCTTGAGTATAGTTCTCGATGCTTTTGGTTGGTATATTGGCGTGTGCTAGCTGTCATATGGCTATTCATTATAGCTATTTAATTTATAATTTAAATTATTTTTTGCATATTGTAAATTGTCTTGCATATTATTGTATAGAATCATTTTTTATTTTTTTTCTAACTGAACAGACAGCTGTGCTGCTGGGGAGTTTGTTGCGCCACTTCTTCTTCCCAGCAAAAGCACTAGGAAGTGGTGAAGGGTGGGTGTTTAGGGGGCCTGTCTTATGTAATTTTGACGTTCGAAAAGTGCTGATTCTAAGCCTAGTTTGAATAAATTACTTTTGAATTTTAGCTTATTATACCATCACGGTTATTATCTCAAAGGGTAAGGCAGAGGTGTACCAACCTAATAACACACCCACGTATAGGGTGCGAACCTATTGCTATCAACCAGCACACCTAAGTTAAGTTAGGATATTTCATTGTTTTTATATGCGTACTCGTACTTAAACTTTTAAAGTTAGTTATTTAGTAAAAGTAGTTATTTGTGCATTAAATAAATTCTTGTATTGGTGTTGAAATACTAGGGCCGTGGGGTCCGACCACCCACTTGGTTAGAGAGACATCGCCAGGCAGTTGGTCGACTCTTCACGTGACCAGTGGAGTGGCCTGTTTTCTGGCCAAAGAATCAGCATACGACGTGGCAATACTGCCACGAAAAAAACAAAAAGTCTTTTGGGAAAAAGACCTGTTTCCCAAAAGACTGTACCTTAGGGCTCCGTACCTCAAAAGGAAAAACGCAACCCATATAGGATCACTTCGTTGTCCGTCTGTCTGTCTGTCAAGACCCTTTTTCTCAGGAGCGCGTGGAGGTACCTATCAAGTTGAAATGAATATCAGATACGATGGAAGCTCTAAAAAAGTTGTACGCAATAAAAAATACTGCAATTTAGACATGCGACATTTTGATACTCGCAAATAAATCAAACCTATAGGGTACCTACGTCCCGTAGACCTAGAATCATGTTTGGCAAGAAGCAAGGTCTCACAGTACAAGTAAAAGCAACAGTTAGTAAATTTTTTTAAATCTGTAATATCCATGTATTATAGGAGAACATTTTATCAACTACGAGGGGCCTAAGCCAACTCGCAGAGGCCCATAAGACATATTTATGGTAATTATTTTAAGACTGTTAGCTTATTATTATTATTATACTGGTATATTATGTAAATAATAGTAAATATGAGATAAAATCACGCCTTCTTCCCATAATAGGTACTAGGAACTTTACTACTCATAAAAAAACAATAGGTACTTAAAAATAATTACTTACGGAGCAAACTCCCAACAACACTATAGCGGCTAACTTTAGAATCATGATCACTTGACAGCCAGAGCGACACTGAGCGATTTATGCTCAACCTTTGTATTTGTATCGTTAACCTAGGTTTGTAACTGAAGTTGTACAGTCCTACCAACTTATCTGTGAACTGAAAGAGGACGGCACCGTCGATTCAGTTTGCTAATTAATATAAGATGCCCAAAATTGAGTACCTAAGTTTTCAAGAAGGAAATTTCACATTAGACATCATCGTTTAATAAGAATTACAGTTTTTACAAATTAAAAACCATGATACCTATATAAAAATAATAAAATAAATAAAAAGAATTTGATACGAGGGCTGCACTTAAAGTACCGGATGGAATATTTCCACTGTTCCTGCCATATTAAAATCTTTTTAATTGAAAACTCCTTGGTTTTAAAAATCGAATACCATTTATTTATTTTTAAAAAGATTCTCGGTCTTGTCACAAGGTTTTGTCAAACTTTTTTAGTCGTTGAGAAAATGGAATTGACTCGAGAAAATTCAAGAGCGATGATTTATAATGACTTTCTTAGTGGTTTATCACAAAAACAGTGTGTTTTGATCGGATGATTTCTGCATTTGGTGATGAAGCCCCATCCAAAACCACAATTTATCGCTGGTTTGCTGAATTTCAACGTGGACGTGTCAAGCTCAGTGATGATCCGTCAAGGTCGTCCAAAAACTGCAGTCACCCAAGAAAACGTTGATGCTGTGCGTAAGCTGATTGAGGAAGATCGACATGTGACATACCGCGAAATTCAGGCAACTTTAGACATTGGCATGAGTCAAATACAAATAATCTTGCATGAACAATTAGGTGTAAAAAAGTTGTTTTCCCGATGGATACCGCATTCCCCCTGTGAAGAGCAAAAAGCGGTTCGCGTTACTTGGTGCGTCAGAACTCTTGAAAGATTCCACGCAGGATCCTCAAATGCTGTATACAACATCGTATCAGGTGACGAATCCTGGATATGCGCGTACGAACCGTGCGCGTAGTCTGTGCCAAATAAATGTATTTTCTTTCTTTAACCCGAAACAAAAAACCAGTCACGAGTTTGGGTGTTCGAAAATGAGTTAGCCAACAAAAATTGTTCGTTCACGGAGTGTTGCAAAAAAAATGGTGGCCACGTTTGTCTCCAAAACAGGCCATGTTACGACTATTCCTCTTGAGGGGCAAAGAACGGTTAATGCAGAATGGTATGCTAGCATTTGTTTGCCACAGGTCGTTTCTGAACTCAGTAAAGAGAACTGCAACCGCCGCATCATCCTCCATCACGACAATGCGAGTTCTCACACCGCTCACAGAACAAAAGAGTTTTTAGAGCAAGAAAACTGACATAGAATTATTTAGGCATAGAATTATTAGACCATCCGCCGTACAGCCCCGACCTAAGCCCTAATGATTTCTATACTTTCCCTAAAATAAAGAATAAATTGCGTGGACAGAGATTTTCATCACCTGAAGAAGCTGTGGACGCCTACAAAACGGCCATTTTGGGGACCCCAACTTCCGAATGGAATGGTTGCTTCAATGATTGGTTCCATCGTATGGAAAAATATGTCAAATTTCGAGGAGAATACTTCGAAAAGCAATAAATACATTTTTAAATAGTAATGTTGTGTCACTTCCTTGATTCCCGAAATGTTCAGTGCCACCCTCATAATTTACAGTTACGTAGGTACGCTAACAGTTTAGTCTCTCAGCAATAAACATGGCTTTATCTAAAAAGTAATCCAATGAAGTGGAAATTCAGCAGATAAAATTTTCCACGGGGGAGATACAACTTTCATTTAATGCGAAATTAAGTAGGTACCTACCCTGCAAGAGGTACCTGGATGTCTAGCATTTAGTTATGACCGTACCTAACACCTAACACCAGATTTGACTAATTATAATTAGCAGTGGTACCTAGTGGTAGTGTAATAAAAAAAAACAAATTGCTTTACAATAATTTATTGAAAACCAGGTTTACAGTAATTGTGATCTTGAAATGAACCTGCATACCTACACAACTTCATCCTGGTTGTGAGGCCATACTCCACTTATATCCGTACCACTATCATCTGTTACCGCCATATACATCGCTAATATCCAAATCTACCTACATAAAATCTTTTCAACTTTTGTTATACTTTATTGTGGCGGTAGAAGGTACGTTTCCCATCAGTCACCTTCCTTCCTATTCATTCCTGCAGCGTCTACCATAGGTCAGAACAAGAAAGCTATACAAGGCTAGAAGAAGATTGACCGCAACGGACGCCATTTTAAAAGAAAGTTCGTTCTAATCCGCTGCCGCGAAAGCATCTCTCCATAGCTTTTACCGCTAATATATCTAGATTTCGTGATAAATCCAGATTTTAGGGTCTACGCATATATGATACTAGATCTACTTATCAAGTTAAACTGATTTGAAGTGCTGTGTAAGAAATAGGATTCGTTTATCCGGAAACCACGCTGGCTTGCCGCATGGTTAACCTACACTTCGAGGACATACAAAGTTCTAGCAGCAGGAAGGCGACTCCAGCTTCTAGAAAGGTAAGGCGCTGCATCCTGTATCCCTCTCTTATTCCTGTTTCCATACCAAAAAGGCCTCATTCCAAATCAACGTATAAGATTTATTACAGTCCACAAAACCGCCGATTCTCATAGCAAGGCTTTGAATCACCGCTCCAGGCTTTTAGAAGTCTGGAAAGAGCTGTTTAGATAGTTCTACCTATTTCATGGTAAATTTCCCGCATCCCGTTAGCGTTTAAAGGTTTTCCAAAAGGCTCGTGGCGCTAACAATCATCATTATCGCTTTCGATTTCAGTGTCACTTACCACTTCTATAATAAAAGGTTTATAAATACAAATCATTTTTAAGTATTCTCCTAACCTGCGAACGTGTTTACAATGCTGTGCCCACTCATGACCTGTAATAGCGTCAACAGCTTCTCTAACTAGGCGGGGAATTTCAGCATTTTTGTGCTCAATATTTACATCAGCAACTTTTCTTTTCACAGTGATAAGGTGGTAAATATAAGCATTTGTGTCTATTTGTCTTCTAAAAATTTTTCAATCTCATATACGGTTTCAGGCTTGTTTCTCTTAATTATTTCTAAAAGCTGAGGTTTAGTCAAATTCTCTTCGTAGTCAATTTTATTTTGGGTCAACTATAATTGCATATCTTTTTTTAAGGAATTCGTATTTGGGACTTTATTCACACAAATACGGTGTTAAGGAGCATTATGCATCACTATTATGGATGGATCTTGTAAATTAGGCACAAGTTTTTCAATAACCCAGTTTTTAAAGTTGGTACTATTCATCTCGTCATGATAATCACCACTTTTTGTGTTTGATTTAAACACAAGTAGTGCATTTGTAACAATTCCAGTATCTCCTCCTGCATGAACAATAATATATCTTTGCCCATTCGATACAGGCTCCAATACTCCGTCTTCACCCTCTCCTTGCCAACATTTACCCGATGTATGCGAAGAGTGAATATAGGTCTCATCTAAATAAATTAAGGGCCGGGGCTGGGGAGATTTATTATTTTTATCCACTGCATGCAAGTACTTAGCTCTCCAAGCTGATATTTCATTACGCTCAATAAGAACCTTCCGATTGGATTGAGATTTTTTAAAACGAAATCCCACCTTGTGAAGCAGCTTCGCAGACTCTCTCGCAGAGTCCTGTGTAATTTATTTCTGTCTTTAAGACCTCTAGAAGCTTTTTAACAGTAGGGACCTCTGTTTTAGTAGAATAAAATTCATTTACTTTCCTCCATATAACTCCCATGTCAAAATCATCAACATGCACAAATCCACTTTTACGTTTTCTCTCCTTGCCTGGTGTCCGAATTTTTGTACCAGTTTCTTCTGCTGCGTGCCCTTCGCTAACTATTTTTGAAATTAGTCCTCGACTCACACCTGAAATATAAGACAGTAAAATAAATGTTAGTATAAATTTGAAATCTGGCAGGTTAGTTGGCTCACTCACTTAGCAGGTTACCTAATAGAGTACGTTACCGTTACGCTAACCTGCAGCAAGAATAGAAACGAATATTTCGTGGACTTCAATAATTAGTTAAGTATCGGGTAATTTATAACAAGAAAGTTGACAACACTAACCTTTCGCTGCGGAAATTCGTTTGTATATTTGATTAAAAGGAATAATAGGAGACTCCGCCCGAGCTTCTTCTCCAAAAATGGAGGATGAAGGTTTTAACCTTTAGAATAATGTTTCGAGCATCACTTTTAATAGCTTTCGGCATATTTAAATTTATAAATTCAGCAATATCACGACAAAACAACCAGAGAACCCGAATGTAGTAGACACTAACAATCGAATGACATTTCAACATGACGGCCGTAGTTCCAATTTTCGCCATTTCACAGATAATTTGGTAGGAGTGTAGGAGGCAGTAGGTAGAAAAAGCTCACCGTGGAATGACAGCTCACTTCAAGCTTACCTACTTCTATGTTAAATGAGATTTGTAGCGCGTGGTCAAAACTGGAACCAATTCCGTCATCTTGTTTTTTTAATACAATTTAACAAAATAAGTTTAGCAAAAACGCCCCCCTGTCTATTTCATTCAAGCGCCAGAACATCCTTGTAGCACTGTGGGTATTATATGAAAACGAGCAGTGGTAGCCAAATGGGAAACAACGGTTATATTATGAGTCGTGCGTTTGAACCCAAGCCGATTAGCAGACACATTACTTTGTGCAATTTATTTAATTACTCGTACCAGTGCTTTAAAAGTTTAAACCAGTGATGGAAAATTACAAAAAAATCGAATAGATTTAACATCCACCAACCCGCTCTGTGGCTGTGCCCATGTGGAGGGATTATGGACCACTTCCTTTCACAGAAAGGAGGCCTTAGGCACAGCAGTAGGTACATCATTGATAGATACTTAGGCTGTTAATGCTAAGCTATGCTAGGCAAGATTATAACTTAGGATGTAGGTATGTTTCTTGGCAAGAAATTATGTTAATTACGTCATGCTATAAACTTGCACTGCTACTTCTACGAAAATAATCTTTATCGATACGTTTTCGCAATACATAAGATAATTGCTATGGGAAACCGGTTTTATACGAGTACATAAAGACCACCACTAACGAATCAAACCACCGTAAACATGACATGAAAACATGGGCCTTCTCAAATGGCTATAAGACCAAATAAGTAAGACCTACACTTGTATACATTTTAGGTAAAAGTAGAGGTCTAAAAAATGGTTATGTATTCAAAACACATTGTGAAACACAAAGCTCATTGTGTATGCCTTATGTATACATACTTATACGTCATGAATCAGTAATTTATACCTAAAATGCAATCAATCCCTTTGTTAGGAACAAAGAAAACCATCTGGCTTATTATAAGGACTGTGGTTACCGAGGAAGTGTGAGGAAGGAAGGCGATAGTGTACATGACATAATTGTTCAATGGTATCCTCAGAACAAGACGCTGCCCAGAAAGAGCCGATGCCGGAAAGTATTGCAAATTGTCATGATTCTTACAGAAGGCAAGCTGGCTCATGACATTAAATCATACAGACCTATCAGCTACCAGTGTTCTGAAAACTGTTTGAAAACCTAGTGCTGCATAGAATTCTACCTATCCTACAAGGAAAATCTATTGTACCAGACCACCAGTTTGGTTACCGACAGGAGCGTGGTACAGTAGAGTTCGTCAGTCTTTCTGGACATACAACAGACCTTTGATAAAATCTGCCACGGAGGGCAGAGCCCGTGTTGTTTAAAATCAAGCAGTCACTACATACATATTTTGAAATTATAAGTAGGTATATCTTTATTTTTTTCGACTCGTGCGTCGCGTCGTTCGGTGGGTTATTTTGTAAAAAGCTTCTTAATTACATATTACCGAGTTTAAATCCTATTTTAAAAGTGGTAAGAAGTAAAAATATAAACAAACATAATTATAAAATGCTTCATGGTTTATCAGAAACTCAAGAGCTACACGACATTCTAAAAATTAACAGGAGATAAAGTCTATTGATATATCTATATATCCAAACCCAGGTTTGCATCAACAGACCTATCAAGCTAAACTATGCCTTGCAAGTCAGAGAATTCTTAATAGAGATACTGTGCAAAACCCTACTTACTTCACTCCTCATAGTTGACTGACTGACTGCAGATAAAAAGAGGGAGTGTGAGGAATGATATGAAAGAGAACAGAGAAGGGAGTAAATGATGAATGGAAGAAGAGAGCGTGTTGCTCGGACCCCACGTAACATGGGACAAGGACGGAAGATGATGATTCTTACCCTTAGTAAGCATCATCCATCATCTTTCGTCCTTGGCCCTTGTGGCTAAGTAATAACAGCGACAATTGTACTAGGCGATCAATCAAGTACGCTTGCCGAGGTCGGTCTATGGATAGGTGACCATCTGTATCCCTCCGAGTCTCTGAAAATACGTTTTATGCCGTTGGTCCCGGCTGTCATTCATGGATCTTTGACAGTCGTTAACTAGTGTAGTCCGAAGCCCAAAAGTCTACTAAACAGTCTTACTTAGCGTGCTTCCCAGTAACTGGGTTCTGGAGGTGAGATAGGCAGGATGTTGTCGAGATACCTACAAAAGTTAAAATCCACATCAATTATTTGTTCATCTCCACGGTTGCTAGGCGTCGCTATAAGAAAAACTATACGTCCATCGAGATTTTATTGACTTGAGAAACCATAAAAACTTATCAAACTAGTTTTTGTCCATATTCTATTTTGGTGATAAAGCTGCTAATATACTTGTACGAGTACGTGCAGTGCTCATACAAATAATAATACCCATCTAATAACTTATTGTTAAAGTCAGGTTAATAGGTAGCATTTGACGTCTGTCAGTTTAGTGAAAGCAAATCGTAAAATTACTCGTATCGGTCAATAAATATGTAGTTAATCGTAATTGAAAAAGTTAAGCAATTGTGCAGTTTTGACAAAACGAAAAAATATATTATTTTATGCCCGCCACAAGGTTACGTTGTTGAATTTTGATGAATTGTCAAATGTTACCTATTAAAATGGCTTTACTTTAGTTTAATGAACGCCAGTTGCTTATAATTATGTATTTTAGGTTTCCATTCCATTGTGAAGTAAGGAAGACCAGCCGATCTATCGGATCTAATGTAAAAATCAGTGATAGAAAAGTGAGTTGGAAACTGTGAACTTCACCGTGAAAACCTAGGCGAAGTGAGCTTGACTTGAACCGTTAATAGTGTCAATCAGGAAATCAGGGACCTGGGTCTGGACAGGGACGGCCTGCGCCTGGTGACGGGGACCGTTACGGGCTGCTCGCTAAACAAACACTTCCACACAATAGGCATAACGGACAGTCGTCTGTGCAGGACATATACCTACATGGAGGCTCAGGAAACCGTTCCGCATGTGCTCTTTGATTGCACAGGCGTCACCTAGATCACAGAAACCCTCGGCTTAATAAACCCAGATCTTTCACAGATGTTCTGAATAGACCAAGAGATTAAGTCAACTTCTGGAGGGAGGTGGGATGGCGGCTGGTTGGAATAACCACCGACGTCCGCCATGGCCCACGCACCATGGTCCGCCGTGCAGAAACCAAACCCCATAACATAGAACATAGTGTCAATCAATACCTAGATAGATAGAATACTCTTTATTGTACACCATAAAAATTACAGATCTATTGACCTTTCATTGACCCATGAAACTAAACAAACTTATAGAACTAGTTTTTGTCCATATCCCATTAAAACTGCTTAATACAGTGCTAATATGTAAATGCTAATAAACACACACATACATACCTACATTACATGACACATACATTTATCTATTAACTAGCTAAAAATAACAGATTTGGATCGTTTACGTACATTTTAGGGTTCCATTCGTGCCACCTACTGGGCCCAAAGAATTTGACAAGACGTACCTGGGGGTATACTCTCGAACCGTCAACGAGGCATACGGGCGCATCAGAAAGTAGTTGATCCATCAAAACAAGGTGTATTTTTTTTGCAATTAATTATTAGTTTGGTCCCCGAACTAATCTTATGCCCTGTGACACGGAGTAGGAATTGCCCATAACTTCGGTCGAAACTACGAACTTTGTGCTTAAGGAGTACGCCTCTTGCCTCGTTGGTCTAGTGGTCTCAAGGCGCTACTGTTAAACATGAGGTCTTGGATTCGATTCCCGGATCGGGCAAGGTGATATTTAATGACGAATTCTGGGAAATTTTCACAAATACATTAATATTGGGTTTTCTTAAATCCCATGAATTTTCGCCTAGGCTTTATAGGGTAGGTACTTAATTGTTGCAAATCGGTCACACAGGCACACTATCATGTCCTGGAAGGAATGCGTCAAATTACAAGTCACCATGTTTAGGCATTCCTAATCAACTTATTATTATGTAGGTCCTACATCACGAGTGTGGACCTACATAATCAATAGGTAATCGAAGTCAATATCCCCCTCCTCTCGAACTCAGTTCACATCTCCGCGTCGCGCACGTCGCGCGGTCGGCTTCCAAAGGTCAAGCAAATACAACAACTTTTATCAAAAATACCTATTCATTCCGCGATTATAACAATAAACAGAGTAATTTGTTTAATTAGAAGACAGCCATGGGGACTTTCAGTAGTGTTGTCGTGTTCATTTTCGCGTTTATTTCGGTAAGTAACAACTAATTAAGTAGTCAAATTAAGGCCAATTCCTCTCTTCAAGTTTGCTTTGCCTCAAGGTCCACAATGATCACATATTTTTAAATACTTGATTTTGCATTGTGGAAAGCGATACATATTTATATTACTGAGTACTAGCTGACCCGAATAGACGTCCTGTTCAATTTTCAATAATTCATACAAAAAGGACGTTCAGTGTTACTCGAATTTGAAGATTATTCGGACTATTGTGAACATTTTAAAATAAAAAAAATAGCCGCATCGGTCCAGCCATTCTCAAGTGATGCGCTTACCAACGAAGAGCTTTTAATTTTAGGGTTCCGTAGTCAACAAGGAACCAGGTGCGCCAGCTAAATGGCTGGTCTGGATAATATCCAATAAGTGAAAAAAAAACACAGAAGTAGTAAATCGAATTTAAAAAGAAAACTATCACAGCTAAGTACAAGTTAACGAGTAATAATCAACCAACTTACATTTGCAATTAAAAGAACATGATTGTGTTCCCATACCTACATTCCTTATGGGAGTAGGTACATGTTTTTTCAAGTTTGTTAAGTTTGTTCTTGGGATATTATTCATCCCATCTACGGAACCGTTCGTTGTACGTGGTCTGACATTTTTTTAATAAAAAATGTTGTTTCGTTTGTTTTTATGCATGGCTGTGTGCTTAGCTGTTTGGATGAATTACCTGTTTACTACGAATAATAAAAGCCGGTTTATGATTTGGGAGTTGTGCTTCTTAAAATGTTTAAGTAGGTAATATATTTTTTGTCTTTTAGTTAATTCGTATAGGTAAGTTATGTAAGTATTCCCACGGCTGCAAGTAGGAAAATGATAATAGTTATTATGAAAATAAATTAAGCTTGTACTTATGACAAGTTTTTAAAGTAAATTTTATGTTCGTTTTGACTAAAATTAAGATAAATGATGATTTTTTATTGCTCTTTGTAACATTTACTTCTCATTATGTTGCTAACTAAACGAACTAAATAAACTACTTCTTATTTATTATTACCTACCTACTTGATTTAATTACTATCATCTACACAGAGTGAGGTTATCTAAGTCGGTAGGTACACTTACCTAGTACCTACCTACTAAGTACACTTTGTAAGCAAGCATATTACAAATTAGATGATTTTAACCAAGATAAAAATGCTTGGAAACATGCTGGCCCTGCTCCATAGGACATTATTTAGAATCTAGACAAAATCTAACTGGTTGCCAATTTAATTGTTTAATATTATTTTTTATAACAATGATTTTATATTCTGTGATTACTTGAACTCACACACTTATTATTAGTATTACTTGTTAAAATATTAGAAATATCGTATAATCCTATTTATTTATTTTATTTTAAAACGCTACAACACCAATTAAATACATTAATTAACATAGAGACAAAAATTACGTTGGCAATAATATAATTTAAAACTAACATCCTACACTCGAGAGCAATGAATCCGGGTCACTTAAAGAATCCTAAAAATCTCGGAAACTAAAAATGCTAGGTTAATGCAATAAATTGTATTTAATAGACAATGTAATACTCCTTAAATGAAGGTATTAAAACTTCTTAGTTATTGTAAAGTTATATCATAAAAAAATCAAATTTGAAAAAGGGCCACTTTCGAAGATGGAACTACGAAATTACAGCATTTGGTTTTGCTTTTGTTTGTAATCTGTCATTTATGTGGGTCATTTGTGTGTGTCATCAACATGGTTTATGATGTTGATAGTGCTCTATATTCATTATTCAAGCTGAAATGATGTCGCTTACGCCTGAAGAATGCACCAGAATACTTACAATGCTGGAAACCGGCCGGAGTCAGCGCGATACAGCCAGGACTGTCGGTGTGTCGCTGTCAACAGTACAAAGAGTTCTCCGACGTTACGAAGAAACTGGTTCTAACCTACGCAGACCAGGAACGGGCAGAACCAGGTGTACCACAGCACGAGAAGACCGATACTTGGTGAACACCATGCTTCGAAATCGCTTTCTTACAGGAACTGAACTCACAAATCAGTTTCGACGCCTCGGAGGAAGTAACCCAAGTGCATGGACAGTAAGACGTCGGCTTGCTGAATCTAACTTAAAACCCCTTAGACCTGCAAACGGCCCTAAACTGGAGCGTGGGCATCGTATTTCAAGACTAAGATATGCCCAGAGCCACGTAAATTGGAGTATTGAAGATTGGTAAAAAGTTATGTTCTCCGACGAATCAAAATTTATGCTCTACACGCACGATGGAAGACACAGAGTGTATCGAAGACCAGGGGAAAGATTCAAGCAAGCATGCATCGAAGAAAAAGTAGCCTACGGTGGTGGGTCTGTACTTGTGTGGGCCGGAATTTCTTCTGAAAGTCGCACAGAGCTGGTGATCATAGAAAACGGCTCTTTAACTAGCGAAAGATATGTGGAAGAAATCCTCAATGATCACGTTGGTCCATTTATGGTCAATTTAGGTGAGGATGCTATATTTATGCATGACAATGCCCGACCTCATACAGGTAGGATTGTGAATGACTACCTTCAAGAGATGAACATTACTCGTATGGAGTGGCCAGCGCGCAGCCCGGATATCAACCCGATCGAGCATGCTTGGGACGAGCTAGGCAGATGCGTAAAACAACGAAACCCTCCCCCAATCACGCTTCGTGAGCTCAAAATTGCTCTCACAGAGGAATGGGAGAATATTCCCCAAAATCGTATAAGGAACTTGGTGTACAGCATGCCAAACCGCGTAAACGCAGTAATGGAAGCACGAGGAGGCAATACGAAGTATTAAAATTCAAGAAAATCGTAATAAAGTTCAAAAATTTCATGTTTCCTATTTTTGTTTTAAGGAGAGATCAGCAGTTTTTTTCTTTATGTAATTTTGTGTTAATAAAATGTATGGTGACTCATATTTTTTTTACTTTCATTTAAGGAGTATTACATTGTCTATTAAATACAATTTATTGCATTAACCTATCATTTTTAGTTTCCGAGATTTTTAACATTCTTTAAGTGACCCGGATTCATTGCTCTCGAGTGTAGTTGGTTGGTTGTGGTAGTTGGTAACGATCTTAATATTGCGTTTTGTATCTTCAGGTGGTGAATCTGCGTTAAAATGGACTCTATTCAATGGTGTCGTAGCTGGTACACTTCATCCTTAACATAACTCCACAAGAAATAGTTTATTGTAGTGGAGTTAAATTGAAATAGAAAACAGATTAAACAAAACTTCTGGAATGGCTTAATGCCATGCCAATGCCATAAGTAAAGCAGTGTATGATGTAACAAGTTGCGAAACAAGCAAAGAGCTACAAATAACCATAGAGACAATTTTACGCACCTTATCGAGTTGAATGTTGTATTGAAAAAAAAGGTGGTAATTTCGAAAACATACTAAAATAAATTAAAGGATATGAAATCAATGCATTTTATTCATTTTAGACATCATGTTGCATAGTAACATTTACTGCTTAGGACCTACACAATCGATATCTAAAAATAAATAGTGTTAGTTTTATTTTTCAAAACATCCGGGTTCGATTCCCGAGCTGAGTACAAGTTTTTTTAGGCAGTGTATAGAGTGCCGTTAGCGGCATGCTAATGGCACTGCCTCGGCCCGGCTAAAGTGCCGTCAGATTTCCACTGTCATTGTCGGATAAAGTGCCGCCAGCGGCACTCTATAAGTACACTTCCTTTTTTTAAACGTATGAATGCAGTTTTTCTTGTTACTAAAATTGATGACATGGTTCCTAAGAAGACATCTTCGTATTTCAGACTTTCCCATACTGACCGATCTAAATGTGCCACCCTGTATACATATACATATATATATGTATATATATTTGTAATCAGTCACGGTCTCGAAAACGGCTCTAACGATTTCGATGAAAGTTGTGATATAGGGGTTTACGGAGGCGAAAAATCGATCTATAAAGGTCTCATATCTTGGAAAATTCGTTTTGTCCGTATTTTCTCCCGAGCAGAGCTCGTTCGCCCATAGTTTAGAACAAGATGGCTACCTTAGAATAATGACATGGCAGCATGGAATTAGTAAGTACCTACTATCATGGTACTCTAAGTACCTGGAATTAGTATGAAATTTCCTACAGGGTGGAAGGGACATCGACGCGAAAACTGATACCATGGATTCAGTACATGATTCTGAACCCGACAATCCATGCTATCAGATTTCGCGTCGATGTCCCTTCCACCCTGTATACTTACCATTAAATGAGCATTCTCTATTTTCATCAGAGCAGAACACGCTCGCCCAGGTGCTGAAGTTATGATGCTTGGGATGCTCCTTAGGTACCAGTAATTTATATTGAATTTTAACTTGTTCCAGCTCGTCGTATCGACTGTCCCGACCCTAAAACTTCACAATGGCAAAAACATCCCGGCTCTCGCTCTGGGGACATGGCTGGGAAACAACACAAAGGTATTTCTTTCAAGATTAGCTACTACTAGCATCCGATTTCTGAATCCTAAGTCATTCAGACCCAGCCAGACCTATCCATCCGATTTCACACTGGCGCCGCTCCAGCACCTCTCGGCTAAGCTACGCACGTGACTTTGCTTCGCTTTGTATAAAAATGTAGGCGGGATCATCCACTGCACCCACGCACGGCCACGCCATACGCACGGCCACGCCATACGCACGGCCACGCTATACGCAAGGTGGACCTCTAGTCGCAACAGCGACTGCTGAACTTCCTTGGTTCGATAGATAGGTAGATAGAATACTCTTTATTGTACACCATAACCCAATCAATCAATTGTTCAATCCCCATGTCAGGCAAGTGTTCATGAGTTTTTTACTTATGGAACTGCTCAGTAGCAGCCCTGTGTTTGTGCTCGATAGGTAGCACCAGACTCGCCCCTTATCACATGGAAGCATGGACCTTATAGATAACTAGACTAGATCTAGCCGAGTGTACCCTGTGTTATACACAACTCCTCACCCCTTAGGGGAACACAAGCGTGATGCTGTTGTCCAAGTACACATAACATACACACATACATCAACTCACGCCTTTACCCTTGGATGAATGCAGAAACTATAAAACGAAATGTTGTAACAGACAAATAATTTTGACTCTTCCTCCAACATGGTCGCTTGGAGCCCGGATTGAACGAAGTGGAGCAGGCAGTGTCCTGGGCCATCGACGCGGGGTACCGCCACATCGACACCGCCTTCGCCTACAGAATTGAGGACCAGGTCGGCAGGGCACTCGCTAAGAAGATCGCAGAAGGAATCAAAAGAGAGGAGCTGTTTATTACTACTAAGGTTGGTGCAAGTATAGATTTTTTAAGTTTTTTGTGTACTAGCAGGTGCAGCGTGGATAGGCCCCCGCAGGTGGACTGATCACCTGGTGATGAAGGTCTCGGGATTTATCTGGATGAGAGAATCACCGAACCGGTGCCTAGCATTATAATTTTGTTGGTATACAGGTTTGCGACCATGGCTCTACCTTGACCATTTTTGTACCTATGTCTTGATTTCTATCTGAAATATTTACTTTTTAGAGTGTGATTTTTCAGTAGTCGGGTTTTAGTTTTTGAACTTAGGTACTTTTTTTTACTGACTATCTTAACTCGATTATTTAATCATCCACAGCTATGGAACAGTGAACACGCTAAAGATGCAGTAGTGCCAGCACTGCGCGCCTCACTCGCCAGCCTGGGGCTGGATTATGTCGACCTTTACCTGGTGCACTGGCCTGTTGGGCAGTTTGTAAGTAAACCTTGATGAATCCATGAATTTCAGTAATTTAATCCTGGAGACTATTCAAAAGTTATTGAGTTTTTGAAGCCAATGTTTTGCCTTTAGCAAGAAGCCTTAGCCCTTATCAAAGCCTTGACATCGTACGGGAAAGTACGCAACTAAACAACCCATTTTTATATTCAAGTAGCAGCGCTGCAGTGGGTGTGTTCTTGATTAGTGCAGGCGACCGTACGTCAGTGGTATAAGTTCGGTCATCATCAATCTCCTTGGTATTGCCATTGTTCATTGGTGTCAGTAAAATAACCATTCTGTAAAGGCCTGAATAATTGAACAACCCCAATGGGTGTTGGGCATACGTTGAACTTTTACTCCTACCGAATATTAAATTATTCCTTCCGTGTCCCCATTTGACGCTTGTGTAGTCATCCAGGCTCAAAATCCTTTATTCTAAGTTATTATTGTAGACACAGTTTCCCTAACCAGCAACAAAATCTAATTTCCAGAACAACGGAACCTACGACTACACAGATTACGCGGACACCTGGCGCGGGATGATGGAAGCCAAGAGTCTGGGCCTGACCAGGTCAATCGGAGTCTCCAACTTCAACCAGCAGCAGATCGAGACGCTTCTAGAACTGGGGCTGGAGAAACCAACGGTGCTGCAAGTCGAAGTAAGTAACATAATGACTTCATGTCCTTGCTTCTCCATTATAGATAGAGTTTTTTTTTTTTTAATTGTTTATTTATTTCCACAAATTACATTCACACATAATAAGTTGTCAGTTATTTTGACAAATTTTTGTAATTTGTAAGAGATCTGAAGTCTAAACTAAGCCTCAATATTGAATGGATTTTATTGGATTATTGAATATAGAAAATTGTTATAGAATATTGTACACTGACAGCTCTTGAACGCGTTTAGATGTGCTGAACGCGTTAAATTTCATTGGTCAAATCCGCACTAAGACTTAACATAGCTGGCGAGATGTAGGTGTTCTACATACTTCTGCCTAACCCTTCTACAAATACTGGCGTGATATTTTGTTGTTTTAAAATTTAAAATAAATGTTATGTTCTTCCCCAGATCAATTTAAACCTGCAACAGCCAGAACTCCTCTCCTACTGCTCCCGCCAAGACATCCGCGTGATGGGCTATACTCCGTTCGGCTCGTTGTTCTATAATAAGGCGAAGCCCGACGCTCCACCCCCAAGGATCGATGACACCGCGCTGTTGGAGATCGCGAACAAATATAACAAGACTGTGCCTCAAATTTCATTGAGATATCTGGTGAGTTTTGAAGCAGGAAACTGTATTCTTGCAAAAAATCTAATTATAAATATTAAAATATAGTAAAAATAATAATGGGAAACTTGGCGATGCACGACCATGCACCCAGTTAAGCGCCATCTTTTGACATCTTCTGCAACCGTAGTATTTATGTCACATCGAGCTGTAGACAGAGACAGTCACACAGGTATGACAGAGATGGCGCTCTACAAAGAGACAGTCACACAGGTATGACAGAGATGGCGCTCTACAAAGAGACAGGCACACAGGTATGACAGAGATGGCGCTCTAAAAAGTCGAACTTTTTGAAAGCATTTATTTTTTTATTTTTTATATGGTATCTCGCAGTTGACTCTCAGATTGAGGTCGCAGCTGCTTAACCGGACTATCCTGTGGATGCCTTAAGCTACTAACTTAAAGCCTCCAGCTAGGGGCATAAACTATTCTAGGTTAATTAAGCGAACGCTCGCTAAGGGCACCCCCTGTGGGGTAGAACCTCGGCTTAGGGCGTCGCTGGCGGGAGGGCAGCAAGATGGGACAGGCTGGATCAAACTGTTACTAATATTATTATTAATTGGGGAATTTAAAGCTACATTTCTCAGCATTACGCGGGCTGGCGCTTCTGCGAGCAAGGGTCGGGGGGGAGTATTATTTACTCGGGAGGGTCGCGGTCGCGGAGGACCTCGGCGGCGAGGTCGGAATGCGGGTCTTTTTTTTATTGTGGTGTATTGTGCTGGTGTCCCTATTGCTTTCCTGGAGGAGGGTTATAGGGTCACCTGGGTCGGTGAGAACATGCTTCGGACGGCGGATCTTACTGATTCTAGAGGGTACATAACTGGCAGCTTTAACAATCAGAGGGTTGCGGTGAAGGGCGGCTTTATCAAAGAAACGCTTTGAATTGCGTTTTCGAAATTGGGCTATAGTGGGGATTTTTAGGTCAAGATGGAGGATCTCGTTCCTAACATACCAGGGGGCTCCCGTTGCCATTCGTAGGAGACGGTTTTGGAGCGTTTGCATTCTATGCACGTGTCGGGGTTTGGCTTGTGCCCAGGAGTGTGTTGTGGCTGTGCGGTGCACGCATAGGTCATGATATGAGGATGCACGCCAAGTACGTTCGCAATTTGCACCTAAGTGACAATTTGCTACGCGCATTTAGCATGGAGTGGAGTCTTCCTTGAGCGAAAGTGGCTCGCGAGCGGGCCTGCTTTATGTGCTCTAAAAATTACAGTTTTTCCTCCAGGACCACACCTAGGTATTTGGCTTGCTTCTCCCAGGGGATCGGCTTGTCAAACAAGGTGATTGGTCGGGGGAGGGGGATTTTTCTTCTGAGTCTCGGTCTCTTGAAAAGGACCGCTTAGCTCTTATCGGGGTTAACTTCGATTCTCCACTTCCTGAACCAGGAGCCGAGCTGGTTGGCTTCGGTTTGGAGAGTGTGAGCTATCGCTATGGGGCTTTTGCCTGAATAGTAAAGGGCCGTGTCGTCTGTGAACAGAGCCAACTTCGCCTTTTTACTGGTTGGGATATCGCTAGTGAATAGCGTAAAAATGAGAGGGGAGAGCACGGAGCCCTGGGGGACTCCTGCGCGAATGGGGCGGGGGAGGAGAGCGCTCCCTCGATGTGATGAAAAGTGTGATGAAAAGTCCCGTAAGATGAGCACGAGACGATCTGGCACGCCGAATGTGTCTTATTATTTAAAGCCGACGTACCTACATATCTGTTGCAGTTTAGACAGAAACTGCTGAATATAAAATCCCAACTAATATTATAAATGCGAATGTGAGTTTATTTGTTACGCTTTCACGGTTAAACGGCTCAACCGATTTTGCGAAATTTGGTATGGGGATATTTTGAACCCTGGGGAATAATTTAACAATTAGATGATCTTTATAATTAAAGAGGAAAGAAATAAAAAATGTTGATATATTGTTTTAGCCGACTTCATAAAAGGAGGAGGTTATACATTCGACGAGTTTAAAAAAAAACCTTATTGTCAATGCGAGTAACATCTCAAACTGTCACTATTCTAGTGGTTTCAGATTTTATTAAATTAATGATCTCTTCGCCATTCCAGGTCGAGTTAGGCGTAATCCCTATACCGAAATCTGTGACAAAATCCCGCATTGAAGAGAATATCAACGTTTTCGACTTCAGTCTGACCCAGCAAGAGAAAGATGTACTGAAAAACTTCGACAGAAACTACAGGACTATACCTCAACTGAAGTGGCTCGACCATCCATACTATCCTTTTGAGAAGACTAAGGAATAAGTCAAATTAAATAAATAATGATTATAAGAAGTATATCTTTTTGAAATGTGCTAATTAAGCCCTTTCATTTCATACCCAAAATTTCTTATTTTTAATTCCTTTTTAGTTCATCACTTTATGTCCAGTAGAGGGCGCTATATTCAATGTGACGTCACATAGCTTATAACCAGCGCAGCGGACGATCAAGACGCTTTAAACGATACCTCATTTGTCACATTATGATGAGTACTTTAGAAGTTATGAGGGAACAGACATAGGTACATACATGTCAAACTCATAACCCGTCTTTTTGCTTCGCCGTAGTCGGGTAAAAACTGTAGGTAGGACACAGTGACCCCGATGGGTTTAAACAAAAACATTAAGAAAAAAGCCTATATTTCATAAAAGATAGCTTGATCTCTGCGACAGCTGTCAGTAAAATCACGCCTATGAAGTCCTGAATTTCTAGAACACAGACAGTACCTAACTGTCAATGTCATACTTTATGGGCATGCCGACCTAATGAATGAATTCCTACCCTAGGAATGTCAGTTTATCATATGTCATAAAGATCAAGCTAGCGAATTTTGTTTGAAAATGTAAATCAATCCTAACAATTTGGCAACATCATAAATTCGGGTGCGCGACAGCCCCAACAGGTGGATGGCCTTCTAATATCTCACTGGATGGCGGCACACAGACCGGCTTCAGATACGTGAGATAGTAGGAGACCCACATGATTGTGTATGTGGCTAATTGTTGTACTAACATTGATTTTAATTAAATTGTAATACTAACACGCTATGGGCCTTTGAAGTCTGATAATAAAGTTTATATTATTACTATTATTTCGTTTATTTTACCATATAAAATACTTACATTTTTTTTTTTTTTTAACGATATAAAAGAGATTTAAAATTATAAAAAATTGTATTCCGCCGGTGTCGGGAGCAGGGTTTAAGCTACCGGTGATTAGGGCAGCAGAGACAGGAACCTCCTCACAATACGAGCCGCATCGAGGAGTACCTACTCCTCGATGCGACTCGTATTGTGAGGAGGTTCTGGATCAGAGATCATCTACCACCACCTCTTTTAGGAGTATTATTTTAATCTTACTTGAGCGTGGGAAACAGATGGAGCTAGATGTCCGGTATAGTAGTTTTGATGTTTCTTCGATGCGAGAAAGAAGTGGAGACTTCTTTCTCGCACCGAAGAAACATCAAAATAATTAAAAATTCAAAAGTCATTTATTCAAACTAGGCTGAGAATCAGCACTTTTCTAACGTCAAAATTGTATAAGACAGTCCCTCAAAACGCCCACCCTTCACCACTTCCTAGTGCTTTTGCTGGGAAGAAGAAGTGGCGCAACAAACTCCCCAGCAGCACAGCTGTCTGATCAGTTAGAAAAAAAAAATGATTCTATACAATAGTATGCAAGATTTTTACACTACGCAAAACATAATTTAAATTATAAATTAATTGATTGCCATATGACAGCTAGCCCACGCCAATATACCTACCAACCAAAAACATCGAGAACTACACTCAAGCAGAAATAAAAATAACTAAACGTAAACAATATTTAAAAAAGAAAATAAAGCCTCCAGGCATAAAGGGCGTGCCCGCTTACATAGAGCTGTAACTAGAAGTTATAATTGATAAACTAGGACCATCGAGGTATAATAAATAATTGTCGAGGTCGCTAGCTAACCACATAATTGCAATAAAACTCATTAAAAAAAAACATTGTAATTAGTAGATTACGAGTACCTATGTCCACAATAAATTAGAATAAAATAAAATTACTAATACTGCTTAAAGAGGTGTTGGTTGGCCCCAGGCCCTTGATCCAACCGCCTAACAAGAGCCTTGAGAGATGTTGGTCGAGGCTTCCGGCCATCAGGCCATTCGCCGTAACGACAATCGGCACAATGACAGCCGAGCACACATTCCACATGTCGATAACCTCGTGTGCTATGTCGAGATATTTTATTTGTTTGTCTTTCTCAGCTTTCACGAGGTTCTCGTCATGTGGAATGGTAACATCAACTATCATTGCGCGGCGCGCTAATCGGTCTATTACCACTTTAGCAGGCTTATTGGCAACAATAGTCCTTTCAGTAATGATATACCGATCTCAGTACAACGTGACATGGTCATTTTCGAGAACTGGGTCGGGCACTTAGGTACTTGTAGTACGGGAACTCAGAATCCACAAGTTTATATTGCAAAGCAAGCTGCTGGTGAATACCTAATCCTAGCTACTTGGTTATGCCTGTGCAATTACTCACAGTACTCGTGCTTATTATTATTATAAAGTTTTTAGAGAAGTATCAATAAATATTTCCCTAAAAATATGCCTCGACACCCATGGTGACCCCCCCCCAAAATGTTGGGCTGCGACCGCGCCTGCAGTAGCAGCGCACGTAGCCTAAGCAGGGTCACGCGTATGTACTTACCTGAAGGGTTAGGCAGAAGTGTAGCTATAGTACGCGCACATTTCGCCAGTTATAAATATAAATCTAGACTCCGTTCTCAGTAGCAGACTAGCAGACCTACTGAGAAATTCGTTATGGAAGAAGGGGGCATCAATATGAAGTCATATTTCTAAACATTCTCAAAATAAAAATCTTTATTTACATTTACAATCTATGACTATTTTTTTATCACTTTTATTGTATATCTAAACATTGTGCCAAGATTTTTAGGTAAGTAGGGTAGGGTAGCAAGCCACTCGATTTTCAACGCTCTGCTTAGCGCCGAGAGGACAGAATAGTACAGAAGACGCACTCCACGTTTAAGGTATGAAGCTACAAGTCCGCGGCGGGCCCGTCTTGTCGGGCCAATTCAGTGAGCGTGAAGTAGTCAAAAGATATAAGAGTTACGCGATAGAAAGAGAGGCAACTTCTAGGTGAATATAACTGTAGGTAATTAGCGCCGTGCGACCTGAATTGCACTTTATTGTGTCGTAGCAAGAGTCACTTTATATTTAAATGATTTTGCGGAGTGAACCATTGTACTAATACTACTAATCTGTGCCGAGAGTTAAAAATCCACCAGAGCCTTTTCTTTTCGCGCTGGGATAGGCTTCGTTCTTCGCTGTCCATGCTCGGCTCAATACCGGGAGATGAAAACAAAGTGTACGAAAAAAAACGCGTACAAACATCACTCGTGACAACCTGGGGTTAAGGGCCGTTCGTAGTTAGCCACTGCCACGTTTAGCTTTACTTTAGTAGGTAGACACAGCTGCTGTGTCTACCTACTAAAGTAAAGCTAAACTAACTAAACAAATTAGATTTCACGTGGCAGTTATTTAAAAATATTACCTACTACTTACCTACTATTCAATTTAACGACCAAGTCCAAGTTCCGACCTTCCGACGGTCCGCCTGTTGCCGACCGTTGGTCTAGACACTGCCTTACAGCGCCTTTATATTAAAGCCGTAAGGGCCGTTCGTAGTTAGTGTTGGTACCCCAGGTTGTCACGAGTGATGTTTGTACGCGTTTTTTTTCGTACACTTTGTTTTCATCTCCCGGTATTGAGCCGCTGCAGTTGCTATGCTGTGCTGTGTGGCGCAAGAGAGGGCGTTTGAGTGCGGGGGCTCGGGTGCAAGTATGTATAAAACTGCTTATAATAATTAACTTGAACTTATATTATTAAAAATTAAAAAATCAACTAGAAAGTATTACGAGTTTCTTTCTGGTCCTCGATAAAAAAAAAAACAATAGTATCCGGACCCCACTTAAAATTACTTGCCAACCCCTGGTGTAGACCTAATGAATATAGGCAACGATTTTTCAGGGTCACCATCCTTGACATACTGAGACTCCTCCGCGCCTCGGGAAGCACGTTAAGCCGTGGGCCGTTCCCGGCTGCCATTTGTAGATGTTTGACAGTCGTTACGGGTCGTCAGAAGCCTGTAAGTCTGACAACCAGTCTTATTTAGGTATTATGTTACCCAGTAACTGGGTTGCGGAGATCAGATAGGCCGTCGTTCCTTGTTAAATACTGGTATTCAGCTGAATCTGGTTAGATTGGAAGCTCCCAACACAGTTGGAGAAAATGCCTAGGCAGTCCCTGGCTCTCAAGGCTATAACTTCTTCAATTCTTTAACCATTAACTGTTTTTTTAACTTCAAAATGGACATCTCCATCTCATGTTTCTCTTTCATGAACTGTTTTTCCATTTCAAATAATTGTTTTTGCTTTTTCAATTCAAACTCTACTAGTTCTCTTTTTAAATCTTCAACTGTTTTTTTCTCTTCTGTGATTTGTATTGGGTCTGTGACGTCATGTTTGAGGCTCGCTATAATTGGTTTAATGTCGGAAGGGGGCAGGACTATGTGTTCTGTTATTGGTGAAGCTGTGACTAAGAAGTCCTGTGATTGGTCGTCAGCTGTGTCTAGGCCGCCGCTGTCGTCAATTTTTGTGTCATTGTCTGATATCTGTTTTAAAAGTCGGGTGTTCTGTAAAAAATTATAAAACCATATTTTAGTATCGGCTAGTACAGATAGGGCAATCCACGACGACGCGCCCCACTCTGCGATGACTGTACTGTAAGCTGTACTTTAGTACGGAGCGGAACAGAGTGCGGCGCGTCGTCGTGGATTGCACTATCTATATCGTTAGTTGGCCACAAGCGGGATGGCTGAGCATGGGGTCCTGGGTTGTATTTCCAGGTCGGGCAGACTTATTCTGTCTGATTACAAAAAGTTTTAACTTTAGTCTAAGCTTAAATCTTTGAGCCAGTTGAATTTTGACATTTATTCCGACTAATGTAGGTAAAGTTATTAATACCAAAACTGACTTTAGAACCGAAGTTAACAAAGTTGTAATAAAAACTTTAAGATATTCGAAATAAAGATCTAAATACATTGTATTATGGCGACTTAAATAAAGTTAGAACTGATTTTGTAATAAAACAGTATGGTTCTACAGGGATTTTTCAGGATTTTTTCAGCAGTAGATATCAGTCTGAATTTGTGCCCAGTTTGTGGCCATAGTAGAGAATCGCCCCATATTATATGGGACTTAAACATAAGTAGCAAAATCTGGGTGTTCTAAACTAACAAGATGATATGGCTTCGAAGTGATCACTGAGATAACGCCCAAGAGATATGTGGAAGAAGACATACTGCACCAATCCCAAATAACTTAGAATTTTTCTTGAACTTTACTGATATCGGTAAAGGAAAAACATCGTCAGCAAACCTGGACTTATACTTAAGAGGAGGCTCCCTAAATTGGATGTTAATTTACATTAATATTCTGGAACTGTCACGCATACAATCAAAATGGAACTTTAGTATACGATTTATTGGATATTTTTCTTTCCATGTACAAGACAGTTACGTAATTGTAACATTTTCGCTCGATTCATTTTTTATTCGAAAACATGTCTTTTTTTAAAGATTAAGTAATAAGATTACCTACTCGGCTTTTTAACTAAAATAAGTATTCACAGTAAGAAAATATAGTTTATTATCCAACCACAAGATATTTTTTCTCTAGATCAATTACTTGTTAGAAACGTAATAAGAATTAAATTATTAATAAGGATCAAAGAGCGCACGCGATATTCAACTTTATTACTGATGTGTTAGCGTTTAGCACATATTGGAGTGGCGGGGTGCATGGGGGCGGAGCTTGCGTGGAAATTGTGTTTAGAATGCCTGGTCTCAATACTAGCTTCCAACAGCGGCTTCGCCTGCGTGATCTTTATAAATTATAGCCTATGTTACTCAGTGCAAACATACAAAAAATCTAATATTTTCTCTTTATAATATAGAAATAAATAAGAAGGAAAGTACTACGTTACTTACAAAACTAAAAATATAACATATATTATAGAAATATCACGCGGGCGCAGCTGCTTTCGGAAGCTAGTGTTTAACATAAATCTGAAATCGCGTCTTGAGCAAGCGTGGTGTGCAATGTCTGTATCTCTTCTGTATGAGAAGAGGCCTTCATCCTGCGGTGGAACAATAAGGCTGCCTGCCTTTCGATTCTATTGGTTAATATTGACACAGCTCCACTCCTCTCCTGTCTTCATCGCTCCAGTAGACAGGCAGCCTAATAGGCTGGTATTTTAAGTAGATAGGTACAGTAGGATGGAAAAAAAAAATCTTCAACAACATACCCCGGTCCCCTTTAACGGATAATGCAGCGGATGGTAGCTCTTCATCTGATGGTAGACGGACGCCGTGGGTAGCAGGTTCCCCTCCTCATCAGTCAAGACCTTCACGATCCTCTCCTCCAGAGGGTTGAGGTGGACGGAGCAGTGGCTGCCCTCCGAGTGACACTTTTGTATAACCGCGTATTTGCGGCGGATCTTGAATTTTAGGTCTATCCAGTACTGGGGATAAAGGATAGAATATGTTTCATTTCTGAAGAGGAAATACTAATGTCCGCTTTCACAAAAACTGGGTGACATTATTGCACTTTAGGATTTACAACTCGTCGCTGAGCCGAGCGTTGAAAATTGAACAAAGAACAAAATGCACTACTTATGGCCTGCGCAATATGGCGGAGGAGACGGCAAAGGATTTTAAGTAAAATCTCAAATCGAGGATGTTAAATTTATCAATTGAATGTAATACTTATTCAATCGATATAAGGCATACAGGATGGATTTTTTGATGGGGCAGTAAGGGCAGCTCCCATAACCATTGTAGCTACAAGGAAACTGTCTTAGGAGACTCTCCTTAACTTTTTGAGACATTTTGATCTACATTCACAGATTTTGACAAAATTACAGTCAGCAAGAAAATGGGCAGATTTCACATAAACTTTTTTGATCCCAATCGATTCTGTATCGTGTTAGTGTCAAAAATGAGACTCCAATCTATTTTTCACGTTGATAGACTTAGACTAGCCGTAAATAAACACCAAATAAAATTACCAAACCCAAATAAAGTTAATTAAGGTATTAATCTTTTTTAGTAGCAGCCATCCCAAATGGCAACACTCACTCTAGCCCAACTCCGCCCACTCTTCGCAACACTCTCATTAATCCTGTTCAGTGTCCGGGCTATCTTCTCCCACATCCGCTTGGACTGAAGGTGTCCCTCTCTAGAACGAGCACTGGCAAGGGCCAGCGGAGGATAGCGCTCCATGTACTGTGCTAGGACTTCGAGGTGCTGCCGGGACACTTGGCGACGGTAGCACAGTTCTTCAGACATGATTCTGGAATTAGAATGAGCATACTAGCATGAATGGGTATACTTATATTTAATACAAGCTGTATCTGATTGGATTTGGCATCAGGAAAAAAAAATCCTAAGAACTTCAACACCAACTTTTATCCTCTGTTTAATCTATTTCGGGGATTGAAGTATTTTTGCAAGTTCATCCCTTTCATAATAAAATGAACTCTTACACCAAACTCGATGCTTAGACCTAGCGGTGTAGGATGTGCATTATCTGTCTGGACTGAAAGAATTTAAGATTTTTATTATGTACAAACTTTAACTGCCTCGTTGATCTAGTGTCAAAGTGAAATAATTTATTTCAATTAGGCAAATAAAAGGCACTTTAGAACCGTTTGTCCTGGGTAACCCAATCACACTGCCCAATCCGGGAATCGATGTGTGATTGGGTTTTTTCCATCTGGAACTTCTCAATAGCAGACCAGACTGGATTTGTACCCAATTGCATTAAGCTCGCCCGCACATAACTGACGCAATGTGGGTGTCCTATAGGTACACCACTGCCTAACCCTTCGGGAATTATAAGATAAGATAATTTTTTATTTGTCAAAAACATGGTGGTGTGTTTGTGTGGTGTTATGTGCGTTCTTTTAAAGACTGCCTCCTAGGAGTAGAATGGCTGACCCCCTCCTTGGTTTTGGTTGCATGCGTGACTGCTGAGATAGATCCTCGGTTTCATTCCCAGGTTGGACAAAGTGTTGATGAGTTTTTCCATTCTAGGAATTTGATTAGTAACAAAACAAAAATCATTACTTAGGTCAAATAAATATTTGTTCAGTGTGGGAGGCAAATCCACAATAGGTAGTTCGGGAGACCAGCCTCTGTCCACTGACATGTCCAATAAATAAATATATTTGTGATTTCCTAAATGTTCTTATCTATTTAATATAAAATGCTTTGTCCTGAATTCCTGACTGATGGATCAACACACAGCCTAAACTGCTGATAGTAGAGACCTGAAACTTGGAGGGTATGTTCTTTGTATGACGTAGGCATCCGATAAGAAAGGATTTTCAGAAATTCAACAGGGACAATGTGATTCCTTGGCCTTATCAATTTCTAATTTTGCATAAACATTCTGAATTGATGCAAGACGTGTTTCGTAATTTAAACTCATCGCCTAACAGGGTTATAAAAGGAGAAACTGAGTGACTGACATATCATCGGAGAGCCGAAATTACTGGGACTAGAACGTGAAATTTTGCACACAGCTTCCTTTTATTATGTAGGGGAGCACTAAGAAGGGGTTTTTCAAAATTTCACTTTTAAGGGGCGAAAAGAGGGGGGGGATTTAGTTTGTATGAAAAATCTTATTCCTTGAGTTAATAAACTTGAAACTTGGCACAAAAAGTACTAGCCTTGCATGAATTCACGATAGTATCTTAATCATTAGACGTTGTGCACAATTTCTGAGCACGAAACTAACAAAAAGTAGTAGTATAGTAGATTTGGAATTTGGATGAGACAGACAAATAATTTATAACCTGGATTAACACACTTAGGATACTTTTTTAGGAAGCACTTCGGAAGTCTCCCCAGCGCGTATTTATAGTAGGTATTTTTTTTTTGATAGAGTAGACCATTTCTATTGTATTTTTGAACTCCCCAAAATGAGCAAAACCATAGGTGGCGAGAAAAAGATTGCCAAAGTTTCAAAAAAATGGCCAAAAATCGCCGGAATATTAAGGGCGGGGAAGATCACGTGGCGGGTCTAAATTAGTTTCCAAGCAATACTAAGGTCAAAAACATCGTCAAGGTCAAGGTCAGCACCCAAAAGTCAAGGTCTTACACATCAAAAGTCAAGGTCAAACCAAAATATGCTCAAATCTTGGAATATTACCTTGTAACAATCAAGGTAATTTTTAGTAAAGCGTTGTCGACGGAGCCCCGCTTGGTGGGGCTCCTATTTCTGGGTGGTTTAAAAAAAAATAACCACGAAGGGGATGGCGGGGTCTATTCGCTCGCTACGCTCGCTCACTAGACCCCGCCATCCCCTTCTAACCTAACCTGTCCGTGTCGGGGTGCCCCAAGTCCCGAGCTCGCTTCACTGACATTGGATTACGTTTCGTTACAGACAATCTTTTAATAGTACAAATAAAACTATATTTTTTTAATTTAATTTACTATCTTATTTACTTTATAATTAAGTTAATTGCGGTAGCAACTATTTAAAAGTGAACGAAAGTTAAAAACTTACAATATTTATACAAAAAACCATAAGAGTCCGCTGTCACTTTGTCTGAACGTAAAATGGAATAACCTAGAAGTGAAACTCGTACATTAACTGTGGTAAAATGACAATTAATTTACGTAAATTGGTTAAAATTTCTGAAACTAAGATTTTTTTTCTCAAAAACTAGGCGTTTGCTCAGTGTGAAATTTTGGGAAAACGTTTTATTTGAAGACATCTACACACTATAAAATTCTGAAGCTCCGCACGATTGGGGAGAGAAACGAAGTGGAGCCCTTTTTTATCCCAGTAGTACTTTGCTGTGGGATAATTTCAGACTTCCACGCGAGCGAAGCTGCGGGAAAAAGCTAGTAAGCTTATAAAATTACAGCTAAGAATGGTTCTAGTCACCGAAATACCATATATGCAAACTTAGTATTAAATACTGATTTCATAGCTGAATACTATTAGAATTATGGAGCGAAATGAAACAATAACATACGATAAGTTTGTTTAAACACGATAATGCATGGCTTCTAGATATAACACAGGTTAATCATTAATGAAACTTGATACCTACATTTATTTTGTGCTCTAAATTATCCCTAAAATTGCCATTCGTGGAACAAATTACAGAATTAATCAAAAAAAAAAATCAAAATATTATTTGCACAGTGCTACTTGCCGACATTCCATCGTATTTTTTTGACATTGACATTGACAATGCAAATAAATAACGAATTTGCTTTTTTTATTATTTTATGTTCGGATACATATTGGCAGCAGTTTTATTGATTATTATTGTGCACCTTTACAAGTTTACCATTTAATTGGAATCTGCGCAACATATTTTTTTCTTCCATACTTCTCTATTAGTTTTCATTTCGCTAGTCACCCCCCTTCCAGCCATATCAGCTTTCACACAGCCCATCCCTCGTTTCTTTGGTCTTCCCTTACTACTCCTATCATAAGAACCTTTATTTTACGATGAAAAGTGATAAGAAGGAAGAAGATGTGATTACACTTGCAATTATTGCAGATCACACACACTCCGCGATTACTGTAATGTAAGCTGTACTTTAGTACGGAGCGGAGCGGAGTGGGGCGGACTGGGGCGCGTCGTCTTGGATTGCATATCTATAGCAAATTAGCTGCACCCGCGTGCGCCCTGTGGTTTCATCCGCATAAGTCTCGAATCTCGATCCCGTAAGAAAATCGGTATAAAAGGTATATGTCCTAACCCACCGAGCAGTTCAGTCAGATTCGTTCTGATTGATCGTGTATTACGCAATTATGGTCATGGTTTGAAAATGAGCCAAACATCTAAATCCGTTCACTCGTTCTGAAAACGTGAAAGCTTAATAAACAAACTACTACCTAACTGTATTAGTTAGGATAAGAACGACGACGAAAACAAGCAGCAATCATAGTACTCTTTCACAATGTGTTCTAATTATAGCATTTTTTTTAACTAGGGCATCTCGCAGGCACCACTAAGGTAATTAATTACTGCTTAACCGGATTGTTCTAATGATAGCGTCTAACATAAAATTACATACACAAGCACAATCATTCCTAACCTAACTAACCTAAAATGTGGTAGGTAGGTGTATCCGAACGAATCTCAGCTGACAAATCACGGTCGAATATCGCGATCAACAATTTTTTTTAGAGTCTTGACGTGAGCGAGTACGGTTGCTGTTAGCAGTCGATATGTCGTCGATTAAATTAAATTTAGTATTGTGCAGTGTGATATTATGCATTTTGGTGTGCGTTAATACCCAGTCCGTACACAGACGTTTCGAATACAAATATTCGTTTAAGCCGCCGTATTTAGCGCAAAAAGATGGATCTGTTCCGTTCTGGGAGTACGGAGGCAGTAAGTATAACCTAATTTCTCATTATCCATCACTGATAAATTGGTTTTAGCCACATAGAATATACTTATGGACTTCTTATCTCCGTTTCTATGTTCATAAACATTCACGTTAAGTTATAAATATCGAATAAAAAAGCTAAAATCGTTTGTTGTTTCGGTCCATACGACTTGACGGCGACACGTCAGTGAAATCTGTCAAGTGTGAAAGAGAAAACGCTATACAGATCTGAATGTGTTGGAAAGAGAGATGAAATAGTTGCCGAGATTATGTTTTTTGGTTCCACGAAAGCAGTCGACACGGTTTAAAACATTAAATAATTTTTGATATTATTAAATTAAATAGTCGTTCTTGTTATAATAACTAGTTCGTTAAAGATTTTATTTATTAATTAATCCGAATTGTTGATAGGACACGCTATTAACAGAGTATGTAAGGAAATGATCATTCATGTCTTTCTCGTAATATTATTGAACACTTTCTACAAAAAACGTGTCAGTGATGTGCTGTGTTGGTATGGCCGCAGGTTATTATTATCTCAATAGTGCAATTATTTGAAGCAAGTGAAGCAACACTATCACTTGCACATTCCTGTTTTAAATATAACCATTTTTTTTTAAATTTATTTGAGTTTATACACCAAACCGTTACACGTTCAATAATGAATTTAGATTATAAACTCTATGTGTTTACTTTCTGTCCCCAAGACTTTCCTTGTCTTAATAAAATGATTTCATCTGCTTTAACCATTGTCATGTTCTATGTTATGGGGTTTGGTTTCCGCACTCAGTCCGTCAGGTGGACCATTGTGCGTGGGCCATAGCGGCCGTTTGGGGGGTTATTCCAACCAGCCCACCTCCCTCCAGAAGGCAATTAGGTCTCCTGGTTTGTCTAGAACATCTGTGTATGATCTGGGTGACCCGAGGGTTTCTGTTCTAATCTGGGAAACGCCCGTGCATTCAAAAAGCACGTGCGCAACGGTCTCCTCAGCCTCCATGCACACCCTGCACAGACGACTGTCTGTTATGCCTATTGTGTGGAAGTGTCTGTTTAGCGAGCAGTGTCCCGTGATGGTCCCTGTCACCAGGCGCAGGCCGTTCCTGTCCAGGCGTAAAAGACGCCTGGTCAGCCTGCTATCCAAGGATGGCATAGCTTCCTTTGACTGCCGGCAGCCCGGTGTCGAGGACCACCATTGCCCTGCTTGTGTGTGGGTGATTTCCTGTAACCACCTACGTATTTGGTTGAAGGGGATAGGTACGATAGGCTCAGGTCCACAGACTGCCGTGCTGGATCCTCGCCTAGCAAGTTCGTCAGCTGCGTCATTACCTAGCGACCCGCTGTGTCCTTTTATAAATTGCAGTGTCACCATGTTGCAGCTAGAGACCGTTATTCGCTCTAATGCCTTATGACATTCTAGTGTTAGCTTTGAGGTAATAATTTTTTTCCTTAATGATTGGAGAACTGAGGCGCTATCGGAGAGTATACGTATGTGTGTATCCGTAACTCTCCTGGCTTCTAGGGCGTGGACCAATAATATTATTATGTACAATCTTAAATTTTTGTAATATATTCTGTTTATTGATGGATGCAATGTGTGATAGATAGAAAGAAGATAGCTAGAAAGAGGGTGACTATCGAGATGACGACTGATAGAGAAGTATGGAAGAAAAAGACGTTGCGTCAACCCCTCGAAAAATGGCATAAGGGAGGGAGAATTATTATTGTTCTATCTAATCAGGTCCAGCTTTGATATGATAGTCATCATATACCCAGCTTTTATGACCTAATCACCAAGCATAGCCTGCCATGCTATGCCTTCCAGCTCGATAGATGCCAGTAGAAGGCAGCTGCCTGATACAAGAAAAGATCATACATAATGACAAGAATATTCTTTGATCATCTGCAATCTTTTTTTCCAAAATTTTATATCAAGGGCAAGAAACTCCATGGATGCTCTTTTAAATTATCTTGTTAAATTGGGAACATTGGGAACTTAATTGTTATACATTGATTGATGTAAGACATTATGGAACACAGATTGTAGTCTACAATCTGGTACTTATTAATTATTATTGTTAATTATAGTCTGTATACCTTTCGAGGCTAAGTGTCCATAATGGATGCAGAGAATCAGGTAATGTGGTACAACTTAAGAGAGGCCTATATCCAGTAATGTTTATGGGAGCACAGCATTCCCCTTCTTCTTCTTTTCGAGTGGCTAGTAACTAACCTGGTGTCAGCCGCCTATGGTCCTCTGACTTGGCTTCACATGCCGTCGAGAAATATCTCTCTGGCATGCCGGTTTCCTCACGATGTTTTACTTCACAGTTTTTGAAGCAAGTGATAATTATACAATACGCACATGAATCCGAAAAGTCAGAGGTGCAAGCCTTGGGTTTGAACTCGAGACCTATGACTTGGCAGTCCGACGGTCACACCACTAGACAGCATTAACCTGTGCGCTGGCCAAAGCATTATGTTGGCCAAAGCATTATGTTGGTCAAAGCATTATGTTGAGCAAAGCATTATGTTAGCCAAAACAGCTTTAGTTTACTATGGTGCATGTAACTAGCAAAACGTGTGCATTATACACTTCTACCCAACTACTTCAGGGAACATAGGCGTGATGCTATAACCTTCGACAATGTCCACTGTTGTTTGATTCTCAACTCACCCAGAATACATTGATTGAAGCCTCAAAAAAAAAAGAAGGTCATTCCGAAAATCTTTGCTATGCTAATTCGTTTTGAAATATTACCATAACAATGGAGATTATGGCAGCCCTAGATAAGATATGATTGTTGTTATCTTTGAATACTTTAGTAGCTAGGGATAAAAGAGTACCTTGTATTTTATCAATGCAAATGGCTTGCATTCATCACTACACTAAACAAATAGATTTTTTCACTTATATTACTGGGAACCTATATAGCACACATTCTTGATCCCAGAATACACACTACCTACATTCTACAAGAGAGTACAAGATCCATAAAACAATGCAGGACATATTGCTCGACCATTTTAAATAAACACAGTTTAGAATTTGAATGGCATCTAAGGTTCTGGTGATTGGAGCGGCCTATGTCCAGTGTGGCCCAGGAGTAACGGCCCCGGCTTACGAGTTGTGGGTCGTGGGTTCATTCCCAAGCAGGCGCTTTACTATGTGTAAATAATTTCATCACTCAGAACTGTGAAGATGCTACAAAACATTAATTTATAGTAAAAACATATTGAAATTAATTCTTAAAATTCCTAACAAGTTTTCTGATATAAAAAAAAAACGTGTTTTAAAGTCGATAATTCCGTAGGAAGGTACACGTAGCAGTCGGTTTGACACGCTTTTATATTACAAACATCGATATCGGCGAACATGGACCATTGTTTACGAATAATTACGAAACGCTTACATCATTGATTTTTATAATTAGTGCTAAAATTCACGCTGTTCTACTAAACCTGCAATTTCGTTTTATTACTTCCTATTAAGTACTATAAACTCCATTTACTATAAATTTATAAGGCACCGGTAAGACTGCCTCGATGGTGTAGTGGTCGCAAGTGCTGCAGATGAGCATGAAGTTCTGGGTTCGATTCTCTGGTCAGACTGTGTTATCGGGTTTTCCTTCTGGAATTTCTAAGTAGCAGCCCGGGGTCTGGATTGGGGTCCCTTATTAAATACATGGGACATAAGGCGACGATAGCCGACTTTGAATGATTTTCTAAAGAAGATCACGTCTAAACGAGTGGTAGTGTTAATGATTTGGAAAAAATATTATGTTAAATTAAAGCATTTTCTTAATAACTTAATATAGGAATATTTTATATTACATAGTGAAATTAATTTGTAAAGTTATGACTAACGCGGAAAAAAAACTGAGAATCACGTAAAATCTATCAAGCGTATTTTTCTGAAACCTTGACAATTTTAAAGATAATTTAATTATTGGTATTTTAGTATAAGTACGTGCTTTATTAAATACCTTTTGTTTTGTGCATAGTAAATTAATAATGCGTCTAATTTGGGACAGCGCTCTTTCATGGGCGAGTCCTATTACTGGCTGGACGAGCGACGCGTTGCGTGAGCTCAGTATACCCCCGAATACTGAAACGTCACTCAAAATTTAAGGGCTGCTTAACATTTGAGCAGCTCCTAAACTTTAGATTTCGTATTGTCAAACGTCACTTTTGAGTATCTGTTAAATATAAGTGCTACTTAAATTTTGAGTGACGTTTCAGTATTCGGGGGATAGACAAGCTAACCACTCAGAGTCACTGGCATATATCTTCGTGTACCTACACTGTACTATAGGCACCCCTCTGCCTAACCCTTTGGAGATTATGGCGTGATGTTATGTTTTTATAAGGCAAATAAGACCATTTTAGTTCCTACTAAAAAAAATTGTCGTTCTTACACACTTGATGCGGCACAGCCGGGCGACAATATATTTATTCGATTATGTCGCCCTGCCTGCGTCCGGCTGTGCCGAATCATCACCCGAACAGAAGTGCAGCATCCCTGACATGCACCACCCCGCTCTTGACCGCGTCGTGTATTCGGACCGCGCTGAGAGAAGCAGAATGTGGACAGACGTGTGGGAGATGGATTCCGAGCATTGGAATCATATTATGAAGGGAATCTTGACCATCACTAGTGGGCCGTAACTAGAAATTTTCTGTCAGAAAACCAAACAACAATCCGTCTATTTAGCCCCTACAGTCCCACTGCTGGGCCTCCATCTCCCACACGTCTGTCCATTGTCATCGCGGGCCAATCCTTTCGGTAGGTGTCAAGTTCACGCATCCATCTTCGTCTTGGTCTGCTGCGCCGCGATGTCGTCTAAGTGCGGATTTCACCAAAGAAACAACGCGTTCAGCACATGTCGCAGGGCGTTGTATGACCTTTGCGTATACCTAACACAGACTGCCCGTGTAGAATAACTGACAGAAAGCTCTGAAGAGTCATTTTTGCGTGCTTACTACACCGTGCAAATAACATCGCGGACCTGCATTTTACATCGGACAGCCAAGGCCCCTGCGTTTTCTTTCCTGCGTTTTTTTTACCTATGACCTCACGGTAGACTGTGAACCACTACACTATAAACTTGTCAATAGTGTTATCAGTAAAATGCTTCGGATTTAGATTAAATTAATAACATTACAACAATTTCTTATCATTTTATCAGAGCAAGAAGCAATGACTGCTGGTTACGTTGTTTCAACGTTTTTTAACGGTTTTCCCAATAAACAAGACACCCTGTACATCACCGGAAATGTCATAAGTCCCATGTATTATAAAAGGGGGCGAGTCTATTGCCAATAATTACGCACATATCGGGCTCTTTGTGCTCTTGATGGCAATGGGCTCGCGCCCCGTAACATAACTGGCAAAATATACCTACCTACGTACAATAGGTGCACCTCTATGACCTCAGCCGAAGCCTCCTGGGAATACAGGCGTTAGTAGGGAAAGACTAAATATACTATGGATGGACAGTGTGAAAGATGATATGGTTAGAAAGGGGGTGACTAACGAGATGACGACTGATAGAGAAGTATGGAAGAAAGGAACATGTTGCGGCGGCTACTAATAAATTGGGATAAAGACAGGAAGATGATGATGATCTCCGATCTACTTTTAGACACTATGTTCAAACCCAGGACCTCACGCACGCCAAGTTGTCGAAACTAGGCGAAAGAGACAGTCGTTCGTGGTTTTTATTTTATTTCTACTAAATATTTGTAATCGATATTGGAAGACTACAAAAAAAATGACGATTAGATACAAACATATAATATTACACATTAAAACAGGTCAGTTAGCTACCGTTAATCTTTATTATACTTTATCGTTATTTATGGAACATACCTATATTATGTTTCAATTATCGCGCTACATTCAACTACTGGTTTAGTAATAATTTTTGTACGTAGTCGAATAAAATAATTTTAAATAGAAATAAAAGTATTGACTGCCTCGTTTTGGTCCTGGGTTCGAACCCCTGGTCAGTCAAAGTGATATAGTTTTTTTTTTTTATCATCAGTCTGAAATCTGGATTTTTTCCCGATTCACTAATTATTTTTATTTTCGTTTATTTATTTTTCTAACATATAAAATACATTTTTAAATATTTTTTTTAAAAGGGTATAAAAAACATTTAAAAATATAAAAAATAGTGTTCCGCCGGTGTCGGGAGCAGGGTCCAAGCTACCGGTGGTTAGGGCTGCAGAGATAGGAACCTCCTCACAATACGAGCCGTATCGAGAAGTACTGCCTTCTGAATCAGGCCCTTGATCCAACCGCCTAACGAGAGCCTCGAGAGATGTTGGTCGAGGCTTTCGGCCATCAGGCCATTGGCCGTTACGACAATCGGCACAATGATAGCCGAGCTCACATTCCACATGTCGACAACCTCGTGTGCTAAGTCGAGATATTTTATTTGTTTCTCTTTCTCAGCTTTCACAAGGTTCTCGTCATGTGGAATGGTAACATCAACTATCACTGCGCGGCGCGCTAATCGGTCTATCACCACTATATCAGGCTTATTGGCAACAATAGTCCTGTCAGTAATGATAGACCGATCCCAGTACAACGTGACATGGTCATTTTCGAGAACTGGGTCGGGCACATACTTGTAGTACGGTACCTCAGAATCCACAAGTTTATATTTCAAAGCAAGTTGCTGGTGAATAATCCTGGCCACTTGGTTATGCCTGTGCAAGTACTCGCCGTTAGCCAGACGAGAACAACCAGAGATAATATGTCTGATGGACTCACCCGGACGGTGGCATGCCCGACACACGTCAACCGTCCCGTCCCTCATAATATGTCTCCGGTAGTTATTCGTCAAGATAACTTCGTCCATAATTGCACAGACGAAACCTTCAGTTTCCCCGAAAAGGTCACCAAAACGTAGCCAGGATACGGACGCTAGGAAATCTACACCAGGCTCGTGAAGAGCCCGGTAGAAGCGCCCGTGAAGCTCCTTGCTTTGCCATACTTCCTTGCGGTCATCTGTAGTAAGTACAACAGGTTTGCGCCAGTTCTCTTTAGCCATGGAAAGTGGGGTGAGCCCCTTGTCCACTGCTACCACATCACGGTGCATACCCACTTCGGCTTTTAAAAAATATTCCCTGAGGCTGCACACCTCGCGGTTATGGAGGGTCTTCGCATTTAAAAAGCCTCGACCCCCGCATTTCCGCGGGATGTACAGTCTCATCACCGATGAACGTGGGTGATGCATCCGGTTTGCGGTCAGGAGTGTACGGACCCTCCTGTCCAGGGCGTCGAGTTCGGTCTGAGTCCATTTGAGTATCCCGAAAGAGTACATCAAAACCGGCATGACCCAACCGTTGAAGGCGCGCACCTTGTTTCCGCCCGAAAGGAGACTAATTAAAACCTTCTTCAGGCGACCAAAGAAGCGCTCCTTCAACGATTGCTTCATGTCAGCAACGTTGATGCCTAACGCTTCCGACATACCCAAATACTTATAGCTTTCGTTTGAGGAGAGGGATCTAAGGTGTATGGAGTCCGTGAGTTGAGTTCCCTCGGACTCCATAATCTCCCCTCGCTTTACATGCATGACTGCACATTTGTCCACACCAAATTCCATCCTGATGGCGCTACTGAATGTTTCAGTTACCTTCAGTAGCTCCATCAGTCGCAATTTGTTGGGGGCAAAGAGTTTCAAGTCATCCATGTAGAGGAGGTGAGATATGACCTGACCACCTCTCCTCAATCGATAGCCCAGTCCTGAATCCTCCAGCAGTGTGCTTAGAGGATTCAGGGCTAAGCAGAACCAAAGTGGACTCAAACTATCGCCCTGGAATATTCCCCGTTTAATCCATACAGGTTCATCGTTCCCCTGGATCTGTCGACATCCTGGATAGCGAAGGACCGTCCTCCATTGCCCCATACACGACTTCAGGAAGGAGCGTAGAGTTGTATCTATCTTGTACAACTCCAGCACCCACATGAGCCATGTATGTGGCACCGAGTCGTAGGCCTTCTTATAGTCTATCCAGCATGTCGACAGATCCTTGCGGGATCGACGAACCTTTTGGCTTATGGCCATGTCGATGAGGAGTAACTCCTTAGTACCGCGGGACCCATTCCTACATCCATTTTGAGAGGCAGACATAATTGAATTATTGACAATGTGTGTGTTAATTTTGTAATAATAACTGGTAAATTGAGGGTCGATTATTCACATCTGTGAGTGTGGGAATGGAACAGCAGTATATAGGTACTCGGTAGGACTGCTAGTCAATTCCCAATTAATAACAGTTTTATTCAAGTTTTTTTTCTGTTTGAAAGTTCTCAGTAATATGTAATGTAGCTAACTAAAGTCTACCATCCAACACGCGAAGTTACAAGTATGAATATTAATATCAAACAATGGATACCATTAGAATAATGACATAACTTGTTAACATAACAATTTAAACTGTTTCTAACTGAATTAACATTTCACTGTACGCTGCCGTAAATATAGCATAATGATTTTTAGAAAAAAAATCGGCTTTGAAGAGCGATGTCTCAGACTCAATTTACATTGCCGCGGAACGGAATCGAAGCGACTTTTGTTGTACAAAGAATAATGAACTTTATTTCAATAGGGTAACGCACAAACCAGATACGTACCAAAGTACAGGTCGAGCGTATTCTGGAGAATTATCTCGCATTCTCGGAAAGTCCCGCAGTAACCTAGATAGACTAACTTTTACCATCGTCGAAACTAGGTATTGCTTGGCTTTATAAGTAAGTTTATCCATTAAAAACACAAGGCTAACTCGATTATTCCCTACTTTCCAGACGCGATAGCATCGGGCGAGAGCGTCCGCCTGGCGCCGTCGCTGCGCAGTCAGAAGGGCGCCATCTGGAGCAAGCAGCCGCTCAACTTCGACTGGTGGGAGGTCGACGTCATGTTCAAAGTCACCGGTAGAGGCAGAATAGGTGCTGACGGATTGGTATGTCGTTCATAATTCTCCTGTCCTTATCCCAATTTATTAGCGGTCGACGCAACATGTCCCTTTCTTCCACACTTCTCTATCAGTCGTCATCTCAGTAGTCACCACCTTTCTATCCATATCATCTGTCACACAGTCCATCCATCGTTTCTTTGTCCTTCTCCTACTCTTATAGTCCTGCACATTCATACTTAAAAAGTTTCCTCACGACATGTTCCTTATTCTTCCTATCACATGCCTTTCTAATACAATCCATTCGCGTTACACCACACACTCCTCTTTAGGTGTAACCAGACTGCGGTTGATCGTTGACTTGTGTGATGCACGGCAGCCGCATTACAGTCGACGTGTTTTCATTCGACATCAATCAACGGTCAACCTTTCATAAATCGACCATTGAATTTTGATTTGATGTGATCTGCAATATCGACTGATGAACGTCGATTGACAGCAGTCTAGTTGTACCTTTAGCATTCTCATCTTAGCTGCATGCAATTTACCTTTTATACATCCCTTTTGTGGCCTCCATTAGATATGTATGTAACAACATCATCCCTCGTCCCCCAGGCGTTCTGGTACACAACCCAACGCGGCGACTACACGGGTGAAGTATTCGGCTCCTCAGACCGGTGGAACGGTCTGGCGATCATCTTCGACTCGTTCGACAATGACAACAAACACAACAACCCCTACATCATGGCCGTCGTCAACGACGGCACCAAGGTCTTCGATCATAAGAGGTTGGTACACGATTTATGTTCTGGTGACCACCCGCGCGCAAGGGTGAGGGCTATGCTTGGAGTTTCCCTACGTGATCGAATCAGTAATGAAGAGATCCGTCAGAGAACCAAGGTAACCGAAATAGCCCGAAGAATTGTCAAACTTTAGTGGCAGTGGGCGTCTTTCGGCTGAAATGATGATGATGACACCACCACTCGTGGTTAAATAATAACAGCCGCACGGGTCCATCTTCTAGGTTAAGCAACGCTGGCCAAGGTTGGTCCGTGGATCGGTGACTATCCATAACATTCCGAGACCCCTCCGTGCCTCGGAAAGCACGTTAAGCCGTTGGTCCCGGCTGTCATTCGGAGAGCTTTAACAGTACAAACCCGTCCGAATTAACTGTGCACCTGGCGCTGTGACGTCACTGTCGGTACGGTTAGCAAAAAAATCTACTGGCAATTCAAAACTGATACACGCTACGGTAACAAAGATGCTATTGCTACTGAACGCTCTAGTAGTGTTCAAAGTTGCTATATGGCAATCACTTGCTTAATGCTTTATATTTTAAGCATGCTTTTTTATATGCTTTATTTAAAGCATGCTTTTTTATACGCGTAGGTACTTGACTTGTTACGGCAAAACGGGCGGGCGCGAATAAAGCAAGCGCGGAGACTGAAAGCATGCTTTATAAGTTTATTACATCGCGTTTATGAATTACGATAAAACAGAGCCGTTAAAAATACAATGAACTTTCCTTGATTCTTTCCAGGCTTAGGACTGACTATAAATGTTACTATGAAATAAAATAAGTTAGTACCTATTTAAAGCAATTAAAGGTGTCCTATCACTGAATTTATTAACACTAAAAAAGCACGAAGGAAAATAGCATTTAAATATGTATATTACGTATTTACGTGAGCCGCCCGATATCGCAAATTCGCACGCGGTGCGTGAAACGATTACGCATGTGACCGACAGGAATCACTAGCAATCGACGATACCTGCGATTCTGCTTAATGCTTATTCATTGCTTATTGCGTTTCGCGCGATGGACAGAGACAGAGTGCGATTTAAAGCATTAAGCAAATAGCAACTTATGAGAGCCAAAATAGCATTTGCTTTATGTTATGTGTATTAAGCACGGTGCTTTATTTTGCTTTATGATATATTAACCACCACTAGAACGCTCATAGCGAACCCGGGGCGCCGCGCGGGGAAGTGGGAGAGGGGTCGCATTCCAGCGAGACGTGCACAGTTAATTCGTATGGGTTGTAATCAGAAGACCGAAAGTCTGACACCCAGTCTTACCAAGGGGTATCGTGTTACCCAGTAACTGGGTTGTGGAGGTCAGATAGGCAGTCGCTCCATGAAAAATACTGGTATTCAGCTGCACCCAGTCAGACTGGAAGCCGACCAATAGTTGGGATAAGGCTTGGCAGGTAATGATGTTGATTGTTTGTCGGACTTTATATCTGTATTAATAAACACACAACCTCTGTCTGTTCCAGCGACGGGTCCCAGCAGCTGCTGTCCGGCTGCTTGCGAGACTTCCGCAACAAGCCGTTCCCGACGCGCGCGCGCGTTGAGTACTACCTCAACACCCTCACTGTGTACTTCCATAATGGTAAGTAAATTCTGTTAAAATGTGTTGGAATTTGTGTTATTTCCACTTATGCAATTATGAATTTAATGGGTGTGTAATTTAAATTGATTTCAGAATGACTAGAAATAGTATTATTGTCGAGGAATATTTCAGTTTGTTGTTTACATTCTAACAACAAGTAGAATAAAGTCAGAAAAATAACATAATTATTGAAAATTTTATAAAAATATTGAAACTATTCAAAACATATGAAAATTCTACACTGTGCACAGTAGACTACTCATGTGCATGACAATGACTCGCCGTCCTAGTACAGTCGGGGAAATGAATTGTTAAGCAACTTGCCACCCGACGTAATTTGGCCGTGTTACATTCATACAACTGTAAAAGAATGATAGTCGTGACTTGAATGGTAGTCAATTTGCTTAACCATGAATTCCTCTGGCTTCACATAAATGGCGATATAAGCGTGGTTTACTATGTATCTCTGCCTTCCCTTTAGCAAAATATTCCGTGATGTATATTAAAATGATATTGCTCTCTCCCACAGGCATGACAAACAACGAAGCAGACTACGAGCTATGTTTCCGCGCGGAGAACGTAGTCCTGCCGCGCGGAGGGTTCCTCGGCCTGTCGGCGGCCACGGGCGGGCTCGCCGACGACCATGACGTCATCCACCTGCTCACCACGTCGCTGCACACGCAGCAGCAGCAGAGCGGTGAGTCTCCTGAGGTCTATGATAGCCTGGTACTTTCTGTGAGCAGAACAACACGAGCAGGCCCTCCTGAGTTCCTGATAGAAGTTTAGAAGCATAATTTTGCTATGATTAAAAAAGGAACATAAAATTATAATAATGCTAATCGTAACCTATTGTACACCAGGAGGCCAACAAATGAGCCAAGACGAACAACAGAAGCTGTCGCTTGAGTACCAGGAGTACCAGAAGAAGTTGGAGCAGCAGAAGGAAGATTATAGGAAGGAACATCCTGACGAGGTTTGTGTCTAACCTATTACATGGGACTTAAACATAACTGCTGAAATGTGGGGGTACTATAGGAACCCCTCTGCTAACCCTTCGAGGAAACGGCGTGATGTTATGCTACCATCATTTATCATCCTCATTTACTTGGGGTCTTTGGGGCACGTCTATTACTTCCATACATCTGTATGGAACCCGTACAGTCTACGAATGGCCTGCGCAGACTGGCGGACGGGACTGTAGAGCATGCTAATTTTATCAATTGAATTTAATACTTATCCAATGGAAATAAGGTATATATTACAATGCTCGGTGATCGAGCTTGGAGTATCGCATCGCAGTTATCCGTCGATCACCGAGCATTGAAATATATACCTTATTTCGATTGGCTAATTTAAAAAATAGTAAATAGTAGTAATTGATAAATTTAAAATCCTCGGCCGTCCCGTCCACCAGTCTGCGCAGGCGCATATTGTCTCCGGTCTCTGTCGTAGCAGAACGAACCTCCCTTAGGTTCATTCAAGTGTTTTTACTTGCGGTTGACCGTATCATCACTGGTTTCCATGTATTTACACGGGTTCGATTCCCGCGTAAAAACGGTTGATAACAAATATTTTAGTGAAAGGATGCCTATATCACATTAAAAAAATCCAAATCTTACATCTTTACAAAAAACCACAAAACAAATCTCTATCTCCCTCGCACCCACTGATTCCCTGTCTGCCCGCAGGTGCGCGACAAGGACGGCGAGTTCGACGACTGGTTCGAGTCGGACGCACAGCGCGAGTTGAGGCAGATCTTCCAGGGACAGACGCAGATACATGATGTACTGAGGGATCTTAATAAGAAGGTGGACGAGGTAAGGACAACAAATTAATATTAATTTGATTATTATAAGTGTGCGCTTGATTATACACAATATACAGCTTTAACTTGTGTTGCTCGGACCGCGCGCACTGATGAATTGAACTATCTTTAATATGTTATTATGTTACTAATATAATTATAACTGCTCCTCCCCGCAGGTGATAGGCAAGCAGATGACGTCCCTGTCCATGCTGACGGCCGTGTACGGCCACGCGCAGGGCCAGCCCGTCGCGCCGGGCGCCGCGCCGCCGCAGCAGGTAGATAGATAGAATACTCTTTAGTGTACACCATAAAAATCACAGACATAAATTTAGAATTTAGGTACGACCGCGACAGCCTGCAGAATTACAACTTCAGACGTGATGACGTCTGAAGTTTCGCCAATTATCTAAAACTATCAATATCTTTTGGCAATAAAACAATGTTTTTTTAAATTGATGTCCTCTTCACAGCTACCAAGAACTTTGGCGCTCGAGTGATGTCGATAAACATTTGTGCAATTGTTTGGTGAAGTGTAATGAAAAAGCAAGATGGCGAAGTGTGTTCCCATTTTGGCCACGCGATAAAAAGATCCTTAATCATAATTATACTTAAAACTAATTTTAAGTTTGTCAGAGCCCTCGTGTCGCGCGCAGCCCATCGGCTTGTTTGCCATCTTATCTTACCTTTTCCCAACTATGTTGTGGTCGGCTTCCAGTCTAACCGGATGCAGACTACCTGTCTCAACTCCACCACCATATTTGCCATCTTATAACGTAAATAAATAATGTCGGTTATAAATAAATAAAATTATAATTCCAGCTGCCCAACCTGCCCATCGGTCGCCACGACTGGGACGCGTTGGTCGCCAACAACCAAATCATGATCAACACTATCGCTGAACTCAAGTAAGTTTATTATTTCTATATGTTTTTACAATCATTAAAATTATATAGAATGGTAGAAGAGTGTTACACATTGCCTAACCCTACGGGGAAGACAATTGTGATGTTAAATTTTAAATTATATTTTGAGATCTTTTCATTCTAAACAGGGTGAACTGTTGAGACCGGGCGGTAAGGGGAGGTACCTTAATCGTTGTAACTATAGAAAAACGGTGTTAAGAGACTGTCCGTAAATTTAGAGAAACTTTATTCTAAAAAAAAATTAAAGTCAGCAAGATAAAGGGCCATTTTCAAAAAAAAAAAAAATTGCGATGCCAATCGATCCGTTTCTTACAAGGACCAAAAAAACGTTTGGAGAAAAAAGACGTTTGAAGTATTAGAAAAGTCCGAAATCTGAAAAATGTTGAAAAGGAAATGAGACCCCCAACTTATTTTTGCTGCTGCAATGAAAATTAGCCGAAAATGAACAAACAGAAACATTCTAACGAATGCGCGTTATAATTTTATTAGCTTTCAGAACAGAATTTAGGTAATTTGCTGCTTGTGATTTCTGTCATTCTGCAAAACAAAATACCGCAAATAATTATTAAGAACGTGTTTTTTTATTTTTTTTATTCATGTGGAAGATAATTTACATTAATTCCAATCGAGGAAAAATTAATTCTAGATGTAAAGTAGACTTGCCTGATCTAGGTTTATGAAAACCTGTGTTTCAGGCCAGCATTTCACAAATTAACATTTAAAAAGAAGATACAATATTTTCAATGTGTTTGTATTGGCGACTAGAATCATTTTTTTTTTTTTTTGTAGACGTTCAAAAGTGCCTTTTTTGTGCCTAATTGAAATAAATTATTTGACTTTGACTTTAATGATTGTCAGAGTAATTAATTGGGTAAGTATATTATTTTAAAACTAAATTATGTTAACTTAAGTTTAAATAAATTAACGAATAATACTAAACTAAATAAGGTAGAAAATAATATTAAGTTTATTTTAATATTTCTAGTAGTTTTTCCGTGTCCGTATAATTGTGTTTTGCCAAATATTCTTGTACTAGTAAATTACACCTATTATAACTTAAGCTACAAATCTTAGCAGTCTGTTGAACTGGTTATATTGGTCCTAAGAATAAATAAAATCGTCTAGTGAAAGCATGTTTAGTCTGAGAGTTAGCACAAACCAAATCCCTTCTTCTCTTATCTGTAGGTACTGGGTTAAAAATACAGTGTGTTGAAATAAAACTACATTCAACACAAATAATTGACGTACTGTTAGCACCTTGCATGCCATGTAAAGTGTGTCGAAATCTGAATGAACAAACAACCTTTAATACTGCTCTTTGGGCGCGTTCTAGGTGCAGTAAAATTGATTTAGCGGCACCTCCCCAGGAAGTTATGCAGTAGGTAATAATAGATTGACACAAAGCTAAATAAACCTGTCTAATTAATTTGAAGTCGGACATGTTACGAAAATTCTTAAAAATATATATTAGTTTACGCACTCTGGTGCATAATAAATCGATATGTTTGCGAAAATTCAGGTTTGTATCAATCGTGACGCCCAGATATTTGATATGGTCGGTTTTAACTAAAGTGGGACAAGTGCATGCAATGTCAGCAGAATGTAAATTACAATTGTTAAGCGCTTGGATATTTAGGTTAGTACGAGGCATGCCTTTTAAGTTTTGTCGTTTGAAGAAAAAACACAACTAGAACCTTATAGTACTTTTTATTGTTTTTCAAAGTATTCACCACGTAGCTTAATACACTTTTCCATTCGCTCAAACCAGTTATTATAACATTTATTCCACTCTAAAGTGGGGGTGTTCAATATGCTTCTTCACCGGACTGGAACCTTTGACCACGAAGACTTTTCTTAATTTTAGGAAATGTAAAGAAATCGTTAGGGCTTAGGTCAGGACTGTATGGAGGATGGTCCAGAATTTCTTCTTTTTCCTGCTTCAAATACTCAATCGTTTGACGAGCGCTGTGTGAGCTTGCATTGTCATGGTGCAGGATGATGCGTCGCTTTGAGTTAGATTTTCGAAGTTCGTGATGACTTGTGGTAAACAAACTGTGTTATACCACTCTGCGTTAACCGTTCTAGAATCTTCAAGTGCAATAGTTGCAACATGGCCGGATTTTCCAACGAACGTGGCCACCATTTTCTTTGAAGTGCTTCGAGAACGAACAACTTTAGTCGGCTTTGGCTCGTCTTGAAAAACCCAGATTGTAGATTATTGTTTGGGATCAGGATCGTAGACCCAAGATTCGTCACCACTGATGATGTCGTAGACGTGATTTGACTCTCCCGGTTGAACCTTTGCAGAGTTTTATTACACCATCTGCCGCGGGCCGCCTTGTGATTGTCGGAAAGCAGATGCGGTATACAACGGCAAACTATGTTTCTCACACCAAGCGCTTCATGCAAGATTTTCTGAATGATTGTCCCTGAGATGCCTAATAGAGCCTCTATCTCTCGATACGTCACATGACGATCTTCGAGAATTAGTTGTCTCACAGCAATGATGTTATCTTCAGTGAAGACGGATTTTGGGCGTCCTTCGCGAGATTTTTCACTAACACTAGTATGTCCACGCTGGAATTCTAAATACCAGCGTTCGACAGTCCGCAGACATGGGGCTTCATCACTGAACACAGATGTTAGCTCTTCAAAACACTGAAGCCGTGTCAGGCCTCTTCTAAAGTAGTAGAAAATTATTTTCCTTAGAAAGATTCATTTTCGTACGTAACCTGACAGATTCCAATCGACGCTGTGACTAAACAATTGCATTAATCCTAATACTTTCAACTGTTTTGAGATTCAAAATTTAAACACATTCGAATATAGAACAGTTCCAAATTCAAAATTGCCGGGAAATATGGAAACGACAGAACTTAAAAGGCATGCCTAGTAAGCGTTGGATTAGTGTTTCTCATAATAAATATTAGGTACTTGGTTTTATCTGTATTTAATGTTAAGAGATTTTTATGGAGCCAATTAGACACAGTATTAAAGCCATTCTGTGCTACCTCGTAGAGCTCCGCCATTGATTTAGCAGCGAACAGTAGAGCTGTGTCATCTGCATATGATATAATTACACTCTTTTGGAGTGTGAAATTGCACAGGTCATTAATATAGATTAAAAACAAGGTAGGGCCCAAAATACTGCCCTGTTGGATTCCATAGCAGCTATTCGTTCCGAACTCGAACCGAACCTATTGGCATTATGCTACAAGTGCGGAAAGTAGGGGATTTTGGACGACTGTATATGTAAGTCGACACGAGTCGGAAATCATCTTTCGCACGTGTATCATACGAAGTTTACTATGCATAGTGCGAAAAAAAAAATGACCGAGTCTGACAGTAGCCGCTTAAGATGTGTACATTTGACATCTTGGCTGACGTATATAAATGATGTAAACAATATTTATCATCGTCATGACTTTGACTTTGAATTCTGACTTTGACATTATGACTGACTTTTGGCTTTGGCTTTAACTTCGACTTTGACCTTTTGACTTTTACAAATTGACTTTGTGTTTTGATCTTGACTGATTGACATTTTGACATTGACTTTAATCTCGACTTTGACTTTTTGACTTTGATTATCATCATCGCCATTTGTAGAATGTGTTGAATGTTGCATTTTTGGTCCATACATTTTGAATTTTGAACCAACTCTTTTGCCAATAACTATGACTCTTTTGTATGTCAACCATCGAACTTATCCTCATCCGCAGAGGGTTCATAATCGACGTGTCGCGCAAGTCGGACTCGCTGGCCGCGGCGTCGGGCGCGGGCGCGCCGGCCGCCAGCCCGCAGCTGCTGGGCGAGCTGCGCGACGGGCTGCAGCAGGTGCGCGCCTCGGTGACGGGAGTGGCGCAGAGGTAAGTGGCTACGACGGGTAACTACTCAACAACTTTTGCTATGGGACTAAACTATAAATCGCGAAAAAAATCGCCAATTCCATACATTTATCTTTTACTTAATAAAAATCTAATAGTTTTTCATTTGTGGCGGGATGTACCATCGCGGACACCTACAAGTGGTCAGGAGCCAGTGTCCGCGATAGCATATAGCCGCATGCGATTTATGTATCGCACTGACGTCATGTAAAGTCCTGCATCGCGCAAGCAGAGTTTACCGCGCGACTAGCATATATGCAACGTCCCGACAACAATTGTCGGTTAGTAGCCCACCAGACACTATACTCGTCAGGTCAAAGGATTCTTTCTTTCCTATTGAAGATGAGTGAACTTTACACCCTGTTCCTCATACGTTTACCTCTCTTTATATATTTATTCACTAACAGACAACCGCGGGGTCTAAAAGCATGAAATTGTGCACAAAAGTTCCTGATATAGCGAAAGTGAGCCCTTAACCCATTGCTCACCGTCCGCAAGGCTGCGCCTACGGTGGCCGGAAATTGGCTTGTGATTCCTGACGCCTAGGGCGTCTCCTGCGGTGGCTAGGGGCGTGAGGGCGTGAAATTTGCTTAAGATTTTTGATAAATATGAAACTACAGGGGTTAAATATGGGATTAAGTTTGTATGAAAGTTCGTCGTTTTTCGTCGTGGTTGTGTGACCGCGCTGTTCCCCAAAACTACACAATGAATTTTGATGTGGTTTCCACTATCACTTAGAGGATTTAATAGTGCAGGTTGATGTGTACAATGCGCTCCTAATCAAACACAATCGCTTCCAGGCTCGCGCAGGCCGCCCCGCCGGCCGCGCAGCTGGGCGCGTGCGCCGACGTCAGCTGCGTCAGCTTCACGGGGCTCCTAATGGTCGTGGCCACGCAGCTGGGGCTCATGCTGGTCTACGCCATGTACAAGTAAGTAGCCCACCGCTGGGCGAGCTGGCATGCACATGTAGTAGAGCCCATTGTGATAGATCTGGTCCGGGGAAACACTACCACCATACCTAAAGCCTGCCCCACTGGCGGCGACTCACGAGAAGCGAGTAGAGCGAGCAACTAGAAACGAGTTAACGAGCTGCGAGTGCGGGCGACGAGCATTACACGCTGGTATGCGTGCGATGCGACCGACACGAGTCTCTCGGAGAGTGTTCTGCCTGCCAAGCGAGCGTCGCTGAGCGAGCACTGTCTTTCGTGTCTGTCGCTGCAACAAATGAGTACTCGCCGGCTGTGCGAACAGTCAGCGGTCAACTATCTCTTTTACTTACACGGGACCTACACTTTTTTGGACGTGTCTTGAGCGAGAAAGTCGATGATAGCTAGTGGCGTCCTCGTGGGCGGTGAGACAGATGCCTGAAGCAGCCATTATAAACTTAGAATCACACGTCAACAGCCCACTGTTCATATGGTTAAAAACAAATGCAGTTTAAAACTGCCGCATGCCGTGTGAATGTGAACTCAAAATTATACAGTTAAATGTCGTACTGATTATAGCCCGGGGCCACAAATTAATATAGATGCAGTGTTCCATTTGATCAAATAAAAATCTCTGCTGTTTATGGTATGTATCGATCAAGGGATGCATTTATAATGCACGAGTAAAACACCCACGTGTCCATTTCAGATACTTTTTTTTTAATGAGGATGTTTAGGTGACCTTTTAATTTAAAACTAAAAAAATATTTCTGTACAAGATATTTTATATAAATACAGGGTGTTAATGTAATTAGGGGTAGGTTCAGTACTCTAGGAAATTATTAATTAGCATTTAAACAAAATAAAAACATTATTATCGCATCGCCGTACGAAGGGAAAATTCGAATTGTAATTTACATACCGTCGTAGCGTTATTTCGATTCGCGTTCGATAGTAGGTAAGTAATTAAAGCATTTAAATAATAAAATAATTTTAATTCTAAACGATTGCTATTTTAAGTTAGTAGGTGCTAAAAAATCTTTTTTTTTTTCTCTGGATTCCTTTATCCATACTGAACCTAACCCTAAGCTTTGGCATGCAATTACTTTAACACCCTGTATATTTCGATAGAGCATCTTTGGGAGCATATTTTCCAGTTTTTAGTTTTGGAGAATCACCTCCGGATACCGAGTAATATTTTTTTTCAGATTTTCGTTTTGATTTTTTTCTCCCTAAAAACTCAAAAGTGCGACTTGACACTAGCACAGAAATATTCCTCGTAACGGAGCCTATCAATGATAAAAAAACACGTTGCACTATCGCGGTTTTTGGGAAGAATACGTCATTTCGTTCTAAGGTCAAATAATACAACATAGTTGTTGTCGCAAAAAGTCAAAAGGTAAAGATAAAGATAAATTTATTTGTTCAAACATGTGTTACATGATACATGAATATGCACATAAAGATGGAAACAAAATATATCGACCAACATGTTTTGCCTCACTCGGCGTACAAATTGTTTATAATAATGTTATGAATTAAATTGGCAATTATAAATAAATTATTAATTTCAGTTTCATAAATAAAATTAGTCACTGCAAAATATAGTCAATAATTAAATATACAATCAGAGTCAGTACATAAGTAGTCAAAATTAATTACATACAAAATATGTCAATATATCCCAAAATTAAAATCAACAAGAAAATTCAGAATTTATCATTTAAAAAATCAACAATGTTATAGTAGCACTTATCAGTAAGAAGCTTTTTAAGTGTATTCTTAAATAAATTTAAATTCAATTGCTTAATGTCATTCGGAGTTTTATTGTATATTAATGGGGCCATGCATACAACACTTTTTCTCAGAAATGCTGTTTTGGCCGAGTGGGACTGCACCCAAAGTCTATACTTTTCACGTCTATTTCTATCAGAATTATTTGATAGAAGAGGAAACCATTGAGGATTACTTTTAACAAATACAGCTATTTCTAATATGTAGAGTGACGGAAGTGTTAAAATTCTGTGATTTATGAACATTGGACTAATTGGGTAACTTCATCATTAAAAAAAAAGTATTTGAAATGGACACGTGGGTGTTTTACTCGTGCATTATAAATGCATCCCTTGATCGATAAATACCATAAACAGCAGAGGGATTTTTTCTGATCAAATGGAACACTGAGATGGGACACTCCGCAAAAGCATAAATTAAATAAAAGCGACTCTTGCTACGACACAATCAAATGCAATTCAGGTCGCACAGCGCTAATCACGTACAGTTATATTCACCTAGAACTTGCCTCTCTTTCTATCGCGCGACTCTTAGATCTTCTGACTACGATACACTCACTGAATTGGCCCAGCAATATGGTCCCGCCGCGTGCTTGTAGCTACATACTTAAACTGCGGAATGTCCTATCTGTATTCATCTGTGACGGGGCTAAAATCTGTAAATTCTTTGTTTCCAAATGATGTTATTTCCGCGTAAACAAATATCAACTTTATTTTATAGTAAATTGAGTTGATTTCAGAATGACAAGTACCATTGAAAGTCGTGAAGTTCTAGCGGAAACCGAACTTACATATAAGTTATAATGTAACAATTTAGTTACCCAATATTAATACTATGTTTTCTGTTCACAGAGAAAGAAAAGAAGCGCAAGCGAAGAAATTCTTCTAAGAAGTTGTTAGTAAAGGTCGCTAGGTTTCACCACTAGTTTCATGATATTGCCAGCAACCATCGCTAGATGTCGCTATTCACAAGATTGTTTTTTTTTTTCAATATTTTTTTAGTAACTTTTATTTCTCGCTACATAATTTATCTTTTGTTGTAATAATACTCAATATCTAAAAAAAGATTGTTGTTAAATAAGGGGTAGGCCACACTTGTTACCTGTTGTACTAAGTATTATTTAAGTCTTATATAATATGCGAGCCTTACACCTGGTTTCAGAAACAAATTGTCAAACACATGTCAACTGTTGACCTTTTTGACATATCGAGACCCCTCCGTGCCTCGGAAAGCACGTTCAGTCAAAGATGGCTCTTTGACAGTCGTTACGGGTAATCAGAAGCCCAAAAGTCTGACAACCAGTCTTACCGCGGGGTATCGTGTTACCCAGTAACTGTGTCGTGGAGGTCAGATAGGCAGTCGCTCCATGAAAATACTGGTATTCAGCTGCATCCGGTTAGACTGGAAGCCGACCCCAACATAGTTGGAAAAGGTAGGCAACTGAAGTCATCTGCTGTGATTGGTCGACTAAATTCTCAACAGCCAATCGGATCACTTGACATGAGTTTAATTCTGTCACGTCGTTGAATTTCGTCTTAGAAACCGAGTGGAAGCCTTTTACCGGCCACATGTCGAAGCTATGAGCTGCTCATGAGAATTTCCTAACTTACATAACTTTATAATTGAACCATCCTTGCGTTCCGACCGCACTTCGACATTTATTTGCTAAGTTATTGAATATAATATATGAATATGAATCTTATCTTGATACATATAATGTTCATATTCGTATTAGCAAACCAAATGTGAGCATACGTTTCATAGGTATATGAACATTAGTGTAATGAGAATAAAGTTCATATTCGTATGAGACGCGTACTTAGCGGTGTATTAATATTGTCCTTATTTATAACCTAAAGACCAATGAGACATATCAGGTTTAAACAAAAAATGAATTTATAAAAAAGATAATGTTTATTTTCCATTATTTTATTATAAGAGATTATCTTTGATTATTTAATTAATTATCTAATAATGAAACAGGATGTTGATTGATACAGAGGAAATCGCTAACTAAACATGTTTCGTCAGTATAAAAAAGAAGTATTTATTAAAAACATATTTTTTAAATTACGTATTACATTTTTTACAATGTTGTAGTAATGATCTCATAAACTTCGCCGAAATTCGACTAGACTTCGCCGAAGCTCGAAAAAATTTGCCGAAACTCGAAAAATGTCTCGAAAAATCAGCAATAACATGAAACTAGTGTATTATTAGTTTTTTTACCCATCTGAGTGCGAGATACTCAAATATCTGTACATAATAATATTTATACTGTTTTCTGTTCCTTGATGTTTTTTTTATTATTATTTTTTCAACAAATTTGTTATTTTTCTATGATATGTGTTGGTTTCGTCTCGCCGTGAGTGTGTGAACGTGTAAAAAATGGTTGTATAAGTAAAGATTATTTTTTGAGATTAAATTGTTGTTTTTCATTTATTATAACATTAAAACACTACGCGACCCGGTCATCAAACCCAGGGCCCACTCATTACGTATTGTTACTGTACGGTAAGAGCGTCTATAGTACGTAAGGTTGTTAATTGCTACGAATCTAATTAACAACCTAACGTACTATAGAGACGCTGCCGCCGCCGCCGCGACGTTCCGGCGGCAGCGGCAGCGTCCAACGGTTCGCGTATTGCATTTTTATACTCGTGATAACTTCTAAATTTAATGTCCGATTCGAATTAATTAAAAAGTATTTTACTGCTTTATAACTATCCTTCATGATAAAACTATTTAGGTATTTTAATAAGAATAAATACTACGATAAGAATGTAACCAACTTATGCTTCTACCGGCGCGGCGGCGATCTAACTAAATTTTAGAACTCAAACGCTGCTAATTGTGACTTAACTATGATAGTGAGATATATTATATTCCCTCGCGGACTTTTTTGTAAGTAATAATGAGTAGTTACTCTAATTTTTATGTATCACCAAGTTTTCTCAATTTTGCCAAATAATGAATTTTATTGGCAAAATTCTGCTAAGTACCTACTTTGGGTTGCATTATTAGTATTATTAGTGCATTAGTAGTAGGCCAATAAAGGCAAGAAAGAAAGAAAGAAAATACGTTTATTTGCGGTACATATGACGCAAGCAAAGGAACAAACACTAAAAACAATTTGGGGGAAAATATGCGTCACATCCACGCAAAACGGCCATCTGTCAGCATAATGCTAAAAGAAAGAAAGAGGTGGGAGCTCTATTCCTCGTCAGTGTTCACTCCAGCCGGCCAATGAAGGCAAGCCAGAGATGAGGAACAAGATTTCTCCTCGGAGATAGGGTCCGTGGGATCGCTACTGCCCAACAGCTCGCCACATGCTGCCCTACGGGTTTCTGTATCTCTCTTGGTCTGGCTCCTCAACCCTGAGACCTGTTCCGGCAAAACTCTACCGGCACAGACCTGGAGGTCAGAGCGCGCAAGCCCCACCACGACGTCAACGTAGAGATACGGCTTATTATTATATTTTATAGTATAGACTAGCTGTCCGCCCCGACTTCGCACGGTAGCACTAAGTACTTTTTTTTAGGTATGGTAGGATACAACGAGCTAAGGGTTAGGAGGGATCTTGCCCTCGCCTCATATATATTTAAATTACTGAGAGGGAAGGTGCATAATGCAGTTATTTTAGGCCAGGTGAGTCTGTGTGTTCCGGACAGGTACGTGTGGCGGCGACGGCAGCCTGCACTGCTCGTGGCGCCGCGCGCTCGGACCAATTAAAAGAGGCGCCGCTGACACGTGCTCTCCGCACGCTCAACCTCATAGCGAGTGAGACGGACCTATTGTGTTGTTCTCTGGGTGAATTCACAAGGAATGCTTTCTTTGTAATTAGTTATAGGTATTAGTTATTAAAGGTATCAATTAAATTAAGTAAGTAATTAAGGCGCATTTACCGCATTGGTTAGCTGTAATGGTAGATGTATGTTTAAATAAATAAATACTTAACTTCGCGGGTTCATAATCATAATATATCTTTATTGTGGGCATATGTTTGTTACAGGTCTTAACAAAAAAATTAAGTTCCAATATGTCCTGCCTAATAGGCATACAATAATTTATGTAGTAGCATTAAATTGAAAATTATTTTATAATATGTCAAAATACAGTTAAATTAAATGTTTAAACAAATCAATCATTAATTCAAGAAATCTTGGATCGTATAGAATGCATTATCAACTAAAAAGTATCGTAATTTATTTTTAAATACTGGAAGTTCCTTAGTGCTCAGAATGTCAATAGGTATTTTGTTGTATATTTTTGATGCAATGCCAAAGAAGCTTTTGTTAACCCTAGACACCTAACGTTCGGACGTACCCCTTTAAACCTACCATACGTCGTTTCGACGAGCACTTTTTGGTGTACCTAATATCATCTATTAATATATGATTTCGTTACTTTTATTACACACATAGGTTAAACAACTATTATTTTAGTAAATAAAACAATATTATTTTCTATTTTGTTACAAATATAGGTATTTCTTACAAGCTATTTTTTAGAGAACTAGTTTTTGGAGATCATATTGAGACCACATAGTTATAAAAAAATATTTAAAAAAACAACAAAAATTGCCTTTTTCTCTTTGGCAAAACTTAACTATAACACTCATATTATTTAGGAAATAAAAACAAAACTACTTTTTTGAAGCACATTGTACGCAGAAATCAACTTTATGTTCACCACAAAATTGCAGTGGTGTATTTTGAGCATAAGGACTTTGTCATACGCCTTTTTTTATAAGAGCAGAGACCATAAGATTTTCTTTTTCTCATATTTGGTGCCTCTACTAGTGGAAGGTCATTGCTAGATGATGACTGACTTTGACCTTCACCTTGACCTTCATCGTTCTTTGCAACTAGTAGGTATGTCTCTGATTTTGTCTTTTACGTGTGTCGGCATTGTACGAATTTCCAGTCGGATTTTGTCTGAAATACCTGCTTTCTAATTACGCAACATATTTTCGTAAACGATAAAGACAAATCTGTTTCATTTTGACAGTTCAACAACATTCATTGCGTTATTTACGTTGCTCTGCAGTTTTTTTTTTTCGAACTTACGGAGTAATGGATTAGCAATCTGTTTCAAAACGATTCAGATTCGGATTGATTTTGCATTACGTAATTAGGGTACTGATCAGTCATGATTTTTTCAAATAATAAAAGTAGATTCACTATATTCCTTACGGCACGAGTAGGTCCTCTGGCAACACGTACAATATTTATTGCAGCTGTTCTATTTGAACTATGTCCTTTGCTGATAGCCCAAACATGACGGGAGTGACTGCGGATATTGCTTTGTGAGAAGGTCAAGATAGATGGATTACTACCTGAGGTCTCTTGCAAAGGAATAGGAGGTGTTTGTAGCTCCAGCACATTATCCAGTAGAGCAGGCGAAGAGCGCTCTTGAGCGTTCACGGGACTATCTTCACAATCAGAAGGGTCGTCTTGAGTATAGCTTTCTACGTTGTCAAACTCCACATTGTCTTCTGTTTCGCTATCAGATAATCCCTCCGATGAACTGACACCTTCCTCTTCCAATATTAAACGCGTTATACGCTCATCAGACAGCACTTGTCTCGAAGCCATGGCAAAAACTGCATAAAAGAACAAACACCAATTGGATTAAATATATACACAAACCCTAACCATTCGTCGAAACGACGACCAATCTAGTAATATCTAAAGAAATTATGTACTTACCCGCCGGAACCGGGTGCCTCCCGAAAGAGCTCGGTGAACACTGAGTTGGCAAGCGAGATCACCAAGATCCGCGCACGCGCCAAAAAGAGATGGTGATATTAATGTCCTGTATTCGTCGTTTCGACGAAGGTTAGGTGTCTAGGGTATAGAGCCGTTTTATGTGGTACATTAGACATTTTTAACATTTGTCTTTTCGATTTGAGTTTATCAAATAGATTTTCATTTGATTTTATAAATACGGCTACTTCATAAATGTAAATTGCAGGAAATGTCAATATTTTAAAATCTTTGAAGTATGGTTCACATGAATCAGGAACACGGATACCAGCAATCGCACGTTCACATCTTTTTTGCGCTTTAAACACTAAATCCCTATTAGGGCGGATTCGACCAAACAGGAATAAATTTTACTCTCGGAATAAATCGCTACTTACTCAAGAGTAAATCAATTACACGTTTAACCAACTACAATTCGAGGAATAGCGAGTCTATTCGGGAATAGTCACTATACCACCGATATGCATGGATTACGGACCTATTCCAAGAATAATTAAATGGCGTCCTATTGTTTTATGCTCTCATTTCAACTCGACACTACGACTGTTTCAAAAACAAAATGCAATGTTTGAACGATTTAATTCAAGATAACTAGTGATAGTGATGAAGAAGTTATACCTAGACGTCCAAGGTGGCTAAAAAAAAGAATAGATTTATTTGAATATTATGACACCACCCGTTTTTTTTATTTTCAATAATATTAAAATGACACTACAAGGCTTAACAAAAGTTCTTTCTCAGACGGCAGCCAATTCGGACTACGTTGCCGCATAACTTCACTCATTTTAGACTAAAATAAAACTTGCAAAATCCGAAAATAAACACCACATGAACCAAACGAAACGAACCGACAAAAGCAAAACTTCAAATTACTACAGTTTGTACATTGACACTATTGACAACTACTTTCCCAAGCTATATAATGTTAGAATGTGGTAACATTGTATAATCCATCAATATCATGGTGTTGATGAACGGCAACACTGTTGCGGAGTGTCAAGTTACTTTTTTTGACACTGACGTTTCTTCTTCTCGTTTTGGACTCCCGGCATGGATAGCCTATGTAATTATAATATCCTTAAATTACTATAGAATTACTACTATTTATCTTGAGAATAAATAGGAATAATTGTATGTACCACTAACGTGCTCTTCGTTTCATTTCGGTTGACTCCGAGTATCTTACCACCTGTTACCACGTGCTGCCTGCATCCACTTACTAACCTTTGTGGATTCCGATTAACAATACACTCGCTATTCAGACCTCTCAACAGGTTATGGGCTCAGTGGATTAAAGGCAAGACAAGCCGTGGTGTTTTTCTACACATCAAGGGTGAGTGCGCACATTGTGCACGTGGTCGCACGTCATCATGGTGGACACGTTACCTGATAATGGAGTAGTGGTTCCTGGCACCGGCGCAGCGATGTACTCGCTCGGTGGAGGTATACACGTCGAAAAATTGGAAGGCGTTGGTAACTACAATTCTTGGAAATTTCAAATGAAAATGTTGTTGACCCTAGAGGGGTTATGGAATTGTATTGAGGGTGAGGACAGTCAGACAGACACATCGCGAGATCAACGAGCTCTAGCACGCATATGCCTTAGTGTGAAAGGTGCGTGTCAACAACATGTGCGGCATTGTGTAAAAGCGAAGGATGCTTGGATAAAGCTCGCAAACGCATTTGAAGATAAAGGTCTTTATCGGCGAGTTTTACTACTGCGGCAGCTGCATCACACCGATTACGGTCAGTTTAGTTCAATGACTGGTTATATTGATGGAATTATGACACGAGTTCAACAGTTGGCGGACATAGGCCGAATCATAGAAGATGCAGAGGTCGCTGAGCTCCTGCTCAGTGGATTGCCCCAGGAGTTTGACGCTTTGGTCTCTAATTTGGAGACAGCATGTATCACAAACGCATTGTCTAGTGAGCTGGTTCGTTCGAGATTGATACAAGAAGACTATCGGAAGAAAAACTTTTGTGACAGAAACATTGATACTGCTTATGTATCAAAGAATAGAAAAGTACCAAAAAGTAAGGTTATTTGTCACTATTGTAAGAAGATTGGTCACATCAAGTCGAAGTGTTTCAAGATGAAGAAGGACATGACGAAACCAGAAGATACATCGCTTGTGGCTGCAGCATTTATGGCCAAATCACAAGATAGTTGGCTAGTTGACTCTGGGTGCTCCGCACATATGTGTAATGATAAGAATTCGTTTTCAGAGCTAAAAGATTGTAATAATTCAATAAGCATCGCAAATGATGAGAAGTTAGAATGTTTAGGTAAAGGAATAATACACATTAAGACTGGAAATGTGATAAGGAAACTATTAAATGTTTTATATGTACCTAAACTTGCTCATAATTTGTTGTCTGTCAGCTGTCTTACACAAAGGGGCTTTAGTATTTTATTTAATGACCAGGGTTGTTCCATACATGAGAATAGCAGTAAGATTTCTGGCAACCCAATTGTTTGTGCTTCCAAAGATAATGGTCTTTTTAGGGTAGACTTTGAGGTGTGTCGATCTGGTAGGTATTCGCAAATTGTGCATTCTTCTCTCCTGTGTGATAGACAGGAGGACCAGAGTGCAAAGGATGCTGCTCATACTGTGCCTATTGATATATGGCACAGGAGGCTTGGCCACCTTGGTATACAGGGTATGTGTACTTTAAAGAATGGAAGTGTAACTGGTGTTCTGTTTCAGACTGACAATGTGCAGGATCTGAAGTCATGTGTTCCATGTTTAGAGGGAAAGATGGCTGCCAAGCAGTTTCCAGTTGGAGAGGCAAGGCGAGCTACCCAATCCCTCGAATTGATCCATTCTGATGTGTGTGGGCCGTTACCTGAGAGCAGCTGGAATGGTGCGAAGTACTTAGTAACGTTTACTGATGACTACACCAGGAAGACTTTTGGGTATCTAATGAGGCACAAATTGGAGGTAATGTCTCATTTTGTTAATTTTAAAAGACTTGTAGAGAAACAAGTAGGGTTGCCAATTAAAATTTTTAGGTCTGATGGTGGTGGTGAATATTGCAATGAAAGTTTATCTAGATTTTTGCAACAGCAAGGAATAATTCACCAAAAGTCCATACCATACTGTCCGAGTCAGAACGGCGTCAGTGAACGCCTAAATAGGACACTTTTGGAGAAGGCTCGATGTATGCTGAGAGGTGCTGGTCTCTGTGGGCGCTATTGGGGGGAGGCAGTTATGACTGCCATTTATTTAAAGAATAGGTGCCCCACTGCTGCTCTTTCAGGCCGTACGCCAGAGGAGGTTTGGACCGGATCTAAACCAGATCTAAGTCACCTTCATGTGTTTGGTTGCATAGCATACTCTCTTGTTCCTGACAAGAAACGTCGTAAATTAGATCCTAAAAGCAAAAGGTATTTATTTGTTGGATATTCTGAAACTTCAAAAGGTTATAGGTTAATGGACCCTTCAGTTCCTAAGAAAGTTGTTTTGTCCAGAAATGTTGCATTTATTGAGAATAAATTTTATGATAGTTTCAATGACAATAACAATACTGAAAAAGACTGCATTTATTATGAATTGACTAGTGATGTCAATAATTTGAATTCAAATGGTATTAATGAAATTAATTGTAATAATAATGATAGTAATGTGATAAATTCTAGCAAAAGTGTCTGTGATAATATTAATCTGTCGCGCGCGCAATTAGCAGACACAATAGAATTTTATTGTTATCTGTCTCCAATATGAGACACCAGTATTATAAAGGTTAATAATTTGAATTCAATTAATGAAAATGTTATGAATACTAGTCAGCATACAAGTTGTGGTAAGGAAAGGTCTGTATTAAATGATACTACAGGTGAGGTAATAGTTTTTTCAGATGTTGAAGAAGAGTACTGCACAGGCAGCGAGGACGAGAGCATCCCTGCTGTTTCGTCAGTGTGTGGCGTGCACCACGAGAGTGTGTCGCCTTCACACGAGGCGTCGGCTAAGGGCGGAGGTGATTCTTCACCCCCGGTAGCTGAGAGTCAGCGTCCTGTGCGTAGTACCAGATCCAGATTACCGGTAAAGTACAATGATTACGAAACAGACTTCTGTTTGACAGCGCATGATTATCCATTTCTTGAACCTCAATCTTTTGAGGAAGCTGTAAATTCTCCTGATAGTCATGAATGGAAGGCTGCAATGCAATGTGAGTATGACTCACTGCTTTCTAACAATGTATGGAAGTTAGTTGATAGGCCCCATAATGAAAATGTAGTAAAATGTAAATGGGTGTACAAGAAAAAGTATGATGCAAATGGCAATTTTGACAAATTTAAAGCAAGATTGGTTGCCAGGGGTTTTACCCAAGTAAAAGGAGTAGATTACAACGATACATTCTCCCCTGTTGTGCGTCATAGCACCATGAGAATACTGTTTTCTTTTGCAAATGAGCTGAATCTAAGTATAGACCATATAGATGTAACAACTGCATTTTTAAATGGTGACCTCCAGGAAACCATATTTATGGAACAGCCTCCTGGCTTTAGTAATAATAATTGTGAAAACAAGGTGTGTTTATTGTTAAAAGGCATTTATGGCCTTAAACAAGCAAGCAGAATTTGGAATGCTAAAGTGCATAATTTATTAACTAGCAATGGCTATAAGCAATGTAAGTGTGAACCTTGTGTGTATTTAAAGCATTCTAATAAGGACATAATAATTGTTGCATTGTATGTGGATGATTTTTATGTGTTTTACGGTACTAAAAATAATGAGCTGTTTCCTTTGCTTGATGATAATTTCAATGTCAGAAACTTGGGAAGTTTGAAAAACTGTTTAGGAATAAATATTGATAGAAATCGAGCAAAAGGTATTATGAAGCTAAGCCAGTCTGAATACATAAAGAGACTATTACAGCGCTTCGGTATGGAAAATTGTAAAACTGTAAAGACCCCTATGCCTACCAATTGTAAATTAGTTAGGGGAGACACTAATTTATGTGATGATCAATATAACTATAGGCAGCTTATGGGATGTCTTATGTATTTATCTGTATGTACTAGACCTGACATCTCATACGCTTGTAGCCAACTGAGTCAGTTTAACAACTGTTTTGATGTGACACATTGGCAGGCAGCTAAAAGAATATTGCGATATTTAGCAGGGACAATTAACTATTCTTTATATTACTATAAAGGGAGTAAATTGAATTTGACTGCTTTTGCAGATGCTGACTGGGCCAATGACCCAAATGATAGAAGATCATATACTGGGTTTGTTGTAAAATTTGGGAATAATGTAATTAATTGGGAATCACGTAAACAACGTTGCGTAGCACTATCCAGTACTGAAGCTGAATATTTAGCAATAACAGATGTATGTAAAGATATTTGTTTTATAAGAAACTTCATGATGGAGATCATACCTAAAGAATATAATGTAACAATATTTAATGATAACCAGTCTGCTCAAAAATTGTTACAAGTTAAAGAATATTGTCATAAACGCACTAAGCATATTGACATCAGATACCATTTTGTAAAAGACTTTGTTCAAAATGACTCTGTAACAGTTAAGTATTTGCAGACAGATTGTATGATTGCAGATGTGCTTACAAAGCCTTTATGTGCTGTAAAACATGATAGATTTATAAAAGATATGAATGTAAAAGTCTGACTTATTATTTAATATGTTGTTGTGATAATAATACTATTTGACGGACTATGTTGATAAATCTGTTTATAAATAATACCTGCTTATTTTTGCTAAGATGTTGATATTATCTATTGACTATGTTGTAAAAGTTGGTAGAGTGGGTACTTACCTTATATTAATAGAGAGTTGTAGAGTACTCACTTGACTTCTATAAATTATAAGAAAAATTGTAGAGCCATAGAGCAATTTGTTAATTTTATGGAGTTCTAGAGTTAATTCTGATTTTGAATGTAGAGCTCTAGTGTAGGTATTTAAGCATGTTTTTCCGATATTGTGTTATTATAGTGTGACATGATGTTGCATGGATTAAGGGGTAATGTTAGAATGTGGTAACATTGTATAATCCATCAATATCATGGTGTTGATGAACGGCAACACTGTTGCGGAGTGTCAAGTTACTTTTTTTGACACTGACGTTTCTTCTTCTCGTTTTGGACTCCCGGCATGGATAGCCTATGTAATTATAATATCCTTAAATTACTATAGAATTACTACTATTTATCTTGAGAATAAATAGGAATAATTGTATGTACCACTAACGTGCTCTTCGTTTCATTTCGGTTGACTCCGAGTATCTTACCACCTGTTACCACGTGCTGCCTGCATCCACTTACTAACCTTTGTGGATTCCGATTAACAATACACTCGCTATTCAGACCTCTCAACATATAATACGACCAATGACAAATTATGCTTCTGCACCGTACCATTTGTAGAACAACGTTTTTTTTCCGGGTATTACATTCGTTCACATTCACTCCGCTATTCCAAGTATAGCATATCCGAGTATAGCTATACGTTAGATTGCATGGAAGAACGACTGCTGATTTTACTCGAGAATAAAATCGTGGAATAGATTATTCCTGGTATAGTTACTCGTGTATAAATTCGGGTTTGGTCGAATCCACCCTTAGTGGCATTGCCCCATTATACCTATGACTGCATATCTCAGTGTCGACGAAACTTAAGCATGTTAAGCGGTCAAAAGAACTGATTGATCAACAATCTTTGATAATTTATATAAAGCATATGAGTACTGATTAAGTTTATTGCATACTGTGTCAATGTGTGTTTGCCAAGTCAAATCGTTATCTAGGTTGGGTTGGTTGGCTGGGTTGAGTTGCATTTTTAACTTTTTTGTAGTAAAATTTTAAAATTTATCGAATTTCTTCATTAGAACTCATCTTGACGGTACGAAAAACAAAATGAAAATCACACATTTTCCTAATTTGAATTTGGAATTATGTTCTTTAAAATTTAAACTTTGAATGATAGGTACCAAAACCAGCCAGATACAAATAGTATAGCCAAAGAGATTTTATTACAAGTTCATACAAACTATAATGCGAAAAGACTTTTTCCCCAACCTAATTTAAATAGATTACTAGTGTTAGTAGTCAAAATACAATAGAGAAGAAGACAGAATATATAGTATTGTGAAAAGGTCATCCCCAACTAAATGTTTAGTTATTATCCTTCTCACAAAACCTTTAATAATCGGAGTCGATACTCCCCGCCGTAGTTTTAAGAATGCTGTTCACAGAGCATTTATAATGCTGTTGCCACTCGCCCACAACCTTGACAATGACATCAGCGACGCGGTTTTCTTGCGAAGACCCAAAATAAACAATTTTTGGTCTCTTTTTCGGTCTTTCAAAATATATTTTTTATCCGTAAGTAGGTAGGTATCTATGTCTCAAACTTGCTGTGACAGAGTACATTAAATATTGGTCGCCGTACGAAGTCGGCACCCCTTGGTTGGCAAATGTTTCATACATAAGAAAAACTGGCAACTGGAACTTTGCAAACTAATTTAGTTTAGCTGTCGGTGGACGAAACGCTTTATTTTTTAAAGTTCCGGTTACAAAGATCTTCGGAGCCACAATAAAAGCATACCTGCACACACATACACACCCGATGACCATGACATTCATTGATGATGATAAAAACGTACTTTAATAATTATGTTCGAGGAGATAACCACAATCTGGCATACCTACTTACTTATTTAGCCGGTTCTATGTATTTATATTTTTGCGTTGTTAGTCTTTCACACGCTGTGTATGTTTGCTACTAGTCTATCTATCTCCTTTGAGTATATAATGTTATGTGCTATCTATGCACAAGCTTCGTTGCAAACAGTCGTGTTTCGTGATTTGTGAACTTGTTTGTGTTTTAGCTTTTTTTGGTGAGTTATCATTTTTTATGATGTAATTAGATAGGTATTCCATTGTTTTTGTAAGTCTAATTAGTAAAGTGGTCTTGCAAATAAATAATTCTTCATTCTTGCTGGATTGGTAGCACTGTTCTGTCAGTCGCCATTATGAACTCTATTATGATAATTTATAAGTCATTGACTCTATTTTTAAAATTTAAGCCCTCACACGCACTAGCGGTTAACCGCGCGGCTGGCGTAGGTACAACGGTAAGCGGTCGCATAATAATATTAAAAAATAGCGGTTGTTTATTAAAAAATGAAAAAGCGGCTAGCCGCGCGGTTAGCCGCCCCCGCGGTTAACCGCTAGTGGTCTGTACGAGCCTTATATGTCCAAAAACAGTACTGATGTCCTTGAACCACAGGGAATTAAGAAAATAAAATATTATCGGACTTTTTTTGGAACTGTTACTTATGTGTGATCTTATATATTTATGACATTGATTAGGCCCGTGTTCAACCACCCTCTTACCTTATTTAACCCTGTTTGAGAGTCACAGCATAACTCGTTTGAGGTTCGGTCATTAATTCCTCTTATTAAGTACCTACCTACCTACCTAATGTGCAAATCTTCGAAGACACCTCTCAAAAAATTTAAAAAAATTATAAAATATCGATTTCGTTTTACTAACAACCTTACTTTAGTAAAAATTTTAACCGACAAAAAAAAAGGAGTAGGTTTTCATCTATCAAATGATTACCTACATTATCTTCGACATATATTATGCGTTGTTACTTAGAGATAAGACACAATATTTTGTTTATTTATCTAATCATCGCACTATTATGAAGATACCATAACAATACACTATTCTTATCTAACAGGTGGCTGTGAAGAGCATCCTAGTTCGTTAATCTCTGAACAATTCAAGTACAGCAGCATTACTTAGAACCAGCAACATGATTACCCTGGCGATAATAGTGGTTCTTTTGATCTCCCTGTACTATTACGGGACCAGAAATTTTAAATACTGGGAGGAAAGAGGTATAAAATCCGATAAACCACTTCCTCTTTTCGGGAACAATTTAAAAGGATATATGTTCAAAGCTAGTATGACAACACTTGGGGACGAGTTGTACTGGAAGTATCCCAATGAACAAGTGGTTGGATTCTTTCGATCTTCACGACCAGAATTGCTGATACGAGATCCTGAAATCGTGAAGCGGATTTTGACTACAGACTTTGCACATTTCTTCGAGCGAGGTTTCACGCCCCATAAGACTGTGTTTGAACCTCTGATGCAGAACCTGTTTTTCGCTGAAGGTGATCTCTGGAAATTACTGAGACAGAGAATGACCCCTGCCTTCACAACTGGAAAGCTGAAGGCTATGTTTCCTTTGATAGTTGAAAGAGCAGAGAGGATGAAGACTCGCGCGCTGACCGTGGCAGCTGAGGGCAAGTCCATAGACGCTCGTGAACTAATGGCAAGGTATACTACGGACTTCATCGGAGCCTGTGGCTTCGGTCTAGATACAAATACACTGAATGACGAGAACTCGGCGTTCAGACAACTCGGAATCAATATTTTCAAAATACGACCCCGAGAAATTGCAATAGCTATTGCAAAGGAATTGTTCCCTGAAATGTTTCAGAACTTAAAGATTTGGACTCGTGTTGAGAAAGAAATCAATGAGCTGGTGGGAGAGATTCTCAGGAAGAGAAACTATAAACCTAGCGGGAGAGGGGATTTCATAGATTTGATGTTGGAGTGCAAAGAGAAGGGTGTTATCGTCGGCGAGTCGATACAGAAGAAAAATCCTGATGGAACTCCTGAGACTGTAACTTTGGAGTTCAACGATGGACTGATAGGTGCCCAAGTGTTTGTCTTCTTCGCAGCCGGCTTCGAGACGTCATCGTCAGCCACCAGCTACACTCTCCACCAGTTAGCATACAACCAGGATGTTCAGAAGAAGGCGCAGGAGGAAGTCGATCGTATTTTAGCCAAACACGACGGAAAGCTATCGTACGACTCGATCAGAGAGATGACTTACTTGGAGATGGTGTTCAAAGAAGGTTTACGAATGTTTCCTTCTCTGGGCTTCTTGTTAAGACAGTGTACTCGTCCGTTTACCTTCCCAGAGTTAAATTTAACGATAGATGAGAACATCCGAGTAATGATTCCACTGCAGTCGCTCCACAATGATCCGAAGTACTTCCCGAACCCTGAGGAGTTTAAACCGGAGAGGTTCGATCCCGAAGCGTATGATAACAGCAATAAATATTTCTATTTACCGTTCGGTGCAGGACCAAGAGCTTGTATAGGTGAGTGACTATTATTATTTTGTTATTTACGCGATAATCCACGTTAAATTAATTAACGTATGTACTCAGTATCAAGTTCTTCCCGAACATAGCTATATATCTTTACTGAAATAATAAATTAAATAATGATGTAAGTAATGGATTGTTCACCGCTAACTAAGTGGACTTATTTATTATTAAAATAAAGCATGACCATGTTACCATTATCTTGCACAAGATGGCAAGTTGCTTTAATAGAAATACAGACAAAAACATAACCCAGTTATATTTTTTACTAAAATAGTTATTCAAAATACTTGTTAATTTTTACAGGTGAACGTCTCGGCATTATGCAGTCACTGGCAGGACTGGCGGCTGTCCTATCCATTTTCACAGTGGAACCAGCTCCAGAGACGGTCAGGAATCCAGTTGTTGACCCTCTGTCCAGCGTGGTGCAGTCAATCAAAGCTGGTCTACCGCTCATGTTCCGTGCAAGGACTAAAATGGCTTGAAAAGGATGAATTAAAACTCCTGGCTTTCTTATGAAAGCCTAGGAATAATGTTCATTTTAAGTGTACACCTAGTACACTTAAAATGAACATTATAATGAACATTACTCCTAGGCTATGTTATTATTGTAAAATTTGTAAACAGAGATAGTGACAAGCATATTGACTATTGCATATTTATGACCTGTGAAAATTTGAGGGTAAATAGGTAACGCATTCACCGCAATGCAACACGCTGTTTATATCTATCGCATACATTCTAATGCACAAATCTGCACAATACAGGTGGGCCTCTGGGCTTGTCTAAGTATTAAATTATCTGTTGCTTGGCTTTTTGTTTTATGCCTGTGTTTGCCTTTAGTTATTTTTTTATATTTGCGTTCCAGGCTAATGCCTAGAACGCAATAAATCATAATGGATTATCAAACTGTTTTGTCAACATTTGTTTATACTGGGCGTTCTGTGCGATTAAGAATATAACTAGGTAATTAGATATAAAAACCAGGTATTACAAAAACTATCGATGTTATTTGTCAAAGATATTAACTAAACTACCTATAACTTTCCTTTTAGTTATGTACCTAAGTTTTCTGATTAAAAATAAATAAACAGGAAATAACCATGCTATTTAATTTAGAAGTTGTGTATCAAAATATTACGGCTACACAAAAACGGAATATTATGTATCTTGGCTTGTTCTTAAGTTCTTATTTTTTCTAGCTTGCATTTTACGCACAGACTACTTAGAGATACTACGTATATTTTACATAAGTTATCATCATACGATAGCGAGCGCCCCTTGGTTTCTTCTCACTAGCGAGTAGTGCTGACTGCTGAGTTGTAACGCAATAAAAATTGTATTAGGGTGTTGAATTACGTACGCGTAGGTACAGGCAATGCTACGCTATCAATTTATTATCTTGTACCAGTAAACTATATTGTTGAACGTAGTATCCCTATGTAGTCTGTGGCCATGACCACAGAATATTAATACTCAAGAGACCGTGACCGTCGTCCGTCAACGTCAAACTGTCACTGTCAAGGAGTTATGTCAATATGGCGGCAATAAGTTTTTCAAATCTTTTGTAACTACCTACGAAATTTGAGATTTACAAGACAACCTATTTGTTTGCTTAAAAATTAATGAGATACCCGAGTCTGTCATTACTTTTTTAGTTTTGTTGTGTTTGAAAGTGTTACGTATAAACCCAATATACAAAATAATTAGTGAAGTGTTACTTCTAATAGAAATGGCTTCAGGTGACAAGTCGACGAAAACGCAACTAATAGCTATTTATAAATTGGAATTCTATAAAAACAAAAAGAACTGGAAGCTGTATGAGGACGTGAGGAAGGAGCCGCCGCCGTCACCGAAAACTACAAAGTAAGTATTAGGTACGAGTTTTCCTCATTGGACCAGAGTTACCTACCTACTTAAAAAGCATAGGCAAGCAACAACATTATTTTAAGTGTATGTCTCAAATTGTTCATTAATCATTTCTATTTAATGATTCTGACGATCGTGCGTTTAACAAAAAAAATAACATTGTTGCTAGAATTTACATCCACAAACTTTCAGCAGTCCTTGAGCCCTCTGGTGACTTGAGCTTATCATCACACAGTGTAGACCAAAATAACTATCTGCTGAAAGCTTAAGTTAGTAAAATCAGGTGAGTTTCAATGCTACTTAAGTACTGACTGTGAAACTATTAGGTACTTACTAAAATAGTGTAATAATAGATATGTAAATTTGTGTTTAATAATAATCTAGTAGGTACAGTGTATGTACAATAGCAGATTGTTAGGTAATCCGAAACTTTATCTAATTATTATCAATATTGCCCAATATTACCAAAAAGCTAAGCTAAGCTCATTATCTGCCTGCTTCCCAACTATGTTGGGGTCAGCTTCCAGTCTAACTGGATGCAGCTGAATTCCAGTATTTTACCAGTTTTGACCTCCACAACCTAGTTACTGGGTAACACAGTACCACTTAGTAAGATATGCTGTCATATCGCTCCATGGAAAATGGGAGAAGGCTAGGCAGATTGAATCCCATATTCACCTGTTATTTATTTATTTATTTATTGGATCTCCAACAAAAGATATACACAATACATGACACAAATAATAGTCAACATCAGCTGGTCTATTCTGTAACCATCTCTCCGTGAAAACGTAGGTGAAGTGAGCTTGAAGTCAGCTGTTATTCCACCTGCTGCGAGGGGCTGACAGCTTACTCTGAGCTTACTTCACCTAAGTTTTCACTGTGAGATGGTTACGGAATAGCACTGCTGGTATTAAGTGGCAGTACTCCTTAACATATAGGAGAGCACACCACAGCATGCAGTACAATAAAGTTAACATATTATTAATAATGAATTTGAACTTTGTCATTTATGACATTGAGTTTGAATTCCCAAATCTTGATAACTATCTGAATTTCTGAATTCAAATATAATAATTTCATGAAAGTTGTTGTATTTCAGTAAGCTCAACAAGACATACAATGTGGGCGAGGAGTTTCCAGAACCGGATGATGTGGAGCAGGAATCTGCACACAACAAGGCTTTCCTAGGTGAGGAACCGGGTCAGTATTCTGTTATTTTTTGGTGTATTAGCAGGTCATAGACAAACACACATTCAGTTTCTGAATAGCTAAAGCAGTATTCATGGTAAGCAAAAGTTGTGCTTTTTGCAGCATTATCAATATTATGTCGCCGGTACAGATAGTGCAATCCACGACGACGCGCCCCTCTCCACGATTACTGTACTTTAGTACGGAGCGGAGTGGAGTGGGGCGCGTCGTCGTGGATTGCACTATCTATAGCTGGAAACGTGTAATTGATTAATTCATTTATGCACAATGTTCAAAGTTACACACTGAGGCCGCGTCCTAAGGGGTGCTTGGACAGGAATCGTCCCCGTGTGCCTGGGGGCTGGAGTTTCCTTATGGTCCATTCCCCTTTTAAGCGTATATTAATGATCTACTCCATTTATTAAAAAAATCAACCACAAATGGTGTTATTTGCTGACGATACTTCCTTAATTTTTAAGGTAGATAGACGTGCTACAAATTTTGACGACGTAAATATCGCCCTACTGCAGGTCCAAAATTGTTTCACTGCTAATAATTTAGTATTAAATGGAAAAAATACTAAGTGCATAAAATTTTCTTTACCAAATGTCAAAGGTAGTCATTGTGAGATATTATTGAATCAAGAGAAACTAGAATTTGTCGATAAAACAGTTTTCCTGGGGATCACGCTTGACTCAAGGCTACAATGGGGTCCTCATTTAACATCTCTTGCAGGACGGCTAAGTTCAGCAGCATATGGTGTCAGAAAAATCCGTCAATTTACTGATGTAAATACCGCGAGGCTAGTCTATTTCAGTTATTTTCATTATATCATGTCTTACGGTATTTTACTTTGGGGACTGGCTGCGGACATCGAGTCTATTTTTATTCTGCAGAAAAGAGCGATCAGAGCAATTTATTATCTCCGCAGGCGTGACTCTCTTAGGGAACTGTTTAAGGATATTAACATCATGACGGTACCTTGTCAATATATCTATGAAAACATCATGTACCTACGTAAGAAAAAATTTACATCTTTTTAGTCAAAGATGTGATAGACATAATTATAGTAGGTACAAGAAATAGGTACCTATCAGTACAACCAGGTTTCAGACTGGCTAAGGTAGACTCATCTTTCATGGGGTACTGTTTAAAATGTTACAATAAAATTCCTCCCCACATACCTACTTCAACTGAATGAGACGAAATTCAAATTTTGCTAGGCATATTATAAGTTGGGGGACTACATCACTGATAAAAGTGCTTGGCTCATTGCTGGTCCTGCTCCACAACCACAACTAATTGATTAACATTTTGAAAATACCTACTGTTGGAGCTGCTGAAGATTGTAAGACCATCTTTGTATTGTATAAACTCAATTTCCATGGTATTATATAATTGCATAGCACAGGTGTGAGAACTATGTACTAAAGAGCTACCATTTACCGGGTAATATGTAGTATTTCATTGACTTGAATGTGCCCTGGCGGCTGTGAGTATGTCATGCTCACTCAAATGTCTCGCTGATGGTGGCGCGTCATTTAGCTCCCTTCAAAATGGTTGAGCTGAATGGTGCTGATCCATGCGTCATGTTCGTGAACGGGCGCCGTCAGTTGAGACTGGTCATCTCTTAGCTGCCATGGCTTATTTTAATTTATTTTAAATTTTTGAATGATTCTTTATTTTTTTCTTTTTATTACGGACGCTTTTACGAACGTGCACGTCTTTCTACATTGTTCTCACATGCATAATTTCAAAATTGGCCCTTGTGGCAAAGCGGCCGCCCCCGCCTCCTAATAGCAAGTAGCCGGCGAGAAGAGGAAGGCGGGTAAGGCAGCAAGGGCGGCCAAAGAAAGGCGAGGCGGCAGCGGCGCAAGGAGCTAAGCGGCAGCGGCGCAAGGAGCTAAGCGTCGCGGCTAGGCTCCGCGCCCCGAAGTCCGCAGCTGTAGTGTTAACACTACGACCTCAAGGAGATCGGTGCCGCTGATGGCATCCGGGTAAGGGGTCACTGCGACTGGAGCCCGGATGCTGGAGGTCCTCGCTGCGGCCAGCGTCCCGGCCGCTGACGCTCTGGTCGAAAGGCTTAGGGTGTCCCTAAATGTGGACGAGGCCCGAGTGTCCAGGCCCACCAAATGCGCTGACATGCGTATTCTGGGCTTGGACGACTCAGTGACGGAGCGACAGGTGGTTGCCGCTGTCGTTAGGACTGGGGGATGCTCTGCCGAGCAGGTAAGGACAGGCACCATCCGTCCTGAATTCAAGGGGATGCGAGCCGTTACGGTGAGCTGCCCTGTGTAGGCTAAAGGCTATTGGTGGGCTGGGTTTCCACGCAGGTCAAACTGCTGGAACCCACAACTCTGAGGTGCTTCCGCTGCCATGTGGGAGCTAAAGGCACCTCGGAGGTGGACCGCAGCGGTCATTGCTACCGCTGTGGTCAGCCTGGTCACAAGGCCGGCTCGCCACGCCGCATTGCGTCGTATGTGCGGCGGCTGGCAAGCTGGCCGATCACCGGATCGGCAGCAAGGCCTGCCAAAGCCAGAGGCAAGTCCTCCGCCACCGCCGTCACTGCCGCAGCCGCAACCACCGCCGCCGTTGTTTCAGTTTAAATTTGAAAACAACACTGAGAATTGATGCTTAAAATTGATGAATAAACAATCGTATTTTATATGGCTTTCCAAAATGGCCGATATATCGACTGTACTGTCTGCATACCATGGTTATATGGGATCCATAATAAAGTATGGAATAATGTTCTGTATATAAAGATGATGCTTTTAAGGCTCGTGAACGGGTGCTGCTTGTGGTGACTGGTCGTCTTGCTGATCATGGTTTTGTTATTATTATTAGTAATTAACTGTTTTTTTATTTTACCTCGATGGTCCTAGTTTATCAATTATAACTTCTAGTTACAGCTATATGTAAGCGGGCACGCCCTTTATGCCTGGAGGCTTTATTTCCTTTTTTAGATATTGTTTACGTTTAGTTATTTTTATTTCTGCTTGAGTATAGATCTCGATGTTTTTGGTTGGTATATTGGCGTGTGCTAGCTGTCATATGGCTATTAATTTATAATTTAATGTTTTGTGTTGCGTTATGTAAATTATTTTGCATAAGTACATAATGTATAGAATCAAGTTTTTCTAACAGAACAGACAGCTATGCTGCTGGGGAGTTTGTTGCGCCACTTCTTCTTCCCAGCGAAAGCACTAGGAAGTGGTGAAGGGTGGGCGTTTTGTGGGACTGTCTTATGTAACTTTGACGTTCGAAAAGTGCTGATTCTCAGCCTAGTTTGAATAAATGACTTTTGGTCCAGCTCCACAAGGGCGCATAAACTATTTGATTAGCATTCGAAAATATTGTAGGAACTGCTGAAGATTGCAAAAACTATCTTTGAATTGTATAACTTCAATCTCTTTTTTATTGTATAATTGCATAGCACATGTGTGAGCACTGTGACCATGTACCTTCTAGAAAGCTACCATTTACTGGGTACGTCTTTCATTGACTTGATATGCCCTGGCGGCTAAGAGTATGTCATGCTCACTCAAATGTCTCGCTGGTGGTGGCGTGTGTGTTGGATCGTTGAGTTCCCTTCAAAATGGTTGAGCTAAACGGTGCTGATCCATGCGTCATGTTCGTGAACGGGCGCCATCAGTAGGGACTGGTCATCTCTTATCTGCCACGGCTTATTTTAATTTTTGAATTGTTTTTTTATTTTTTATTACGGACGCTTTTTACGTACACGTCTTTCTACATTGTTCTCACATGTATAATTTCAACATGAATGATGTAAACAATATTTTGTAAGAATATAATTTTTTTTAAAGAGTGTCCGTGGAGTTTCTTGCCCGTTCTTCTCCATAGGAACCTACGCTTTGGAATGGGCAACTAGCTTCATATTTCTGACTGACTGACTCCTTGACAATTCAAAAGTGCCTGTAAATGGTTTAATTGAAATAAATGCTTTGAGTTTGAGTTTGAATTTTGAATTTTTGTTCAGAAAAGAATGTGTCCGATCAATATGTACTTAAACTTAAACAAACAGATAGTACCAAATAATATTTTTAAAATCTCAAACTCAATTTAAGTACAATTTCGTGGCCTGCCCATTCACCCGATTTAAACCCCAATAGATTTCTTTTACTGGGGTACAATAAAGGATATCTTGTAGCGCCAAAGAATTGCAGAAGCCACTGAATACATCAACTCGAAAAGATACGCCCGTCTTATTACGCGATCATTTCTAAAGAGATGTAGAGCTTGCATTGCAGCTGAAGGCGAACAGTTCGAACATTTATAAACATGGAAAATCTGATTTAATAAAAGTTATAACTAAAGAAATCCAACAACTGAATTTTATTTCAAACGCACCTAAAACTAACAAATATATTTTTTTCCTCAGTTAAGAAGTAGCAATTAGTAAGTGGCATACCATTTTGGAATCTAGACTAAACGCGCCACCTTTTAAAGGTACTTGCCAAAATAGTGTAGTACATTTTTTTAACACTACACGCGGTTTAAGTTGTGTTATGTAATAATTTTGAATTAAATGTTTCGCAAAATTCTAACATTTTATTTAAAACTGAGGCAGTTATGTTTTAATTTTTAACTGTAATTTACAGAAGGGTTATTCATGGTTACATCACAGAAAAAAAAACTGACGAAAAGTTAATACTCGTATTTGTTGTGACTACAAATATTAACTTTTCGTCAGTTTTGTTTCTTGGATGTAACCGGACTTGAAAGATCATCACAGGGAGTCACTTTTGAGTTTTTTTTTGATAAAATTTGAAAAGTACATGACCAAGATTTTTTTAGATATTTGTCTAATAATTGTCACGACTTGGCCTATTGCCCGTTTTCGGCTTGACGTTGATTTCTGGGACACGTTGTATATAGGTAATTATAAAAATATTTTTTAATATCTATGCAACTATGATGAAGTGGAAAGATAGTGTTCTTTCACTCTTCTTTTAATTGTTTGATCTATCTGTATGTATCTTATTTTTTTTTTTCAAAATGTTGGTAAGTATGAGATAAGATAATCCATTGATAACAAAATGTCAGCATGTAATGATGCAAGAGATCTTAGAATAAATATTTCAAACAGATCATCACATTATTCAAAAATCCTTTTTAGCTATTAATCAAACAGTTACCTAAAGATCCTTAGAACGTTTTCCTGTAGATGCAAAGATTAAGGTACCTGCCTTATTGCCCCGTCTCAAAATACACCCTTTACATTGACCAGCACTACCCTCCACAGAAGACGGGCCGGACCCGCAGCCCCCGGACGAGCCCCCGCCACAACCAGCCCCCGAACACAACCTGTACCGCCCGCACTCCTGGCCAGAACAGCTCTGGAGCGGGGACAAGACGGACGCGCTCTGGCAGGAGGATGCTCAGCAGGTGAGGGTGTCAGAAAATAATAATAATACCAGCCTATTACTATCCCACTGCAGGGCAAAGGCCTCTTCTCATAAAGACAAGGCATGAGCACTGATCACCACGCTTGCTCAAGACGATCTAGCGGAGTTTTAAGTCCAGGTTTCTCTACGATGTTTTCCTCCACCGATGTCAGTGTCACCCATTATTTAAAAAGATATTTAAACAAAATTAAAAAGTCCTCCTGACCGTATTTCGGCTACGGCGGCCAATCTCAACGGACACCAGCCTTCGGCGCGGGATATCTTATAGTGCACGAGTGTGTGCGCAGACACAGGAGCACTGTCTCTTCCCTCACTCTCGTAGTCCGATGGGACGGCTTATAATCCGCCACGACCGGAAAAAAAATGCAGGGCTGCTCGATTCAGGTGTCCGGGTGTGTAGTATACGAGTAGTATGGATAAAGTATGGAAATTTGAATGTGTCGTAGGATTGGTCTGGGGCAGAAGCCGGGAGCTTGCCTGTGGAGCTCGCGTGTGACCAGTGCGATGGGCCCCGTCACCAACAGCACCAGTGGACGCCTGGTAATTAATATGACGTTTTTAATTGTTTTGTTATAATTATTGACTAGCGACATATCACAACGTTGAGATTTCTGTGCTATAACTAAGTTAAATATAAACCCTCTTATTCATAAACGTTGTTTAAAGTTTAGAAACGTTTAAACGTCAAAAATGTATGGTTAAACAGGCAATGTTAATAAATATTCCTCTTCCAATAAATAGACCTGTACACAGCAGTGCCAATTAGTCGAACAGACATTTATTTATTCCAATTATTATTTATTTTATCTATTGTTTGTCTGCTCATTATACGATAGGATCTGCTTTACCGACTCAGCATTATTTAATGCATCGTAATGTACCTTTCCTTACCTTGTACCTTAGAATGACATTCAGTTGTCTTTACATGGCCGAATTATATCGTTTCCCGGCAATAATATTTGCTCAATATGAAAAATGCGTAGATAATGGCTATGTGATGGGTCATTTTATACCCTATATTTGTCCTAGCGCTCCACTTGGAGCTAAGGCCAGCAGTAGATGCCCTGGACCAGCTGCTGCAGACGACGGAGGACTGGATGCTGCGGCACGGTTATCCACTCCGCCAGGAGTGTGCACCCACGAATGACGAGTACGGGGTATGTACCACATAGTTAACTGTCAAACCAGATAAAGTATGCGCTTCGATAAACTTCGTCTTTTCGGAAATAAGAACGCGCGATTACCCAGCGTCCTACTTCAAGCTGAAGCCTGCAGTAGACCTGCACGAGTACCTGACTCCTGCCCAGATGCTGCAGACGGCTGAGGACTGGCTGCAGCGGCGCGGCTACCCACTGCGTCAGGAGTGTGCAGCCGCGAAGGACTTGCACGGGGTGCTTACAGATCTCAAAGCATAGATGCCGCTCTTTGTAATGGTGCACTTAAACGAATCATTTTGCGAATCTCCAATTCTCCATACAAAACGGTCAAACAGATGAATTGCGTACTACGAATAGTACGCAGGTTATAAATGAATTATCAATTTGTGACCATTCTGTGATTTTTGATATGATTCATATTATTATCCCAATATGATTCGACTAACACGGTCTGTTTAGGCCGGTCGCACCTTTTCATATGTCACTCAAAAGCATAGTTGGAACAGCTCTATATAAGATATCTCATTAGCGCGCGTTCGTGTTTCCGAAGATAGACGATGATTGCCGAAGCACGTACTTTTGCTGGGAAATGGGACTGATTCACAGCAGTGGAAACGTTATACACTGGTGCTATGGAGTATCTGTAATAACTGCCCCGTGATCTAGTGATCGCAAGCGCTACTGCTGAGCATGTGGTCCTGGTCCTTTTACAATTCAAAAGGGCCTGTAAATGGTTTAATTGAAATAAATGCTTTGAGTTTGATTCCCAGGTTTGGCAAAGTGTTATTGGGTTTTTCAATCAAAAATTATTCAGTAGCCGCTCGATACATGGGACAATAGGCTCGCCCCTTATTACATGGGACTTAAACTCTGTCCAACCCTTGGGGGTTACAGGCGTGGTGTTATGTTGTAGTTGGCGGACGAATTCTCCGAGTTCATGCGCGGGGCTCACGAGACTTCGCACTCCTCAGAAATAGATCTCAGCGTCACACAAGGTAACCATTATTTATAGCTTTGACCCGCGAATTCAGCTGTATTCGGCTAGATCGGGAGCTGACCCCAACATAGTTGGGACAAGGCTAGGCAGCGGCCGACGTAACGTGTAATACTAATATGAATATTTAATTTAATGAAAATTCAATATTAATTAGCAGATTGTCCGTGCACATATGACGGCTTGCTGTACATGTTGTCTGAGCGTCAGCTGGCGCGCGCCGTCAAGCGACACCACTGCGCGCTCCTACGTCTGCTCGGGGAACAAGCGCTGAGAGAGAGACCGGTGAGCCCTACACACACACACACACACACACAAATACGTGCAGCGACACCGCTGCGCGCTCCTACGTCTGTTCTGGGAACAAGCGCTGAGAGATAGACCGGTGAGCACTACACACACACACACACACACACACACACACACACACACACACACACACACACATACGTGCAGCGACACCACTGCGCGCTCCTACGTCTGCTCGGGGAACAAGCGCTGAGAGAGAGACCGGTGAGCCCTACACACACACACACACACAAATACGTGCAGCGACACCGCTGCGCGCTCCTACGTCTGTTCTGGGAACAAGCGCTGAGAGATAGACCGGTGAGCACTACACACACACACACACACACACACACACACACACACACACACACACACAAATACGTGCAGCGACACCGCTGCGCGCTCCTACGTCTGTTCTGGGAACAAGCGCTGAGAGATAGACCGGTGAGCACTACACACACACACACACACACACACACACACACACACACACACACACATACGTGCAGCGACACCACTGCGCGCTCCTACGTCTGCTCGGGGAACAAGCGCTGAGAGAGAGACCGGTGAGCCCTACACACACACACACACACAAATACGTGCAGCGACACCGCTGCGCGCTCCTACGTCTGTTCTGGGAACAAGCGCTGAGAGATAGACCGGTGAGCACTACACACACACACACACACACACACACACACACACACACACACACACATACGTGCAGCGACACCACTGCGCGCTCCTACGTCTGCTCGGGGAACAAGCGCTGAGAGAGAGACCGGTGAGCCCTACACACACACACACACACACACACATACGTGCAGCGACACCACTGCGCGCTCCTACGTCTGTTCTGGGAACAAGCGCTGAGAGATAGACCGGTGAGCACTACACACACACACACACACACACACACATACGTGCAGCGACACCACTGCGCGCTCCTACGTCTGCTCGGGGAACAAGCGCTGAGAGAGAGACCGGTGAGCCCTACACACACACACACACACACACACATACGTGCAGCGACACCACTGCGCGCTCCTACGTCTGTTCTGGGAACAAGCGCTGAGAGATAGACCGGTGAGCACTACACACACACACACACACACACACACACACACACACACACACACATACGTGCAGCGACACCACTGCGCGCTCCTACGTCTGCTCGGGGAACAAGCGCTGAGAGAGACCGGTGAGCACTACACACACACACACACACACACACACACACACACTCACATACGTGCAGCGATACCACTGCGCGCTCCTACGTCTGCTCGGGGAACAAGCGCTGAGAGAGAGACCGGTGAGCCCTACACACACACACACACACACACAAATACGTGCAGCGACACCGCTGCGCGCTCCTACGTCTGTTCTGGGAACAAGCGCTGAGAGATAGACCGGTGAGCACTACACACACACACACACACACACACACACACACACACACACACATACGTGCAGCGACACCACTGCGCGCTCCTACGTCTGCTCGGGGAACAAGCGCTGAGAGAGAGACCGGTGAGCCCTACACACACACACACACACACACACAAATACGTGCAGCGACACCGCTGCGCGCTCCTACGTCTGTTCTGGGAACAAGCGCTGAGAGATAGACCGGTGAGCACTACACACACACACACACACACACACACACACACACACACACACACACATACGTGCAGCGACACCACTGCGCGCTCCTACGTCTGCTCGGGGAACAAGCGCTGAGAGAGAGACCGGTGAGCCCTACACACACACACACACACACACACATACGTGCAGCGACACCACTGCGCGCTCCTACGTCTGTTCTGGGAACAAGCGCTGAGAGATAGACCGGTGAGCACTACACACACACACACACACACACACACATACGTGCAGCGACACCACTGCGCGCTCCTACGTCTGCTCGGGGAACAAGCGCTGAGAGAGAGACCGGTGAGCCCTACACACACACACACACACACACACACACACACATACGTGCAGCGACACCACTGCGCGCTCCTACGTCTGCTCGGGGAACAAGCGCTGAGAGATAGACCGGTGAGCACTACACACACACACACACACACACACACACACACACACACACACACACACACACATACGTGCAGCGACACCACTGCGCGCTCCTACGTCTGCTCGGGGAACAAGCGCTGAGAGAGACCGGTGAGCACTACACACACACACACACACACACACACACACTCACATACGTGCAGCGATACCACTGCGCGCTCCTACGTCTGCTCGGGGAACAAGCGCTGAGAGAGAGACCGGTGAGCACTACACACACACACACATACATACGTGCAGCGACACCACTGCGCGCTCCTACGTCTGCTCGGGGAACAAGCGCTGAGAGATAGACCGGTGAGCACTACACACACACACACACACATACGTGCAGCGACACCACTGCGCGCTCCTACGTCTGCTCGGGGAACAAGCGCTGAGAGAGAGACCGGTGAGCACTACACACACACACACATACATACGTGCAGCGACACCACTGCGCGCTCCTACGTCTGTTCTGGGAACAAGCGCTGAGAGATAGACCGGTGAGCACTACACACACACACACACACACACATACGTGCAGCGACACCACTGCGCGCTCCTACGTCTGCTCGGGGAACAAGCGCTGAGAGAGACCGGTGAGCACTACACACACACACATACATACGTGCAGCGACACCACTGCGCGCTCCTACGTCTGTTCTGGGAACAAGCGCTGAGAGAGAGACCGGTGAGCACTACACACACACACACACACACATACGTGCAGCGACACCAGTGCGCGCTCCTACGTCTGCTCGGGGAACAAGCGCTGAGAGAGACCGGTAAGCACTACACACACACACACACACACATACGTGCAGCGATACCACTGCGCGCTTCTACGTCTGCTCGGGGAACAAGCGCTGAGAGATAGACCGGTGAGCACTACACACGCTCAAACACACAAAATGTTTCTTATTTCGAATACGAAGATTTTTTGGCTACTTAGATTATTTTATGTATGCATGTGTATTTTCGTATGTATGTGCCACACATCGAAAAAAGTTTGCGATCAGTTTGAAAACTCGAATTCTTTTTTTACGGTAGACTATATTATAATTTTTTCTTCTTTTTAGATTCTTTACTTAAAAATATAGAATTAAAATATAAAACGAAAAAAAAAACAAATTAATATTTTTTCCATTTAAAAAGAAATTCAATCCAAGCTTACGCTCATTCAGAAATCTGACTTAGTCAATTTTAAAGGATTTATAATATTTTTTCGAGGAAAGTCGTTATTGATAAAATACGAAGAGGATTATCAGAAGTTTTATAAGCAAGAATTATAACTTTGAAGGAAGAAGGATATTCCAGGAGAGAAATAGCACGCGAGTTGCTGTATCCCAATCCTGTGTCGTGGTCACGTTGCAGAGGTACCACGGCATGAATTATTTAGCTGACCGACCCCGCAGTGTTCGCCCGACTAATCTGACTGCTGCTCAGAAGCGCTATATCAGGATGCTTTCAGCCCGTGACCCAATAATCAACGCCACTACAATAAAAGCAGAAGTGCGGGCCGCCTCTGGACTTGAAGCTAGCACTCACACCATTCGGAATTGCTTACACCAGGCTGGACACGAGCCCGGAGGTCTTGGCGAGCACCTCTGAATTCACGGCAACGTCAGCGATGGAGATTGCAGTGGGCTAGGCTCCGGCAAAATGAAGAAGATGAAAACGTTAGGCAAAACTGTCTCTTCGTTGACGAATCGCGAATCGGTACTCATCCAGATAACCGACGTGTTCGTGTCTGGAGGAGACCTGGAGACTGAAAGGCTAAAGAACTGCCACTGGAACCGTTCAACAAGGCGGGAAATCGGTGTCCTTTTGGGGTGGAATTATGATTGGAATTAGAACGCCTTTGATCCCGTATAGAGGCTCCATGACGGCAGATAGGTACAAAACAGTCGCTATTGATGGGATTGTCAGACCATTCTGAGTCAACCATGGGCACCAATTGGTACTGGTCGATGATAATGCGCCCGCACATCGAGCTCAACGAGTCAATGCTACTGCCCGGGAATAAGACATCACAAGGTTAGACTGTCCTGCCGGCTCGCCTGACTTAAACCCAATAGAGCACGCGTGGGATGCCCTGATCTCTGGCCCCGTCAGCCACCTCCCAAACAGTGCCGGGAACAGGGAAGCCGCTATTCAAGAATGGGACAGGTTACCGCATGAAATGCTGGATAACTTGATCCTCAGCATACCCTGGAGGATCTCCGCATGTGTGCGAGCCAGGGAAGGAGTTATATTGTGTTAAATAAAAACCATCTATTAACAAATTGTTGTATAAGTTTGGTTGAACGATCTTTTTCCTTCCATCAAATTTATATTACAATTACATGAGGATTGTATTTATATTTAAAATAGTAGATTGTTTGCCTAGGGAGCAAACAAATATTTTTAAGGCGAGTGTTTTTGAATCCTGAATGCAGCGAGGGATTCAAAGTACGTCACTCAAGCTTAAAATAGTGTTGCTCTCGAGGTGAACACTCTACTTTTTATCACCCTCTATGAGAAAAAAAAAGTGTGCGGTCCGACCTCATCTCTCACGTATGATTTAAAACCAAAACAAAATTTTCGCAGCCGCCATCTTGGATTTACGTTTTGTCCTCTTTATCGACTTTAGCAGCTTTAAAAACTTTAAAAACTATACACATGATGAAACATTTGAAAATATTAGTAGCCGCCATGTTGGATTTACATTTTGACCTCACTATCGGCTTTGGCGCCCTCGAAAACTATGAAAATGACACCCATGACGAAAATATAGAAAATTTTCGTCATGTGTCGTTGCCGCCATCTTGGATATTCATTTTGACCAAATAATTCACACTTTCTCTCTTTCTTGCCAGCCTGTTACTTGTTCATACAATGTTCGTAATTGACACACTGGCACTTTTTCTTGATAAAGTTAAATTTTAATAATATAATTATCAGCTTTTGCTAGTGGTCACAAAGCTTTTTTGATGTGTTTAGTCGTGTTTGTGGAGAAAAAAATATCCTTATCCAATAAAACTGTTTCCTCCACAGTACTCCACCTCACACCTACACCTCCCGATTCCCTTCGAGGACTGCCCGACCCGCGACACAGACCCGTTCCGGCCGGACGTAGTGCTGTCCAGCTCACACGTCGCGTCCGGCTCGCACGGCACCGTGTCCGGATCACACATCTGGTCCGGCTCGGACAGTACCGTGTCCGGTTTTTCGCTTACGTCGGACACCGGACGCGGCCGCGGACGCCTGCAGCAGACACGCAGAGTCATCGGCATCGGTATGGGTAGGCCATATCGGCTGTAGCTACAAGCAAGAACAAGACGACACACAATTTACACACATTCATAGACTCTGCGTGCACCCCCGCGAGTGTGTGTGGTGTACAATATGTCTGTTAGACGACAAATGGATCGGCGAAACTTCACAGTATTGAATAGCTATAAAACAAATAAAAAACGATTAGCGGTAAATAATGTAACGTGCCCAAAACTGTGTCGGGGAATAATTTCAGTCCCTCGGTCAAAACTTTGCTTTGACATAACGTTCCGAGAGTCTGCAGTCATTTCGAGAAAAGCTACGAAAAATAAGAACACTCACGAGCGTAAATACCTACGAAACGCCCCACCAACCTACCTGCGACCTATTAAAAAGTGATCGTCCCGCGAACACGCGATCGGTCGCGTGCACATGTCACTTTTTCTTTGGAAAACCGGGAAGCGCCCTCTGTCGGCGCGACCACGCGCCGTGTGTGTATTCTTCAGGGATCACCAATTAGTTTCATTGGTGGTCCGTTTTTTTTAAATAAGTAATACTACTGTCGCGGTCCGTTTGATAAATGATTACTGGATTGAACCGAGCAGAATAGAAGATACAACCAAGACTTTAAAAATATCAATCTATACATATTGTAAATCAAAGTCTATCTAGAATTTATTCCAGAATATGACGTAGCATATGCTATGCGGTCAAAACTATTTCGGACTGTGAAGTTTTGTCAGTTCATAATAAATGAGAAATGTGATAAAATTAAATGTTTATATTAGAAATGGCTGAGCCATTGAGGTGATTAAATTATGGTTTTTTGTATATTCACAGACATTTTGTGAGATTTACAGGTAAAGTGCATATTTCTTGTCTTTATTCAACAACTAATATTAGGCTCTGAGAAAATTTGGGTTTTAGTACAAAAATGAACCTTATCTATATGGATTTAACGTCCTAGAAGTTTCATACGATATGTAATTATAAACATAAGATTTACACAAATGAGGTTCATTTTCAAGTTAAGTACAAAGTAACAAGTAAGTACAAGTTTCCGACAGAAAGTGTCGTGTAGAGGCAGGCAGCCTGCGCCTCCTGTGCATACTAAATATACTAAAGTGATGAACATGCGCCTGCCCACTTGTCACCTGTCTTCTAACTATACCACCTTCCCGTTTCTTTAGTCAAATATACTAAAGTGAGTCTTAAGTGCGTCGCCTTTACAGGTGACTTTTTATGAAGGTTGCACATGTTCGGATCGGCACATTCGATTCGGCAGTATTTGTTGAAAAACATAGCCGACTCTTAAGGCTTTTTCGGCTCGTGCCGATCGGTAACCTCCGTTCGGCGTCTACCATCGCTGAACATGTTCGGGTCGGCTTAGCACTATTTGAGCTAAGTTTAGCAGCTTTTCCCGAACATCATATTTTCGACTAGCTTCTGCCTGCATGAATTTTTCTTGTTTTAACTTTAAACATTAAATATATTCTAGGACACTGCAATTCCGGAGATACCCTACATACTCACAATATAGACCTCTTTATAATATAGATTTTGCCGCCCCACTGTGACGAATCCTGCCGACCCGAACTATTGTGAGGCACGCGTAACATAATTGGAGAAATGTGTGCCTATTAACCTTTAAACGTACATTTTTGTAAATAATATTAAAATTGTGTAAGAAATAAGTTAAAATAAAATTGAAGTTTTATCGTTTTTTTCTTAAAAGAAACGGGTTGTTACTTTATTTTTATACTCACAAAAAATACCAAAAACAAATGCTGTAACAAACTAGGTTTTGTATAAGAGACTGATTTGATTTGTTAGTTCCTACTACATTTATAACAAAGCTAGTGTTTAAGTTATGTTCTCTTGTCTACCAAATTGATGATTTTTGTCAAATTTATGAGTGTTTTATTTGTAAGTAACATGTCGGCAATCCATTAAGGGGATGCTAATGTCAACCATTTTCTAGTAATTTTATTTCATACATTTCAAAATATAAAATGTCAAATTACTTGACAATGGTTGTTGGCATTTGCATAGGAGTCTTATGGGGTAATTTGTCCTACATCCCCTTCATGGATTGCCGATATATTACCAATAACCCTGCATGATACTACCATCATCACCATTTCAGCCGAAAGTCTTCCACTGTTGGCCATAGGCCTCCCCCAAGCACCGCCACTTCAATATAATACTATGCTTACAAAATATAAGGTCAAATTAAATAACCTAGCGAAACTACGCAAAACTCGTGTATTCCCGTTCGTCCCCTCGACTTCGTCCCCCGAGGGGGACGAACGGGAATTTACAATAATAATATTTAATTTGTTCCCGATCGTCCCAATCCTAATTCAAGAGAGGACGAATGGGAATAATATGTTCTTCGATTAGTGCCATTCGTCCCACTAAAAAGATTTGTGCAGAAAATATGTTTATTCGATGTTTCGTAGTTTACTTTTAAATTAGTTTCTTCGTTAGATTTAATCATTATTTTACAAAATTCTTCTCTATTTTTTTATGAATTATAAAACGTATCCTAAGTTTATCATTGTTTCAATTAATAAATTATTCCCATTCGTCCCCCCAAAAAATTTAGAGGGACCATCGGGAAAATAAATAACGAATTCCCGTTCGTCCCCCTCGGGGGACGAAGTCTAGGGGACGAACGGGAATACACGGCAAAACTGTTGACTGTATCTAATAACGATTAAACAAATAAAAAGATTGTAACCCTGTAGTTGTGTCACGCATGCGATGTTATGAGTGCTCATTGGACTCGTGTGAAGTTTACATTATGTACTGTCTCTGTATTTTCAAAAATAAAACATGATTATTATGTGATTATTTTTCAATAAATCCTGGTGCTATCTCTCTGGGATAATACTGATGTTACAAATTCGTTTTTATGCAGTTTTGAAGGCAACGTGTTGGGCATCATTTTCACGTCGCCATTGTTCCGAATTTGAATTCACGACCGTTTAAAAAGTTCGACTTCAATACATAAAGTGCAGGGTGGCTCGGTTTAGGAGTTCGGGAGAGGAGTATGTGAGTTCATGAAGAGCTTTCCAGTAACATGATGTCTGGGCTAATTGAATAAATGAAGAAACACAGAAAGAAACAAACATTCGTATTTATTACTTACAAATAGCTTACCTTCACTGTACAAACTTGTATTTAGGCTTTAAATTAAATAACTTGCGAATTCTCAAACGCCACTTTAATTGAGAAAAACCTTGGTTAAAAACTTGACAACTTACTTAAAAGGAAACTCGGTCACGTGGTCGTCGGTGTTTATGACATACTTAAGTATTTCTCTGTTTTCTCCCTGGCTAATGACACTAGTTCAAATATTTACGATATAATGTATCCACGACCATGTCCGTATGTTTTGTTTTTAGTATAATTAGGCATACTAATTTTAGAAAAAAAAAGGACTATTATCATTAACCAGCACGCATGACCATAATAGAAACGGGTTTTGTCATCGGAAGAATAGACAAAATGACATATTGTGATTGTTCATCTGTCATTTTGTCTATTCTTCCGTCGACAAACCCCGTAGAAAACCTGTTTCTATGGTTGACATGCTACGTATGCAGGGAAAATAAAGAGGAATACGTAATTATAGAATAAGCGCCAACGACCTCGTGACCGCGGCTCCTCTTTTAAGTAAGAGTTTGTCAAGTTTGCAAAAAGCGTAAGAAATTTTGTATTTCCCGGGCTTTATTGAATGAATCACCGTAAGTAATGCTACAGATAGAGATTGACAAGTTCTCCATTTTAAATTCTCAATGCAGAAACCTGCTATCTAAAACAGTTACGACAAATTTGTTTCATTTTGACAGTTCAACAACATTCATTGCGTTATTTACGTTGCTGAGTATATTTTTTTTTGAACTTACGAAGCAATGGATTAGCAATTTGTTTCAAAACGATTCACATTCCGATTGATCGTGTATTACGCAATTAAGGTACTGGTCTTTGTTTTGTATTAAAAAAACTTCATCTGCCTCGGGACAAAGTTCGAAGACCTAACCGTAGACTAAACATAGACCTCGCAATGAGCGCTTTTATAATTTCTAAAGTGACGATATTATCGAGGACGTCGACGTCCACAATAAGGAAATGTATAAAGACGCTTTTAAATTTCTGTCCACGATAACGTCCGTCAGTCCGTTATACGTGCACGTACATTTTATGGATGAGGGCGTGGACGGTAAATCGTCGTTAGAAATTATGAAAGCGCTCATTGTAATAAGTTTGAGTAATACTAGTTTTTAATGAATTGGCTAAAAGAAACCAAAATATGTATTAGATAGATATTTATGAACCCTTTTAACGGGGACTTAAAACTGAGTTGCGTTTGAGAATATGGCCGTAAAACACATAAAACATTATTTGTTAAAAGTTTAGAAGAAAGTGAAAACGTCGACAATAATATGTAGCTCTCATTACACGGTAGAAGAAAATTCTTACTAAATAATATTAACAACGTAATGCCTCTCTCTGGTAATTTATTTGTAAATAACGGCTAAATCAAAATAAAACGCACGGCTCAGCGTTTTTCTGTCAGCATGTGTCTATCTGTTTCTGACACTTGGACTCATTATTGGCTAGAGCAATATATCCGCTCGCAAGCATCCGCACTAATTCGCAAGCGCTTTTACGTGCTATTCGACTGCTCGCTCTAGTGAATTGCTTTTCTAAATGTCAGAAAGAGACAGTGATACAGGACAATGATGATGTGTGCATGTCAAACTCAAACTTAAAGCTTTTTTATTAGTTAAAATATTTTCAGACACTTTATACTGTCAAGGGGTCGGTCAGTCAGAATGGTGTAGCTAGTTACCCGCTCCAAAGCGGAGGAGGTTCCTGTGGACACAGATTATTGCTGATGTTTCACTACGCATTTTAGGTATGATGCTACAAGTACGCGGGCTCGACTTGTCGGGTCAATTCAGTGAGTGTAACGTAGAAAATAGAAGAGCTACGCGATAGAAAGAGAGGCAACTTCTAGGTGAATATAACTTTAGATAATTAGCGCTGTGCGACCTGAATTGCAGTTTATTGTGTCGTAGCAAGAGTTGCTTTTTATTTAAATGATTTTGTGGAGTGAACCATCTGTACTAACCTGAGCTATGGAGAAGAACTTTCCGGAATATGTTTGAAGAATGTCAACATACATTTTAAATAATTATTATTTTATTTTACAGAAAGCAAAATTATTTTGTGTTAAAAGTTTGTTTAATGTGAATTGTGAACCGTGAATGTGCTATAAAGGTGTCTCATAGATCTACCTGCTAAAATACCGTTGCAGATATTTCACCAATTATTAGATTATTATTTTATACTAGACAAAAAAAAAATGGTTATCTGAGAAATAGATTATTCAAACAATATCAATTTCTGAGACAAACATCTATAAAAAAAATAACAAAGATTTTTTTGACCATTCCTTACTTCATAGTTACAAAGTTATCAAGTTCAAGTAAACAAAGAGGAACATTTCAAGTAATATGTAACTAAATAGTATATAAACTTTACAATTTACAACACTTCACTATTACTTACTATATAATAATTTACAATAATTTGGTCCCCGTACTTACACCTTATAATATTATTATTATATTTGACCGTGAATTCGGTCGTACGTAATTACCGTAATTACAAAGAAAAACAAATTGCAGAATTATTTTTTTAATCAATGTGTATTGCTTTTGATCCAATATTATCAAACAATATTGGATCAAAAGAAATACAAATTCATTAGTTGATATTACAAAAAAAGGATCAAATAATAATAATACTGATAATAGAAATGATAGCTACTATTTTTTACTTGTTTTTTTTTTGTCTATAATATTGTCTATTATTCAAAATTAGTATAATGTCGACCGGAGTGCAGCAATTACTAAAATAAAGACAACTTTACAGCCGAAGAACCGTTTTCCGAAAGATAACAAACACATTTTCTGACAGATTGTCAAACTCATTTCAAGTGATTTGATTGGCTGTGGTTGGTTCAGTCGGCCAATCACAGCGGTTAACATGGGTTTGGAAATCTTACAGCTGAGCCAGCGGTAGACCTGCCAGTAACTACTAGTTGGTGATAACATGGGCGAGTCACAATGTCACACAGCTAAGCCTTTTCCCAACTACGTTGTGGTCGGCTTCCAGTCTAACCGGATGAAGCTGAACACCAGTATGTTACAAAGAGCGACTGCTTATCTGACCTCCACCACACAGTAGGTAAGAGCGTTGTTACTCGCATATGTATTCCTGGCTCTCAAGTGGCCTTTCAGAACCCGAGCGTAAAGTGATCATAAATTAACCTTCTACATACGATGATACAACACGACGCCGCAGTTTGGCGCATTATAATAATACGGAAAAGGACGGAGTGTTTATATATCTTACTTATATTAACTTAGTATGCTATGTGGTTGAGCGTCTCAAGAAACAGCGTCTGACCCGCATCGATACGTCTCAAGTAACAATCACGCGAAGGGAATTTGTAAACTAATCGTCATCAGGTCAAACCTAAAGAGCGAATAATATATTTAACGAATTATTTGCAAATTTTCATCATCGCTATCTGGGATTTTGATACCGACCTAACTTAGCGAAGGTGAGCAAGCGTCGCTTACGACTTTGAACATTATTGATAAAGAGTTAGTGTTCATATTCGAATGAAATGCTTGCCCCCTTCGCTTATAAGAATATGAACATTATTCGTATTAAAATAATGTCCACAATCGTATGTAAATTAAAGCTTATCTTTATTTGCGTGCGTACTGTGAATCTTGCCCTGTATTTGGGCAAAATAAGCGTCATTCGAAATGAGACGGTGCAACTTCGTTTGGTTTAGACTCATTTCGCGTCATCGCAACCTGAGCGACTCACTTTGAGCGGCGTATATTATGTATGGTTATGGAGATAACGATACAGTGGTTGTAGTTAGTTTTGACGCCTACTTGTACGAGACTTGAGACAGTATTTAAAACGGGCCGTACGGACCCGGGTTCTGTATTGAGAATTTGAAGTGTATGAGCGTTTATCCTTAATGTTGGCAACGTCGCAAATAGCTGTCAAATATTTACCTATTTTGATTAATTTGGCAATATTACTGTATGGAAATAAGAAATGTGGCTAACTAGCGAACTAGAATATTGAAAATGAATTGCAATTATAACATTTACTTTCATGTTGTAACCGTTTTATGTGTAAAAAACCTGCCAAGTGCGAGTTGGACTCGCCCATAAAAGGGTTCCGTAGCAGCAAGTAACATAATATAAAAGTTCTTGTAGTTCGTTGTAACTTTGATCGATGTTTTAATAATAGTTTACGATTTATGACGTATTAAAAAAAACTACTTACTAGATCTCGTTCAAACCAATTTTCGGTAGAAGTTTACCTGGTAATGTACATCATATATTTTTTTAAGTAAGTTACAGGGAGGGGGACACACATTTTACCACTTTGGAAGTGTCTCTAGCGCAAATTATTCAGTTTAGAAAAAAATGATCTTAGAAACCTCAATATCATTTTTGAAGACCTATCCACAGATAACCCACAAGTATGGGTTTGATGAAAAAAAAAATTGAGTTTCAGTTCTAAGTATGGGCAACCCCCAAAATTTACTGTTTTTTTTTCTATTTTTGTGTGAAAATATTAATGCGGTTCACAGAATACATCTCCTTACCAAGTTTCAACAGTATAGTTCTTATAGTTTCGGAAAAAAGTGGCTGTGACATAATAATATTTTTTTTGTAAATTTTTACGTTCAAAAGTGCCTTTTTTGTGCCTATTTGAAATAAATTATTTGACTTTGACTTTGGACGGACGGACAGACGGACAGACATGACGAATTCATAAGGGTTCCGTTTTTTGCCATTTGGCTACGGAACCCTAAAAAGGCATTTGGAAAGTTTCCAAATACTTTTGTTACGTCTAAAACTAAACATTCGGTGTTACGATATTAATTATTGCATTTCTTAATCAATATTCTAGTTCGCTAGTTAGCCATATTTCATAATTTCCGTACAGTAATATTGCCCTATTAATCAAAACAGCGAAATATTTGACATCTATTTGCGACGTTGCCAACTTTCAGAATAAACGCTTTTAAGGTGTGAGCCCGCGAAATCCAAAATTTCTTACGTTCGGTTCGCAAAGACATTTTGAATTTCGCGGCTACTTTGAAGGAATCACCTTAAATAATGCCAACCTTAAGTTTAACAACTTCTCTACTTCAAAATCTCCAGAAACCGGGTGTTTCTATAATATAAATACATATTATACTGTTCTCAAGCTAGAGATCAGTTCATATTGAGCGATATGATGTCATTCACTTAAAATATAATATGTAAAGGCGAAAAGTGAAAATAACTAAAATACTTCTTTGCTGTCACCAGAGCGTCAACTTGACACGTCGAGCTTTAGAACGAGACTGTCTTATAGGTGTGTGTGTGTGAGAGGGAGAGAGCGAGAGAGACGACGTAAGACAAAGTCGAAAAGTCATTTCGATAAACGAAATAAAACAAATTGACAGAAGATTTACTAATGTATATAACAAATCTGACGAAATCTGGGTTCAGGTCCTATGTAGGGTCAGCTCTGCCTAACCCTTCGGGAAAAGCAGGCGTGATGTTATGTTGTTGTTATTGTGGACTACCAAACTGAATTTCGACAAACCGTAATACGACAATATGGAACTCCGACACGTCTTCATTTCGACAATACTTTAGTTGGAGAGGCTTACAGCGGCCTTAAGAGGCTTACAGCAGCTAAAGCGCGGTCACTGTCGGACTGCATGGGAAAGAAAGAGAAGCGCGATGACACAACGCAGTGATTATCTATTTACAAAAAATCTATTGATTGGACTAAACAAATTCTAAATCTGAAAGATTGCGTGTATATTAATATGAGTTTTAATGTCGTATCAAATTAGTTGTATTATGTTTTCAACACACTATAACTCACTAGCATATCCTGAAGAATATCATATATTTTTATGATTTTGTTTACTGCAGTGCATCATATACTTTTTGTCCTTCCTATGTGGCGGCCATTTTTCAAAAACACTGTGACGGGGGGTCCCGGGGACCCGGGTGATTAAAACGGCGATATCTCTAAAATTACGATAGGTAGATCTCTTCAAGTTATGTTTTTGGTATCGTTATTAAATTAGCTAACAGATTATGTATGGATTAGTCCAGTTTTGTTTTCTAATAAGATATCAATTCTAGTTAGAAATAAGTTAAGGGTTTTTTTTTCTTGTAGGTACAAAAGTCGTTTCAATTACAAAATACAATTGTCGAAATTAGGACGTGTCGGAGTTCCATATTGTCGAAATAAAATCTGGGGGCCAATTCTCGATTTTAGAGATGGTGTCGAACTCGACAAAAATTTCTAATGACGTCATTTTTTCGACAAATTTTAAAAGTTGCTATTCTGGGGATGTCGAATTCGACATTTGTCGAAGGCTAACGTTAGAGTTCATGTCGAGTGCTTCTGAGCAGTAGAGATATCATGTCGATTGTAGAGATACGTCATTTCTGAGTGAATTCGTTTAGTTTTGGGTTGTACACTGTGTTTTCTTTTCTTTAATTTTTAAATAAAATACGGCTTGGCATCTCATACCTAATGGAAATTCGATTTATACTCTTTGATTTGTGCATTGTGTTTTCTTGAAACGACGACCTTCGCGCAAATAACAGACTGTAATTTGTGTACCCACGATTGGACTTGAAACCACTGAAAGATGGACGAGTTTATTAGCATTTTTATCTCGGAGTTGTTGGAAAGTGGCGAGCAACTGGCCAATACACGGCGACAACAGCGCACTTATCCCACCGTCGATATTTACGACTTGAGCGAAACAGAAGTCATTAAACACTTCAGATTAGATAAAGATTTAATAAGGGTTCTAATAGATCTATTAGCCCCTGTAATTCAGGATACCACGAAAATATACCTGAAAACGAAGGTAAGTAATCGTCTGCTTCATAATTTTATTAGTCATGTATAACTGTTCACTAAACTAACCTTACCCACCAAAAATACTAATTGCACACCCTAAAATACCTAAATTACTTATGTGCACCAAATTCTTTCTATTCTTTGGTGTACAATGGAATTTCTAGAGTACAAAAAGTAAGTATTTGCTGAGTGCACAAATTATAACCGATTTTATTAGGTATAATTGATTTTTTGTATGACTTCGATATTTTTATTTTAAAATAAAGAACTTTATCATTTACCTTCCTACCTAACACTTGGTTATATGATTTCAGGTCCTATGCACTGGATGAGAATTTACCTCCCCTCAATTCCGGGTCTGCTTCAACGAGTTGAATCAGTAAATGTTTTTGTTGTGAACTGGGATATTTTTTCCCCTCCATGTTAAAATAAAAATTGTGAAATGTAAAACAGCACCCAATAATGATGTAACACAGAGTACATGTAAACATAACAAAAGTTTTGAAGGAACCGCAAAAAGGCACAAATTCTGACACTGACAGACAGTCACCTGTCAATTTGTCAAACTGATTATTTTTACACTAAACGTTTCGTTTTATACTTAAATAAGTAGGTTGAGTCAGCGTTTTAAAACAAAATCATTCATTAACTCATAGCTACCTAAAACGGAACGTGCGATTCTTCATAATGGTATCATTATCTTCACTCGACTCGACATTTTCGTGACATTTATTTCTATTTTGACTGAGAATACGGAATTCTGCTCAATTCGACATTTTTTGGTAGAGATAGAGATATTTTTAATAGACATAGAGATAGACTTACGATCTCGAACTCGAGATAAATGGCGAAAATCGAGAATTGGCCCCCTGGTCGTTTGTCGGTTTGTCGAAATTCAGTTTAGTAGTCATTATTGTGATCGATGTATGAATATTGTCAACATTATTCTCACATTTCGCGTTTACAAATAGTTATAATAATAATAATTCTAGCGTCTCTACAGTTATAAAAATAATAAAATGCGGTCAACACCGACAATGGACGGATTCTTGTAATTATTTATGATAAATGCGAGTTTTTTTAGAAACCTATCGTTTCAGGGCTTAACACCCGAATATACTATTTATTTATAATTGTTATAGTTTACAACGAGTACAGCTGGCGAAACTTCTCAGACGTGAATAAAACATGTCTAAATGAAAATCACGGCACGGGAAATTGTGTGTTAAAAAAAAGTTTATATTTTATTCTATTTCTTATGGCATGCAAAGCCGATGTCGGCCTTCTGCCAAAGCCGTGTGCATTAGAAAAACTTACGACTGGAGCCGAGTATACGCAATTCAGCGCAGTGTATACCCGATTCAGCGACACTGACCCGCGGGGCGCCGGGCGGGTCAATTTCGTTCACTGCTCAGAAAGAGCGTAACCGCCTAAAGAAGTGTTCACTTCAAAATATTTATTTTTTCTTGTTTTATCATGATAAGAGTTCGCATGACGTCCGTGAAGTTTCGCTAGTCAATTTAACTTGAAAGTATTTAAACTTTTGTAAATAATACATATTTAAAAAAAATATTAATAGGTGCCTAAACATACAAAGAAACCTATACAGGAGAACACAACTTTAAATATTATGCGTTTTTGTCATAAAATGTTTTTTTTTATTATACGGTCAGAATATATTGTTTAAAAATTGAAACGCTACGTCAATTTCCCATGTCATAGCCATTCCATACAACTGTTAAAGAATGACAGTCGTGACTTGAATCAGTCAATTTAATTTATCCCTGACATTACTTACTCCAATTTCATATTCACATAATTTATTAAATTTCACTGTCGGTACATACATTTAGAAATTGGAATTTAGACTATGGGAATAAAGTTTATTATTGCCCGAACCGACTTCTCTACTGCACTATTTTGTTAAATAATATGTCTGCTTCGTTCAATCACCGCTACTGTCAGACGAGCTGTCAGAATGTGAGGCGCTGTGCTGACTCGAGTGGGAGTGAGAGTGTTGTAAGTGTTGTGACGCGGTGGGCGGCGGGAACTCCGGTTGCTCCCGCATGCTTTCGGGCTGGCGGGCTGTCTCGTTGCTGTTGTTCGTCGGGATCGCTAGCTCGCCAAGGAACTCGTTACTGTAATGGAGATAAAATTATTTTGTAAGCAGAGGGCAATAAAAAACTAGCGTAGGTCAAATAATCTTGAGCTCACCAGGAGCCATTGGCCGATTTACGTTAAGGGGGATACCCGTCAAAGTAGCTCGCGGAATCAAACATATCTTACGATTTTTGCAAATTACAGCGCCGTTTGATTAAGATTTCTTACGCGGAAATTATGACAAAATAATTACTAAATTATAATAATTTAAAACATCAATAAAGCTTTTAAAATTCTATTTAAAATATAAGTTCGAGATCTATATTTAAGAATCAAGTAAAATACATTGAAATAAAGAAGTAAAATCAGAAGAAAAATTTGTTGTGCCCTAACAGGGTCCATAACGTATTTTACCTTTAAGCCTATTTGTAACAACTGTCAGGTGTCAAGTCAGCACACACCACAGTGGCGCCGCCGCCCTGGTGCAAAAGAGCCCTGGGTGCTCCTTTACATCGAAATTCGATATTGCATTAGTTTTATCAACTACACAAATTTTATTATCTGCGACTAGTTTTATAAACTGCTACAACTAACTTGGTGCCGTCTAGGTCGGCACTTGCGTCGGCGGCACTCGACCGGAGCCCGCACGGCCGCGGTGCCGGACATTCAGGCGGCCCGTCTGACCGAAGCCGTAAGCACTCTGTAGACGATCAAACTCGTCCAGCTTTACGCGTTTGTCTAATTACAATTACAAGTTTGATTGAAAACTGGTTTGTTGCACTGTTTAACGAACAAATTAGATCGTACAGGGCGCTTTAGGGCTCTTTTTTGCTGATATAAGCCGTGCCTGACATACGTCATTGGCTTAGTAATAGGCTTCCGTGGGCGCCCCTTTAGATACAGAATCCTTAAAATGTACACTCGTCGCTAAATAGCACGCGTTTGACTTTTATGTCTGACATAAAATTGCAGTTATTGACGCACGGGAAAAAGCAACAACTTTGTCTGTTCCAAGAGTATCTGCAGACAATGTAACACGTGCCTGTGGATGCCAATGTGCAGCGCCACTTACAATTTAATAATGTTATTCAAACAAAAAAAAAGTGGTGAGATTCAAAGTTGAAACCTTCTAAATACAGATGCATGTGTTACTAATTCCCTTTACTGCCCGATTGCGTAGAACCGTTTGTTGGAGCAATCTTATCAAGTATCGTGTTAAAGCTTGTCCACTCTGAAATGACGCGCCCATTCCGCATTATTACGCACACGGTAATGCGGTAGTGGGGCGCGTTATATCAGAATACCCAGTAACTATGTTGTGGAGGTCAGTTATGCAGTCACTCCATGTAACATACTGGTATTCAGCTGCGTCCGGAGACCACGACATAGTTGGGCACAGGCAGATGCTGACATACACTGTTGCAAGGATCTTGTGACGCTCGAACGACGTCACAGAGGCCGTTGGTAAACATTTTGTGCAATGTATTGAACAAACAAGATGGCGGCGTTAGTTCCGATGTTGGTCACGCGACAAAAGATCCTTGTACAGCTATAATTGAAGAAGGTATAGGTACTCACACGAGGTCATTGGAGGCTCTGTTCTTCCACGAGAAGAACTGGTCTCCGAGGTTGAAGGTCAGATTGCTCTTCATCACGACCCTGACGGGCGCCACCTCGGAAGATTTCCAGTGGTCTTGGCGCGGCTGCAACGAAACAAGGTAAGGAAGTCAGGCACAAATACTACATAAGACATTTTCTCGAATATCAGGCTTTTTGCTTGTTACTATTATTGTTTATTTTTTAGTTAAAGTCAAATAATTCAAGTCATTTATTCAAACTAGGCTTAGAATCAGCACTTTTCGAACGTCAAAGTTACACAAGGCAGTCGAAGTCTATCATAACCACAGAGTACTTTTTAATATAGTTAATCATAACTTTCTGTTGACTTATATGACATCGAAAGTCCTCAGACCAAATAAAAAAGGTAGACGGAGCGCGGCGCTCTCAGAGTGAAGCAGGGTAAAGGAAGCCAAATTTGAAATAGGAAGCCGACCGTGTTCCAGAGCGACGCGCGACACCGAACGCACTAGACGTCATAACATTGAAATCGCAAATTGTTGTAAAATGCCTTCCTGTGTCGTAAAAGCTTGTAAAAACAATTCCGTAATAAATTAAAAAACCATCTGAGATTACATTTCACAAGTAAGTGTTTCATTTGATTTAATTTGATATAAAAATACAAAAATATTTCATAAAGCGTTTTTGGAACACAAAACCTCGCATAGTGTCGTCGGTGTGACCAGTATATCCGCATACAAATTCCCCGAAACGCGGGCAATGTTTGGGAGTGTTTGGGATTATTAATTTTAATATTACTTTTCGTAATGGTTGAATGCTTTTAACTATGACGAAAATATATCTATTTTAAATATCAAACATAGGTATCCCTAATAAATAACTCGGGTTTAAATATGTTATAGTATAACGTGAATACAATATGATACGATAGCATTAGATAGCGCGTGATTATTATTATTATTTCTATAAACAAGTACTTACAACATTACAGTTTTATGTAAAATACATTTTTGGATTCATTTATTTCTCAACTTCGACTGAAAACAAACTGTTTTAATTTTAGATTCCCAAGAGACCTTAATTGGAAACAAAAGTGGATTGAGGTTATTAGGTTAAGGAGAAATCAAGAAAATTGGTTGCCATCCAAATTTAGTGTTGTGTGTTCCACACATTTTGCGGGATACAAAAAGACAGTACTACCGGAAACTAACGCAACACAAAGGTGTACGCAGCGCAAAATGCATGCAACGCAATTTGTCTCTTTTATTTTTGATTAAAGGTACCTAACAGTACGGTACCTAAAAAAGTGTTTTATTTATAAGAATTTATTTTTCATGAATAATCATAATTATTCAATCAGAATTGGGATAAAAAGTTTTTAGTGGCAACATTTTTTTCCTAGCACACAGACGCATGGCACGTGTTGCGACACGAGGTCACGCACACAACTCTGTACACGACGCTTCACTTATTTGAATGCTATTGTTGGCGTACGCTCCGTCTACCTTTTTTATTTGGTCTGAGCGAAAGTCATAAAAAATCATTGTACGAAAATTTTCTCGCGTTAAATTCATGCTGACTTGACACAGACAATTTTCAATTTGCCGCCAAATCGTAACCCACAAAAACAAATGAATAAAATACATACACAATATTAGCAGTTCCATTTTCAAAATTTGAACTTTTTTTTTTAGAAGTGCCCCTCTAGTAGGGATGAAAATTGCCGAATGTTTCCGAAACTTACTAGGAAAGTTTCCAATATTGCCGGCAATATTCGTCAATATTGCCGGAAAGTTGCCAAAATTGCCAGATTACATAGGTTTTTTCAAATGCAATTTTTTATGTTTATGGGCTCATGAGGTTTTATGTAATGGTGTAATTATACGTATTACTAGTAAGCCTGTATGGTTTATTGTTAATTATACTTAATTTATAATTATCAATGCTAATATGTGAAGATAAAGTTAAAATAAGACACTGGTAACTTCGTGATAGCTGAACCCATAGTTTTTTGAGAATTTCACTTATACATTTTATAAACAAATACAGAGGGAACCGAATTAAATAAATTTAAATCATACAACTGTGTAGTGTTCTTTTGTAATTTTTTTGGACTTTACTTTAAGTAAATTCATCTGTTTGTATTAACATCGATTTTCATCTATTTCTTGAAGTCTGATAGTGTTGAAATTATAAATAGGTACTTATGTCAGTCTGGTGAGAACGCAATATTATAATAGTACTGTGCCAGCCTGATGATGGAGTTAGAAGGTGGTCATAGGATCTACGCTCTGATATTCGTAAATCTACCGAGATTAGGGTCGTTTGATTGGTCTAAGAGAGTACGTGAGTTTTAGATGTATTGTGTCTGCTGTCTACCAAATTTAACGTTAAGAATGTAATTATTTAAAAATCAAATAATATACAGACATTTGATAAAAACTTAAACACCAGAAAAGTTGTCAAAGCTGATCATGGTAAGAAAACATTTAGGGCTCGTTGACGGAAATAAAAAGACAGCGAGAACATTAAAAATTCTGAAGCAGATGACGATTACATTATGGATGAATCGGAAGATGAAAATACAGAAAACTATAATAATATGGATATAATAGGGGTTAAAGTATGAAATTGCCGGTTTATTGTAATAGGTACTTCGAATTGACATAGAACCTTCATGGTTTGAGATTTTTGAGTGAAACTTTTTCACATGGTACGAGTACCTATGAAGTTCTTCTTTCAAAAAATGTGCAAAATTCGATTATCGACTTTCAGTTGTTTTTTTTTAATTCAGCTTAGACAATAAAGATGGATACTTCGAAAATTCGAGTTATTTTTTAATACGAGTTCCGACGCGGAACTAACGCGGCAGAAACAGCTAGCAATATCAATGTTGCGTTTGGACAGGGGGGACTGCTAAGTAAAACTCTGAACACTCATAGCTAAACTAGCAGTGAAACAGCCCCGACTCATGAATCGATCTTCACCATCTCCACGATAACGCGAGACCTCATACAGCACGAGAAACCGTTTTAACTCTACAGGAACTGCAATTAGAAACCATTCGTCACCCTCCGTATTCGCCAGACGTTGCTCCAACGGACTACCATTTTTTTTTCGTGATTTGGACAATTTTCTACGTGATAAAAAGTTTTCTTCTCAGGAGGCAGTACAAAATGCTTCCTCACAGTTTGTCGAATCTAGATCACGAGAGTTCTATCGCTAAGGCATAAATGACCTTCCTATTATGTAATATATTTATTATTTATTAATCCTATAATATCCCATTAGATGGCAGCAATGTATAGATAATAATGGTAATTATTTTGATTATATAAGTAAGTTAAATAAAAAAAAAAAAACGAATTTCAATTTTTCAGTGCAAATCGGCAATTTCATACTTTAACCCCTAATAAAATAAATAAGTGATTTTTTTAAATCAAAATCTCCTTCAACTAAAAATTAAAGAAATATGCAGAAGTACCCAGATACTTCACTTTTTTGTTCACATTACCTCTTGTAGGTACCCTTATTTTGATTTACAATAACTTAAATGTTGAATACTAGTTGGTACGTTACCTCACACTAGTCGCTTAGCCACTTGACAAATCGTGCCCTCTAAAGAATTTTCAAAATCGGATCAGTACCTAGGTTTTAAGAAAAACGCGGACATACAAACATACATACATACGGGTCGAATAAAGAACCTCCTTTTTTGAAGTCAGAAACGTCAACTTGTTGTTGCTGATCAAATCGTTTTGCAAGGTTTGACTCTTTTAACAAGTATATGTATAAACATATACATGTATATACTTTCTTACATACAAGTGTGGTTGGATAAAAGAAAGTAGAAAAAAAATATGATTTCTCTAAAATAGTTATGGTTTCATAACCAATGAAGTATCGTGGATAGCCTGTTTCTTTTCTTTAGTTTATCAATAAGAAAATTAATGCAAAAACTAAAATTTTCGGTTTTATAATGTAGGTAAGGATAAAATCTAGCACCCTGCAAACCGCAATTTTACCCTATTATTCAATTATATAAAATAAAATACGTTTTCTATTTACACGTTTCTTGCCAATGTTGCCGGCAAGTTTGGAAACATTCCCGGCAGTTTTGGCAACTTTCGCAATATTGACGGCAATTTTCATGCCTACCCTCTAGCCATAGCCATACCCTTTTACCTCTTTCACGCAGCTGCCATTGTTCGCGACCATAGCACCAAGATACACACATCAAAAAACTCTTAAGCAACATGTACGGTTTTGAACTTTTGAACGATTTTTACTATTGTAATATATTTATACTTCTTTTAAAAATAATAACTAAGCATTTTTTTATGCATTAGTGACTAATGCAACAAAATTCTTCATTCCATCGTTCATTTAATCACAATAATTAACAATATGTGTACCGTAACGAACTTGAAACTTTTCACGTTTTACAAAATTAAACAACGTCATTTGTTTTAATTATTTGGTAATTCAATACAAAGTGTGACCGCCTCTGTTGTTTAAAACTTGTCAGCGATTTTTCATTGAATTTATTAGATTGTCTATCTGATCCTGCGGCAATCGCTCCTAATGGAATTTTAAGAAGTCTTTCAGTCGTTGGGATGTCGACACTCCGTCCAGGTTCTCTAGAACACGTCTCTGGAGCATGTCCCATGCGTGCTCGATGGGATTAGGATCTGGCGATTGTGCAGGCCATGGCAATACCGGATGTTTTCCATTGCTAAGTTGTTAAGGAAGCACACTAAATACCTACCTAATAAACTGATTACTGTTAGTAAGTACATCCGCACATGTTAAAATAGTATCAAGTCGAATCATGTGTGGATATTAATCAAGTCGGGACATGAAGTCCAGTAGGTAGCATCAAATCTGGAAAGTTTTGGCCCAGTTCTAACATGTCAACTAATATAGAATGTTTCGAATAAATAATCCAACAAGTTAGAACAAGAAAGTCTAGTAAGATCAAAGATTCCTGACACAAAATCAGGTCTCTAGCAATAACCAATGTACCTATAGACACCGACTTAACTAAAAGATGTGTTAGACATTCGTCCGTGTCTACAGGTAACTAAAAATACCTTATTTTCTCGCGTTTACCTGTCCTTATGTAATAAAAGGTATATAACTCCGTTGTCAGTCATAATACAATGTTTTGATTATGACTACAACACTGACTAGACCATTTCCCACCTGAATACCTATTTAAAACAATGAGAATACCTATCTGTGTTTATAATTACGTAATCCATTGTTCTAGAAGTAATTATCATGTCATAACTTGCACCTGCGCAACCCTGCCTCCCTCATTCGTGTAAACACCCTCGTCATAGCAAAACGGGAAATACCCAGCTATACCCCGACCCTCTGTCGCGTCCCTGAATAGCGAACTGCCCTGATGTATAGGAGCAAATTATTGTGTTTGCACAAATGGTACCCGCTACTTGCCCTATAGTAAAAATCTACTTAAGGTATCGGGTCTGATTTTACAATTGTAGTTGCCTAGTAGTAGTTGCCTAGTACTCTCTTAGAAAGTCTCAGATTCTTAGTCAGTTGAGCTTTAACTTCGTTCCTACAAACATCTCGCTACTTGAGGTATAAATTCGTGCTAAATATAGTGTTAAATTCGGATTACATCTAGCTCTAACCTTTGTCTGTATTACTGTTGTGTATTTTACATATATTGTGTGTGTGTGTTTTATGTGCAATATACGTGGATTTATTACATTAGCTGCTTGTGGTTTTTCTACTGTGCCAAACCTTACAACAAACCGCCCCCTTCAAACGACATAAGCTGGTCGTTTACATAAGTACTCTCTGGTCCTCGGAGCTGTGTGCGAACGCGCATTGTCTGTCATGCATCAGCGTGAAATCTTAGCCAAGACTTTGTGCGAATGGGTGAACGTGAGGTGAAAGTTACGTTGAAGATGTACCAGGTACATCTTCAACGTAACTTTCAGCGTTCATATTGCCATCTACAAAAACGAAGTGCACTTCCTGGACGCATCTCAGCCGTTCAGCATTTTCGGGACCACGATACACTCTTACCCATTCCGTATTAGGCCTAAATCCAAACCGGGAATCATTATCGCAAAATAAAATTGTATCCCATTGCTCTGGGGAACCCTTGCAATTGGACTGTCACGGGTTCCCTACATTCGTTTCGACGGGCGCGATTCCCATGGTGTATAGGTGGGCACCTAATCGGGCGTCGTGCTCGTAGGCCGTGCAGCCTCGGTAGGAGGGGTTCACATCGGCGTCGAGTCGACGATGAAGTACCTGGGACTCGTCCTCGACAGTCGGTGGAACTTCGTGGAGTATTTCCGACGTTTGGCTCTCAGACTGGACCGGGCCGGGGCTGCCTTGAAGCGGCTCCTGCCCAATCTAGGGGGTCCAAACGCCTTCTGCCGGAGGCTATACGCGGGGATCGTGCGGTCCATGGCCCTGTACGGGGCAACGGTGTGGGCGCGTTCGTTGAGGCGGCGGCCTGCCCGCCGGTTGAACGCGTCCCAGAGGGTCATGGCCACCCGGCTGGTCCGGGGATACCGCACGGTCTCCGGTGAGGCGGATTGCCGCCATGGGATCTAGAGGCAAAAGTCCTCGCGCATATTTGGGAGTGGCGCGGGGAGGCGAAACGCCGGGGCCTGACTCCGATGCCGCGAGAAATCGCGGCACAGCGGACAGAGCTCCGACGGGATCTCATGGCGTCATGGAGAGTGCGATTGTCGCAACCCAGTGCTGGGCACGCCACTATTGCGGCGATAAGTCCCCTCTTTGAGGAGTGGCTGGAGAGGCGCCACGGCGTCCTCACCTTCCGCCTGACGCAGGTCCTCACCGGACACGGCTGTTTCGGGAGGTACCTGTTTCGGATAAGGCGGGAGGAAACGCCCGGGTGTCATCACTGCGTGGATCGCCCGGAGGACACGGTGGAGCATACGGTGGAGGTATGCCCGGCTTGGGCAGAGCACCGCCGTGTCCTCGTGGAGGCGATCGGTGGCGGGGATCTCTCGCGGCCGGCCCTGGTCCAGGCCATGGTACGGAGCGAGAGGGCATGGGAGGCCGTCACCTCCTTCTGCGAAGCAGTAATGCTTGCAAAGGAGGAGGCGGAGCGCGTGAGGGAGAGGCAAATTTCGCGCCCTCACGTCCCTAGCCGCCGCAGGAGGAGACGCCCTGGGCGTCGGGAATCTATTGCCGATTCCCGGCCACCGTAGGCGCGGGCTTGCGGACGGTGAGCAATGGGTAGCTCGCCGTCCGGTAACGACCAAGCCCGGGTCGACGGCGCGTTGTGTTCCACGTGCACATGAAATTGTGATACCCAAATTTAGGTTAGCTAAAACTAGTAAGTCATTTGTTATAAACAGTATTCGATTTTATAACATGTTGCCAAAGTCGGTTACAGAACTTAGTGATGGAAAGTTCAAAACCCACATTAAACGTGTCCTTATCAAAAAAGCATATTATAAGATTAAAGACTACGTTGAAGACAAGGAAGTTTGGCAATAATTCCTTCTGCACATGTGGCTTCCCTGGTACCTCAATAACGGCATTACTATGTAATTATGTCTATTAACTGCTCCCAAATTAAGATGATTATTTGATTTTACCTATTTTTCTTTTTTTTTTTTACATTTACGTACTTTTTTGACATAATCTTTTCATTATTTGACATTATATAACTTCACGATACTATATTTTTTATAGATTTGTTACAGCTTTAGTGGCAGTCATGCCATTTAGTTTAAATAGGTTTTTAATTGGTTTTTTTTTATATAGATTCTCTTTTATATTTTGTGAATGTGAGAACGTTGTAGGCATAACCGACTTTTAGATCTGTCGATCGTTTTCTATCTTGCTAAGTACCTGGGGGCCAATTCTCGATTTTAGAGATGGTGTCGAACTCGACAAAAATTTCTAATGACGTCATTTTTTCGACAAATTTTAAAAGTTGCTATTCTGGGGATGTCGAATTCGACATTTGTCGAAGGCTAGCGTTAGAGTTCATGTCGAGTGCTTCTGAGCAGTAGAGATGTCATGTCGATTGTAGAGATACGTCATTTCTGAGTGAATTCGTTGAGTTTTGGATTGTACACTGTTTTCTTTTCTTTAATTTTAAATAAAATACGGCTTGGCATTTCATACCTACTGGAAATTCGATTTATACTCTTTGATTTGTGCATTGTGTTTTCTTGAAACGACGACCTTCGCGCAAATAACAGACTCTGAAATTTGTGTACCCACGATTGGACTTGAAACCACTGAAAGATAGACGAGTTTATTAGCATTTTTATCTCGGAGTTGTTGGAAAGTGGCGAGCAACTGGCCAATACACGGCGACAACAGCGCACTTATCCCACCGTCGATATTTACGACTTGAGCGAAACAGAAGTCATTAAAAACTTCAGATTAGATAAAGATTTAATAAGGGTTCTAATAGATCTATTGGCTCCTGTAATTCAGGATACCACCGAAATAACACACACATCACAGAAAATAGATCTGAAAACGAAGGTAAATAATCGTCTGCTTCATAATTTTATTAGTCATGTATAACTGTCCACTAAACTAACCTTACCCACCAAAAATTGTGAAATGTAAAACAGCACCCAATAATGATGTAACACAGAGTACATGTAAACATAACAAAAGTTTTGAAGGAACCGCAAAAAGGCGCAAATTCTGACATTGACAGACAGTCAACTTTCAATTTGTCAAACTGATTATTTTTACACTAAACGTTTCGTTTTATACTTAAATAATTCGGTTTAGTCAGCGTTTAAAACAAAATCATTCATTAACTCACAGCTACCTAAAACGGAACGTGCGATTCTTCATAATGGTAACATTATCTTCACTCGACTCGACATTTTCGTGACATTTATTTCTATTTTGACTGAGAATACGGAATTCTGCTCAATTCGACATTTTTTGGTAGAGATAGAGATATTTTTAATAGACATAGAGATAGACTTACGATCTCAAACTCGAGATAAATGGCGAAAATCGAGAATTGGCCCCCTGGTACTTGTTGATAGGCCTACAGTGTCCTCTCATACCTATAAACACTGTAACTCGAAAAGATTGTAAATACCATTTATTTTTAAAAGAGTAACCGTGGAGTTTCTTGCCGGCTCTTCTCCATAGGAAACGACCAATTGGAACCGTGCACCTAGCTTCTGACGTTTCATAAGTGCCCTTGTAGGTTTATGTGAAATAAAATATTTTGAATTGAATTGAATTGCGCCTCAAAGAGTGTCAGCGAGTGAAGGGGTCCGATGAGACCATTGCCTGCCGGGGTTGCGGGAAATTCCGAAAGGGATACCGTGGCCCCTGGCATTGCACAGGCAAGAGAAGGAACACGGGTGGGTTTTAGTCAGTAAGAGTCTGACACGCCCTCCCGCTCCACCCAGAGCGGGAGACGTCATTTGATGATTTCCCACCCAAAAAAAAAAAAGGCCGTGCAGCCTATTATGAATAGACAAACTATTCACGTCGTCGATATTTTGGGACCGTCGGTTTATTTTAAAGACCAATGACGTGGCATCTGCAAATAACACAATCTTCGGCTGATTTTGAAGTAATTGGGGTAAATCATTAATGTAAACTAAAATGAGGAATGGACCCAATATTGAACCTTGAGGAACGCCCATTGCCATTTCAGACCCTAATGAGTTTAATGCTGTTTACTTGAACTTTAACCTTTCTATCTTTCAGGTATGATCTTAGTAAATCGAGAGCTGTATTCCTAATCACATAGTGCTCTAGTTTCAGTAGAAGTGTCTCATGGTTTACGCAATCGAACGCCTTAAGCGCGTAAAAGATTCCAATGACACCTTGTGCTTCTTCCCAGGCATTAAAAATGTTCTTTATTAGGGTGACTCCGGCGTCAGTGGTACAACACTCTGGTAGAACCAATCTGGTGACAATCTGGTCAAGTTCAATGCTCTGAAAACACAGGCGTGTCTTTTCAGTGCTAAAAGGAGCAAGTTTCAGTTATCCCCTTACTACCGAGGTGCATCTGTACCAGTTACCGATGTAGCAGCTCATACTTACGTAAGACATGGAATGTGCACCGGCCGGCTGTATCATCACGCTTGCTATGCGAAGGAACCGCGGCACATTCTACCGACATTACCAAATAATCATAGTCTTAAGTTTATTAAATGTACCCTATTTATTTTGATTTATTTTCATCAGTACTGTATTAAGCAGCGGTTTCTAATATATGACACAGATCGTTATTCGCCTTTTACTTACAACACGCAACCCCTGATCCCACCATCGCATTCAGTGCTTCTTCTCCACATTAATTAAAACATTAAAGGAACGGCAGTAGAATAGAATAGAATAGAATAGAATAGAATTTTATTTTGCAAATATGGGTAATACATTATAGTTCTTAAGATTACATTTAGCTCAGCCACATTTTACCAATCGGCATGCAAACATTTGAAATTATTTATATCACTATTATTACACTTATTTGGAATTACTATATAAATTTCTAAATAAATTATACAAATTACTATTATAAAATTACTATATAAATTACTATTATAAAATTTTAAATCATCAACTTAAAAATATATGTTTGTATTAAAAGGAAAATATAAATTATTATCATTAGATTATATATCATCATTAAAAAAAAAAAAAAAAAAAAAAATGTCAGAAATCAAAATGTCAAAGATCAAAATGTCAAAAATCAAAAATGTCATACATGAAAATTTCAAAAATCAAGATGTCAGTAATTATCAAATATTTTCTCCGATACGAACTCAGTTACACTGTAGTACGTTTTATCTACCAAAAAATTCCGTAATCTACTCTTAAATTGTGCTGTATTTAAAGCTTTCCAACTACTCGGTAATTTATTGTAAATGATTGGGGCCATGCAAGAAATGCTCTTACGCATTAAAGTGGTTCGACATGGTACTTGACATAATTTGCTGTTGTCACGCCTATTCCTTGGGAATACAACAGCCAGGCGCTCAAAACGAGATGGATTTTGCTTGACAAACATAGCTACTTCAAAAATATAGATACAGGGAAGTGTCAAGATTTTATGTAACTTAAAATAAGGCGCGCAACTGTCTGTCGATTTAAGTTTTAACAATGATCGGAGACATCTTTTCTGGGCTTTAAAAGCTATATCTCGATCAGTTGAGTTCCCCCAGAAAATGATACCGTAGCGCAAGTGCGATTCAACTATTCCGTAGTAAGCCGTAAGAAGTGTTTTGACATCTACTATGGAGGATAATTTATATAACACATATGCGGATGAACTCAATTTTTTACACAAACTGTCTATATGTGCTTTCCAATTTAAGTTGCAATCTATTTGCAACCCTAAAAATTTGGTATCCTCTGCTTCCTCAATTTTGTCATTTTTATAATGGATGTTGAGATTAGTTCCGCCGGGAGTACGTTGTCTAAAGTGCATTACCTTTGTTTTACCTAAATTAATATTTAAATTATTTTCGTCTAGCCATTTAATTAGTGCGTCAAGAGAATTATTTATGTCATTTTCATATGTATTTGTACTTTTACATGGGATTGTTACAGTGCTATCATCTGCAAACATAGTTATAGGATATTCAAGGGACTTGGGCATATCATTAACATAAGTTATAAATAAAAACGGGCCTATCACGGTTCCTTGTGGTACACCGTATGAGATAGTAGACAGTAGTAGGCTCCATAGGATTTACGCAATGTGCATAGGTATGTCAATTATGAATACATTACGCATGTTTTTTTTTTAATTTTATCTTTTTTTTTTTCTCATGTTTTTTTTTGTGTTTGTACTTACATCTTTAGAATATTGTTTATGTTTTTTTTTTTTTTCTCTGTTTAGCTTCTTTTTCATTAAGTTAGCCCTGCTACAGCTAACGTTTGCTAACAGCTTGTTTTTATTATATAATAATAGTAATCTGTGGAAAATGTTGTGGGTAGTATATTTGTTAAGTTTAATTTTAAGATTTTTATGTTTATGTTTAATATACTACTGTTTGTTTTCCCTAACGTAATAAATAAATAAATAAATTATACGCACAGCCAAAGTTTGGAACTCTGCCAGCGTCGGTGTTCCCTTACACGTATAAACCAGCCTATAAGGCAAGAGTGAACAGGTATTTTCTGGGCACGCTCGATCCATCATAGACCTCATCCATCGCTTTCCATCAGGCGAGATCGAGGTCAAGAGCAGGCCCATTCAGCAATAAAAAATAAAAAAACTTCGCCCTGTGGTGAAACCCTACTGTTGTTCATGAAAGATGGAATTAAGTGATGTAACATTTGATTGAGCATCAATTTTTCAAACACTTTACTGAGAACTGGCAGAATTGACACAGGCCTATAATTGTTGGGTCCTGTACTATCACCGGATTTGAACAATGGAACTACTTTACTGTGTTTCATGAGATCCGGAAAAACTCCTTGGTCTACACTGGTGTTAAATATGAAAGCTAAATAAGGCTAAATGGTTTCGATACTAGATCTACAGACATTCCCCAGAGATCTACTGTTGATTTAATTTTAAGATCTTTAAAAGCTTTTATAATAGCCTGGGGGTCTGTATGCTGAAACCTAAACTCTAAAGGGCATGCCTTCACATTCTGTCTAAGTGAGGCAGCAGAAAGCGCGGGTGAGGAATTTATAGCTTCAGTAGTTTTAAGGGGAATGTTAGCAAAAAAAACAACAACCAAATTCTCTTCTCTTCTCATACAGAGAAGGCACGAACACTGATCACCAACCACGCTTGCTCAAGACGGGTTGGCGACTTCAGACTTATAACTATAAGTCCATGTTTACTCACCATGTTTTCCTTCAACGATGTCAATAATGTCCAAGATAAACTCAAAGTACATATGAATTGAAAAATTCACATTGTTACTTGCTCGGATTTGAACCCACAACCTCATGCATGAGAGGCGAGGCTTTAATCGCTGAGTCATCATGACGTATTTTAATACATCCTCCATTACAGAATCAAACACGGATATATTTTTTTTTTAATGTGCGTTTTACGTTGATAGAAATGATCATTTAATAATTATTAGAATCAAGCCCTTATTAACATGGCGTTTTTAGCATAAATGGTCTGCAAAAAAAAAGTTTAAAAAGACTACACGATGAGTAGTAGTAGTAGTAGTTGACACTTACTTTATCATTAGTATATTCAATATCACTGTCCTTCCGTCGCTCGCCCGACGAGTCGCTCGCGCCGGCGCGCTGGCTCAGGGGCTGTCCCTGCGAGGCGAGGTCTCCACTCTCCCGATGTTCTTGAGAGGCGAATACTGCACTCTCCCGATGTCCCTGCGAGGCGAGTGCTGCACTCTCCCGATGGCCATGAGGGGCGAGTACGGGACTGGACCGCTTCCCCTGTGTGATGAATTCCTTTTCGCTCGAGTGTGGGTTGATGTCGTTATCGTTTTGATGCCGCGATGACTTGCGACGGAACCTCGACTCGCCTGGTTGGAAATATTATTTTATTTTATTCAAAAGGAACAACAAACAGCTACTACTAACGAACGCAGCGCCACCTACCGGGCCCAATTATGAGTCTCATATCCAGGGGGACTTAAACACACAAAAAAACATCAAAATTGATCCAGCCGTTTAGGAGGAGTTCAGTGACTTACAGACGTACAGAAGAATAATATATATAAAGATATTGCACCCAACAACGCTGTTCACAGCTTAGCTACATAATAGTGAAAATAATCGCTGAGGTTGTAAATATATATTTATTGCATCACTGGGTACATTAGTTCTTATACCATTACATTTTTAGGCGGCAGAGCGTCCTCCCGAATCATATTTTAAAATGAACACACAACTTGACACTGACTAGAAAATTGCAAAAAAACTACCCACAGCGCATCCCCTTACAAATTGATCGATACTTACCTGTTTTTTTAAATCTTTTTATAGAAAAACTGACTTTATATTAATACCGTCCACGTTATAATTTACATGTATTACCACTTAATCAACTATCTTCTATCTATAGCGTTATGTAGTCTAAGTTGAGTTTGGAATTAAAAGGTGCTCCATTAAATAAAATTGGGTTGCAAAGAAATTAGTCATATAATGTACATTAAGTTTGTGTTCACAAAACATGATGATTACGTCAGATTCTAAATTATTGTTCAAATATATGCTGTGCGCCCGACTTCCCATCGGCAAAAATGACAAATTTCGTGCAAAATTTTTATGTTATAGACCCAGCGCTAATAGGTTGTGTGAATTTTAGATTTTTATTAAGAAGAATAATAACTTATGAGTCGTCAGAAGCCCGAAAGTCTGACAACCAGTCAGATTTTAGCTGCATCCGGTTAGACTGGAAGCCGACCCCAACATAGGATTGGGAAATGCTAGGCATGGGAAAAGGATATAGTGACTTACCGATGACCCAGTCCTCCCGGCCGGTGGAGCGGTCCATACTGTCATCTAAAAGATTTTCGACAGAGTCCATGCCACCTTTGTCGCCGCCTTCTTTGTTGCCACCATCTGTGTTGCCACTATCTGTGTTGCCGCTATATTTGTTTTCGACTATCGCTTCGCGTGAGTCGCGCGGTGCCGATCTGTAGAGTTGTGACACATTTATTTAAATAAAAATACACCCAAGGTGAAATTCAAACTCAAATAAAAATTTACAGGCACTCTTGAATTGTCAAGGTGTCGGTCAGTCAGAAAGATGAAGCCATGAAGAGAAGAACGGTCAAGAGACCATGGATACTCTTAAATCAAAATATTGCGTACGACATCCATGTATTCAAAATGTAATCATGTATTTCAGTTTAAATTTATTGTTACAAAATATTGTCTGTCTATTGGTCCCCTGTATTATAACCATAATAGACGTGTGCTTTGTTTACATCATTATAATCATCATTTTCCTGCGCACTGTAAAACGTGGGGTTGGCGCAACACGTTGTCTTTGTTTACATGTGCAATGAAATTTAAAATAATATCAGAATAATTGCTTCTTATGTTAATTATGATTTCATTTTTGCATATGGTTTCATATAATTAAATTATTACTATTATTAAATTAATAAAACTCAAAGCATTTATTCCAATTAAACCATTTACAGGCACTTTCGAATTGTCAAGGGGTCAGTCAGTTAGCAATATGAAGCTAAATGCCCATTCCAAAGCGTAGGTTCCTATTGAGAAGAACGGGCAAGAAACTCCACGAACACTCTTTTAAATCATAATATTGTTACAAAATATTGTTTTGTTCGTTCAATAACATGACGCATGGATCAGCACCGTTTAGCTCAACCATTTTGAAGGTAAATTAAAGATCCAACACACACGCCACCACCAGCGAGACATTTGAGTGAGCATGACATACACTCAGCCGCCAGGGCACATTCAAGTCAATGAAAGACGTACCCAGTAAATGGTAGCTTTATAGAAGGTACATGGTCACAGTGCTCATACATATGCTATGCAATTATACAATACTAAGAGATTGAAGTTATAAAATTTAAAGATAGTTTTTGCAATGTTCAGCAGCTCCAACAATATTTTTGAATGCCAATCAATTAGTTTATGCGCCCTTGTGGAGCTGGACCAGCGTTGAGCCAAGCATTTTCGTCAGCGATATAATCCCCCAGCTTATAATATGCTTGGCAGCATAGTGTGCGTTTTATACAAGATATAAATTTTGTTTCATTTAGTTGTAGTATGTGGGGAGGTATTTTATTGTAACATTTTAAATAGTACCCCATGAAGGATGAGTCTACTTTAGCCAGTCTGAAACCCGGTGGAACTAATTGGTCCCTATTTCTAGTACTACAATTGTGTCTTTCACCTCTTTAATGAAAAGATTAAGATTTTTCCTGACGTACATGATGTTTTCATAGATATATTGAACAGTTCCCTTAGATAATCGCGCCTCCGGAGGCAATATATTGCTCTAATGGCTCTTTTCTGCAGAATAAAAATAGTCGATATCTGCAGCCCGTCCCCATGGTAAAATGCCGTAGGACATGATACGTAACTGGAATAGACTGCCTTGCGGTATCTATATCAGTAAATTGACGGATTTTTCTCACAGCATTTTTCTGCTGAACTTAGCCGTCCTGCAAGAGATGTTAAATGAGGGCCCCATTGCAGCCTTGAGTCGAGCGTGATCCCCGGGAAAAAAGTTTTATCTACGAATTCTAGTTTCTCCTTATTCAATACTATATCACAATCACTACTTTTAACATTCGGTAAAGCAAATCTCATTGAATTAGGTTTTTTCCCATTTAATACTAAATTATTAGCAGTAAACCAATTTAGGACCGCGCGTCGCGTTTTAGGGCGTTATTTACATCGTCAAGATTTGATGCAGATGCAGTTGGTTTTTTAATAAATGGGGTAGATCATTAATATAACTAAAAAGAGGAAAGGACCTAATATCGAGCCTTGTGGAACACCCATTTTTACTTTTAGACTGAGTGAATTGACACCATTAATTTGAACTTGCTATTATCTATCATTTAAATAAGATTTTACTAAACAGCACAAGTTTACCTAGTCCGTAATGCTGAAGTTTCAAGAGTAAGGTTCATGATTTAAGCAGTCAAATGCCTTGGAGAGGTCACAAAAGATTCCTGTGGCATCTTGAGCCACCTCCCACGCTGTAAATATGTGTTTTAATAAGGTGACACCGGCGTCAGTCGTACAACGTCCTTTGATGAAACCATATTGCTGATCGTGTAAGATTTGGTTGGTGTTATTATTGGTTGTAATATTATGTATTATTATTAAACCCTCTAGGTACTTTTTGACATTATAATGAAGTGTGGTGGCGTAAAAACATCAGAACCAAATACTGCACGACATGACTGATTTATTTAATTTTGCACACTCTGTGTAATATGTTGTGCGCACCGCCCTATCGCAAACAGAAGTCAGTATGTACTCACCCCGTGTCTTCTCCCAGTTTATCATAGAGTTGCTTCTGCAGCATATCGCGTGTGTACTCCGCGCTGTGCGGCGCGGGAGCGGGCGCGGGCGCGGGCGCGGGCGCGGGCTGGCGGTACTTGCGCTTGCGCTGCGAGGAGGACATTACATTTTATTTTTATCAAGCCTTTATTGTTGATACTAAACATTATACATTTTTATACATCGTAGCAAACCGTTTTAACTTATAATCTAGCACAGAGGATTTCCCGGTTTAGTGATCAACGTGTCCTGTGACACGTAGACCTGCTCGAGATGTTTTCACTCTTCTCTATTTTTACCTCTACCTCTTTTTCTTTTGCCATCATGTAGTTGTCATTCCGTTATGATTTTCGTCCATTATATCCTGCTGTTCCTTGTCATGTTTCCTGTCCATCGCTATTTCAACTGTCTTATTTTCTTTAGTATGTTTTCCACCTTTGTTGTCGACCTTCTGCTCTTTTGCGGTCTTTTAGCATCACGCCCAACATACTATTTTCAATTCCCCTTGGACACGTCCTCAGTTTTAGAAGATGTTACTGAGTCAACGCCCAATTTTGGCATCCATAGTATGACATGGTTTATGTTCTTTTTCCAGAATTTGCTTCAGTCAGTCAAGTCAATTTATTTTAATTTATTGTTGACATAATCTACTCATTACAATGTTTTTTTTTATAAGTTGTATTGCAATTTACATATGTGGTTAGCTAGCGACCTCGACAATTAATCATATTATTCTTGCCTAGTAACTGGCAGCAAGTTCGTCATGTTCCCTAGATGTCACACTAGCCGCGTGAAGGCAGATCTTCGCGTTACGCTCGTGTACAGGCGGCGCTGCTTGTGATGACTGGTCGTCTTGCTGACCATAGTTTTGTTATTGTTGTTAGTAATTAACTGTTTATTTATGTTACTTCGATGGTCCTAGTTTATCTTTTATGACTTCTAGTTTCAGCTATTTTATGTAAGCGGGCACGCCCTTTATGCCAGGAGGCTTTTATTTAGGTATTAAGTTCTGTTTACGTTTAGTTTTATTTTTGCTTGAGTATAGTTTTCGATGTTTTCTTTTGGTATTTGGCGTGTGTTGACATTATGGCAAAAAAAAAAAATGTTTTGTGTTGCGTAATATAAAAGATTTTGCATACTATTATATAGAATCAAGTTTTTCTAACTGAACAGACAGCTGTGCTGCTGGACTGTCTGTTGTGCCACTGTTTCTTCCCAGCTAAACCACTAGAACGTGGTGAAGGGCGGCCGTGCCGGGAAACTGTCTTATGTAATTTTGACGTTCAAAAAGTGCTGATTCTCAGCCTAGATTGAATAAATGACTTTTGATTTTGATTTCATACGTGAGACATGGCTGCCATATTGAAGTGTTTACTTTTGAATATATCTTTAAGAGCGCTTATCTTAAAAGTTGGCAACGTCGCAAGTAACTGTCAAATATTTAGCTGTTTTGATTAATTTGGCAATATTATTGTACAGAAAAACTAGCGAAGTAAAGTATTGATTATGAAATGCAATAATTAATATCGTAACATATAATTGCAATTCATTATCAATATTCTAGTTCGCTAGTTAGCCACATTTCATATTTCCAGTCAGTAATATTGCTTAAGGAACCAGTATCTTTTCCAAGATCAAGCCACTCTTTCTTCTATGTCTGTCTGTTTGATCTTTGAATTATATTTATTGCCCTAAGTATAGATAATGCAATCCACCTCGACGCGCCCCACTCCGCTCCGCTCCGCACTAAAGTACAGCTTACAGTACAGTCGTCGCGGAGTGCGGCGCGGCGTCGTGGATTGCACTATGTGCATGTGTAAAAAGAAGTGATATCTATGTAATTTTTTTCGACGAACTTTACCGAAGTACACACCTTTTCTGGTTTAACTGTATTACTTAATTACATGAAATTCAATTGATTGCAATATTTTTCACTAACGCGTAACGTTTGTTATTATCGGGGCCTAAGAGTGATCATGAATAACAACTTTTTTTTTGTATATGAACGAAAAAAAAAAACTTAAACCAAAGATCTACAACATGATGTAACACAGGTTTAACGAATCAATCAATGTTATTGAGGATATTACGAATACAGGGTGGCAGCGACATCGATGTTGCTGCCACCCTGTATACTAACAGTTCACGTTCCGATTAACTTATAATGCCAAGAGAACACAGTCACGTGAGCGAAGCCGCGGCACAGCTAGTTTATAATATGTATAGATAAACATAGAAGTAGTATACCAACCTTACTCTCCTTTGCAGACGACGGTAAACTTGTACCTTTCGCCTCCACAAAGTCTTCGATGATGATCTTGTTCTTGCTGCCCCCGTGGGCCTCGCGGGCCCCGCCCCGGCCCTCGCGGCCCCCGTGCTCGACATCGATGCGGCCCAGGCCCCTGAGGTCGCCCGCCTGCGCGACCTTGTCGCTACTGACCATTGATGAAGGGGTCGGTTTTTGTTTCTTAATGCGTTGTTTTGGTGACTGTGGGAGAATTCGTTCCTCAGTACTTAAAAGTCCTATTACATTTTTTTACGGAAATTCATGATTTTTGACCATGTAATTTTCAGCAGCAGTAAGATATTTTAATTATTTGATTATAATAACTATAGTGTCATTCTCTTTCTTGTAAGTTGGAGTTACACATTATTTTCGTGTAATTTGCTGAATTGACGCGGAATATATAGTACTTTAATTTAATTTATTGTAATTTTGTCTTGTTATATTGAGAAACAAAAACTAATGAAACGTATTCACTGTAGATCAAAGTTTTATATCATATTAGTTTATTTGATTTAATTGTGTTTATTTGGAATATAATGGACATGAAAATCAAGACATTTATTGGTTTTCTTTACGACTTTTCCCTGAAAACTCAAGGAATTTAAAGAAATTCTAGAACTCCAATAATCAAGTAAAACATTCAAGTTATCGTTTAGTAACTTTCGCTTTTATTAGAACTGAATGAAACAATGTGAATTTGAGCGTCAAAGTTTCATTGCCGACGTTTTTCCTTGTAAACTGAGTTCGTAAAATATTCATAGTAAATTACACGACAAGAAAAGTTAAAATGTGCAACTCCAACTTACAATAAAGAGAATGGCACTATCGTTATTCATAATCAAATAATTCAAATATCTTACTGCTGCTGAAAATTACAACGTCAAAAATCATGAATTTGCGTCAAAAATGTAATAGGACTCTTAATAAAACAAGTAGGATTTGGTTAAAGCTGTAGTAAGGTGGTGTCTATTTGATTACCAATACCAGGTCTTCGTCACTTGTTCGAGGTCACTCACTAGCGTACCTAACCTACGGCTCGCGTTTACCCGGTCGAACAAAAATCCAGTCGGTACTCTCGGGCGTCCGCGTAATGTACATTTTAGCATGAACGATAAGCCTGTAATATTTTTGTAGGTAATCACAGCGTTAGGTATCTATAAAAGTGACGTATCTGTACTAATCTGTGCCAGTAATCTTGAATTCTTTGTATATACATATGAGAGGAAAAAATTAAACAGAAAACGTGTGATTAATAAAATTTATTTGTAGGCTTATGTGCAGCAGTGGACGTCTTTCGGTTGAATAGATGACGATGATGACGATTTATTTGTTGGTCTTTCTGTCTATCGCGCAGCAACGGCTCAATATGACTCAATGGCGTAATTATTTACGTTATAGTTTAAAATTATTTAAAAAATACCAAGTTTTTGGAGTTCTGAACTGCGTACGTCTGACCTAGGCTACGATCCGGACAGTGATTGTATTCATTTTCCAAATAATAATAAATTATTGTAGTTCTATCATTGTGAAAAACAATCCTACGTAAGATATGAATTATATAATTTGGAGTCAGATTATTATTTCAACAAACATTTGCTGGAGAAGATAAAACATAAAGAGAACTGAAAAATCATGGCGGAGGCCTTTGCCCAGCAGTGGGACTGTGGGATTACAAAGGTTAACTAATCTAATTAATACACTTAGCTTCTAACTTTTGGCGCTCGAATATCGTGGACACGGGCGCTGGCGGTACAAATGAGTGCAATTGTTTTGTGAAATGTCACGAGGTATATTCAAAACAAGATGGCGGAGCTAGGTCCGGTTTCGGCCACGCGGCACAGGACGCTTGTAGCGCTACTCACCCCGTCCCTGGCGGCGGCCTTGTCCGCGGCCGCTCGGGAGGACTCGGGAGCGTTCGGGCGCGCGATGTCCATCTTGTTGTCCGCGGCCGCTCGGGAGGACTCGGGAGCGTTCGGGCGCGCGATGTCCATCTTGTTGAGCACGCGCGGCGGCATGCTCAGTTCCACGACTTTGTTGCGCTCGAATACGCGCCCGTTGTTGATCACCTGCGTGGGAGGTATTTGGTTGATGAAAAGGCATTTTAAGGGTGCGCTAGTCGACGGTTCGAACTCGTTGGTGGGCGTGGCTAATATGCATGCTATTTTGTTAATTTATTTATTTAGTGACGATGATTTATAACGAAAATCAACGCGTGAAATTTCATGAACAGACCTTTAGGCGTACTGATATTATGAAAAACTACTAGATGGATTTATTCAAAATAAAGAGTTATTTGAATTCTTGAATAAATTATCAATCCCTGCACGGTAACAATTTTGCCATTTCCATACTCCGGGAGTTATGTATTTACGCCCAAAGTTGCGTTAAAGTACATATAGATATACTTTTTAATGTACACACAGTGCAGTAAACACCATACGACGTTAGTATGGAATAATGATTGCCTAGCGTAACCTTAAGGGAAATAATTGGGAAGTTCATAAGCGCGGATTAATATTATTCAAATTCTGCGCAAACGCAGTAACTTATAATTAAGAAAACAGAGTCAAACGAAATGAACTAGCGAAACTTCATTGTAGCGCCATTTTTTTCCTGCTTTATAGGTCTTTTCTTGACCTCGACTTCGTCTGATGACATGCGATGGTTTTACATGTTTTATAGTGACGACTTTACCGTACCATTCTTATCATTCAGTATGGTGACGAGGTACCCGACGAAGGTGTTGTTGGGGAACAGCTGCTTTTGCTTGCAGTGGATGTGACCTGCAGATGTTCATCAGCAGCTTGAGGTTGAACTGGTTCTAGCGTCACTCACCTTAACATTCTTATCATTCAGTATGGTGACGAGGTCCCTGACGAAGGTGTTGTTGGGGAACAGCTGCTTGTGCTTGCAGTGGATGTCGACCTCGAGGTGCTCCTCGGTCCCGTTCATGAGCGTGCGCAGCAGCTTGAGGATGAACTTGTTCTTGATTTTCTTCTTGTTCGAGTGCGAGTGCTTGCGGCCGTGGCGTTTGTGGTGCTGTCTCTGTGGAGGACATAACATCGCGCATGTATTGAGGCGAGCATAGAACAGCCGCGTCGGCCCACGGTGCATCGAAAAATGGTGCAGCTTGCCTTCCTCATGCCCTGGCAATTTCTAAACAATTTTGGTATGTCGATATTGAAGTTACTTCTCGGTGTTGCCGAGAAGTGCGTCTTTAGAATGATATACAATGTGGAGCAGGACGATTGACATTCCTCAAAACCACATAAAGAGTGTCATGTTCTTTACCCGTATACAAAAAATCAATCAAATCCAATGAATACTTTAGCCACAGGAAATTATTTTTCATTTTCTTATTTTGCAACATGATGTAGATCTGAGTCCGAAATAATAGGTAAACATTGTAAGGTCAAGAACCTGTGCAAAACGTACGATTCTATCCTCTACGTCTCAATATGCTTGAGAGACAGAGAAAGGTGTCATACGCCCCCCCGCCGCGACCCGCATCGGGCCGCGCAACAGGTTAGTGACTTTTCGTAGATAAAGCGTGTTTACTTTTTATGCAGTTGATTCTGCTATTTATTTTGTTTGAAAATTGCAATTTTTCAATTTTCCATTAACTACTAATCTTCGTATTTTAAAATGTTTCTATGGACTAGTACTGTGCTCGTTTTAATTTAATGTCGTAAGTCCAGATCCACATTGTATAGAATACTGTCGGTATAAACAATTTGCAAAGGGCAGCAGTGTGACTACGTTAACTGAAGGTACCTTGTGCGTGTGTCGCCTCTCGGTCCCGTTGCCGCTGCGCCTGCGCAGGTCTGCCGGCGCGGGCTCCGCGTACGACAGCAGCGAGCGGGAGATGCGACTGACAACAACAGTACCACAACGTCAGCACCATCAGCAGTAATGTGGCCGTCGTCGTGAGAGGGACTGGGCCGGAATCCACCACGCAGACACAGTGCGTGTTGGTAGGTCAGTAAGCATATACAGGATGGATTTTTGAGATGGGGCAGTAAGGGCAGCTACCTTAACCGTTGTAGATACAGGAAAACGGTCTTAAAAACTTAAAGACAGTCTGTCTTTGACTTTTTGACACATTTTGATTTGCATTCACATATTTGAAAAAAAAAAATACAGTCGGCAAGAAAATGAGCAGTTTTCACAAAAACTTTTTTTGGTGCCAATCGATCCTATTTCTTATAAGGATCAAAAAGCTATATCGGACCAATTGAAGTTTGGATACTAGAAAAGTCAGAAATCGCAAAAAGCTTTTCTCATACATTTCGTACGAAATTAAATTGTAACCTACTTTTTAAAAAAAAGACTCAGTTCAAAATTATTTGAGACCTTTTTTTTCTTAGATCGTCGGATATCACAAGCAACTAACTACATATATTGTTCTCAAAGCAAATTAAATTATAAAGCGTATTCATCTGAAGTTTAATTTTTTGAAAATTCTACCAACCATAAAATCCATACAAAAAGTATATGTAAAGTTTTTAGCGATTTCTAACTTTTCTAGTACTCAAACTTCAGTTGATCCTGTAGCGGTTACACCGCCACATACGAACTACGCATCAAAGATATGACGTCACACAAATCCTGCATCGATACCTAATGTAAGTTGAATCGATTATCGAATGGCATTAAATCAAATCAAACTTTGTTCCATTGGCCTGTTTCTAGACCAACGACATAAGACTAAAGACATCAACAGTCGGGCAGTCGGCCCGCCAGACACAGACACAACACCCGTCTGGTCGGAGGAGCCTCCCTTTTATATGGTGGATGAGTGAACTTTACACAGTTCCTCATGCCTCTAAAATCCAATTGAGTTTTTTTATCCTTATAACAAACAGGATTCATTGGCATCAAAAGTTTTTGTGACAACTACCCATTTTTTCATCGAGTTTTAGAAAAATTACGTCATTGTCTCACGTCGTCTCTGTCACTCGCACTCGTACCTGTGCGACAGCCTGTGACCAGTGAGGAAGCTCGACGTGTCATATTAATACCTGATACTGTAATTATTCATATATTTATATCACATCAGTATAATGAAAAACAGTCAAAGAATGAAAATTAAACCAACGCAAAAAAAAAACTGAAAAATAATAATAACCCTTTAGTGTACCTACTAAGCTCCTAAACTAATAGTAACAGTCAGTTTTTTTATGCGCCGGTTTAATTTTTTGTATTTTTTTATTTTTTTTCACTTTTGAGTTACGATTTAATATTATTGTTTTCCTCAAGTAAGGAATTTACTCAACAGCCTTCCGTTTCCATCGTCAGACCTCGCGCCTCGGTGACAGTCATGCCCCAGATAGGTAGATATGTAGCTGCTGTAAACTGCTGAAGAGCTCTCGCGACTGCCTTCCGTGTCCATCACCAGATTAACTCCAGGTCTATATTATGTGGTTGTGTCATCAGAACTACATTATGTGCGAGAAATTACGACAGAATCGATTCGCAGTTGAAAATTCAGTAGGTGAAAATTCAATCAAACCCAATTTTTTTACCCTTCGGGGTGGATTTTAGTTTCAACGATTTTAGGGGCCAACTTTAAGGTATACTCTCCCCAATAAAACAAGAATAGTTCAAATCGGACTACTCAGTAAAAAGTTATGCGTGGTTATACATACAACATCCTCCTTTTTTATCGTCGGTTAAAAATGTTTAAGCACCTTAAGGTTAATTTTTGCTTGCACCTTATTATTTTTCCGACTACTGCCAACATTTTGAATGTATATCACAGTTCGAAGAGGTAACATTGCGTCCGCTACGAGGGAAATTAATAAAAGAATATTTTAAAACAAGCGATATGATTTCTCATCGGTAAACATGTAGAACTTCCATGTCATCCCCTATTTAATCCATTTAGGGGATGAATTTTCAAAACTCCTAGCTTAATGAGCACTAAGGAAGGAGTTTTGTTATATAAGGAAGTCTTCTGCAAAATGTTCTGCTCCTAGACCCCGCGGTGTGGGCTGTGCGCTGTGTGTCAGTGAAGGAACGAATTTAAGATTTTAATTAAGTAGAAAATTGCTAAATATTTCCGCTCCCTGGCCGCACATGGTTTCATAAGTAAATATAACATACCGTTGTCCTCGCAGTCTGTTTAGCCTTTGTTCCCTTTCAGCGCCGAATCTTAAGTCACCTGTGAACGAAGACGTCGACGTATTACAAGGATATGTCACGGTATTACACGAAAATATCACGTTACTATACGAATATGTCACGCTATTACAATAACATTTAAAGTTATTACAGGAATATGTCATGCTATTACACGAATATGTAAAATTAAATGAGAACAGCGTCATTATAGTCAAAAAGGATTTCACTACCTCTTAAGCTGATAAAAAAAAACGACAACCATCCATACCAATATTATGAAAAGCCTCAATTGTTCCCTACATTTTGTCGAGTTATGTGAACATAAATTTCTTCAGCCGCCATTTTAGATTTACATTTGACCTCACTATGGGCTTTAGAACCCTCGAAAACTATGAAAACGACACCCACAACGAATTTTTTTTTTGTTTTGTCATGTGTCATTGCCGCCATCTTGGATTTTCATTTTAACCAAATAATTCACACTTTTTCTCTCTTTCTTGCCAGCCTGCTACTTGTTCATACAATGTTCGTGATTGATCTCTTTGGTGATTGGAACTTACAATATCCACATTCCAAACGCTTTTGTTCCCTGTTTACGAAGAACAAACTCTTTTTGAATAGATGTGATGAAATAGTAGATTGTTTGCCAAGGGAGCAAACAACTATTTATAAGGCGAGAGTATTTTTTTTAATCCAGAGCGGAGCGAAGGATTCTAAAGTAGAATCCTGAAAACAGCGAGGGATTCAAAGTACGTCACTCGAGCTTAACATAGTGTTGCTCCCGAGGTGAACACTCTACTTTTCATCACCCTCTATGAGAAAAAAAATCGTGTACGGTCCTACCCTCATCTCTCACGTATGATTTAAAACCAAAACAAAATTATCGCAGCCGCCATCTTGGATTTACATTTTGAACTCTATATCGACTTTAGCAGCTTTAAAAACTCCTGCCTTCAAGTCTGCACCGAAAAACAACGACACCCATGACGAAAAATTTGAAAATTTTTGTAGCCGCCATCTTGGACCCATGACGGAAAATTTTTAAATTATCGTAGCCGCCATCTTGGATTTACGTTTTGACCTCACTATCAAACTCAAACTCAAACTCAAACTCAAATCATTTATTCCAAATAAACCAATTACAGGTACTTTTGAATTGTCAAGGGGTCGGTCAGTCAGAAAGATGAAGCTAGTTGCCCATTCCAAAGCGTAGTAGGTTCCTATGGAGAAGAACGGGCAAGAAACTCCATGGACACTCTTTTAAATTAGAATATTGTTACAAAACATTGGTTACATCATTCATGTTGAAATTATATATGTGAGAACAATGTAGTAAATCGTGCACGTTAAAAGCGACCATAATAAAAATATAAAAACAAAAATAATTAAAATAAACCATGGCAGCTAAGAGATGACCAGTCCCCACTGACGGCGCCCGTTCACGAACATGACGCATGGATCAGCATCATTTAGCTCAACCATTTTGAAGGGAACTTAATGATCCAACACACACGCCACCACCAGCGAGACATTTGAGTGAGCATGACATACTCTCAGCCGCCAGGGTACATTCAAGTCAATGAAAGACGTACTCAGTAAATGTTAAAGTAGGTAAACAGTGCTCACATATGTGCAATGCAATTATATAAAACTAAGAGATTGAATTTATACAATGTAAATATAGTTTTTCAATCTTCAGCAGCTCCAACAATATTTTCCAATGCTAATCAATTAGTTTATGCGCCCTTGTGGAGCTGGACCAGCGGCTTCAGAAATTCTATCGGCTTTAGAACCCACGAAAACTATGAAAATGACACCCATGACGAAAAAATTTCATCATGTGTCGTTGCCGCCATCTTGGATTTTCATTTTGACCTGGCTTGTCAGTGTGAATAATAATTCACACTTTCTCTCTCTTTCTTGCCAGCCTGTTACTTGTTCATACAATGTTCGTGATTGATCTCCTTGGTGATTGGAACTTTTTCTAACAATATCCACATTCCAAATTCAAATCTACTTTGCTCCCTAGGGATCAAAGTGCTATTTTGGTCCCTGTTTACGAAGAACAAACTAGCTCTTTTTGAATAGATGTGATGAAAAGATTATGAATATCTTGTATAACACTTACTAGCATGAAAGTTATTATCCTCTGTATAATCAATGGTCCAGTACTGCGTGTGCGCCTCAGCGCGGCAGGGCTCGGCGCGCACGTCGCCCACGTCGGCGCGCGCGGCCAGGCACAGGCGCGACGCCGCGTGCTGCAGCTGGCCGCCCGTGAGGCGGCGCCACTTCTGCTCGCGCCCGTTGCCGTGGCACGACGACATCACGACCGTCTTGACGCCGTCCGCTGGCTCGTCTTGAGCGCTACTAATGAAGGGGAGAGTTTTAACTGTTGTTGTGGGTATGGGCATGTGATGAGGAGGGAGGAAACGCATGTGACAAGAAGGGATGGAGAGGGAGAGGGAGGCCAAAGAAATTATGAAGAAAAAATTGATGGATTGAGTGAGGAATGATATGACAGAGAAAGGAGTGAATTATAGCAAGGGTTGACAGGGGAGAGTGGAAGAAAAAAACGTGTTGGGTCGACCCCACGTGACATGAGACAAGGGCAGGACGATGAGTGTTGAGCACGTCTTCCAATGAGAGAATGCGTTGCTGACACCTATCAGTTATATATACAGTCCTTTTACAGTTATTTTACACCCGACAGTAATTTTATAGCAACGACAATAAAAATCACTGTTATGCAAAATCAGAGGCAAAATAGCTGGCAAAGAGGTGCAATCGCAGAGTACAAAAGACGTATTTTAAACCTTGTTAGTTGCAAACGGTGAAGGAAAACATTGTGAGGAAGCCGCATTCCTGAGAGATATTTCTCGACGGCATGTGAAGTCTGATGGAGGTTGTATACTTGCATGACAGCGTTTTAAGATTCGAGTAAAACTGTTTAGAATATGTCACTACAAACTGTTCCGCCAAGGAGAAAAAGTCGTTGATTATTATATTAATTGTGGTGTTAATAAATGTGATCGATCCAAATAGCCTCTTGATTTCAATAGGTTATGGGCCCAGTCCCAGGCTCCAAAAACGCCTAGAAGCTAGAACACAATACAGACGAGTAGGTATTCTTAAAAAGATGTCAGTTGTGAAATTTTCGTCATGGCAGAAGAACAATTAAGGTTTAATTTGTGGGATAATTTTTTTTAATGGTGCTGAGGACTTCGCTAATTGGAAATTTGTGGTGAGGAACTTAGGAGTCCAAAAACTGGTTCAAGGTAATTTAAACTACAGAGATAACAGATGAATTGAAAGACACGAAGGCACGAACGACGTTATGTCTGGTACTTGAGCCTGCATGTTTCGCGCATGCGTATAGTGCGAACACAGCACCTGAAGTTTGGGTGACTCTCAGCGAGGCTTACGAAGACAAGGGTTGGGGCAGACGAATCAGATTGCAACGGGAGTTATGGCAAACGTTGCTCCACACTAGGAATTTCTCCTGTATTGTGGGTGCGTTTACACACATTTAAACTCACATACACAAACAGCCAGACCCGGAACAACTAATTGTAGGTCATACAAATATTTGTTCCGTGCAGGAATTGAACCACAGCGCAGAAGTCAATCGCTTAAACACTGCGCCAACAATGTCGTCATTTATATTGCTATCAAGCAAATTGATGGCGATTCAATAACAATTGATGGCGATTCAATAACAATTGATGGCGATTCAATAACAATTGAAGAAGAATTGGCATGGCCTGATTCAAATTTATGGCAAAATGCTATGGATGATGAAATGATATCATTAAACGAGAATCTGATGTTGTCACTGGTAGATTTACCACGTGATAAAAAGCCAATACACTGCAAATGGGTCTTCAAAATGAAACAGACGGTGACGGTAAAGTGTCAAAATATAAGGCCAGGCTGGTAGCTACGAAGGCTGGTTTACGCAGGTGCGTGGAATAGACTACAATGAAACGTATTCTCCGGTCGTAAGAAGCTCAACCTTACGATTACTATTCTCATTAGCTGTAGAATATGATTGGCTAATTGACCAATGGGATGTTACAACTGCTTTCCTGTATGGCAAGCTAAAAGAGTACATCTACAGGCTTCAGCCTAAGGGGGCGATTGTTAAAGGTCAAGAGGCAAAGGTATGTGAATTGCAAAGATCGTTGTAGGGACTCAAACAAGCGTCAAACACTTGGTTCCATGAGCTAGATCAGGACATGTACAATTTAGGTTTTGTAAAATCGAAAATAGAACCTTGTCTTTATCAAAAAGGTGTTTAGCGATGGAAATACAATAGTGGTAGTCATATACGTTGATGACATTTTTATATTTTATTCCAAATATATCGAAACCGAGAAGCAGAGATACAAAAATGGCTTGCTTAAAAGGTTTAAAGTTAAGGATTTAGGTCCAGCTAGACACGTGTTAGGCATGAAACTTAGGAGAGATAAAAGTGCGATTATCTTGATCAAGAACAGTACGTTCTTAATGCTTTGAAGGATTTTGATATGACGGATTGTAAATCAGTCATTACCCCAATGGAAGTAGGTCTCAAATTAGAGAAAGCTTCTGATTCCGATTGTAAGTTACCATATCAAATTCTCGTAGGTTGTCTTAATTATTTAGCTCAAAGTACTAGGCCTGGTATCGCGCACACTGTTAGTGTTTTGTCACAATTTAAGTTACGATGATTTACATTTGAAAGTGCTAAACGGGTGCTTAGATACTTAAAGGGGACGTCGAACTTTGGACTAACGTTTAAGAAAACAGGTAATCAAGAATTAAATGGCTAAGTAGACGCAGATTGGGGTGGGTCATATGATAGGAAATCTTGTACAGGTTTAATTTTTAGACTAGGGGATAATAAAGTATCTTGGGAAAGTCGTAAGCAAGGGTGCGTGGCGCTGTACTCCACAGAGCAGAATATACAGTCCTTTTTATTTGAGTGGGAAATTATCAAATAACTTCTCCCACTCTGGGCGGAGGGCGTTTCAGACTCTTACTATCCTATCAGACCCCTTCCGTTGTGCTGACATCTCTATGAGGCGCGAGTGGAATTAAACGCGCCGTCGACCCGGGCCTGATCCTTATCGGCCGGCGAGCTACCCATTGCTCACCGTCCGCAAGCCCGCGCCTACGGTGGCCGGGAATCGGCTATTGATTCCTGACACCTGACACCCAGGGCGTCTCCTGCGGCGGCTAGGGGCGTGACGGCATGAAATTTGCCTCTCCCTCACGAGTCCCGCCGCCTCCTTCGCGAGCATTACTGCTTCGTAGAAGGAGGTGACGGCCTCCCATGCCCTCTCGCTCCGTACCATGGCCTGGACCAGGGCCGGATGCGAAAGATCGCCGCCACCGATCGCCTCTACGAGAACACGGCATTGCTCTGCCCAAGCCGGGCAGACCTCCAACGTATGCTCCACCGTGAACTCCGGGCGGCAAGGCTATGGGGCGGCTATGGGGGCGATCCACGCAATGTTGACACCCGGGCGTTTCCTCCCGCCTTATACGGAACAGGAACCTCCCGAAACAACCGTGTCCGGTGAGGAACTGCGTCAGGCGGAAGGTGAGGACGCCGTGGAGCCTCTCTAGCCACTCCTCAAAGAGGGGACTTATCACCGCAATAGTGGCGTGCCCAGCTCTGGGTTGCGACAATCGCACTCTCCATGACGCTATGAGATCCCGCCGGAGCTCTGTACGCTGTGCCGCGATTTCTCGCAGCAGCGGAGTTACGCCCCAGCGAGGACTCTTGCCTCCAGATCCCATGGCGGCAATCCGGCAAGGAGGCTCGCCGCATCACCGGAGACCGTGCGATATCCCCGGACGAGCCGGGTGGCCATGACTTATGGCATCCCTGCTGATTTTTGTAGCTGGATATCAGACTTCCTTAGTGAACGATCGATTAGAGTAGTCGTGGACGGCTGCTCCTCTGACCTTATGGCTATTGATGCCGGAGTTCCTCAGGGGTATGTTCTCTCTGCAACTCTTTTCCTGCTGCACATCAATGACCTGCTTCTGCCTGGTATTGTTGGGTACGTGGACGACAGTACCGTTTCAGAGAGATACTTGTCCAGCGCAAAAACCGGCGGGGCTGAAGTTCGTTCCCTGAGAGAGGCCATGGTAGAGCGGACAGATTTGACCTTGAGCTTTGTCTCCCGGTGGGGTGATGACAATCTGGTCTCTTTTAACGCCACCAAAACACAAGCGTGTCTTTTTACCGCCAAAAGGAGTCGTTTTGACCAAACTCCTACTTTTCGGGGTACCTACATCTGTTCCTGTAACTAATCGGCTCCTAGGCATGGAGTTTACATCTGGTCTCAACTTCGGCTCCACCATCGAGTACAAAGCTCAAACTGCGGCCAAGAAATTGGGCGTCCTAAATAGAGTAAAACGATACTGTACGCCTCGACAGCTTTTAACCCTTTAAAAAGTGCAAGTCCGATCCTGCATGGAGCATTGCAGCCACCTTTGGGACGGCTCAGCTAAGTACCAACTTGCTGCGCTTGATTCGGTGGAACGCAGAAGAGGCTAGCTAGGAGAAGCTAAGAGGCTCAGTGGCGACGGTCACAGCTTGGCTTATCGCCGCAAGGTTGCCTGCTTGTCGGTCTTCTACAGATTGTACTTCGGCGAGTGTGCCCATGAACTCCACGACCTCATTCCACCGGCCCCCTTCTACCATCGGACATCTAGACGCACTGCAGGTTACCATCCCTACCTAGTTGATATTCCACCAACTCACACTAAGCGTTTTCAAACATCTTTTATAATGCGCACAGCAAAGGAGTGGAACCCTCTGCCTGCGTCTGTGTTTCCGAACGCATACAACCCGAATCTATTCAAAGTAAGAGTGAACAGGCTTCTTCTGGGTAAGCTCACTCCACCGTCGACTTTGTCTCTGTCACCTCTGACCTAGACTAGACAAGAGCAAACTCAAAGAAAAAAAAAAAAAAAAAAACATGGCCTCGGAGTTGTGCAGGGCCTCGAGTCCCAATTGTCGGATTCAGTCCACGATTGTCGCAACCCCGTGTGTCGCTAGTTCGGCCGCCGCCTGGTGCGACCTCCCCTGCGCCAGGACCAACGTGTCGTCAGCGTAACAGACGACGCTGACGCCATTGGGGAGGTCTGCGCGCAGCACCCAGTCGTATCCGATGTCCCACAGATGCGGCCCCAGGACCGATCCCTGTGGGACACCGCACGATATCTCTCACCGGTTCCATTCTCCCTGGTGACCGGGGTAGATAAAGAGAATAGACCTCAACCACACGACAGAGGTAGGTCGGCATCTGGTGATACCGGAGTGCCTCCCCGATGCAACTCCAGGGCAGGGTATTGAAGGCGTTGGCGATGTCTAGAGACACCGCCAAGATGACCCCCCCGTGAGGGCTCGCACGCGCACGATGGCGTACACCGTGGAGCGCCCCCTGCGGAAACCAAACTGGCTCTCCGCCAAACCCGGCCCCACCCAAAATATATAGGCCTCAGTCAAGCATCGAAAGAAGCTATTTATTTAAGAAATTCGTTAAAAAGTTTAACAAAGGGGACTTAGAGCATTCATTCCTAGATATTTCTAACGAGGTACTGAAATCTAAATCCAATATGGCGGCCCTGCGAAAAAATCTTAACTGCATACAGAAAATACATTTATTTCTATTCTAAACAAACTAAAAAGGGCACAACATATACTGCAAAAAAAAAAAAAAAAATGTGTGAGTAGGAAAAAAGAAAATAAAACCAGATTGAAAGAAAAACTTAACTGCAGCTAAAAAATCTTTTGATACAGTCGAGAGTGGACCGACTTGAAGGAAATTATACTTCGTTATGCGACCTATATACATACCTATAAGTTTACTAAGTTTTAGATTTCGAATTAAAGAACAAATTTAATGTTGCAGTTGTAACTAATAATGTTCTCCCTACATCGATATTCGTCACGGACAACCGGACAATATTGTTCAACTGTAAATGTAAATTTGAAATTGTATCATTTTATTTTTTGTGATAATACTAAAAATTAACAATTTTCCGATGTTTTCTTTACTAGTGGTTTAAGACCCTGCTTGCGCAAAAATGCCATATTTTTAATTGTGTTGACTGAGCAGCTTGATTTTTTTTACAGCTCCAAGGGACGTAGACCTAAGTATTTGATATTAATTTCAACTTGGTACAGACGCCAGCACATCAACCTACTACAATCTTTCAAATTTATTTAATAGATTTTCAACTTTATCACTAAAGTATAAGGTTCAATGTTGATTGGGAAAATTTTACAGTTTAGGGTAGGTTGACCTGCTGGCGTCGGTACCTCATTTTTCCCAAGCGTGTCCTGAAAAAAGGGTCTTAACAGACATACGAACAAAGAAGTGTAAGGTTCAGTTTTTCATTTTGAGGTACCTACGTTCCGTACGTACCTAAAAAGTGTAAGTATTCCGTTGTAAAATAAGCAGGACACACGCACACTATTGATATGGGTGCTAACTATAGCAGCCAGGTGGGACAGCCACACGCACACTGGCCACGCCCACACGCCACTGCGGCGCGGCAACAAATAGTTTGCGTTGTTTCTCTACACGCTTAGCATGACTACAATTGAAACAGGTTTTGTCAACGGAAAAATAGACGAAATGACAGATAAACACAATCTGTCATTTTGTCCCGTAGAAACCTCCTTTCTATGGTTGACATGCTAAGCGCGCTGGTAGATGTGAGTAGTAACACTAGCTTCTAAGTGCTGTGTATACTAACCGATTGGACTTTATGAGTGAAATAAAAGATTTTTATATTTAGTCATTTTCGGGGGTGCTGATGCCGAAAATAAGATCTTAATTCTACGTAATCAATTTAATCAAAATCAAATATGGCAGTCATAAAAAATGCGGCCAAGTGCGAGTCGGACTCGCACAAGAAGGGTTCCGTACCACCGTACAATATTTAACACTAGAGTTGAAATGATACAGCCCTGCGACAGACGGACAGCGGAGCTTTAGTAATAGGGTCCCGTTGGCGCGGCGCCCTTCCGGTACGGAACCTCACAGATTGCACATTACCTGGACGACTGCACGGTGGCGCAGTTGAACTCGTCCCGGAGCTCGCCGGCCAGCGAGAACGAGAAGTACTGCGTGGCCTGCAGGTCGGCGTGGCACGGGTAGCAGCCCAGCGGGGCGCCGTCGTACTCGCGCTGCAGCGTGTCCAGGCACATTGACGTTTCTTCGTTCTTAAACCTGAGGTGTTATAATGTTTTATGATTAAAAAACTGTCCAAGTGCCGTAATGTATTGTAATGTATTACGCGTAAGCATTAGGCATACTTTATAATCAACAAAATCAGTAAGAGTACGCTTAAAATACTCTATTTTCATCGACTCCCGACTTTATATTGAACGAACTCCTGAAACTTCAGCATTCTCTGAGAGCTATCATCTAACCAGCACGCGTAGCATGACCACAATAGAAACGGGTTTTGTCGACGAAAGAATAGACAAATGACAGAATGTGATTGTTTATCAGTTTGAAAACCCGTTTCTATGGTTGTCACGCTACGCTGCTGGCGGAGAGCTAAAATGTTCGACGTCGCTTCGCACGCTCTCGCCTCCTACATACTCTTATCTCAAACTTTCCAGCTGTCTAATTGTGCAACACATTTTTGTAAATAATTAAGACTAATCTGTTTAATTTTGACAGTTCAACAACATTCATTGCATTATTTACGTTGTTGAACAGTTTTTTTTCGAACTAATGAAGCGATGAATTAGCAATCAGTTTCAAAAGGATTCAGATTGTGATCGATCGTGTATTACGCAATCAGGGTGCTGCATAAGTCGATAAATTTACAAAAAAATCTGTATGAATGGTTAATGAGGAAGAAAACCTAACTTATTCCTAGGGTATATATAGCTAGGTATATATTATATATTCTCCATAGCGACCCCATTATCTATGATAAAGTGGCTTTAAACGGTAATGATGTCTCTCCGCAACATTATGTTTCTTAGTTATAAATTTAATTATTATTGCATGCATTATTATATAAAGTTATTTAAGAATATATTATTACATTATTATTGTCATCCTTTCATTACTAATTACTTTATTGTTGGATGTCTTTATTAAATTTCTACATTATTACATTGCGTCAATTTTCAAATAATCTACAATATTGATATTACAGAATATCAATTTGTTAAGAACTAATTTTAGGCTATAATAACACTTCTGTATTAGGTGCATTTTAAGTGCGTTTATAAATTTATTGTCAAATTCTATGTCTTTAATCTCATTGGGTAATTTATTATAATTTTTTATGCACATTACAAGAGGTCCTGAGTGAAACATAGCTAGTTTTGAACTCGGCAATGCCAATTCATTTTTTACTCTTACGTCTACCGGTACGGTTCATGAGATTCAGCCCGCTGACAGACGGAGGGACAGCGGGGGCTTAGTAATAGGATTCCGTTTGATACCCTTCGGGTACGGACCCTAAATAGTGCCTTGGGAAGCACGTTAAGCGGATGTGCCATTTGTAGATCTTTGAGTGTTGTTATGGGTTAGGTTAGTCGGGTCAGTTAGAAGCCCAAAAGTCTGAAAACCAGTCTCACCAAGGGGTATCATGTTGCTCAGTAAAACTATAGGGAAACGCTCCATATAAAATTCTGGTATTCAGCAGCACCTGGTTAGACTGGAAACCGACCCCAACATACTTGGAGAAAGGCTAGGCAGACTGATTGATTAAAAAGTCGTTTTGAAAATTGGACGACAAAAGCTATCAGAATCAGTTCGTAATACAAAGTGCACGATTATCAATGGATAACCTTGAAAAGGCTTATATAAAAACAAATGGCCCTTCAAAAAATACACTTAAAAAACATCTCTGTTAAAAATAACTCATAACGCCTTGATATAAAGTTTAGTTTCCGCTATAACTTCAATATTTTCAAGACCTCATAAATCACTGAAAACAACTTAATTATACCCCAATAAAGTTGATATTTGTTCTCACCTGCCGTACCCGTACACGTCGCGCACCGGCACGAACTTCTCCTTGTAGATGTTGTCGAGGTACCACTGGAAGCTCTTGCACTTCAGCTTCTCGCGCAGGATCTTGCGGTGTGTGACGTCACCTATCTTTGGGTTGTTCTGGAACAGCGGGTTTACAAACACAATCATTATTAGCTTGAGTATGGGTAATGAACATGAAGTGATACACACAGGGCGATATCTACACGTTCTGTACATCAAGCTAAGTATCACTGAGCGGAAATTATTGCTGGGAACGGTTGACGTTGTTTACGGCAGCGCGCAAAATAACGCACGCAACACATTTGCTTGTGGCTGCGTGCGACGATACGGGAGTTGTGAAGGTATTTAAAGTTACATAAGTAATAACATTTTAAACTTGTAACGATAAAATATAAAATAAAGAAAAGTTGGAACCTTCAATATCTCCCTAACCAGAAAGATCCCAGACATGGTCCAGTACTTACAAAAAAAGATCACTGCTTCGGTAAGCGTCTTTTTACACCCGTTATAAAACCCTGCACTACAGGTCACCAGCACTACATACTACACTACACTATATCACGCCGGTAATCCCCGAAAAGTTAGGCAGAAGTAGGTATACCTATGGTATGGTACACCCACATTTCGCCAGTTATGTTTAAGTCCCAAGTAATAAGCGGCTACGTACCCAAAGGGAATTGTTGCACTTCCTTTAATGTGTTTAGAACAAACTAAACATAGAAAATAGAAACTAAGAATATTCCTTGTGTGAATATATCTTCAAAGTTTTTTTTAAATGTATAAACTTGCAACACTGTTGTATCTATGTTGCGCGCTTCCTGTTATAGAGATTGCTACGACTGGTTGTGTTATCCGCCCGATAAAGTTAAAATTATAGTTTTCCAAAGTTTTCACGTATTTTTATTCCATACAATGTGAATGTATTTTCAAAAATCCTTCCTTAGAGCCCACCATACGGAACTCCCATACATGCGTCTAGACCCAGCGGTTAAGACCGTGCGTTGAATTTAAGATTTTTAAGTAGACAAGCCCTGTCTTGCCTTGGTGTGCCTTTTTTATACATAATAATATAAACATCTACGGTTCTGAATTCAAGTTGAAAGTTGTACATACAAACAGGAAGTATTCACTCACCCTCAAGTCCGGCCGGTGCAGGTAGAACAGCTCGGCGTACTCGTCCATCCACACTTCGGCCATGCGAGCCGTGTTTATACCTGACAACCACACACAACACTGAAACTAGCACACACAGTCACGCCTCCTTCCCATGGTGTAGGCAGACACTACAGAACGGCACCTGCTACGATCCTCATATACTGCTTTTGCTTCGTTTACGTCCGTAGCTAGGGCTTGAGTATCGGACCATTTTTCAATTCCGGAACTGGGTTTCAATATAACAAGCTAAAGTGTCAAAAGTGGCCGTTTTTTACACTTTTGCTATCTACTTTGAATACGAAACACAGTCCTGTTTTAACAACGTAAAAATACTTTATCCTCTTTGTAACAAACTCCAAGATTCAATTTTTTTATCTTTATTTTCTATGCTATGCTACGATTTTTTATTCAATGAGGGCGCCACTTAGCTCGGGGTAGCGCCTTAAAGTAATTTTTCCAAAAATATATATTTGTTTTAATTTTTAGAAACTAAATTGCGAACGCAGGATATAACGGTTCCACTGCCGAGACTCAGGCGCCGTCCTACCTAACTGGCCATCATGATGCGCGCTTCTGATGACAATGTTCGCAATACTGGTATCTAGTGAATGTCCTAATGACGGTCGCGCGATCATGCGATGCGACCAAATTGTCTAGTTTCCATCGCGCGACCATCGACGCATCCATTGACTGCAATATGGTTGTCTTAAAGAGCTCACTATAAGGATTCCAAAAGGTATATCATCTAGAAGTATCGTATTACTCAGTAACTGTGTTGTGGAGGTCAGATAGGCAGTCGCTCCATGTAAAATACTAGTATTCAGCTGCATCCGGTTAGACTGGAAGCTGACCGCAACATAGTTGTGAAAGGCTAGGCCGATGATGAGTTACCGTGCGTGTCCGTGTGCGCGGGCATGCCGTACGGGTGGAAGCTCCTGAACACGTGGCCCACGCGCGAGCAAGGGACCGTCTCCAGAGTGCCGCCGCCTGCAAACATACGGCGCTGTAGTGTACCTTCCGCTATACAAGACGCTGCCAGACATTTATTTATTTAAACTTTTCACACTCAAAAAAAAGTACAAAGGCGGACTTAATGCCTTAGGCATTCTCTACCAGTCAACCAAGGGTGGTGAAGAGATTAAATGGCAGGTGCTCTGTTTGAGAGGGACAAAGAAAATCATTTTTTATTAAAATACATCATTAGAAATAGTTATAATACACATACATACATATTTAATAAAAATATATACCTATATTATATATATACATAATATATACAAATTCAAGGGAGAGGTGTTGAGATGACTCTATTTATTTTGATAAAAAACTCTGCAGTTTCCACTTAAATGCATACCGACTGGTCGCCGTCCTGATATCAAGAGGAAGCACATTCCATAGAAGAATGGACTGAATATGAAAGGAAGAATGAACAAAGTCAGAAGTATGAGAAGGACAAAGTAGGAGAAGATTGTTAGAAGAACGCAGATTCTTAGTGTGTGAAGAACATAGATATTGGAAGTGAGACGTAAGATAAGAAGGAGGAGTGGGAGAGTTGAGAAGGGAGAAAAGCGTGGTCAAAGCGCGCAAACTTCTTCTTTGGCGAATGGACATCCATTTGAGCTCAGACCTATAGCTCGACACATGATCATATTTCCTGAGGTTGAATATGAACCGGATACAATTGTTGAGCAGTCTGTCGAGCTTATCCAGCAAAACCGAATTCAAGTCAAAGTAGCACACGTCACCATAGTCGATGATAGGAAAAATCAAAGTCTGCACAAGCATAGTTTTCGTCTTAGCGGGTAAAAAGTTTCTCAGACGATACAGGGATCGCAGAGTACCGTTGACCCTTTGACTAACACTAGAGACCTGGCGTTGCCAGCTAAGCGTTGAGTCAAGATGCAAACCGAGATCTTTCACAGTAGAGGTAAAGGGTATGACGATACCATTGAAAATAAGAGGAGGAAGAGAACTAAGCGTCACTCTACCAATCAGACATCGATTGAACCTTGTCATAATATATGAATACCTGTTATTGTCCCACTGCAGGGCAAAGGCCTCTCACACAGAAGGCACGAGCACAGAGGCACGAGGGGCACGAGTACATACTTGTTTGCCCTACACCGTGATTTTTTTTTAGAGCCGGATGCGCCAGGAACCACATCATAACCTTGGTGTCACCTACAGCCCCTACAGGTCCCACCTCGCTCAGATCAGTTCATGTCTCGTGTCATGCGCCATTAGACAACTCGCAATGTGTGCAAAAGAAAGTGTTGCACACTGTGGTATTGCGAACCTCGTAGCACTACGGTTTATTTTCGTTACTTAGTATTTTACAATTTACCGAGTGTTTATATACAATAATAATTTTCATAGATATTTTAATTAACTATTTGACGATTGGTAACCAAAGTTTGGGGTCGGTAAACCTGTATCATGTCAAACTTGGCTCTTATGTATTTTTTTTGCTATATTATGCTATGTGGCGCCACTGAGACATGGGATCCTCTCTATAGTATCTTAAATCTCTTCGGTCTAAACTATAGTATACTAACACTGCCAGATCCTGAAGCTCATCTCCAGGTTCTCGCCGCCCCAGCCGCCCATCTGCTCGTCGTAGGCACCGAGCTCCCAGAAGTACGAGCGCCTGATCGCGAACAGACCGCCCGCCATCGTCGGCGACCTGCGGTAAAGGGGAGGAGGAGAGGTGAATGTCCGACACACACATATATATATATATATATATATATATATATATATTTTTTTTTTTTTTTGAGAGCAGTGGTGATAAATAGTAGATTGTTTGCCTAGGGAGCAAACAACTATTTTTACGGCGAGTGTTTCTTTGAATCCAGAGCGGAGCGAAGGATTCTAGAGTAGAATCCCGGGCGCAGCGAGGGATTCTTAAGTAGAATCCTGAACGCAGCGAGGGATTCAAAGTACGTCACTCGAGCTTAAAATAGTGTTGCTCCCGAGGTGAAAACTCTACTTTTCATCACCCTCTATGAGAAAAAAATACGTGTGCGGTCCGACCTCATCTCTCACGTATGATTTAAAACCAAAACAATTTTTTTGCAGTTGCCATCTTGGATTTACATTTTGACTTTACTATCGGCTTTAGCACCCTCGAAAACTATGAAAAAGACACCCATGACGAAAAATTTGAAAATTTCACATCCGCTATCTTGGATTTACATTTTGACCTCATTATCGGCTTTGGCGCCCTCGAAAACTATGAAAACGACACCCATAACGAAAAATTTGAAAATTTTTGTAGCCGCCATCTTGGATTTACATTTTGATCTCACTATCGGCTTTAGAACCCTCGAAAATTATGAAAACGACACCAATAACGAAAAGTTTGAAAATTTCGCCATCTTGGATTTTCATTTTGACCAAATAATTCACACTTTCTCTGTTTCTTGCCAGCCTGTTACTTGTTCATACAATGTTCGTGATTGATCTCTTTGGTGATTGGAACTTTTACTAATAATATCCACATTCCAAATTCAAAACTATTTTGCTCCCTAGGGATCAAACGGCTATTTTGGTCCCTGTTTACGAAGAACAAACTAGCTCTTTTTGAATAGATGTGATGAAAAACAATTTACACAAAGTAAAGCGCCTGCCTGGCTCCGAACTTACGATCTCGCAAGTCGCGGGCGTTACCACTGAGCACCACTGCTCACCGGACACTCGCACTTGCTGAGATAAATACATGTGACACTGCTACAAGGATCTTTTGGCGCTTGAATGACATCGCAGGGGGCGCTGTTGGTAGACATTTGTGCAAATGTTTTGTGAAATGTATTGAAAAAACAAGATGATGGAGTTAGCTCCGATTTTCACCACGCGCCAAAAGATTCTTGTACCACATGCTATGGTGGCTTAGTTTATAAGTTGTATGACCTGGCTGCTGCTGGAGGCCTTCATTTATTAAGACCTCCACAGGATAGTCCGGTTAAGCAGCCGACAATGTCCTGGTTGACGCGCGAGATGCCAATCATCAAAAATTGCCATAGCAGTATTCTCCCTGTCGCTGTTGCGGCGCTGTCAAACTAGTGATACGGAAACAAACCTTAGTCAAGTCTCATGCTAACTGAAGTTTAGTTCCCGGCCTCACTCGAGTTCTGAAAGGTATAGCAACACTAAAAACTAGCTAACAAATTGCTTGACATATGTCAAATGATCTGACTGATTTTATTGGCGCTTTCATTTTAGTCCACCGTATTTGACATGAATTGTCAGTCTGTAAGCTAATTCTTGTGTTGATTTGAATTGCAAAAACAGCCGGCTCTTTCGTATCGTTCGGTTACTGAAGGTCATGTCTTAATATTCAAACATCACTTTAAGATGTTATAAAAATGTATATTAGTCCCTCGTCGCTACACTCGCTACATACCGACGAGCCTTCTCCCAACTATGTTGGGGTTGGCTTCAAGTCTGACCAGTGCAGCGGAATCATCATTATCTGCCGAGCCTTCTCCCAACTATGTTGGGGTTGGCTTCAAGTCTGACCAGTGCAGCGGAATCATCATTATCTGCCGAGCCTTCTCCCAACTATGTTGGGGTCGGCTTCCAGTCTGAGCAGTGCAGCTGAATCATAATTCATAATTATCTGCCGAGCCTCCTCCCAACTGTATTGGGGGCGGCTTCCAGTCTGACCAGATGCAGCTGAATCATAATTCATAATTATCTGCCGAGCCTCCTCCCAACTGTGTTGGGGGCGGCTTCCAGTCTGACCAGATGCAGCTGAATGATAATTCATAATTATCTGCCGAGCCTCCTCCCAACTGTGTTGGGGGCGGCTTCCATTCTGACCAGATGCAGCTGAATCATAATTCATAATTATCTGCCGAGCCTCCTCCCAACTGTGTTGGGGGCGGCTTCCAGTCTGACCAGATGCAGCTGAATCATAATTCATAATTATCTGCCGAGCCTCCTCCCAACTGTGTTGGGGGCGGCTTCCAGTCTGACCAGATGCAGCTGAATCATAATTCATAATTATCTGCCGAGCCTCCTCCCAACTGTGTTGGGGGCGGCTTCCAGTCTGACCAGATGCAGCTGAATCATAATTCATAATTATCTGCCGAGCCTCCTCCCAACTGTGTTGGGGGCGGCTTCCAGTCTGACCAGATGCAGCTGAATCATCATTATCTGCCGAGCCTTCTCCCAACCTGACCAGATACAGTTGAATACCAGTATTTTACATGGAGTGTCACTCGTACATACAATAAATCTTAAATGATACTTCAAAATGAGTTAAACGTTGTCAAATCTTAAAGTAAATACATATACTAACCAAGTAGGTGCTATGTCGGACCCTCGCCTCTTCTTCTCTCGCTCGGGCACATCAGTCCACGTGAAATGCCCCATGAACGAGAACCCTCCAACCTGCGCGACAGCATACATTAGTATCACAGGAAGTATTGACCGACAGAGGTTGGCAGCGCGGAGACACTAGCGCCCCTAGCGGTGACCAGGCGTAACTAGGATGCTAGAGCGTCACGCACATCGAGCTTTAGAGAGACTCGCACAGGCGGGAGACACCTAAAGTTCGATGTGCCTTATTAACGAGCGCGTCCTAGAACTATTTTTTTCAATAAGCCCCCGAAAGTATAGAAATACCAAAACTGACAGCAGTAGATTCCCGAAAAGCATTACCTTTATGCACACTTTGGGTACCTAAGTACCTAAGTTTTAGAGTATTGAATCTGAAATAGCAAAATGATTGTGATGTATTTTATGAATAATAGATTGAGAAAACCACAAGCGGTTGTAGGTAGTTGGCAAAAAAATTGTTCCCATCCTAGTTACACCGTTATTGCAACCAGTATAAAATTCAGTTTACTTTTATTATGTATAATGGATCCTATAATTACTCCACTGACTAACTTAGCACTTCTTAAGCCATCGCGGTTTACATAAACCAAAAACTTTTGATTATACTTAGTAAGGGCACTAAATCAGCTTCCATGAATGTCATTAATTTGTTAAGTTTAGTCAATCGAGTAATTATAAGTATGAACAAGGAATGAAAAAATTAAGCACCTTTAGGTAATTTTTTTACTAAAACTTAACATTTATTTTAACGTCTTTGTGCTGCCAACAGTAGGCATGAAAAACACTGCTTAACCTTTTAATTCCACTGCACATGTCTAAATAAGTGATGGCTCGTGAATGAACAACGGTTAGTGATTACAATCGTTAGTATTTACACACACCACCTTCACCCGACTTTGTCTACATTCCCAACTCAAGCGTGTCACAGTTATTTGCTTACATACTGATGTTTTTAGTTATAAGTTTATTTAGAATTACAGTAAATGATGAAAATACCTTAAATAGAAGAAAAATGTTCCACATAAGTATAGTATAGCGTATTAGTTCGAACAGTAACGGTAGATACTATACATATTTAAAGGAATCTTTTTTTTACATGTGTTTGGCTGACGTTTTACAACCGAAATAAACTAAAACGCCGCGTGCGTCGCCGCTGTCGACATCTTAACAAAACTTACAAAGAACACGCCAGGCGTAGTGAGTGATGCCACCAAATAGTTTTGTTTTAATACACTCGACGAAGGTGGCTACACTCTGAGGGAAGTCCCTGACGCTTGTGCTAGGTCATTAAACCTGTGTTGATGTTTAGCAGCTCTCATGTAACTAGCCGTTATCCAATCATTGCATTGACTTGTGGACTGGAGCCATACGAGTACTCCAGGTAATAAGTTTCATCCATCACCGACAGTTATTGAGCATCCATTGTTTGTTGGTTAAATGCGAAGCCGAGACACAAATTGCTAAATATCTGTTAAACTACGACAACTATATACGACTGCCGACGACTGTCAAAACTGCCAACAATTATCGATAACAGTCAACTAAATATTAACATTTAACCAACAAATAAATATGATTACATTATTATCACAAGCATTACAACTTGAATATTTTATATTTCTGCAGCCAAATTATTCATCTTTATTATGCCATTCGTTATTTTATCAAGCATTTGTGTTATTTGTTACACTGCATTCCTCATTCTTGTTTCCACAAGCAAGTTATTTATATTATCATCGCCAGTTCCTGACCCGTCAAGCATTTTAGTTTCAATCAATACAGTAGCATCCATTGTTTGCACCTGGGGCAGTATTACGAACTTTTAATACCATCATGATTTCAGTCCGAAAAAGGGATGGGGCTATCGGTCATGTATGGCTGCGTGTCTCTCATCATCTGCCAGCCTTGTCTCAAGTATGTCGGTCCAGTCAAACCGGATGCAGCGCAATACCAGTATACCACACGGAGCGACTGCCTATCTGACCGCCGCAACTTTCCACTGGGAAAGACTGGTTGTCTGAGTTTCGTGTTTCTTCCGTCTCCCTCTCGCACTGGAATCGTGATGGCATTAAAACGTCATAATACGGCACCTGAAAAGTATCGGATCCTTGAAGCTCGAAGGTGCTCTGGTCGATGACGTCAATGATGGGAGTGATCACGACGTCTCTCTTGTGCTTGACGCGCTCGAGCAGAGGCCGCATCCAGTCCTTGCTGCCCTCGCAGTGAGCATCGAGGAAGATGAGCACGTCCCCTCGAGCAGCGCGCGCGCCTTTCAGTCGAGCGAGCATCAGACCTTGCCTGCAAGATGATGTTACTGGATGGCAAGCTGATGGGAAGTGGTAACCGCCGCAAATGGACATCTGCAATTCGTCTCGTTCTAGAGCCTTGCAGACTAACACGACTAGCTCCGGCCACATGCCCTTCACACTGCGAAGCTTGGCGGTGGACGTATGTAGGTATGGTGGTGGTACTTCCCCAGACGAGCTCCTTCACGAAGAGGTGCACTACTATGGGCAGCTACAATTACGAATCCAATGTAGATTCACGTCGTAAAAAACAGATTCGTCGACAAAGATATTGCTTATAGAAGTAACTGTTTTCATTGTAACATTTAATTTGTCGGTTTAGTTATAAAACTGCTTGCAGATTCTGAGATTCCTAAGTTATTATTGTTTATTATTTATTGCTGTAATGGTGTTAGTTATTTCAGATAGTCAAGACGGTTGATAATTTTACGCGAAAATAAAATAACACGATCGCGCAAAAATATAAAGCGACACCAAGTGGCAAGCGATATTAGCCTTTATTGTCATCATAATATATTTCGTATTCGTCTAATTAATAATTGCTTTTTCATAAGATTAGCCTGCCTTAATCAAAATCGACAACGTTTCTGCATTTCATTGGGAATGTACACATCTATATATAAACCCATATATAGAAATACCGGTGTATATAAATCTTAATTTACATAATCGTGTACCAACCAACCACACAAACAAAGTAGGTGTATGTAACAAGTACTCTCTGCACTCAAAACAAAATCAATTAAAGGAATACTTGTACACGTAATTGAAAACATAATGAACATAGGCATCAATGCTAATCATAATTAAAAAATAATAGAAATAATTCCGTCGATGCAACCTTGAATTATAAAGAGAAAATGTAAGAAGAAAGAGTCCTAGGAAACTGACGGAGAATTGTTTTTCATTGAGCTCATAATATAATATATTTTATGACCGCGAAACCAATGTAATGGTGAATACCATTGCACTGTTTGTAAGAAAATACCATTTTAAAGCAATCGAAGAGAACCATGAAGAATTCGATGTCTTAGAAAACCCAAACAAGGAGGGAAATAAAAAGGGTTGAAAGTTATCCATACTTTTGATGTCTGAAAGAATAAAGGAGCGTGCTTCAGAAATGTAATTTGTGCACTCCGCAAAAGCTGTTGGATTTCTTGCCTTGTCTTGTGCAAATCGAAAAATGCAACAGCCGGTCTATTGTGTGAAAATCTTACCGTGAAATTTAGGTGAAGTGACTATTCATAGCTCAGTTCACCTAAATTTTACGGCACGATTTTGACAGAATACATAGACCGAGCATTGAAGACATCTAGACAAGCCTCATTTATCTAAGGAGCGAACCATCAAGCGAGATTGTGATTAAAATAAGCCAAAATATTTTTTCAAAAGACTAAAAAGAGCAATCCGTGATCTATAAATGTTACTTAGCTCGTGATTTGATTTAGACATGATCCCGTCTCTATCAATTCAATTCAATTCAAAATATTTTATTTCACATAAACCTACAAGGGCACTTATGAAACGTCAGAAGCTAGGTGCACGGTTCCAATTGGTCGTTTCCTATGGAGAAGAGCCGGCAAGAAACTCCACGGTTACTCTTTTAAAAATAAATGGTATTTACAATCTTTTCAAGTTACAGTGTTTATAGGTATGAGAGGACACTGTAGGCCTATCAACAAGTACCATGTACTTACCAAGATAGAAAACGATCGACAGATCTAAAAGTCGGTTATGCCTACAATCCTATATCCTGCACTTGTAGTTTGACAGTTGTGCGACAACAGTAAGTGCTGTAACAGGAATAACGCTAAGCCAACGTGCTAAGTAACGTTTATAGATCTCCCGCCAAACCAGACGCGTGCCATCCAAACTATTGTCGAGCAAAACAGGCGAAGTCGATATCAACAACGAATACTAGAATATTATGAACAGTGGAAGACAGTGTTTAGCTGACATTCTCTAATATTGTTTTCTGAAAACATCTTATGTAATGTAAATGGCATGTTTTAGAACCAAAAATTTAAGACATTTCCGCATGGTAGATTATCGTCTGCTCTCTCTCTCTCACAGAGTCCTAGGAGGCCTGAGGCGCAACAGTGGGGAACATTAACCTCAAGGCTGATTATAATTATGAACATTGTTCGACAACATAGAACGTTAATCGAGTTTTCCTCTAGGTGTAGTTTTGTTCGTTCATCTAATAATATCCGTTTTCACTAACACTAGGCGACACCCAATAAATGCCTAAATAAAAGGGAGCCGAACCTCGCGACCTACAATCTGTCATTGTAAAGTCGTCAATTCATATTTGTATTAGATAAATATGTGCTTCTTTTATTAGAACACAAAAAACAATCAAACTAACGACGATCAAACTCAATCACTCGTCAATCTGACCTATCACGATCGGGTACTACAATTCCGTAAAAGTTAAATATAACAACCACGAGATATGACGCAAAAAAAACCAAAAGGCTTGAGGAAATTACAATAGATTCAGGTTATGGAATATTGCATTTGAAATAAGAACCATTTTTAGAAAATTGGATTTAATTTCAGAAAGAACGAAGATGTCAGAACTTAGAAAGAGTTTTCCCCTTTATTAAAATAAAAACTAGAAATGCAACACAAAGAAAGGTAGTTTGATGATATTGGCGCGAACGGCAAAGTGCAGATAACAGCAACACGCGTGCGAATATAAACATAGCGCGCGACTACTGATATCCATGATGTGTCAAACATTGGACTACCGGGTGTGTGGCAAGTATTTGGCTAACGGATGTTGGTGACAAATGTGTTGCTTGTACAAGACCAGATAATTCATAAAGCGGATGGAAGAATCATCCCGAATTTCGACAGCCCCCAAAAGGTTTGATCGGCAACAAAGATAAAAAGAAATTCAATTCCTCAAATTTATAAACGGAAACCACAGTTGAGGTGAGTTAATAATTATAATAACAAAAAAAAAACTCAATTTTCAATCATGAGTTGAAAAACCTTGGGATGATACTACGAAAGCGATATGAATCGATATTTGAAATGTATTTATCGCTTCCTTACTTTTGCAGTCAATTACAATTACGTTCACTTACAATGAACAAAGTACTGTGATTGCCATGAGGCATTGTTAATTGATTTTAAGCACAATTTTATGCATAGACCTACCGTGACTCGTAACTAACAGCACACCGTAAATTTTCAGCTGTGATGAATAGTAAATTATGACGTAAAAGTTCCTGAACATACCAATATTTGCCACAACACCCTTAAAATTAACCTGAAAAATGCTGGAGTCGAGCACGCTGTAGTAGAAATTGTTGGCCTCGATGACGTCAATGATGGGGACGACGATGGCGTGGGGGTAGTCCTTGATGGTCTGGAGGAGTGGGCGCATCCAGTCGGGCTGAGCCTCACAGTGCGAGTCCAGGAACATGACCACGTCACCAACGGCGTACCGCGCGCCCGCCAGCCGCGCTCGGGTGAGCCCCACGCTGTAGTAACGACACAAGTCAATGGCATCGGTGTCGCGCCAACCGGGTTAATACGGGGAAATAGAATTATCAATGTTGTAATTTCAATTATTCCAACAAAATGATATATTATTATCGAATAGGTCTATTATTATGTTAAGGTTATATCGCGCGAATATGACATTAACGTAAATAAGTATATATTCAAATTCAAATGTGATTTATTCAAACTAGGCTGAGAAATCAGCACTTTTTGAACGTCAAAATTACATAAGACAGTCCCCCAAAAACGCCCACCCTTCACCACTTCCTAGTGCTTTTCCTGGGAAGAAGAAGTGGCGCAACAAACTCCTGAGTGAATAAATCTTAGTTTTAGTAATTTAGGATAGAGGATTAATGAGAGAAATTATTGAGGGTTATATAAGTAATATCTATTAAAGCAATTGTCAAATTCGTAAACGTTAAAAAAAAAAATATTTTGGCGTTTTCTAAATATTTCAGTTTTAAAAAGACAATAACGTTTCAGGTTACATTTTAGCTTGTTAAAAGACTCGTCTTTCGCGTTATATCCGAAGAAGAACTATCTAACAGGAAGACCAATCATTGTTATATCACAAAAAACATATCGATTAGATACTTTTGATAATACGATACCAAATACTATTTAGAATTTCAAGTGAAACTTGCACGTTAGAAGGATCTCGGCATTAGATTTTCAACTTAATCACAATAGCCATAAAGTCTAAACACGTGTTTCTACCTCGTCGCTTTCAAAGCTCAGAGCGAACAGGAAGTTTTCTTGAAGCACTTGGGAGATAGTGACATGCTGGCTGGGACCACTACAGCATCGCTTTTGTCCTGAACTCGCTAGGGGAGAGCCTGAGCCAGTCAGCGACAGCCTCCGTGTCAGAGTCGAGGAAAACCCGGACATCGCCAGTGGCGACCATGATAGGACAGGTTAGTAGTCATGTACAAGTAACATTTTGTTATGGATACAAAACTTATTTTTTAACAAGCAAGTCTCCGGCACTTTTATGGTAAGTAGTCACCGCGATGGTAAGTGATGATCAGGCCAAAGATAGAAGCGAGCTTCACCCGGAATCCTCAACCACAGAGGAACTGGCATGAATCTTAATTCTAACCGCCAAACACAACAATGCTCGCTTTAATATTGTCGTAAAAGCGACAGACTTAAATGTAGATAAGATGGTGGTAGTCCGCCTGGCTGACAGACAGGTGGTCTAACCACTAGACCAGAGAGGCGGACACTGCAATAGGCATCCCTACAGATAAGGCAGAAATGCCCATGTCTGCCTAAAACTAACCGAAACCTTCAACCCGGAACACAACAACGAATATCTAATCGAGTTTAATATTATTTGCTACACATCTATCTATTTTTATTTAAATATAAAACACTTACACACTATAAAACATCCTCGTAACATAAGGTCCAGTTGAAAACCAGCGTCAGACACTAGTTGTCTGGCATTTATGCTGAACTGGCCCTAATTGGCGCAGCCGTGAGGCACACAGTACTATTTTAAGTTATTTTTATTTTTTCTGTTTTTTTTAGTGTGCCTTAACCCAAGTCTAATAAATTTATTATCTTTAGAATAGAATAGAATAATTTATTTGTCAATACTTTCTTTCTTTCAACGCCGCTTGGCGAGGAGAAATAGGTATGGTGGTAGTGCTTTCCCGGACCAGAATTTTCATTTTCTTTTTCTATGGAACTGGATAGTTATATATAAATATATATATATATATATATATATATATATATATATATATATATATATATATTATATATTTGAGAAAGTATTTCAATTTCTGCATATCCATGACAATTATTACGTTGCAACCGCTGAACTACTCATTTCCGAAAAATAAAGAAGTATTTTGATTTTATAACAGCGTTTGACTTTTATCTTGACTGCATTTTAGATGGATTTATAAAACCAAAATTCTTTTCTTAATTACATGTTTTTTACAGCAAATAGCCATAGTTGGATTAACATTGTATACATAAGAAACAAATTGAAAATAAATAGCAAAATTAATTCGATTATTTTACATGGAGTCCCACAGGGAGCGACCAAGAAGAATTATTGATACTGTCAGTCACAGAGAAACACAACGATTATTTTTCACATAGGGAAGCAGAGACACTAGTTCAGTTGGAGTGTGCTCATGTCATTGGAGTGACCGCACTAGATTTTCAACTTAATAACACGAGGCTTAAGGTACAAACTAACTTTTTAGGCTACCTCATTGCTGGCAGAAGTTTCTCCGAATACGAAGGTGCTTTGGTTGATTACGTCAATGTTTGGGACGACCACCGCATTCTTTTTGACCTTTATTCGATGGAGGAGCGGTCTCAGCCAATCGGTGTCACCCTCCGAGTGTGCGTCGAGGAAGACCAGGACATCCCCAATGGCGACCTTGGCACCTTCCAGCCGAGCTCGGATCAGCCCTGTACTAGGTACCACAGGGTTATTGACAATCTTAAAGGACTTATTTAAATTTCTAGAACACAATGAATTGAGTTCTTAAGTTTGGTTATCATGAGCTTTATTGTCGGTAATAGAAGCTTGTTTGGTTTCTAATAAGTGATTGTAAGGCCCATCGTCACGACACGAATTACTAGGCTAACACGTTATTAACTAGTTTGTGATTGCTCGCGTCGTGTTCCGACTGCCATTGTAATACTGGTGCTGTGAATTCTGGCTAATCATTGTTGATTTGAGTTTATAACACGTCACTTTTGGGTAGCCTCGTGGACGATAGGCTATCACACTAAAAATCGCTTGAAAATTCTTAAGTGCTATCTGAGTATTTTTCTGTCGGGTCCCACAAGGAAGGTAAGTACGCCAACCTACATGCTACTAATCCTATATTCAATCATAAATGTAAAAGTATGTCTGTTGGTTTTCTCTTCTTTCAGCTTATCGGAGCATAGACGGATCGACGCTGCTTGATTTTTTGCATAGAGATAGTCATGGCTAGGACCAACAATATTTATCCCGAAAAGAACACTGTTCCTGTGTGATGAGAAGTAAAAAAACCAGGCAAGTGAAAACGCGGGCGAAATCTAGTTAGATAGAACATCCAAGCGGGATGCACAAGGATTACTGAGTTTTACTGTGAATAAGTTAAGAACAAGAATGTAGTTATCAATTTATAAGACAGAAACATCAATATCTATCCTCTCCTTTTTTTTTTTTTTTTTTGGGTTGGAAATCATCAAATGACGTCTCCCGCTCTGGGTGGAGCGGGAGGGCGTGTCAGACTCTTACTGACTAAAACCCACCCGTGTTCCTTCTGTTGCCTGTGCAATGCCAGGGGGCCACGGTATCCCTTTCGGACTTTCCCGCAACCCCGGCAGGCAATGGTCTCATCGGACCCCTTCACTTGCTGACATCTCTTTGAGGCGCGCGTGGAACACTACGCGCCGTCGACCCGGGCCTGGTCCTTACCGGACGGCGAGCTACCCATTGCTCACCGTCCGCAAGCCCGCGCCTACGGTGGCCGGGAATCGGCAATCGATTCCCGACGCCCAGGGCGTCTCCTCCTGCGGCGGCTAGGGGCGTGAGGGCGCGAAATTTGCCTCTCCCTCACGCGCTCTGCCTCCTCCTTCGCGAGCATTACTGCTTCGCAGAAGGAGGTGACGGCCTCCCATGCCCTCTCGCTCCGTACCATGGCCTGGACCAGGGCCGGACGCGAGAGATCACCGCCACCGATCGTCTCCACGAGGACACGGCGGTGCTCTGCCCAAGCCAGGCATACCTCCACCGTATCCATACCTCCACCGTAATCTATCCTCTCCTGCGTTCGTGATTTAGTTTCCAAACATGTTAAAAATATGTGTTTTTGGAAAAACCGCTTTAAATCCCCACATACGTAAAGTTCAATTTGCGGTACAAATTAAAATATTTTTATGACTTTTTCAATAGCAAGTACTCATTCTGGAATCAACTTAAATTTACACGGACATAAAAAAAAAAAAAAAAAAAAAAAAAAAACGTGGAAATATCATCAATTTGAAACAAGGATTAGATAGACTAGATTCGAGGTCTAATTACCTAGCTAGTTAAAGGAACGTAAGATTTTAATAAACAAATAGTTATACTTACTTAATCGACTTAAGTCACAACACAAGGTGCTGTCCTAAAAACACCGAATAATAACTAACTTTATCTAAAGCCATGCTATAAATCCATATTTTAATCCATACTAATAATTATAAATTCGAAAGTTACTCTGTCTGTCTGTATGTTACCTTTTCACGGCTAAACCACTGAACGGATTTCGATTAAATTTGGCAATGAGATAGATGACATCCTGAAGGACATAGGGTACTTTTTGTCACAAAAATAATCCTTAAGGGGTGAATAGGGGTATATATGGGATGAAATTTTGTATGGGAAATCCAGCAATTCTTAAGTTGAATGAATGAATGAAATGCATCGATCTCAGCGTGGTTTAACCAGACTCGATAAATCGAATGAACCCCAAGATTTGCATTAGCCCCTGAAGCCTCATGTTTCACGGGACTTCAGAGGATATGAAAATTCAAATTTATGCTTTTGGTAAGAAATAAAAATTACACATTTCAGTGTTTTTGTAAAATTATCCCCCAAAGGACTGTACAACACCGTATGGTTTCGGAACCTTTTATAGAGGATTCATATCATGGGTGTACATAATTAGGTACGAGTATTATACAACAGTTGCATAAATAACTATTATTGTATGAAAGATATAGACATGGTTCTGCTGCACTTTCACTAAACTGAATGAACTGAATTTTGATTATTGAAATAAAAGAGACAAATACAGGCAACACATTTAAAGATCACCCAGAAAGGATTGATAAGCGTTGACTTGAGGTACCTTGTCCATACACGTCGTTATTGGTGCTGTCTGTGCTGCGTGGGTGCCACGACGGAACTCGAATTCAAAAATAGCGCGCTATTTTGATTTTTACATGGTTACAGAAACAGCGTTATCAAAGAAAAATCGAACGGCGGGAAAACAAATTAACAACAGGCTTTGAAAAGAAACATTCGGAATTCTAAATAGAATGAAAGATATCGATCTTCACACTAGCTAGTATAAAAAATTGGCTATTTCATAGGTACTATTATATAAATTGCGCTGATTTAAATTAACACATAGAATAGAATAATTTACCGACTATTGCCGATATGTGAAACCAAACGTAAAACGACGCCATTTTGTGTTGTCACTGATGCTTCACATAGTCAAGTGTCAGTCATCGTTAATTAAATAAACCATACTTTGAAGAAATCTTCTAGGGCGGATCCGACATGGTTAGGTTCGAAGGGGAAAAAAAATAACCACGTATTTTTTTTTTAAACCACTGATTTAGATCCCCGCAGAACAGGGCTCCGTCGCCTTACTAAAACAAAAATGTATGTACCCCATAAAATATTATAAAAAATAGCCCTAATCTACAGTGCTTCCTCAAAAAATATACCTCAAAAATGTTTCGCAAGTTTTCCTCCACAGGTCCTACACCTCAACTCACACCCCTTAAATCGATGGATGTTAAAGTCCTACCGGTGTAACTTTTATTTGGCACTTTTTTTAAAACAGCTTGCATATTCATTATTTAATGTGATAAATACAATACAATGTAAGCTGTTCAAGGAAACAAGTGACTTATGTGAATAAAACAATATACATTATATATAACTTAACGAAATATATAAAGGAGCCTACAACTAACATTTGTACAGTACCTTTTTTTTTTTTTTTTTGATTGGTAAATCATCAAATGACTCCTCCCGCTCTGGGTGGAGCGGGAGGGCGTGTCAGACTCTTACTGACTAAAACCCACCCGTGTTCCTTCTCTTGCCTGTGCAATGCCAGGGGGCCACGGTATCCCTTTCGGACTTTCCCGCAACTCCGGCAGGCAATGGTCTCATCGGACCCCTTCATTCGCTGACATCTCTTTGAGGCGCGCGTGGAACACAACGCTCCGTCGACCCGGGCTTGGTCCTTACCGGACGGCGAGCTATCCATTGCTCACCGTCCGCAAGCCCGCGCCTACGGTGGCCGGGAATCGGCAATCGATTCCCGACGCTCGGGGCGTCTCCTCCTGCGGCGGCTAGGGGCGTGAGGGCGCGAAATTTGCCTCTCCCTCACGCGCTCCGCCTCCTCCTTCGCGAGCATTACTGCTTCGCAGAAGGAGGTGACGGCCTCCCATGCCCTCTCGCTCCGTACCATGGCCTGGACCAGGGCCGGACGAGAGAGATCCCCGCCACCGATCGCGTCCACGAGGACACGGCGGTGCTCTGCCCAAGCCGGGCATACCTCCACCCTATGCTCCACCGTGTCCTCCGAGCGATCCACGCAGTGATGACACCCGGGTGTTTCCTCCCGCCTTATCCGAAACAGGTACCTCCCGAAACAGCCGTGTCCGGTGAGGACCTGCGTCAGGCGGAAGGGGAGGACGCCGTGGCGCCTCTCCAGCCACTCCTCAAAGAGGGGACTTATCGCCGCAATAGTGGCGTGCCCAGCACTGGGTTGCGACAATCGCACTCTCCATGACGCCATGAGATCCCGTCGGAGCTCTGTCCGCTGTGCCGCGATTTCTCGCGGACTTTTGCCTCCAGATCCCATGGCGGCAATCCGGCAAGGAGGCTCGCCGCCTCACCGGAGACCGTGCGGTATCCCCGGACCAGCCGGGTGGCCATGACCCTCTGGGACGCGTTCAACCTGCGGGCAGGCCGCCGCCGCGCCGCCGCAACGAATGCGCCCACACCGGTGCCCCGTACAGGGCCATGGACCGCACGATCCCCGCGTATAGCCTCTGGCAGGAGGCGTTTGGACCCCCTAGATTGGGCAGGAGCCGCTTCAAGGCAGCCCCGGCCCGGTCCAGTCTGGGAGCCAATTTTATATAAAAAATATTATAATAATAACCCCACCGCCGTATCTATACGTTGACGTCGTGGTGGAGCTTGCGCACTCCAAACTCTAGGTCTGTGCCGGTAGAGTTTATATTTTGTTCGGCAGTAGCGAACCCACGGAACCTCCCGGGAAAAATGTTGTTCCTCATCTCTGGCTCGCCGTTATTGGCCGGCTCGACGAGGAACAGAGCTCCCACCTCATTCTCGCCTTAATTGGCCGGGTTGAGTGGAGATTCGCAAGAGCAAACGTGCTCGGAGGAAGGATAGGATTCCAGTAAGTGATCGTAGGGATCTTGACCATCTTCCGGGCTCTGGGATGGTTCTATCCTCTACGTTAACGTTACTAGCCGCGGAATACCTGTCCACTCCTCAAGCACCTCAGGACATGTTGCCCCCTTGTCGCTACGTGATTATGTGCTAGCGACAGTTTTCTGGGGCCCATTATTGAGTGTGCAAGTCACCCCGTGCCATTTTATCCGTATACATATAAAACATTGATCAGGCAGGGGCCATAGTCCTTACATAGTTCCAGGTCACCAGTCAACGTAAGCCAACCAAACCCATAGTCCAATATCTTTGTATCCATATCCTGCTATAAATAGTCCTACACCAACCGGGGGTTGTCCTTGTGTGCACTTGCATAGTACATACAGGGATAATCGTCGGTTGGTGCCTCATTTAATTAAAAAACGTCTAACGGGCCTCTGCGGGTTGGCTTCGCACCCTCGTACTTCTAAAAGGCTTCTAAAAGTCCGGGACCCCAGGGTCCTGAGAAATGTCAAGAGACATAAAAATAATAATCATTTAATATTTTAAAGCCGAATGTTTTTTTTAAACATGAGGATTCAAAGCCTCTGCCATTTACTTAACAATAAGGTGAAATTGTAAGCATATAATTAACATTTAGACGACAGGTCAGGTTCAATGTTTTGGTAAGGTCAAAACATACGAGGTATATTCAAATGTCAAGTGCACCAGTTCAATAGTACGGCATGTTATGGACAACGAATGCTTATTGTAGAGTTAAAGAAACTCGAACCTTAAACTTAGCGAGAAGACACGATCAATTTAGTTACTGCATCCATAGTAATATTATAAATGTGAAAGTAACTCTGTCTGTCCGTCACGCTTGAACCACTGAATCGATTGCTATGAAATTCGACAGATAGGTATCCTGGAACCTGGAGAACATCGGCTACTTTTCACCTTAGATGTTTGTAATAAAAAAATCTACACGTAGGAGACATCGCGGGCAGCAGTTGGTAGAAAATAAATAAGTAGATAAAATATACTGACTGCTGTCACAAATAAGCGAGCGACGAGAACTGAGCGAAATCAGCTGTCACAAATAAGCGAGCGACGAGAACTGAGCGAAATCAGCTGTCACAAATAAGCGAGCGACGAGAACTGAGCGAAATCAGCTGTCACAAATAAGCGAGCGACGCGACGCGCGACGCCAGGAAAAATGGATGGAAACCGCATGCAACGCGATGGAAACTTTGTGTAATGCAATCACAGTGATTCGGTTCTCTTTATCACCCCACCCCATTTTAATATCGCAAAATATTGTACAATGTATTGGCGCCAAAATTAGAAATCTCAATGAACAATCGTATAAAAATGACAGATTCCAAATTCAAATGTAATATCTTTCTTATTTTTAATTGTAACAGTATTTATGGCCAGACTAAGTATATATGACTATGAAACAGACGAGGACAGACTGGTAAGGTAAAAAACGCGAAGAAAAGATTTTGTAAGTAAAATCATCCCGGCTTTTTGAATAGTTAAGCATAGTCCACAGTATCAGGGCAGTTAAATATTTAAAAAAAAACCGCTTGAGTTAAAAAGCATACTGTACATAGGCTCATTCAAGGCAAGACTTAAGGCATTTCTGTTGGAAAGATGTTTACTCATTATATGAGTATTTTTCAAAAAAAGTGTACATTCGTGAATAAAAATGATGTCCTTAATTTGGAAACTAAAAAAGTAAATAAATCCATCTTGTACTTTTAATCTCCGCGTTGTATTTGACAGTAATATATTAAATTAATTCGTAAATAGTAGTACGTATTTTGTACAAAAATATTTGAAACAATACCACTCAAAATTTTGTTTCTATACAAAAAAACGTAGTGTCACTATCAGCTTTAAAATGTTTGGATTCGTTAAAATCGCTTTAAACTTCGATTTATTACGCGTGATTTGTTTTTAAGTGTTAAAACGTATCCCTTATTATTTAAATATATGTTTATTTGGGGTTTTCATAATAATATAATGCAGCATAAATAGTTTTATTACCGTGTCTCAATATTTTACAAGTTAGTTACAAGCAGTTTCGTTACCAATTTTTGAAATGAATGAAATGAAAAATACTTTATTGCACAATAGGTTTTGCAGTGAATACAGTAAAAAAAAAAAAAGTTACACTTTACAAATGAACACTTGTATGCTACAACAATGGTGGAGGTACTGTCCTCTTAGATAGGCTATACAATAGCCTGTAGTAAAGAGAATCAGTGCCGTATCCCTCTAGGAGTGGAAAATTTTTACACTGGTTTCTTGGTATTTCTGAACGCAGTCGTAAATTTTAATATAGGCAACACTAGCCTGAACCTGATTGGCTGTTAAGAAACTTTCAAACGCAACGATCAACCATTTTGTTGTGAAAGTCGTGAACGGAGCTCCGAAGAAACATTTTCGTTATCATTTATTTACAACACGCTATTTCGGTAAGTAATTTAGATACATGATGGTGGATTTGATATGTTAATTAGTAGAATATTATCTTTTTACTTGGTTCTTCTTTTGAACGCTAAACATTGTTTTTTGCAGTCAATTTACTTTTGAGGTTATTTTGAGCTTACATTTTAGTGACATTTCGTTATGTAACGAAACTGTTTTCTTACATTTTAGTTGCATTTTGTAACTAAAATGTTACGTAACAAAAATGATGTATGTAAAGCTGCATGTACATGAATGTTTTAACCGACTTATCTAAAAAAAGAGGTGAATTGTGATCTGATCAATAAAAAAATATAAAATGCATTTGATATTGATCATAAATAGAGATGAGTAAATATTCAAAGTTAAATAACAAGAAAATTAATAAATATAAATTAACAGCGGTTTTAACTCATTTATCCCAAATTATGGATAAATATACAGGCTGCAGGTTTCGTCACTTGCACCTGTTATAGGGTTGATTTTGTCCGCCGTAATGAACAATTTTTCATACGAAACCCATAATTTGTATAAATTAATACTTCTGCCTATACAAAAGTAGACTGTACACATTTAAGCATGTATGAAAAGATGTCTTTTTCACGAATCAGTTACCTATGTTATCCAGTATGAGTAGAATCACCCTCTTGACAGATGCAGGTAACTTAATTGGCAGCCTGTCAAAACTCAAAAAACTCAAATCATTTATTCCAAATAAACCAATTACAGGTACTTTTGAATTGTCAAGGGGTCGGTCAGTCAGAAAGATGAAGCTAGTTGCCCATTCCAAAGCGTAGTAGGTTCCTATGGAGAAGAACGGGCAAGAAACTCCATGGACACTCTTTTAAATTAAAATATTGTTACAAAACATTGGTTACATCATTCATGTTGAAATTATACATGTGAGAACAATGTAGTAAACCTGTATTTGTAATACAGTTTTTTATCTGATCTGTATCAGAAAAGTAGGGAAATGATTTGTAATGAGATAATTTACAGACTATTCTTAGTTTATTATTTGTTTTTTAGATGCCGATGTCTAATGCTGAAAGGCAGAAGCGATACAGGGAGCGATTAAAAGTTGAAAAACCGGAAAAACACGAAGAATTTAGGATTATATATTATAGATTAGATAGATCTGGTGTATTTTTAAGGATTAACCTTTAATTTAATTTAGTTCACTTTTTTAAAAGCTATTTTTATGTCTGCAACCAACCAAAGTAAACCTAATTTTGTTACTTAATTCTAATAAAACATTTTAATATTTCGTTTTCTTTTATTGTTAAAGTAATTTGAATTGATTGAGTAATCCACTATTGAACACATCACGTCCTGTGTAATGATAATACATAAATAATTAAGAGAAAACAAAAATATTGAACACTGTGTGTATACAGCTTAATAATTACTTTTTTGTTACAAGATTACAATTTCATTACAACAAATTAGTTATAACATTTTCGTTACGTACAAAAAAAATGAAAAGTACTCATATGATTTATATTCCTATTGTCTTAAAACTGACATGTGTCATTATTTGTCCATGGGTTATATTGTGCTCATATTGTATTTTTTGTTTATTGTTTGCGTTTATTTTGCTGTTGACTTTTGTTTTGTTTTTTTTTTACATATTATGGTTTTATAATTTTATGTTTGCATGATATTTTAATTTTTTTTAAACTAAATAATATTTAAATTGAATTGCGTGTATTTTAATAATAACATTTGTACATTGTCATTTTGTAATATTTTTGTATACTTTTTTCTGTTTCATGTTGGATTATTTCGAACGCAATGTAGATTGTTTGTTACTGAATAAATTGAATTAGAATTGGCACTGTGTTACTAATTTAATAACTAAAAAATCTATTAAATTATAATTGCTACCGTGACGTCTGTGACTAACTTTATATTTATAATTTATTTTAAACATTGCTCTGATGTAAGTGACTTTGAATCTTTTTTGAGAATAAATATTATAAGCCTACTAAACAAGGATAGCTGACGTTGCTCAAAAGGCTGCTAAACTTATAACTATGGACTTGATAAGTCCTTCATTTTACGACCGACTTGACTTTAGATGTGGGCCTTTTACGCAACAGTGCAGAAGAATCAGGAAAGTCAAATCTGAGAACATCAGCAGAATTCAGCACAATATTTCGCCAGTTATGCATGTCCCACGTAATAGGGTGCGAGCCTATTGCCATCAACCGAGCATTCCAGAATCCGAGTTGCTACTGAGAAATTCCTAATGGAACAATTACACCGTTCGCAATCGTACGTTCACGAGTTTACCAGCAATGCATGTTCTAATAAAATGTTTTTAACACAGCCGGCAGTACGCTATAAACATGATTGCTAATTAATAGCAGTGTGTTACTATTATTCAGGTTGTTCAAGGCTAAATACTGATTAGGCTAGGCTGTAATATAAACCTTAAATTCAAATTGCGCGTTATACGAACTGCTGCATAAGTGGATTTGATCTCAGAGAACAGGACGAGGACGAGAGACGAGACTAGAATAACATAACTTAAAAAAAGTGGAAAGAAGATATGATACGCGTTCTCTGTTATGGCCAAAGCCACCAGTGATCGTCGATTTTGGCGACTTTCTGCTTTCGATTGCCTAATTGAAATCGTGCGTTTTACGATTGCTTCGACGGTGCATCGCGTTTTTCTCAAACTCGAAACATTAGGTACAGCTAAGTCCTAAAAACCTGATATAGATGATGAACTAAACGATATATTTATAATAATAGTGACAAAAACGTATTCAATTCCTTTTTAAATAAAAATAACAGATGTTTTTACATTTTTTATTTATTCTTGACAAAGCAGTCTCATATTTATGTAGGTAAATTATGAACAATTAGAGTTATTATATTTAAAAAGACCACCCCCAGACCTTGTGAGTAATCCTTAATTACAGTTAAGTTTATGTATTACTAGTTTTAACATTAATTCGCGTTATTCTTATGCAAAACACATGAAATGTTAAAGGAAGAATGAAGTTAGAAATACGTAAAAGAGAATTTGGAAGTAGAACATAACATAACATCACGCTAGTATTCGCCGAAAATTTAGGTAGAGGTGTACCTTTTGTGCACACTTCAGCAGTTATGTTTAACTCCCATGTAACAGGGGGCAAGCCTAATGAAGAAGTAGAAGATAAACATCAATTAAATGAATTGATTAAACGAATGCTACGTTGTTAATTCTATCAACTTACTTACTATACTTTACTTTTAATGTACTGTGACTGGTATCTCATAACTAAACAACATTATTGTCCCCAAAAACTACAATACTATCAACTTCTGGAAACTAACACATGTTCAAAATCTACTTTACTGTATTATACTTTCCACTGCGACTTATCTACCGTGATTGATTTTGTTAATGCTATCAACGGCAATGGATGCTGAACAACGCGTGACACTTGTGGCACAAAACGAGATACAGGAGATCTCTTATCAACGCACAGAATGAAAAAAATTGAAGATATTTGCCCGCTCCTAAGCGTAGTTTCCTATGGAGAAGAACGGGCAAGAAACTCCATTGTAACAAATCGTCGCCAACACCGCAAAGGGGCGAACCCCAATACAAAGTTTGTATGAGGTTCGCCCCTTTGCGGTGTTGTGTCCTTGTGTCGGACCGGCTATTCGTTTGTTAACTATTAGTTTTGGCTTTTGTCAGCAAAATCTGTATCCAAACTATTGAGGTTGGATACAGATAATTAAATGATAGTGATTAAAATTTAATCATATTGATCATAACACACTTTCTATCCCAATCCAAAGGATTTTGAAGGAAATTCTTTTTTTTTAAATCGTCGGTAGTGATGAATTGTCAAAATGATTGGCATTAGGATTGTGAGTGTGTTACGCAATAACCTCGCTGGACTGCCAATTGTCTTGTGTTGTACAAGCATTGTAAAAGATCTCCCGCACCTCAAGTGTTCCGAATCACCTCGAATTCACTAATGTGTCCAGGTTCATACATAAGGTCGGCCTTTTCTATCACATCTATGAGAGGTGTGACGACATGATTCTTGTCTTGCTTGATTCGATGGAGGAGGGGACGCAGCCAGTCTTCCAAAGCTTCACAATGGGAATCCAGGAAGACCATGACGTCACCGACAGCATACCGGGCGCCTGCCATCCTGGCTTGGGTCAAACCTATCCTGGGTGTTGTATGACGTTTTAGTGAAACGCGAATGACTGGACTCAGTGAAGGGATATTGTCAGATGTCACTTGTTGGTTTATGTGGATGATTTTATGGGAGTTATGATGGGTTATCTTTTTAAATACGGAATTATAATATTGTTATGGTGCGCATTTTGTTCTAGCTGGTATTTTCCGCCTATTTCTACTAACATCCGCGGTATGCTCGTGTAGTAAAGCAACATAGTACACACATCAAAAAGTCTAAGCAACACGAATCATTTACAGAAACTGCATGTTTTATTAATTTATACTTTATTTTTTTCTTAAAAAAGTAGATAGGTATACAATCTTTTTGTTCTCGGAAAAATATACCAGCTAATTTTAAAAATAGAAACTTTTCGATTGTGTTTTGTTTTAATTAAAATAAAAGCTAAATATTTTTCCCGGTTCATATGTTTTCTTTGCTTGATAAATTTGGTATCTATCTCACTAGTATCATTTTGGGAATACAGTTTCTGAAAAAATTTAGTGGTGTTCAGTTTTTGAATCATGAAGTTTCCTGTGCAATCAAGGGCAAAAATATGTACTACCCAATTATAAGGCCAATTCTCGGATTTAATAAACGTTCACATTCAAGTAGCAATCTGTCAAACTTGTCAAAAATGTTGGTAAATTGATTGTATTTTTAGCAGATTGCGAATGAGATTAAAATGCGAACGTTCTTAAAAATTAAGGAAATAGCCGCTCTGATGTGGCCAAATGTCAAAACATCGAGATTTCTGTGAAATATCCAATTTAAGGGAGGTTAAGGGTATACAGATAAACATTCCGGAGTATATTCTGCAAATGTCGGTGAAAACCGCATCAAAATACATTGTGTAGATAAGAACACCTGAGCGGTACACAAACATACAAGAAAAGCGACTTTCTTTTATACATATAGATTAAACGTATAAGTTCTGCCAAACATAACTATTATTTTGAGTGCAATATGTCAAATGTTAGTCAACCTTTTGGGGAAAAAAGGTCGCCTTCGAGTTTAGCTAAGTGTGGTCATCATCATATACTTGCCCTTGACTGTACGAATGTTGTGTTGTCGCTAGGTGTCAATATCGAAAAGGATTCTTTTGTAGTAATTAGATAGTTTAATTACTTGGATTAACGACGATTGAGTCGGTAGTAATAAAAACAATTTAACAAAAAATCTAACTGGAATAATGCTGAGTTCTAAGCAATGTGAATTTAAAATAGATAAAAAAAACATAAATCTATATTTCACAGCAACGTCACCATACTTACAGCATTCATGCTTCGTTTCCGAATTTTCAAGGATATGAATTTGATTGAAAAGAGTTCGATTATCCGATCGTGGCTGAATAAGTGTGAGGTAATGGTTTGTCGCTGGCTTCAATGACCTAATAAACGAACTTCGGTAGTGTTGATATAATAAACGGTAACACAATGGATAGATATAACAAAAACAAGCGTCAAATAAAAATATACGTAGACAAGAGTGGTCTTCAGGAAATAGTTAATGCACTTGTCAAAAGATTAGGTCAGTGTACAATTTACCTAAGTCAGACTAGTTGTTCTGTAGTTCGTCGAATAGTCTGTGAGCGTCCAAAATAACTAATCCTGAATAGTACGCAGGATTTGAACTACTTCATAATAATTCCGGAGATCTAATCCCAGATCAAACGTTAATCGCCCTGTATAATTCGGAAGGGGTAGATCATACTGTATATTTTGAACGGAATAAATAACCTGTGATACAAGGTTATTTATTCCGTAGGTATAAAATCAACCTGTATAATTCACAGGCAGTGAGTCACCCCGTAACTATCACTCGCAGTTATACAGCTCGTCAGGGACATCGATGCGCAAACTGTTGCCATGAATTGTACATTATTCTAGAATCTAGACCCACCAAAGTTGAAATATTTCGTCGCTTATTTAAAAAATCTGTGAATCTGTTGTTCAATTCAATCTTTATTGCATAAAATATATCATGTGTGAACAAGATCTTAAAATAATAGTTACAAAGTTGACATGGACCCTGTCGGGCACAACAATTTAAATCATTGTGAAAAGCTTTAAAATGATTAAGTAAATAGATATTAATTGTACGTACGTCATAATTTATAAATAGGATATTTTCAGTTATCATTTAAAAAAAAACAATTTAAATAAATAACATCACATTTTAGTGATTACGTGATTACAACTAAAAATTTAATTAATTTGAGGCTAAGCATTGCCATACAACGTGGCAATGCGGCCAGTCTCTTGGGTACATTACCAGTCGACAGCGATGCGGATGAATTTTTCGATGCTATATTTTAATTTTTCAATAGTTTTAGTTAAGTTAGTATATAATTTTGCTATTTTTATTAATTATTAGTTATAAGTTGTTATTCTTATTATTCTTCACTAAAATAACTTATTACAGAAAAATAGATAAAAATAAATGTCTAATAATAAATGGTGAAAGTTATGTCACCCCATGTTGATGTTATCATTAAAAAAATCATTCAGTATATAATAACATTTATCAACCAGTAGTTTTCTGAGCCGTTTAATAAATATTTGATTGTTTTGTTCCATTTTTATTTCGTTAGGCATTTAATTAAATATTTTAATTGATGTTACATGAGGGCTTGTGCTGTGTAATTTTAGCCTTGATTGTGGTATAACGAGCGTGTTTTCATAACGTGAACGCGGTGCATATCATTTTAAGGTAGGAATTTGGATATTGTCTCACGAATTTACAGATTTCTAGCATATAAATTGATGGCAAAGTTAGAATGTATAGTTTCCAAAAACACAATTCATGGTAACAATGTTCGCGTCGATGTTCCGGACAGCCTGTACGAGTATGATCAAGTCTCCTTGTGTTACTTGCAGGATGTACACCTGACACTATCATTTAAGAAAACAGATCCAAGGTAGGTTGCCTGGAAGAGATCGCGGAAAGCGATAAGGCCGCATTGTATATTTTGTAGTGTTCTTTTTTGTTATGTATTTTTTTTGTGTACAATAAAGTATATATAAATAAATAAAGATGTTGGAAGTGTTTTTATTTCAGTCCTGTTTTTGTGTATGGAATTTTATTAAAATTAAGACACGATTATGTATATGGGGCTAAACACATCTGTATAGAATGGCGAAAATTAAAGCCTTCACGAGTGGCGCTGCATTTAAGTAAAGTACCCGAGCGTTTATATGACACGTCGGGCTTTAGAGAGAGATGACGCTCTATCAAGACGAACTTTTTCGGGTTCCACACCTACTTTTTTTAAATACCTACTTTTAAATTGAATGAAAATGGTTAAGTACAAAAAGAACATATTTTGTCAAGCTACATATTCCTTCTATATACAAATGCGTTTACCCCCATATATATTATAGGTTCAAATGGGGCTACCGCAGAGCTATTAATTCACAACCATTCTATGTTCTTTAAGACGGCCTCTAAACACTGTTCACTAATTTTAAACCGGAATATGTCAGTGTAAATTAAAAAGTCCACCTTTATTCTTCCGCTAGCTATTTGGTGTCGGGGGCAAGGCAAATCAGGTAACCGAAAATGTACATTTTCGACAGGATACCTTGTCGAATGGTTGTGAATAGCTATGCAGATGGGTTTAAACCCAGTAATCGGGTTAAAACCAGTACCCTAATTGCGTAATACTCGTACACGATCAATCAGAATCTGAATAGTTTTGAAACAGATTGCTAATACATGGCTTCATCACATCCACTGCTAAGGAGTCCTTCAGGCGCCTTGGCTTTGTTTTAAGGAACTGTCGTGAATTCCACAACCCCCATGTTATCAAGCTTGTTTTTGGGGCATTGGTCCGTAGCAAACTTGAGTCTAGTGCGTGCGTATGGAATCCTTTTGAGAAGCAGTATGCGTTAGCTTTAGAAACAGTTCAAAAAGCATTCCTTAGATACCTTTACAAGCACTTGTACGGGTTTTATTATTTCTTGTATCCCACTGAATTCATGCTAGGTTGCTTAAGTTTCAATTCTTTAGAAGTAATACGGTCCCGCGATCAGATGATTCTAATATTTAAAATTCTTAAAGGGATTATTGATGTTCCTGATCTGCATAATGAGATCTGCAATCTATTTGTCCCAGACAATTACTGTCGTGGCAGAAAACACTGCTTACTGGCTATTCCAACTTGCCGTACTGTCGCACACTCCAAGTCACCTATTCCTCGGACATTAGCAGCTATTAACGCTCTCCTGAACTAAAACACAGATCTTGATATGTTTGCGAATGAATGGAAGATGATACTGTCAGAATGTCTGAATTTTTGTGAGACAAATGCATGACTGATTATTAAATAAATTATATTGTTTAAATAGCCTCGGCCTGGCTTCAGCCGTTCAATTTAAAATAAATAAATGATTCATAAGTTCGAAAAAAAATCTGCTCAACAGCGTAAGTTTCGCAATGAATGTTGTTGAACTGTCAAAATGAAACAGATTAGTCGTAATCGTTTACGAAAATGTGTTGCGTAATTAGGGTACTGGTTGATTGCACGGCTCTACGACATTATAACATTTATAACTTACCGGCAGGCAGGCGTGGTATCTGGATGCGGTCGGGCGGCAGACGCGTGCGCACGTAGTACTAGTGGCTGAGCTTGCCCTTCAGCTCGGGAGCCCACCTCTACCAACACTATAACTTACCGGTCAGGCAGGCGCAGTATGCGGATGAGGTCGGGCGGCAGTCGCGTGCGCACGTAGTGGCTGAGCTTGCCCTTCAGCTCGGGTAGCGTAGAGTTATCGTCCACCAGGATGATCTCCTTTAGGTAGACTAGCTTTGAGCTGGGGTCCTGGCCCGGGTAGCCTGTGGAAGGAGGGGAAGATTATAATAATACATAACATAATCAGCCATTATCTGATGTGATGATCGTCATAAAGCCTGACTGTAACCTGTGTTTGTTGCGGTCTTTCTTCTCAGGGTAGACGGATAGGAAACACCGACCCCATCCAGTCTTTCTTACATTATTGATGTGTAAAGGTGTTTATTGAACCAATTTACATAAATAAATATAATTTACAGTAGTACAGGGGTAGACAGATGTACAATCACATTTCGCCAGTTATGTTCAAGCCCAATGTAATGAATGGGGCGAGCCTATTGCCCCCAACCGCGCACTAATCCAGACTCCGGGCTACTATGACTAAGAAATTGCTAATGGAAACACTTTGCACTACGAAGATCGATCCCAGAACACTGAGAACACCATGCTCAGCAAGCTCTTGCGGTTGCGACCCCTAGACCTATTAGACTGAACTAAGCATGTGACTGCTTACTTCAGTCTAGGGTATAACATAACATATCAGTACATAGCGTTCCCGGTGCGAACTGCTGTGACTCAGGCCTGCTCTGTGTGAGAGGGAGCGGGACGCAATCTACCACGCGGACACACATGCAAACTACGAACGAGAGAAACAGGTAGGTACTTTCTTTAGGTAGGTTAGGTATAGCTTAACACATAAGGTGCAGCTTATATGCATTCTGAAGTAGATATGTACTAAGTTTACACAATATGCGCTACGTAAAACTGAATTCATTATAAGTAGGTTCAAACTCACCCGCAGTAGTGACCCTGCCAGTTTGCCTATCCACAAAATTAGCATGTTTGTACCAGGGCTGGTTCCTCCTCGCGCTGTTCACGACGCTCCAAATAGTCCTTACCACCACGGAATAAGGCTCATTGTGGAATATCAGGATGACGGAGGCTGAGGGCAGTTCCGCATCGTAGACCAGTCGCTTGCACGCTGGGTTCCGGAAATCTGCGAAATAATAAATTTGATTATTGCAAGTCACAAAAAATTGAGTTAGATGGTCGCAAGAATCTGCAGGATGCGAGAAGCGCAGGACGGGTGGAGTAGGCTCATGTCCAGCAATGAGCATCTTTTGGTCGAACGATGTTGGGCATGCCATAAACCGTGAATCGAAAGTATCGGAAATGTTTGTAGCCCAATGAAATATCAACACAACACACATATTTAGGCGGACAGTCACTAATAATAAACAGAAGCACTAGCTATTGTTTATAATTTCTCGCTAAAGCTGGTATCTTTAAAGTTACAATAATGTTAGGATATATAATTGTGTATTGCTCAAAGAGGTGAGTAAAATACTCTACGCACCTCTGCTTACAGTATTTTATCAAAAATCCAGACTCCAGATGAACCAGAGAATTTCCTAATGAAAGAACACAATAATACTGCCCGACCTGGGGATCTAACCTAGGAGTCTACGCTCAGTAGTGCTTGCGATTGCGACCACTAGACCAACGAGACAGTCCATATTTTATCACTTAGTCTGACAAATGCGTGCACTGACTGGAGACTGGACAGGTCCATTCAAATCAGTGTGTGTTCTCAAAACACCATTACCGACACTAATCTGCACGGTCCTCGCTGTCCTCTAATGATCAGACAATGTGAATCTTTTCCCAACTATGTTGGGCTCACCTTCCAGTCAAAATGGATGACAAAGATCTACGAATGATATAATGAGCCAAAGACAATGAAGAGACTGAGACTGTGGGTTTGTTTTGATGTTTCTTCTAAGAGTAGTCCGAAAGGAAGCTCCGACATCATCAAGTTAAAAAATAAAAATAAATATGTATAAAGAGTGTTTGATAAATCCGATTTAGGTACAGAAATAAATATAGTTAGAGTAACGGTGGAGTTTCTTCTCCATATGAAACTACCCTTTGGAAGGGGCGAGCAGAATCAATAATAATATTTTTTGTACATTTTGACGTTCAAAAGTGCCTTTTATGTGCCTATTTGAAATAAATGATTTGACTTTGTCTTAACACCTCAGTCAATATTTGTTGAGACATAAGAAACAAGGTATAATTAATATGGAAACTAATTAAAATAATAAAATATAGACAAATGTCCCATTGACATTGTTATTAGTACCAGTTGTACCAACTTACATATTTATACTACCACTTCATAATTGCCTTTTTTTTATAAGTATCTGACTTTCATGCGTGAACATTTGTCCTTCCTTTACACAGGTAGGTAGTAGGTGCACTAGGTACAGTTAACCGCATGTGCGAGGTAACAATCTGAAATTTACAGTGCCTTTATTTCGTAGCGGCGGTGTTCGTAGTTCAAGTTAGTGCTACTGCTGACAAGAATCCCACCAAAAACATTTTCATATAAAATGTTGTCACGACGAGAGCATATGGCTCGCACTGTCAAAAAGTTATCAGATCTCATTTAGAGCCAAGCTTCTAACTCTACATCTTAGTCAAAATATGTGGCTTGGCCGTTTCCGGCCCGTTCACCGTCGATTTATTGGTGGGGCGTGGAGAGTCATCAAGTGAGTGAGTCAGTGATGAAATCGGGGTTTTTAGATATCAATAACATCTAAAGTATAAGAGCATTGCAATTGAAACTTTATACGTTTAATAAGTCTACTATTGACATCATATCCCGAGAATTTTGTTTATCTGGTATGATCCAAACCCAAGTTACGAGGTCTAAAAAAAACGACGAAGCGCTTCGAGAAAAGGCAGGGAGTGTAACTAAAAATTTAAGGTTTTCGCAATTTTTCCTTAATCTGTGCTATACGACGTTGCTTCGTACCAAATATCAAGATTCTGAGTTCACGAGAAGTACCCTGTAGGTTGTGATTCCCTTGCGAGTGTCGAAAATTTGCGGCATAAACGGCTGTATCTTTTGATTGCGTTGGCTTAGAAGTTTGGTTATTTCACAGATCCAAGGGACAGTAGACCTGAGAATTTGATATAAATTCCAGCTTGATACCTCCACGCGTTCCTGAGAAAAAGGGTCTTGACAGACAGACAGACAACAAAGTGAACCTATAAGGGTTCCGTTTTTTCCTTTCGAGGTACGGAACCCTAAAGATGACTGGCGACATGTAAATATGGGTGTATTATCTGCCTAATATTCTCGGCAGGGGTAGGCAGAGGTATTAGTGCACCCATACTTTGTTATCCTAACTAAATAATTTCATAAATACGAAAGTGAGTTTGTTTGTTACGCTTTCACGCTATAACGGCACAACGGATCTATTACCCGGGTAGACCATGACCTGGATTAGGACATAGGACACTTTTGATCCCGGTAGTACGTTCCCGTGGAATAATTTACGACCTGCACGCGGGCAAAAACTAATTAATCTAAGATTTAAAAAATTGTCCTCCTGACCATAATAATATTTCGACCATGGCGGCGCGGAGACTAGCCTCCGGCGCAGGAGATATAGTACACAAGTAGGCAGACAAAATTTAATACTATACAGGGTTACTGGTATCTCGACGTATACTGCTACGGCATCAACTATGATATTAACTTAAATTTCAGTACAGTCGCACTATAAATCATTTTTAAATTGGCTCCAAATGATTTAATCTGGGATTTTTCATAAAAAAACTGAAAATGTAACTAGCTCAAAAACTACTGAACTTCGGTGGAACATTTGGTGGCTTTGCATTTTAACCCTACTATGACGTCATGCAAGGAATACGTCGAGTTACCAGTAACCCTGTATAGAGGTCAAATTTGTGAGTTTTTATGTAGGGTTTGTAATTTTCGGAACCCGTGATCCGAAAATTCTTTGTGTAATGGGAAGCTACCGTATGACAGTGTCATAGTGTATATTTTATGTTAAAACAAGAAATTATACGCAGACGAAGTGGCGGGCAGGAGCTGTTATGTTATATACAGCAGTATACATTCAGTTGATCAATAAAATTATCCAACGTAACCCTAAACTGGTTAATTCTTTATAACATAACTTAAAATCCTCAGTCCATAGAAACTGATTAGAAAAAATATTTAAGTAGGTATGTTTGATTTCCCTCGGCTTAGTCTGTTATCAAGTTGTTATAAGGTGCATTATAATTATAGACGCCGATTAAATCTCACGCTGATAGTGTTTAATTAACAACACACTATGTTCAATGGTGTACTTCCAATGATTACCAATTTTATTTATTAAATAATAGTTTCTGTCATAATGGATTTTTAATGAGAATTTTTCACGAGCAGCCCGGAGTTTGGATATGTGCCTGGTTGATGGCAAATCAGCGTACAACATTCCCTCTGCTGGGACACAGGCCTCCTCTCCGTGAGGGGGACCAGGTCATAAACCACCATGTGGGCCCAGTGCGGGTTGATGGCAATAGGCTGGCACTTACTATGTGGGAGTTAAACATAACTGGTAGAATGTGGGTGTACTGTTCACCTTTGCCTAAGTTTTTTCATCAATACATTTTAAATTTATTGTTGTATGATTTAAATACAGAAGCAAATGGAGGAGATGTAGGATAAATACTTGAGTATAAGTCATGATTCATGAATGTATTGTCTAATTTAGAGAGATAGCTAATTAAAGGTAATTCAAAAATAATTCAAGAGCCATTATCTTGTATTATTTTTGAATTACCTTTGTGTACCTTTTTTTCTTTTCTTTTTTTTTATTGTATAATTGCATAGCACATGTGTGAGCACTGTGACCATGTACCTTCTATAAAGCTACCATTTACTGGGTACGTCTTTCATTGACTCGATATGCCCTGGCGGCTAAGAGTATGTCATGCTCACTCAAATGTCTCGCTGGTGGTGGCGTGTGTGTTGGATCGTCGAGTTCCCTTCAAAATGGTTGAGCTAAACGGTGCTGATCCATGCGTCATGTTCGTGAACGGGCGCCATCAGTAGGGACTGGTCATCTCTTATCTCCCACGGCTTATTTTAATTTTTGAATTGTTTTTTTATTTTTATTTTTTATTACGGACGCTTTTTACGTACACGTCTTTCTACATTGTTCTCACATGTATAATTTCAACATGAATGATGTAAACAATATTTTGTAAGAATATAATTTTTTTAAAAGAGTGTCCGTGGAGTTTCTTGCCCGTTCTTCTCCATAGGAACCTACGCTTTGGAATGGGCAACTAGCTTCATATTTCTGACTGACTGACTCCTTGACAATTCAAAAGTGCCTGTAAATGGTTTAATTGAAATAAATGCTTTGAGTTTGAGTACATATTTTTTGGAGCTGTACCAAACTTAAGACTTTTCATTCATAAAGTACCTAATGTCCATCATACTACAAACTAGTACAAACTGAAAAACTTGACCTGTTCATTATATTACTTATTGTAGATCAGTTTATTTCACTGGTAAACAACGTTGTAATATTTAATTTGTTGTATCCGAATTTCAGTTTAGAAAAGTTAAATTATTTAAAACTCAAAAATTAGTTTATGGCCTACCTAATAACACTAAAGTAGGTGTTATCCTTGAATTAGTTACGTACTAAATAATTTTTGCATTCCAAATAGTAGAAATCATAAAATATTATAACAACTTACTTAATAATGGTATAAGTGCATACCATGCAAATAAATATTTAATTTCAATAAAAGTCCACGAGGAACTTCCATTAAATTAATTTAAAATGTCCTGTCCAGTATTCAAATAATTTATCATAGTAGTTCTTAGTTAATTAAGTTGTCTATCAACTGAATTTTTGAATTTAACCTTGAATGTATGTTCACTAGAACACAAGTACTTAAAAATTACAATTGTTTGCTAGTCCAGCTAGGTAGTGTAGAATTATAGAGATTACGCCGAGTAGGTACATATGGAGCGTGGCTATTCGACTACTAGTACCAACTGTACTTTCACTAGCAACCGACCAGCTACAATGACTAATGTATACATTACGAGCGATATTTCACGTAATTACAGCAACAAAGAGTTTCCAGATATTTTTAAGTTTGAACTGAAATTTATCTCCTTTTTATGTTTTTGTGTTACCTTTTAAAGTTCTGTTGTAAGGTATCCTGTCACTAAGATACACGTTGATTGCCAGCTTCTTTTCCGATTCCTCGCCCAACTTCTTCTCCTCACCGATAAGGTGTGCAGCAGTGCCTCCTTCTCCCAACCCTGGTATTATCCTCGACTCGTCTTCTAATACAAGCCTCTCGTACTCAGCCTCTAGAGGATCGGAGATGGCCGCTTTCGCATTCTTCTTCCCGCCTCGCCACTGCTCGAACAAAGCCAAGATTGTCACCACCAGAACAACCAACAACGCCAACTTGGTCGCTTGGTAGCACTTTCGCACCGGGAAATACACCATTTTCGTTTTATTTATTAAATTCCGCGATACCGCATCGTGCCGCTTTCGGCGACCGACTGATTTTGACGTTTCGGTTCAACCATGTTTGTTTACAGTTTAACTTTTTAAAACAGGAAAGGTAATCGTAAACATGCTATTCAGCCTTATCAGGATAATAGGAAACTGTTTAGTTTTTATTTCGGTTTTATTTTTTCCACTTTTATTGGTGCTTATTGGGGTTTTACTCGTATGACTATCTGGTTTTCGGCAATTAGTAGGTATTATTGTTACTAGTTATTTTCCCGTAGTTTTTGCTTTACATATAAATTGCAATTTGTCAATTTACAACTTACTTTTAGCTACTTGTATGCAACTTTCTAGTAGCTAGATAAGCAGCGAATAATTATACAGTACGATAGGAGTATACGCCGCATTTTTTACGAAGTATTTGTGGTTTCTTTAGTTATTATAACTCTAGTACCTTCGATCAATATAAGCACTATAATAACTATAGTACCTCAAGCTTTAGTACCTAGGTACTAAGTTGCAGTTCATTATTCGCTTAGGCTTTTAAATACCTACGCGCCTTTGTCTTCATGCGTAAATCTGCCGACTTAATGCCGTGTAACTTGCACTAGGCAGAACCCTATAAGTGCCCGGGACTAATAGTGGTCGGGTCTACTATGGTCCCGAGAGAAGCCCAGCCATAAAACTTAGGCATATTTTCCAGTATTTATATCAGATAGAAAATTGATTAAAACTCGGTAAACAGCAGTTACCTATAGGATTCAGGATATCATGGAAACTCGTATCAAAAGTGCAAAAGTAAACTAGACTCCTTGAAGATTGTTATTTCCGAGCCCGACAGTCTGAACCACAGACTACAAATAATATATATAGGGTAAATCTGAACAATGCAGCTATGGTCCGAATTACGACAGTTCGGCTGTTCACAATCAGGCGAAATGGGATCAGATTAATTGTAACATAATCATAACGTAACTCAGCCTGTCTTCCCCGAAGAGTTAGGCACCGGTGTGCCTATAGAACCCGTAGTTACGGTATTATAGCGGGCGGTGTAGTGCAGGGGGCGCGCCTATACAAATTAACCGGACACAAATTCAGACTCCGGGTTGCTGACTGATAATTCCAGGTGGAAAAATTCAATAATATTTTGCCCGAGCTGGGAATCGAACCCAGGACCTCATGCTCAGCTGTAGCGCTTGCGCCCACTGGACCAACGAGGCAGGTGTAATTAGGCACAATCACTCAAAGTGCCTCCGCCGCGTCTGTCTATCTGAACGCGATAAACTCAATAACTACCGAACGGATTTTCATACGATTTTTACCAATGGACGAAGTGATTCATTAGGAATAAAAAAGCGGGTAAAAGCTAGTATGTAATCATTAATCAAACAACAGGTACAGTAAATAAAAAATGCGTGTTATTTATTAGTTATTTCATATAGTTATTGCACATTTTAAACAAAAACATAATCTATTAGTGGAATGTCGACATAATCACTTAACTTACGATAGATACACAAACATACAAGAACACAACACAGTCACGCTTCGAACTGGTCCAATAATAATATATTATAACATACAACTAAAGCTAAACTAAGTAAACACATTGTAAAATAGAGAACATAACCAAATAATTTAACAAACATCATTTTTCTGTCATTTTGTTAGTCGCTAACCTATTGGGGTACAAAAAGACAGGTAGACTCACTTGCAACACAAAATAGCGTTCATGTGGTAATTACTTAATGCGCGGAGCACTCGCCGCGTTTAGTGACGTGAGGTGCAAGCGGGCCTAGCTACTCTATGATAATACCTTTTTCATTCAATTATCTTAGTACATTCATATAAAAACCTTAATTCATTATTTCATTGTGAGTTCTGATTTATTTAACAAACAGAATAAATTATACTAAGTACATATTAACAATTTAACTAGAGTCACATTTAGACCATTGTTTTTAAAGTTTACTAGAAATGTTGGTTACATTTAGTTCTTTTGGTTTCCTACTGTCTTATTACACATTTACACAAACCAAGTTCTAACTTTAGGTCAAGCGAGTTATTGTATTTTGGTCTGTATTCCGACAGCCGTAAAGGTCTTAATACAAAACTGATAAATAAAATAAGACTCAGTTCTGTTCTAAAATCAGCTTTTGTATAAAAAAACTTTACCATCGTTGGAACAGAGTTCAAAATACAATAACTGGCTCGAATGTTTCTGGTCGGAATAAAGTTTGAATTAGTTTTGTAATGAAACGATTAAAGCTTCATTTCATTCACTAGTTTTTTCCATACATCTCAATTATTTTGTTTGTCAAGATTTGATACTACAGCAAACCTTCACAAAGGAAACCATTATCACTCCATTAAACTAACTACTCCATGTTACAGCAACTTATTTATTAACCGACTTCAAAAAGGAGGAGGTTATGCGTTCGGCGAGTTTATTTTAAGTACATCTTGTCCCGACATAGTCCCCTCACTTGCCAGCTTCACTATTAACATTCTTACAAGTTTCCCTAAGTAACGCATCTAAGGAACTCTGTTGAGCTTTCGACAACTTTGCCCCCTTCATGTCCAACACTTTATGAAACTCGGCCACGGTGCACTCCGGCAGGAGCTGCACGAACTGTCCCACAAAACCTTCCAAGTTCCCATCTAAAGGTGCCATCACCAACTTCAGTATCATTTCCGCTTTCGTCATTAACTTAATCACGACTTTAGTATAAGTCGCAGGCGCAGGTCGACGAACTTCGGATCCCATAGAAGGCAGCTCCAACAAAGCAGTTTTCAACATATGTGTGTCTAGAAGCAACTGTTCTGAACCTACCGTTGAAATTGGCTTGCATTTATAAATATTCTGAATGAATTTTGGTATGAAAGAGTTCGCGAAACGGATACAGAATTGAGTGAAATATTTTCGGGAAGAGGAGAGATTATCTCTGAGATTTGGAACGGTGTTTTTGAGGTACATGATGATTTGTGTGACGTACGAGCTCTGGTCGCCTACGTTGTCGAAGTGCAACCAGGATATCTTGGTCATGGCTTGGAGGGCTGGCTCGCAGGCTAGTTCCAGGTCTTGCTCCAGCAGCTGGATGCAGTTACTGATGATCTTGTGGAACAGGTCCTGTTCTGGAGTCATGTCTATCTTGTCAGCGAGGCCGGGAGATACCTTGAATGAGAACTTGTTGGTTAGAAATGACACTTATACACATCAAAGGACACATCACATAGTGGTAACACTGGCACTATAAAAACCACCCTTACAGCTACGACATAAGGGCGGTGTCAATGCATATTGTTGCCACTCATGTGCGGTTGACTGTACCAAAGATTCAAGGAACAAAAACTAAATTGTTAAGGGAAACTACACAGTCATGTCTTGATGGGTAAAGTTAGGCATTTTAAAGGGATTTCTTCAATAAATAGGAGAAACTTCACACACTTGATGGATAATCCTAATTAAAATTATAAATGCGAAAGTGTTTTATGTTTGTTTGTTACCCTTTCACGCTAAAACGGCTTGACGGATTTGGATGTTATTTGGCACATGGGTAGACTACTTTTATCCCGATATTCCTACGGGATCGAGACTTATGTGATAGTAACCGCGGGGCACAGCTAGTAACTTAAAATGTCAAGTAACTACATCACCATGTTCTTTGACGAGTTTAGAAGATCATTTTATTTTTGTTTATATTCATCACTCGTCGTCTGTGAAGTTTTGGCGAGTGATTGAAAATTACACTGTAGAGTAAGTTTGTAGCGGTTACACCGCCACATACGAACTACTCATCAAAGACATGACGTCACACAAATCCTGCATCGCGCAATTAGAGTATACCGCGCGAACGACATATATAAGACTATCCGACATCAACGGTCGGGCAGTCGGCCCGCCAGACACAACACCCGGCTGGTCGGAGGATCCTTCCTTTTCTATGGTGGATGAGTGAACTTTACACCCTGTTCCTCATACCCCTAAAAGTAAATGACATATATTATTATGTACAGACGAATACAATGACATCGTGTATTCCAGACGATCTAACCTTTTCTTTCAGCTTCTGTTCTAAGTGTATGGTGGTCTCCAGACAATACTCGGCCGTCGTTATCACGCTCGTGATCTTCGAGATTTCTTGTTTAGTATACCTGTAACATGAGAGAAATGGTTGCTAGGTATGTACCATTATTTTATTCGTTTGTGCGAATTTTGTTCTTATTCAAACATAACACAGTCGTGATGTTATATCTGATTATGTCAATTTTTTTCCCAACAGGAGGTGCCCGGTTAGCGGTAATAGGCTCGTCTCATATTACATGGGAGCTACACATATCAGGCCCAACGTGTCTACTATTAATACATCTCTGTCTACTCTTGTATAATATATGGATATGATAATTTCAAGAGTAAAACCCTGAGACCCGACCCGCTTAGTTGTCACCGTGCTGTAGATGGCGTTGTTTCACTCAGTTCTCAATGATCTCAACAGATGGCGTTGTTCACTTTATTCGCTTAGGTGCCCCGTGCTCGATAGATGGTGTTGTCACAGTATAAATATGAACAGTATAGAAACTTCGTAGTAAAAGTTGGACCGACACTTTTAAAGGTAAAGATAAAGATATTTTATTTTGCAAATACAGGTACAAGTCATGGTGGTACATAATATAAATACAGAAACAGCCATATTTTGCCAATTACAAGGCATGCAAAAGTATAGAGATTACAATTAAAATTAAATATTTACTATTCCATTACATAAAACAATTTTAGTTCATCATTCACTAATAATTATCAATTCATTCAATACCTACATAAAATAATTCTGATTCATCAGTCAATAATAAAATTAATGTCACAATTTCTAATAGTTAATACAATATATAAATTATTCAAACAATTTCTTTTTCCAATAAATAATCTTCAACCCTATAATAAACTTTGTCTACTAAAAAGTTCCTAAGTCTTTTTTTGAATAGTGTAAAATTATAGTCCTTCCAACAACTTGGTATTTTATTATATATCACCGGTGCCATGCAGCAGACACCCTTGCGCATCAGAGTTGTTCTAGCACTAGGGATACATAGGCTACTATTGTCACGCCTATTCCGTGGAAATACGTCAGCCATTCGTGCGAAGCGATCCGGGTTAAATTTTACGAACACTGCCAATTCTAAAATGTACAAACTTGGTAGGGTTAATAATTTATATTGTTTAAAATATGGCACGCAGCTATCCGTGCTTTTCAATTTAAAAATAGACCGTATGCATCTTTTTTGTGCCTTAAATGCAGTTTCTTTTTCTGTTGAGTTGCCCCAAAAGATAACTCCGTATCGCAGATGGCATTCAACTATACCATAGTACGCAGTAAGGCATGCATCCAGATTTACAATAGCCGATAAGGTATATAGAGCATATGCAGATTAACTTAGTTTCTTGCAAAGTAACTCAATGTGTTGTTTCCAGTTAAGTTTTTTATCTATTTCTAGACCAAGAAATTTAGTACTAGCTACCTCGTTAATTTTATTATCGTTATATTGCACATTGAGCTTGTCCGTATCTGTCATGCGTTGGTTAAATTGAATTATTTTTGTTTTATTCAAATGTATTACATACATACATAAACTCACGCCTTCTTCCCATGGGGGTAGGCAGAAACAAGACAGAACAGAATGCCACCTGCTACGATCCTTACATACTCCTTTTGCCTCGTTTACGTTCATACATCTGGTCATACACGCACGCCGGTTGCGAGTACTACGCACCTGTCCTTTCTGAAGAACATCACCAATAAGGTCAGTATATGTCCTCCTAGGGCGTCCCCTCCCGGCGTTCGTTAAAATTTATTCTTAAGTTATTTTCGTCTAACCATTTTATAATCAATTTTAACGAATTATTAATGTCACTTTGGTATGTATCAACGCTTTTCGAAGGTATTGTCACTGTACTGTCATCTGCGAATAGAGTCAATGGTTGTTCAATCCATTCCGGTAAGTCATTAATATATACTAATATACGGTAAGTTATTAATATATAATAACAAGGGACCCACTACACTACCCTGCGTTACCCCATAACTAACTTTTCGCACTTCTGATCTAAATATCTCGTCATGTTTATTAATTACATTTATCCTGTTGATTTCGGTTATTTGTCGTCTATTTTGTAAATAAGATTTAAAAAGTTCTAAAAAATTACCCCTTATACCATAAGCTTCCAGTTTTTTTAGTAGTGTAGGATGGTGGACATAATCAAATGCCAGCGTCATATCGCAAAAAATGGCGCAGACTGGGTTTCGTTTATCCACATTATTTATGACATTATTAATAAAATCATAAATCGCCATATTAATTGATTTTCTTGGTCTAAATCCTTTTTGTTGCTCACACAGAATATTATATTTGTCAAGATATTTATGTAGCTCTTTGTGAATATATTTTTCAAATATTTTTGAAATATTAGAAATCAGTGAGCATGGCTGACTGTATTGTACTATTGTCTTTTGAACTGTTGCGGGTGCCGCGTCGAGACGAATGGACGCCGCAATCTTTTAAAAATTGGAACGTAGGTAATTATTTCAACGAATAGTCCTTTTAAAATGCTGTCTATATTTATATTGCGGTGTAAAAAAAGTGTATGTATAAACTGCCTATTTTCTTGCTTATTGTACTGTGAATGCACACCAAAATGTCTCAAAAAGTTGAGGACAGTCTCCTTAGGACCGTTTTCCTGTAGCTACAACGGTTAAGGTAGCTGCCCTTACTCAGACCCATCTCAAAAATCCACCCTGTATATTTATCTTTATATAGCATAACAAATTCGCTCTTCGTGGCTGTCTGTGTGACCGCTCAGATCATCTAAACTACACAATGTAATTTGACGCGGTTTTCACCATCATTTAGAGCACATATTCCGCAAGATTTATGTGTATTATACATTCACTAGCGACCCGCTCCTGCTTCGCACGGGAGCAATGTACAGTTCGCGTCAAATAACTTTGCCGCTCTGAAGTAGGCTACAAATGACTGCGCAGTAGTCAATCTTACCTTAAAAACAGTAGCGTGCATGCCAGCGCGCATGCGCAACCTAATTTCAGAGCGGCAAAGTAATTTGACGCGAACTGTACTGTTGGTGACATGTCGAAACATCGAGATTTTTGCGATATACTTATTAAGTTAAAGGTTAATGTGTTATACACAGAAACCTTCCGGAATAGATTCTTTAAATGATGGTGAAAACCTTATCGTAGTGACCTAACCTAACCGTTTGGTCGTGGTATGTGACATGTGATAATAGGCCAGAAAGTTAAAAAGAGCCAAAATTATTTTTTAAAAAGTGGGCATCGTTAGAAGCGGATGATGCGGATTTTATTTATTATTTAGACTTATTCATTTAAGAAGGACAACGCGGTCACGCAGGCAGCCACGAAAAGCAACTTTAATTTACAATATCAATAGATATACGATGCGCTGAGTCCACGAAATTCAAATTCATTTTTTTTTTCAAATTTTCTTACATTTTTTACAATTTTCTTAATTTCTTACATTTTTATATTGGTAAAAAACAAAAAAAAATAACAAATTTGCGACCGTTACAAATACGTGTTTATAGAATTATTTTACGTTACGCGTTTTTGACATTGTCAAAAACGTAGCGATATTAGAGGTATTTTTGACTGAGATTGAGATTAGAATGCAAACGTTTTAAAAAATATGGAAATTGCCGCCCTGTTGTATTTCATCATCTGCTCAGTCTTTTCCCTACTATGTCGGGGTCGGTTCCCAGTCTAACCGTATGCAGCTGAATATCAGTACATATTTTACATGGAGCGACTGCCTATCACGATAACGCTCGGTAAGACCGGTTGTCGTTACCTGGTGTATCTATTGTCACTGTTCTCGTCGCGGAGCAGCGTGTGCAGGTTGGTGACGATGCTGGGCACGCCGAGCGGCAGGCCGGACGCCGCGCCGGCCCGCGGCAGGCTGCCCTGCAGCACGGCGCCGGCGTACTCGCGGAGGTACTTCTGGAACACGCCGGCGAGTTCTGTGGGGGAGCAAAGTAACTAACATTAGTTGCTGCTAAGCTGAGTTGAGCTCCACGATTACTGACAAATGCTTGCACTGACAGGACAGGTCCACTCAAATCTGTGTGGTTCTTTTCTCAAAATACCATTTCAGACTAATCTACATGGTCCTCATATGGCCTGACCAAGATTATGTCTGGACTTTAAAAGAGACTGTGACCTCTGAGTTTGTTTCGGCCTTTCTTCTCAGAGTAGTCAGATAGGAAACGCCGAACTCATCTAGCTAATTTTATTTTTATATTTTTAAAAGATGACGTGTAAAAGTGATTCCAATATCCTATTTACAGAATAAACAATTTCATTTCATTACAAGGTTAAATTAAAGTAATTGACGAAACTTCGCAGATGTGATGAATGAATTAATGAATGAAAGGCACCGATCCCAGGGTGGTTTGACCAGACTCGATAAATCGAATGAACCCCAGGATTTTCATTAGCCCATGAAGTCTCATGTTTCAAGGGACTACAAAGGCCATTCCATATCAACGAGTAGACCGGGAGCGCGGGTGTACTAGTGGAGAGACGGGTGTTATCTATGGATGGGCATCTTTTTGAGACATTGCAAAAGTAAATATTGATCGCATCAAGTAGCGACACCTGTCGTGGGTATTGGCGGGCGAAAGTCATGGTTGTTTTCGTGACACAAGATGGCGTTGGTGTCTTTGTATTTAGTGAGTTAATCACAAGTTTATTAGTTAATTAAAATAAATAAACAAACACACAATTTTCCATATTTTAATTCAAAACAACGTCTAATAAATTGAAGATAAGAAAACTATATGGTTTGTGAAAGATTATTCGAGACACGGTCAGATTGGTTTGGAAGAAAAGGGGGTGCCCGCGGTCCGGCTTTTTACGATCGAGGACACGAGCCTAGAGTAGTTGAGAGTTTTAGGGGACTGTCTTATGTAATTTTGACGTTCGAAAAGTGTTGACTCTCAGCCTAGTTTGAATAAATGACTTGAATTTTGAATTTTTTGAAGAGGGTCTTAATACTAAGAGGATCAGGATGTGTCCAAATAACCCGATGGGGTTTTTAATATAAGTTCAGTAGAAGCTGAATCCTGTTAGTATCCAACCATTTGCTTTGTTCTTGCTGGATAGACTATAGCCTAGGTCTTGCATGTGTGTTCTGACATGAGGACGTTGTTACAGGTCTGGCTGTTATGCTAGCCGCTCTTACGATTGGTGCTATGCGCGACTAAATAGATGCCTTGTGTTGCGCCGTTGTGTGATGATTAGAAATCCATCAGAGCGCAGGCGGCTTTGAGGTTATCCCTTGCGGTGTGGTAATCCGACGTTCAGGAAGGCTTTACCTTACCGAATCCAGGTGATGAGGGAAGTTCGCCACTCCAGGTAATGAAAGCGTCACCATCTAGTCCGTAGGCCACGTTCGCGTGTGTTGACAGGTTTCTCCTGTCAGCGAAGCCAAGGACGGAGAATCCGTCAATTGAGAAAGGCAACTGAGAGAGTTCAACTGAAGTTTTACTGAGTGTTATAGATCTGTGTAATATTATAATTTAACCTATGAGAGAGTTAGGCCTTTTGTGTTAAGACCAGTTGTTGTAAGGATATTGTGTCTCGGGTTTGCTAAGCATATTAGTTATTTTCCCCATATGAGCACAGTCCAAATAGGTCATACATGTACAGTTGTACTAGAGGTTATTAAGTGGTTCGCCTCACGGACTCGCTAAAGCGACTCTGAAAAACTGCTATTGTCTCATTGCAGGCGTTCACAGATACCACTAGGAACGGAGACTAGTTGTGTGGGTGAATGCCGCAGTGTCAGGGAAAGGTATATTAATTTAGTGGCTCGCCACGTTGTTTATATTTGTGCCTTAATTTTATATAATTTGCCATAGGCAAGGTTTCAGCTTTTTTAATATGTTTCATAACACCATTAGATAGTAGTCGCCATGTTATTACGTCATACGGCTATGTAAACTTAGAAAGTGTTAACTGTCACCTATCAGCGTACCTTTAATCTATAAAGGTGTTTTATTATTTTCGTAACCAACGTATTTTTTATCTAAATAATACCATGGAGGACGGTTTTGTAAAAGGAGACAACACAAATTTATAACTTAAAAAATATCACTGCATTTGTTTACGCAGCCAACTGACGTCATGACCACAGAGCAATATGGCGTCCACTGCGTCCAGCGTTTTCGTCAAATTACGCGCGAAATTCGAAAATGCAACATTTTAATGCATTTTTATGGCACTTAAAGATTGAATAAAAAATTTGAGAATTTTTTAGTGGTTCATTAGCACTATAAAATCTAATTGAGACACTTTTCAAAAAATGGGTGTAATATCCTATTACTACTTGGTCTGTTCCGGGCGCTGTCCCGTTCCGCATGTTGCTAATTATTTCCTTTATGTCGTCCACCGTGGGTCCTTCGTTTTGCTCGACTGTTACTGGCTTTGTTATTTTAACCGTTGGTATAGGTAGGCCCTCGGATTTTTTAAGGATTTGCTCCCATTTCTTTTCTTTTCCGGCGTTTTGTTGCTTCCTTGTTTTTCCTGTAAAATAGATAAAGTACCTGCATGCGTTTTGAAGGGTGTTTTTTCCACAATCCAGTAAAGAAGGTCCTGCATTCTTTATTTTCCTTTTGGTTTTTAATCTTTTGAAGTGCTGCCTGACATTATTTTACACGATTTTGTCTAATTGGGTTATCTAGTTGTTTTCTTTGTAAGAATTTAGCTTTTGGAGGTTAGCAAGAGTTATACGATGATGCCTAGAGTGACTCGGCTGAAAAATCAAGGTTTCCTGGGCAGCCGCTTTTAATACTCCGGTTAAGGTACACCATGATATTTCGATGCTTTCATCCGTAGAGTCTATTCCTATGTTTTCCAGATTTTGATTATGTAGGCTTGGCATTTTGTTCTAGTGGATTTGATATTAAGAGCGGTATAGTAACATTGTTTGTGTAACTTTATACCTATATTGAAATCCTTGGTTTCTATTGTTGTCTCATTCTTTCGTGTCTTGTGTTTGGTGCAGTGGCGGCTGTGCCTTAGGTGCGCTCGTGCGCCGCACTACCATTTTAAACCTTCTAATATACAGCTACCTTCTACTCATACCATACTATCTATACAGTATAAACCCAAGGTATAAAATTTCAAAACAATGATCTATACATATAACTATACATAATACTACCTACCGTACACAGAAATTACGTTTATGCATGGTTTTGTTATTGGAGTTGAGTAAATCAAGCTGACCTGTTTTGATTTCTACTGCAAAAGAATTAAATCTTATTTTTGCTTGAATAGAAACGCCCCCGTGCGCTCGGCTATAGCGCACGCAGCGTGCTCTAACAACTTCTATGAAACAAGATGTAAACCGCCGGGCGCGTGAGACGGAAGATGCTTAGAACAAAATGTATGCATTTTTAGGATAGCTACGTGCGCCGCACGCGACCGGAAATTGCCGAAAGAATACGAAAGATTCTCGGGCGGCGGGGTAGCGGGGACATCTCGCTTTCGCATGCATGACCCGAGGCCTTGACCTACGCAGTACGCACTTGTTATTGTTACTTTTCGCGCGCGATTGCAGAGTAATTTTGTACCTGCGTAATTAATTACTTATTATCTAAGAAAATAGTGAACATTTTGTGAGTAAACATGAGTGTAAAGTACAATGAGTAGATACAATTTACACTAAAATGTGTTGTGTGTGTGTAATGTTTTGTGTTGTCGCCTGCATCTCATCACTGCGCCTCGCTATACCTGCCAGTTTCCCGTAGATCACGAGGCATAGTCTATAGGGTGTCCTTTTTATAAGGTAAAAATTATATATTTTATTTGAAAATATTCACTAAACCCATGCAGTGCACCACCGGTTTTCTGAGGCACCAGCCGCCACTGGTTTGGTGCCGTCATATTTGTGTATGAAGCGACTTGTTCTTAGCTGCCCCCAAATTATTTTATGATCGGATATGGCCCCACCTGCCCATTCGCCTTTAATATAATTAAAGAGTTTTTCGGTTGCTTGTTGCGTAATAATGTGCCGGTGCCGATGACCGGGCGTGCAGATTTAGTTTCGAGACAGAGATATAGAATTTTGACAGGGTCGTGCGTTGACTGAAATTTATTAGTTCCACTCTTTGTTTTTCTGTAGAAATGTATCTCGCTGCGAAGTTTTTTGTTTTTGCTGGCTGGACTTAAGCTTATCCGCTCATGTGCCTTTCGTCACAAAAACTCGTGTAAATTGTTCGAAGAAAAACACAAAAAAGGGTTGCCTCAGACGCGACTGTTTTGTAAGGCTAAAGAAATCGCCAAATTGATTAGCATGCAAGATGTTACGAAATCACAAGCGGCACTGTTATTTTTGTTAGAATCATACAGTATGTTACCGCCTCACGAAAAAGGTTCTTCGACTAACTAAACAACAGCTGCGTGTGGTTACAGAGCTATAACTGGCCATGGGTCATTTAATAAACACCTCTTTGTCATAGGAGTCACAAACAGTCCGCTCTGCAGAGCCTGCATGGAGGACGACGAGACAGCAGCTCATGTGCTGTTAAACTGCCCGGTGGTCGCCACTTACAGGGCAAAGTACTTCGGTAACCCAGGTACCCTACGCGAGATTGCCAATAATACCAAGGCGTTGCTGGCATTCTTTGAGGAGCTGGGGTGGATTGAATGACCGATTTTTCCCACCTGTACGCAAAATACGCGCTTTGACGTGGAGTTGCGGAAACCAGCCCGTATTACCTATTACTTACCTATAACCTATTACAGTATGTTATTTTATATTACCATTTTTCTTTTACTATGCACAATTATAATCTTATACATGTAACTTACAAATACAAGTTGATTCTGCGCGTAGCATCAAACCTTCCAATTTCACCAGACGCTACGCAACTGCAGATTCGCGCTCATGATTTTGAACCTTAATCTATCCAATAAGCGCCCGGAGTTTAAGTTAAGGCGAGGTGAATAGAGATCGTTTATGTATTTGAGGGGGTGAAGCGGACGAAGTGGGAGACGAGTAGTCCCGCCCACTGCGGGGTGCACCGCGCGAATCTCGCCGATACGCAACGTCCATTATATAAAGAAGCGTAATTTCGCTAAATAAATTAATGTACGATTGGCCCAGCGTCCCGATATCCGGCTTCGCACAGCGCTTCCGCGGTGATCACTAGGTTCGAATCTCAATAGCCGCACATTTTTGTTTTCTTATTTTAAAAATTATGGATTCTAAATTTTATTTTCATGTTCTTATTTTGAAAATATGTACATATTTTTGTTTTCTTTTTTTTAATATTTTGGAAAAATTTATAAAAAACTATCATTATTATTCCTATAGATATATTTTTCTTCAGAATCAAGAGTAAAATAATAAAAATAAGATAAAAACTTCCACCAAGCTTGAAGGTTGATTCTGGAGAAAAATAAGATACTTACCCAAAAGAGTGTAGTAATACCAAAGGAGGTAATTGTACTCATTATTATGAACAACTTTTATTATGGAGCCAGACATAAAATCACAAAAAAAAAGCAGTTTCATACATTTTTCACGAGTGAATAACCTTTTTGTATAAAACAGCAGGTTTGTTTTGGACAACGCAACTGGTGTTTACACGGATGCGTGGAGAGACGAATGAAAGGGTGGACATAAGGACGGCGTATATGGATAGATGTATTGGAACAGGTGAATGAACAGGAATAATATTCAAACAAGCTAATAAATTAAATTTTATCACTTTTGACGTATTTACGCATACGGAACGAAATCTAGAGACCTCTTCTTCTAATATATAAAATTCTCGTATCACAGTTTTCGTTGCCATACTCCTCCGAAACGGCTTGACCGATTCTCATGAAATTTTGTGAGCATATTGAGTAGGTCTGAGAATAGGCCAACATCTATTTTTCAGTAGGGTAGGGTAGGTAGGGTAACGTAGGTAGGGTAGGGTAGGTAGGGTAGGTAGGGTTGGTAGGGTAGGTAGGATAGGTAGGGTAGGTAGGTAGGGTAGGTAGGGTAGGGTAGGTAGGGTAGGGTAGGTAGGGTAGGTAGGGTAGGGTAGGTAGGGTAGGGTAGGTAGGATAGGTAGGGTGGGTAGGGTAGGTAGGGTAGGGTAGGGTAGGTAGGGTAGGGTAGGGTAGGTAGGGTAGGGTAGGTAGGGTAGGATAGGTAGGGTAGGGTAGGTTGGGTATGGTAGGTAGGGTAGGGTAGGTAGGGTATGGTAGGGTAGGTAGGGTAGGTAGGGTATGGTAGGTAAGGTAGGGTAGGGTAGGGTATGGTAGGTAGGGTAGGGTAGGTAGGGTAGGGTAGGTAGGGTATGGTAGGTAGGGTAGGGTAGGTAGGGTATGGAAGGTAGGGTAGGGTAGGTAGGGTAGGCATTTTGTATGAACGATTTTTGGACAGGACAACGTCTGTCGGGTCAGCTAGTAAGTAGTATATAAGTCACAATTCTTCAAAATTTAGTGTTCTACTACAACAAGGGTGGTTTTCTTTGTTGTCGTCAGTTGATGCGACTCCTAATGACGATTCTTTTTCTCGCAGTGGCATCCCCCGCGCTCGCCGTGAATCGACTATTTCAGGCAAAAGCCAGTTCATGAAAAACGATACCAGCTTTTCCTTCATCTTTTTCTCCCAAAAATCGTCATCTTTTTTTATAATTTCTGTTTTTAGTGGCTTGTTTTCACCACACCACACAGCAAACAAGCACTTTTCTCTACGTGTTACATGGAGCTGCCCTTGAATCTGATGGTACCAATTACTATTTTTGTTCACTTCAATCAAACCACTTTTTTTATTATATTTCCACATCTGTACCTTGTTTTCTTTTAAACATTCTTCTAGACCCTTTTTGAATGCCACTAAAGGACATTTCACTTCTACGATTGTGTCTTGGCCTATCAAACCATCGGGCGTTGCTCCAACAAAGGGAAGATCATGGTCCACGAACAACCCGCACGGCTCAATGGCGACATTTTCTTGGATGGCAAGTTGCTGTAGAGCGAGATGCTCATTTTCGACGCCATGTGCGATGGCCGCTATATTACCGAGATTATATTTATATAAAATATTTTCCACTAACTTGGCTTTGCTGTTATTTTCTCTTCTTTTCACTACTAATCCGAAATTTGATGCTGTTATCATATTTTTTCGTAGTTCTACCCAGTCATCGCTATCTCTCTGATTTATAGTAGATACTTGTATTTTTTGCTTGTCGGAAGTTAGTTGCTTTAGATTTTGAAGGAATGTTTCTTTAGCGGCATTTAATTCATCCGGTGTCAAATCTGGAGTAGTACTCTGAGCCCCATAATCGTGTTGAATAGCACTGTCTTTCTTTAACATTCGATTTTTTTTATGTGGTTTTGCTTTGTTTAATTTTCTTTTTAACAGTCTTCGTTCTTCAAATTTTTTCAGGATGCTTCTGGGACTTTTCCCTAAAAATTTTTTATGAAGTAGATGCCTCGGGTAGGGGTTATTAAAAGAAACGACTGCAGCATTGCAACGCGCGCGGTAACCCCGACGAAGAGAGAAATTAATTCTCTTTCCCCCCACAACCTTTGCAATCACACTGTTGAAGCGCTCTACTGCATTGGTATCCACGTCTTCAAGCATGCTTCTTGTTTTTGAAAGTACTGACTGGAGTATTGTCTGTATCCTAAACCAAAATGTTGTGTTTTTTATTTCCATATTACTCTGTTGTGTTTTTTCTTTGGAGCAGTAATAGTTCTTACAATGTTCATGATTACCGAAAGCATGTAGAATAGAATTTTGAATTTCGTTCCTAAAACCTGCTACTGCTTCCGTTTTGTTTTTTTCTAGCTTGTACTCTTTTATTGATGCAATAACAACCTTTCGGATACTCAGAATTTTTGATTCAGTCAGCATTTTTCTGTGCACCAAGGCATATTTTGTGTCTTTGGCTACAGCCCTCAACTTATTGCACATATTGCGCAGCACATGGTTTCGGCATTCAACTTTTTGAACGGTATGATCCTGATATGGATTACGCGCCAAAATTTTGGCATATGTAGCCGAGTCGCCGTCAGCAATTAACCTGCTATAAATAACATTGTACATCAATACAGATGTTTCAAAACCTTGGCAAATAATTTCGGACTCCATTCCACTAGATGACCCCGTGTAATTTTTGAAGCAAACGTGTTCTGGTGCAGCAATTTGTTTTTTCTCTGCACGAGCACATACAAGGCAGTATTTGTTTTTAATGCCTAAAAACAATACTTCACCATATCTGCGACCTACGATTGCTGCAGCGCCGGACAATGCCTTATAATTATTGCCGTAGGATCGCGAAGACCAACAGGCGTCGGCATAAACGTCTATTAGAGGTATGCCATCTTTGCTCAATGTTCCTTCAGCTATAGCTGCATCACGCTCACGCATAGCTGCTGTTGCCATGGATTCGACAGATGTTGACTCCCATTTTTCATAAACTAAGTTTTGAACTTGAGCATAAGTTGTTTTCGTAAATATGGGTACGTCCATACATGCTGTAATTTCTTCAAATTGCGAAAAACCGATACCAGCTGAAGTAATTCCTGTAACGGCACCCACGTTAGCGTTGACATTATGTGTACTTGATAAATCTTCGGTTGTGACAATAAAGTCGTCTTTACACATATTGCATCTGAACTTGAATCTGGAAACCAAGCCAATCCTTTTTTCTCCTATGAGTGACATTTGTGAGAAATTGCAATTGAACAAAGAACTATGGCCGGATATAGTTTGCAGCTGCTGGATAAAATGCATTATGTCAACGACTCTTCGACCATGAACTGGTGGGTATATATTATTTTCTTGAGATTCGGTCGGCGGTTCAACGAATAAGACATCGTCAGTGATTTCTCTGTAATAAAAAAAACACGTATTTTTTTATATTATTATAAACAAAAAAATTGAAATAATTCCAAATCATGGCAGTTACGCGGTGTGTACGAATACAATGCGTGGACAGACTGACGGTTGGATAGTTAGTTATCTACACCTTAGTTGAGAACCTACGGTTCGGGGGTTAGTCTCCCTGTGTTATAAATATAATGACGATTACGAACGACGAACTATGTATTATTGATTCAGAACAATTGGGCTGGATGTCACGAAGTTCGTCAAGCCACCTCTTTGGAAGTCGACCGCGGAGTCATCGGCTCGCATAGTGTGACGCCCTTTGCCCAGCTGTTGATACTTACTCATCATAATTTGATTTTGGATTGGCTCCTGGAGTTACAACTGTTGCAATTGAAAGTAATGTCCCAGGGTTTTCGTGCTCAGAATCAATTTGTAATCTAAAATTGAAACAAATAGTTTTAAATTGATAAACATGATTATTTTTATGTCAAGTAATTTTTTTGAAAAAATGAGGAATTTCAACAAGGTGCATTTTGAGTACTTTGCATTAGGCATTTAGAAAACTTATGCCCGTTTTCACCTTCACTAAGTGACACTTAAATGAATCCCTAAATAAAATTGCACCGTTGGATTTTCAACGCTAGACTCAGCGCTGAGAGTTGAAAATCCAACGGTGCAATTTTATTTAGGGATTCATTTAAGTGTCACTTAGTGAAGGTGAAAACGGGCATTAGGCATTTATAAATTTATTTTGAGACTTGTATGCCATACGTGTTTAAATTCAATAAAACTTATAATGTGGCCATTTTGAAAATTTGTCATTTTGCGCCTAAGCACACTTTGAGATCTTATGTTATACATACCTACTGAAGTTAATAATTTACAAATTATTTACAACATGAACAACTTTTACTGTGGCGCCAACCAACAAATTATGGTCATTTTGTCGCGGTTGAATAACCTTTGAGCGGCAGATTTTGCTTCGTGATTTCAGGGTTGAAGCCATAGCCGGGGCGCCCGGCGGACTCTCCCTCCGCTTACCGGCCCATCGTGCTGCTCGACGAGGTGGGCAAGCTCTTTGAAAGAGTTATTGCAGACCGCCTTGTCGGGCGGCTCGTGCGAGTGGGGCCGCATTTGGCGGAGAGTCAGTTTGGTTTCACAAGGGGCGCTCTAAGGTGGATGCCATCATATGCGTTCCAGACCACACGACGGGGGATGCTGTGGCCTGGGGTGGGGTCATCTTGGCGGTGTCTCTTGACATCGCCAAGACGACCCCTTCAATACCCTGCCCTGGAGTTGCATTAGGGAGGCACTCCGGTATCACCGGTCTTCATCTGTCGCATGGTCGAGGCCTATCTGACTGGACTGAAGCGGGTCGGGGCTGCCTTGAAGTGGCTCCTGCCCAATCTAGGGATCCAAATGCCTCCTGCCGGAGGCTCTACGCAGGGGTCGTGCGGTCCATGACCTTTTACGGGGCACCAGTGTGGGCGCGTTCTTTGACGCTGTGACCTGTCCGCTGCACGCTGGTTGAATGGTCATGGGTCATGGCCTTCAGGCTGGTCCGAAGATACCGTACGGTCTCCGATGAGGCGGCGAGCCTCTTTGCCGGATTGCCACTATGGGATCTGGAGGCAAAAGTTTCGCGCACATATGGAAGTGGTGTGAGGAGGCCAAACGCTGGGGCGTTACTCCGCTGCCGCGAGAAATCACGACACAGCGGACAGAGCTCCAGCGGATCTCATGGTGATATGGAGAGTGCGATTGTCGCAACTCAGCGCTGGGCAGGCCACAATTGTGGCAATAAGTCCCCTCTTTGAGGAGTGGCTAGGGATGCACCACGGAGTCCTCACCTTCCGCCTGACGCAGCTCCTCACCGGACATGGTTGTTTCGGGAGGTGTGTTCGGGATAAGGCGGGAGTAAACGCCTGGGTGTCACCATTGTGTGGGATAACCCGGAGGAGACAGCGGAGCATACGGTGGAGGTCTGCCTGGCTTGTGCGAAGTACCGCCGTGTCCTTGCGGAGGAGATCGGCGGCGGCGATCTCTTGCATCCGGCCCTGGTTCATTTCATGGTTCGGAGCGAGAGTGCATGGGAGGCCGTCACCGTTTCTGGGAAGCAATAATGCTCGCAAAGGAAGAGGCAGAATGCGTGAGGGAGAGGAAAAATTCGCGCCCTCACGCCCCTAATCGCCGGAGGAGACGCCCTGGGCGTCAAAAGTCGCAGGCCAATTCTCGGCCCTGTAGGCGCGGGCTTGCGGGCGGTGAGTGATGGGTAGCTCGCCGTCCGATAAGGACCAGGCCCGGGTCGACGGCGCGTTGTGTTCCACGCGCGCCTCAAAGAGACGTCAACACAAATTGACGGGGTCCGTTAGAGTCCATGCTTGCCATTTTGTCTGAAAGGGGATATCGGGTGGGTTTTAGTCAGTAAGTCTGACACGCCCGCTCCGCTGAGAGCGGGAGAAGTTATTTGATAATATCCCACCAAAAAAAAAAAACGAAGTGTTGAAGCCATAGTAAAAGTTGTTCATAATGATGAGTTCAATGACCTCCTTTCGCATTACTAGTCACCTACTACAATATTCTGTAACCACGTATCAGCTTACTCATGAAAAGCTTTCTCCGATGGTTCATCTGCCGGCGGGTTGCTCGCCAACCGTTTTTTTTTACTATAACAAAAAAATATATACAAGGTGTTAATAAATTAACCCAAAACCTCTTAGGTGGTAACCCGGACCATGAAACTGAACAACTTTCATTATCCTACCCTACCATACCTACCCTACCCTACCTACCCTACCATACCCTACCTACCATACCCTACCTACCATACCCTACCTACCCTACCATACCCTACCTACCATACCCTACCTACCCTACTCTACCTACCCTACCCTACCTACCCTACCTACCCTACCTATCCTACCTACCCTACCTACCCTACCCTACCTACCCTACCCTACCTACCCTACCCTACCTACCCTACCCTACTGAAAAATAGATGTTGGCCTATTCTCAAACCTACTCAATATGCTCACAAAATTTCATGAGAATCGGTCAAGCCGTTTCGGAGGAGTATGGCAACGAAAACTGTGACACGAGAATTTTATAAATTAGAAGATATAGAAGATTGTTTCAAAAATAAGGAAATCAACAAAAATAAAAATTACAGAAAATCATTTGTGACTGACCCGATAGCTCAGTTGAAAAAAAAAAAAAAAAAAAATGTTGTTACAACAATATGACTTTTGTTGGGTTTGAACTTGGGGTTAGTGACTGTTATAGGAACTTTTCCGATGCACGAGCCCACTAGACCAATCGAGCTATAGGCAACTATGTCGAAATTACGCAGCTATAAATAAATCTACACAAATAAAAAAAGGTAGGTACTTACTTTACAACTTCCATCATATGTTTTTGTTTCATCGAATAACATCTCTTTATTGCCCTCCGTTTATTTTTTTTGTTGGCCATTTTTTACACACTACACACACTGATTATTTATTTACACAACTTAGGACTAAAACCGAAATCGAACAAATTTTTTTACCAACTTACATCACAACTCAGAAAAAGACAAATTGATTATTTACACAACTTATGACTAGAACCGAAACTAAACAAAAATTTACAACAACTTAGAAAAAACGAATCACAAAATAAAATGTAATAAACAGCCTTCAACAATAAACAGATACGTAAATTATTTCTGGGCGGCGGGAACAAACTTGCACAGGTCCATCAAGCAGCGCGCCTCAGCGGTCACTGTCGCTCGGCGTAGAAATGAAAGAGACGCGAACAGACGCCGCGATGATGCGACGTTTCGTTCGACTCGTTCGGGTTATTTATCATTAATTTATAATAATCCTTACAAATATCTTATTTCAATCGATAAATAAAAACAACGGTTCCCCTTCTTATTATTTATTACATAACTGTTATTAATTTTATCAAGATTTGTTCATAAATAATACAATTACAATTGCTACAATTTCAATTTGAATGATTATTTTATGATTTTTTTCTATCAAGAAAATTTACCGAAAATATGTTTTGAACACAATGGTCCACCCATAAATATGATCAAGATTAACATTAATTTTTTTTGTTGCTCTAAAATGTATACATTTGGCTAAAAAACTGTTTTCGTGAAGCCTATTTTGACTATGTACAGCGCCTTAAAGATAATAAGCGCGCTCGCCGTTTTCGGCGCGACTGCAAGCGGTTGAGCGCGCGAGCAAGTTTTAACATGCATGACGATTTGACCGGATACCGGATAACCGGCGATTGCCGAAGCCGGAAATTTGTCTGCTCGACAGTAAAAATAACGCAGTGGATATTGTAGAATGGCCCTAAAAAGAAAGGGAATGTCATTTTAAGTATGTTAGGCAACGAAGATCAATCATTCTGCCTAGCCTTTTCCCAACTATATTGGAGTCGGCTTCCAGTCTAACTGGATGTAGCTGAATACCAGTATTTTACATGGAGCGACTGCCTATCTGACCTCCACAACCCAGTAACTGGGTAATACGATACCCCTTGGAAAGACTGGTTGTCTGATTTCGGGCTTCTGGCGACCCGTGACGACTGTCAAAGATCCACGAATGACAGCCGGGACCAACGGCTTAGAGTCTCGGTATGTAAAGATGATCACCCATCCGTAGACCAACCCCGGCAAGCGTAGCTTAACCTGATGGATTGACCCGTGCGGCAGTTATTACTTAGCCACGAGCACCTCTGTTAGGCAACGAAGATGCGAGCATAAATACAAACACCAGACATTAGAAAAAGTTCAATAACTTCCAGAAAAGTTCAAGAACTTCCGGAAATTCAACTCTTATAAATTGGACACAATATGTACACCCGAGCGCACGTTACATGTTGTCGTAACGAACGCGGGCGCGGCACGTGCCAACAGCACGTTTGTGTACAGCCGCGTGCGCCACACATTGTGTTGTGATTTGTGTGCGCTATACAGGCACCGCTCGCAGAACAGAAGTGTAATGAAGCATATTATGCCTAAGGGGGCGAGCCTATTATCATTAAGCGAGTTCAAAAATCTAGATTCCCCTGCACTAAGAAAAATCTTTGATCTACTCTAGGCATAGATAGTCGATCGTTCTAACCCAGATCAGGCAAAGTATTTTATAAAATCAACGTATTTTTTAACGGCCGTCGTCGATGACATAATAATAATAATTGTCTGTTTCAAAACGAACTGATGAAAATGTGAACAAATGGTTCAGAAAACATGCTAATTTGTAGTGCCACTAAGAGCCATACCTCACCGGGACGACATGGCGCTCAGCCAGTCGTATCGCCAACACAAGTAACCGAGCGGACGCCAGACGAGCCACCCACTATATAGCTGTATACGTTTAGTTGGCGACCTGGCGACGTCGCCGTGGCGATGGCGTCCCGTTGAGGTATGGTTCTGACGAATTGAGTGCTTTGAATTAATTATTTAAATATTTAAATTCAAAATTTTAATTTTAATATTCGTTGAAGATGTTTTTCATTATCATCTGTATTTCTTTTGTCATCCATGGTGCAGGTGGGCGTTTTAATTTCACTTTTTTGACGGGAGCATGGGTGTCATAAAGTTTAACCACAACATCGTTGAAGATCGTAACCTTGTCGTCAACTGAAATGGCTTCCGTCATAGGATCCCAATCAACCACAGACGCATCTTCCCTGAGTTTCTCAACATCCATCCGCGCAAAACAACGCCTGTACAGGACCTTGGGTTTGGGTTTGGGAGGTTTCAGGATATATGCAAGGAAAATCATGTCGTGATGAGAAAAGCCAGGAGCGTCATGTTGGCCATGGGAGGAAACTAGGGAAGGATTCGAGGTGAGCATCAGGTCGAACCAGGTGTCATCGCCGACAGTGTTATGGCGAGTAGGTTAGAGCGGCAACACGCGCAGACTGGCCGACTCAATAAGTTGGAGGAGCTTTCAGGATCGAGGAGAGTTGTGGGCAAGGAGGATTGTGTTGAAATCACCCATGATGATGTGACGTGCATACTCCGAACCCAAAGATTCAAGTACTGCTTCGAATTCAGTCAAGTAATTAACAGTGGGAGGACAGTAGTCCACACCAACAATGGTTTTGGCTCCTTTGACACAGACTTCAAGGAAAATAAACTCAGCAGAAGCAGAATAGTGTGAAGAAGAAGTGGCAAGTATTTTATAAGGAAAGTCACTACGAACGTCAACGCCGGCTGTCACTGAAAACCAGCGCTGGGGCTCTGTCTCGCATAGGGTCCCAGCATTATGCTGAGTGATGGCCGTTTTGCGTGGATGTGACGCATATTTTCCCTCAAATTTGTTTTTAGTGTTTGTTCCTTTGCTTGCGTCATATGTACCGCAAATAAACGTATTTTCTTTCTTTCTTTCTTTCTATATGGCCACACCACCCCCTCCTTTACCAATCCGATCATTCCGTATCAGAACGAAACCAGTAAGAGGGTAAGTGGTGGACAGGAGATGCGGTTTGAGCCAAGTTTCGGAGATCAGGATGGCATGAACGTTTTTATTATTAAACACGGCGTACAGCTCATTGTAGTGGCTTGGAACACTTTGAGCGTTAAGGTGACACACATTCACCAACCGACTAGACTGATCCTGGAAATTATTATGTAAGAAGTCACCAAGGGTGTCACTGAAAGAACAGAAGCTTTCATCGCTTGAAGAGGCAGTAGATTCGTTAGCAGAAAAGTAAGACTCATTGTCTGACATAAATATAAGTAGGTAGATATTATTTTGAAATAAATATATAAAAATAATCAATTCAACTATTTCTAAAAACAAAGCAACTAACAGGTGCAAGACACTGCACCACCCGCCAGCCAACACCAACAGAAAAGTAATTAATTAATAAACAAACTACAAAAACAAAACCCAGTTTCACATTTTTGGCTATACTACTGAAAGCAAAGCAAAAACCGTTGTGCCCAAAAATGTTAAATGACAAAATAAAAAGTTGAAGAAAGATCATGAAAAATCAAGTGATACACCCAACTGCAGATTTAGCATCTTGGAACGAAACGTCAGTAATATTTTCTGTGTGACCGAAAATAAATTACAAAAACTTACAATGACAATATTCCAGAACGTATTTTTGGAACGTCAACGTCATTTAAATAATACTAACCCAATGACTTATCAATGTACTAACCTGACGTCACCTGACAATTGACATTTACAACAATTCATTTTTCTTTTCACTGTTGATTAAGAACAAAAAAAACAAACAAATGAAAAGAAAAGCTATGAGACGGCACAATTACAGAAACGCAAGTAAAGATTACGAAGCTATGAAACTACAGTTTAGAAACAATAACAAGACATCAAAACATTCGCCTTGTGTTTACGTATTATACCCGTATTGTGTTTTTCAGGCTCCCGGCAGCGTCAACACTTCTTCATCTCGTAGATGGAGACGTCTACCTATACTTTTTAACACCTACCCCCGAAAAAAATTAAATGTCTAATCTAATTTCAAATGGAATATAGGTACACTCACCCAGCATAGGCTCCCCGGTAGTGAGCCGCGCGCACTGCACGAGACACTTCTTGTAGAACAGGAACAAGTCGGCGCACGACGCGATGACCGCGCCCCCCGCGCCGCCCGCGCCCGCGCCCCCGCCCGCGCCTGACGAGCTCTTGGCGTCCTGCAAGATAAAGTGAATGAACACCTTCATAATTATGGAATCCCTCAAGTCCTCATCTCATCTCATCCCCTCCTAGTCCTAGTTTGGATAACAACTAAGGCCCGCCTAGCACCACAAATCCACTAAACATTATTTCTCCTATTTATCTCACGAAGCGACGAGCGCTTTACTTGTGATAACCAAGTGTACAAACTCGCTGTGAATATGTGCGTGAAGACGAGTTGCGTCAGCACATAGCACACACACACACACACACACTTTCGACTTCAACTTTGTCTCGGACAATACCAAGAGCTTCTGCGCTTATACACATAATTCACAGCGTGTTTGTACACTTGGTAGCCACAAGTAAAGTGCGCGTCGCTTCGTGGGATAAAAAAAACATGTGCGGTCGGGGACCCCGTCAGAGACGAAGTTCTTTCTCACGTATAATTTAAAACACAAACAAAATTATCGACTTAAAAACCTTCGAAAACTGTGAAAACGATAAGTTCTACAATTGCTTTGTAGAATCTAAAACGGATAAAAGACAATTTTGTTTCTGAATACTTTATATAGTTTTATCTAATATTATGGCTTTTGACCAATGGAAAAATAGAAAAGCCAAGTGAATCACCTGTTCCATACATTTTGATCGCGTAGGTAGGTACTGCACTTTTCTATGAAACAGAAACTATGTTTTTTTCAAAATAACCGACGTATAATTTGGCCTTGGCCTAGCGACATGGAGGACGATCTCGCATCACCACTCGCAGACAGGACCGGTACATCCAAAATACTGCTTGACGGAATCGTACCATGACCGCCATGATGTTGGCTACGAGGGTCCACAGCCCTTCAGGCTTGCTGATAAGCGACCAGACCATCCGCAATCATTTAAGTGAAGTGGGTCTGCATTCCCGAAGGCCGCTGAGAGTTCCACCTATAGCACCCCGCAATCGTAGGGCCCGTTTACAATGGGCTCGCGAACACAGAAATTGGGAGGAAGAAGACTGGCGTTGTGTTTGCTTTTCCGATTAATCTCGTTTCGGTATGAGGCCGGATACAAGACGTACTCGAGTTTGGAGGAACTCTGGATGTCAACAACGTTTGAAGTTTTGTCAGGAAGTTCATTCATATGGAGGGGGAACGATAATAGTTTGGACCGGTATTTGGATCGGTGGAAGAACCGATCTCATTTGGATCATGGGCAAAAAACGATCAATGCTCAGAGTTATACGGAGAGTATTGTTTCAGACGTGATCATCCCTTTGCGAAGCCGGTTGGGTGATTCGTTTCGACTAATGCACGACAAGGCACGTCCACACACGGTTAGAGTCGTAACACACACTTGCCGATGCTCGCATCAACGTTCTGCCGTGGCCTGCTCAATGGCCAGACCTCAACTCAATTGAGCACATATAGGATATGCTCCAAAAAAGAGCTCTACCGAGTATAGATGGCGTGCATAAATATTAATTGAATATTTTTTTATAGTAAAAAAATTACTCGATCCCTAGACAATTTTGATGTGTGTAGTTAATATTAATTTATTTATTTAACCTCCCATTGGAACGCCATACAGCAATTACTCCAATAGAACAAAAAAATACTTTACGTGCTGCTTCTCATCTATTCTGAGTGCGGGGGACATCGAAGGGCGGCGATGGATATCGCACGCTCACGCAGCGTTAAGACATTTAGCCATAGTTCCATATCTCCATCCATATTGAGCACATTCTTTGTGATTTTAGAGACCTAATTAATTATTTAGAGAGCAGCGGTGGCCCAGTGGTGGCGGCCCCGACTTACGAACAGTAAGTCGTGGGTTCGAACCCAGACAGGCGCATTACTTTGTGTAAATTATTTCATCACCACTGCTCTCAAAACGGTGAAGGAAAACATCGTGAGGAAACCGGCATGTCCTAGAACCAAAAATTCGAAGACATGTGACATCTACCAATCCGCACCGGGCCCGCGTGGTGGATTATAGCCCACTCCCTCTCATTGAGAGGAGGCCGTGTGCCTGCAGTGGGAACGTTATTATACGCTGATGATGATGATGAATTAATTATTTTATACAAATACATTTAAATTGAAAAACGGTAAACTTTGGTGTCATCACGGTGTTGTAACTTAGAACTTAAAAAGTAAGGGAATCATAACTGACCAGTTTATGTAGGCTTCTGCTTTTGGAGATACACTACTCAATTCAATGCTTTTTTAATTTACTCGTATAGTAATATCAAAAGTTTAATTTACTTATTGATAGTTGGCGTTGTTCTCAAAATGGTTATGGGTTTAGTCTCAACATAAAATATGTGCCATTTTAATCAGATTTTTTTTAAATAACAACACTTTTGTTTTTTCTAATAAATATATAAATATTTAAGGGGTTGAGGCACCTTTTAAATTCATTGTGTTATCTTATAACGTTTGTTTAAATGGATACAATCATCCAATAACGAAACGCTAATTTTTGAAAATGTTTTTATTTACGTGGAAATTATACCTAAGTCGGTTAAAAAGGAACGCAACTCACCTAAACTTCAAAAAGGCTGTTAAAAACATAAAAAAAAAAGTTTTTCTCTTTCCGAGTGAATGGATGCGCTTCGATTATTTTGTGGATTTTTCTTGACGACTTGGCGTGTATGGACATTGACGATTTTGCTTCTAAACATTGACCTCGAAAAGTATTGGATACCGCTTCGCATCGCTTTATCTGACTGACCCTTGCACGAACATCTGGATCTATTTACTGGTTTGTGAAAAGCATTGTTATTGTGTTGTATAAACATGAACGCGAGCAAGTATTGCGTGCTGAACTGCAAAAATACTCGTGTACAAATAATTATACTGTGCAAAGTACGAACCGACTATTTGCTCTATTAGAAATCAAACAACTTTTTTTCATAATCTGGATATACATACAACTGTACACCAATCGAATATCAACATAGAGGAAAGTTTATAGTGAGGAAATAATAATCTTTGGTCTATTTTCAGGCCCTGATACTACTTTGCATAAGTTCCTTATTTATTTATTTTATTATTTATGTACACACATAAAAATAGATACAGCTAAGACATAATCATAATTATGAGTACAAAAAAAAAAAAAAAAAAATTAAAAAATTAAAATTCATTTATTTCAGGTCATTGACCCATATTAAATACAAAGCATACAATTTAAATACAAAACTCCGGTCACATTTTACTGCCAACTGAAGAAATAAAATAATGAAAACATTAAAAATTACATGTCAGATCAGATCAATTAATGTCAGATATAAATAAAAATTAAATAAAACAATGAATTAAATTAACAAAAATTAAGTTGATGTCAGAAGCAAACAAATGAAATATTATATTATTTATCATTAAAACATTAAAGCTGTAGGTATAAAATGACAAATTAAGCACCAGCAATATGCCTGCTACAACAATGCCCAACGTAGGGGCAATCAAGTCGCTCAGCAACCATCGCCAGGACAGTATTGGAGCTAGCCCGCACCCTGCGCACCAAGGACGCGCACCGCTTGCGCATGGTGGCGTGGAAACAGTCGGTGCGCGCTTCCGCAAACATGCCCGAGGCACTGCAGAAGCGGGGTAGCCGCAAAACCGCCCTGAACGCGTTGTTGTATTGGACACGAAGGGCACTGTAAGCAGCTTGTGGGTAAGATGCCCATAGGCTGCACGTGTATAAGGAGGTGCAGAAAGCTTTAAAAAGCGTGATTTTAACCTGATTTGAACAACGTGCAAACCTACGGGCTATCATATTTGCTCTCTTAGACAGTGCCCTCCGCTCCCGCTCAATGTCGACATGGTCTTTCAGATCTGCTGTTACCCAGTGCCCCAAGTATTTAAATTGATCCACCCGTTCCAAGGGTACACCATTCAAGTGAATAGGGGGTACTTGCTGTGGGCATTTGGCGCCTCCCTGAAATACCATGAATTGACTTTTCGCGACATTATACATAAGACCATGGCTGCCCGCGTAGTCCTCACAGATATTCAGCAGCTTGCGTAATCCACAAACCGACGAGCTCAGCAGCACCATGTCATCTGCATAACTTAGATTGTTTACACAAACATCATCAACATGGCAGCCCACATGCCGACTACTGAGCGCGACGATGAGTGCATCCATGTAGAGATTGAAAAGTGTGGGTGAGGTTACCCCACCCTGTCTCACCCCACATTCAAGCCTGTATGGCTCCGATAATGTACCCGCCCATCTGACATTATTAACCTGGTGTTCGTACCAATACTTGAAGATGTTAACAAGTTCATGCGGCATGTTTATGCCCTCAAGTTTCTGCCACAACAAATTATACGAAACCAGGTCATAGGCCCTAGACAGGTCAAGGAAGCACGCGTAAACTGGTGTTTTACGATCCGTGTAGTATCTGACGGCATGCTTGAGACACAGTATTGCACTCTCAGTAGATAATTTAGGTCTAAACCCAAACTGATTATCATGCAGTGACACGAGTTTATTTAACCGTGTATCAAGCAAACCGTCAAACACCTTTGCTATAACAGTAGCAAGAGAGATAGGCCTGTAGTTAGTTTTATCGGCTAGATCACCAGTTTTGTTTTTAACCACAGGCACTACTATAGTTCTCATGAAATCGTACGGCAAGTATGAATGGCTCAGGCATAGCGAGTAGAACATAGCTAAAACCCTAAACACATGCGGGCCGGCACACTGCAGGTGTTCAATACTTAGGCCATCATGGCCAGGAGATTTTCCTCTAGTCATATATTTTATGATTTTCCCCACCTCACTGGCCAAAATCCTAGTCTCCAGTACTCCCGCAAGCTCTTCAGCATTGACCTCCGCACTCCGCGTTCCCAACTGTGGCTTTACAGAAAAGTAGGACTTAAATAGACTCGCTATATCTCCCGGTTCACTAACCCCGTCGACGCTCACCGGTAGGCCAGGACCCAAGTTTACCTTATTGGTACCCTTCCAAAAACCACGAAAGTCACCGTTCGAGTGCTTCACAGCAAGGGTATCCATTCTCAATTGGTCCTGATGATCTTGACACCACTTAAGCCGGGATTTGAATACCCTTCTGGTTTCACACATTTCGTGATATACTTCCCCGCACCTAGGTTTGCCGCATAGTACCCATTCAGTAAACCTAGCTCTGGCCAAACGATGAGCCTCTCTGACGTTATTGTTCCATCCTACTACACGCGAGCCAACCATACCGGTCCTACCGCTACCCCGACCCACCAAAGACGCGTCACGAAGTGCGGACACAACATCAGAGTACAGTCTGTCAATGGCACGCCTGTGACAATGGTCGTGGCAATAAGAGTCAGCACACTGAATACACTCAGCGGGAAAGTCAACAAGTCTGAGCCTCCTGTTACACTCACTAGTATACAAGGCAATCTGTTCCGCCGTACGTACACCCCACACTACCCCCCTATTCAGCATAACACTGTGATGTACCGTCTGCGGAATTAGGTTTAATTTACACTCGATAATAAGTGGAAAGTGATCTGACCATACCGTGTCATAATCCACATACACGTTAGTAACAGATTGCCTTGCAGACTGAGTTACCAAGCAGTGGTCCAGCCAGCTGCACGACCCGTACACGTCACTAATGAAGGTGAACGTATCCGAGTCAATACCTAGCATGTCCACATCAACGCATGACCAATACTGCTCATCACAATAGCTTACAAGCTCATTGAAAAATAAACCATACGGTGCAGCATTAAAATCGCCTAAAATATACACAGACTCAATGCCGTATTCTTCAATTATTGCGCTTACCATACTAAGACAATCCGTGAACTCAGCTAAATTGCCCGCCGCGTTAGTAGGCATATACAGGGTGTCCAAGAACCTGGCGTCCAACTGGATTCCCACGATGCCCCAAGTTCTAACAGTACTCAGAAAAATATTTTAAAAAATCCACCCCATGTACTTACAGAATTATACTGATTTCAAAAAAAAAGGGGAAATGAGCACCCTGTGACATACTTTTGAATGCTGTGACTGCTAATGCTGATAATTTCGATATTTCTTGGAGGTTTTGTAATCTAGGGTATTGCTGTGTCTAAATAGAATGTAAAAATAAAGTACTTATTGTACCATTTTAAAATAAAATATTATTTTAACTAAAGGTGATATGGAAAACTATTGAATTTCGCAACTTTGACCGACTGTAGTGTAAAAAAAATGTACCAAAATAGTATGGCAAGTGACGTCAAATTTTGACGCGTTTATTCCTCTTTTTAAAAAGGTATAATACTTACACATTAATTTGAAAAAAAAAAATTTGATAACATTTTTACTCAACAACCCAATTTTTACGAAGTGCCTACCTACTAACGGTAACTGTCGGACCCTTTCTTATCTTAGAAACTGTTATGTTACTACTATTATTTACTTCGGTTCCAAGAGTGAGCAAGAAGGAAATACACACAGGTAGATGGGTTCCCAGTAGAATAAAAGCAAAGAATGTTAGTTTAAAGATATTTTATTACAATAAATGTTCAAAATGTTGACCACCCGCGGCAATACAAGCTCTCACTCTCCTTAAAAAGGACCGCTTTATGTTTCGCGAGTAACTTTTTTGACGTATCACCTGCACTGCTTGTGTTATCTTCTCACGAAGGTCAGCGATGTCATTAATGGGCTTCGCATAAACGAGCTCCTTCATAGTTCCCCAGAAAAAAAAATCCAGCGGATTTAAGTCAGGTGAGCGGGCTGGCCACGGGATTGTTCCTGATCGCCCAATCCACCTGTTCGGGTATTGCTCGTCCAAAAACTCTCTAACGGATACGCGAAAATGTGCTGGACAGCCGTCGTGTTGGAACCACATATCTGGTGGGGTCTCTTCTAGTAAGTTTGGCAAATCATTTTGAAGAAAATTTAAATATGATTCGCCAGTCAAATTCTCGGGCATCTCAAATGGACCAATAATATTCCCACAGAGAATACCGGTCCACATGTTCACTTTGAACCGGTACTGGGATCTATCTTCTCGCATCAAGTGCGGATTTTCCACATGCCACTCGTGCAAGTTGTGTAGGTTCATGTAGCCATCCTTCTTAAATGTTGATTCATCTGACCACAAAATTTTGTCGATAAAGTTTTCGTCTTCTCGATGTTTTTGCAGGATTGTTTCACAAAACGCGACTCGGCTCGGATAGTCTCGAGGTAAAAGACTTTGCACTCGCTGTACGTGGTACGGATGATATTCTTCTTTTTGGAGAATACTGTGTGCTGTGCTCTTCGGTATCCCCGTATCAGCTTCTATTCCTCGCACAGAGATGCTTGGATTTGCCGACACCGCCTCTAAAACTTCATGAAGTCATTTACGGGTCGTCCTTCACCAGCTACTTGATTGGGGAACCGCCCGTCACATAGTGATCTGTGCACATTAATGAAAACTCGATGGTCGGGATATCGCGTAGCCCTCGGATACCTTTCTCTGTAAAGTCTCGCTGCAGCTCGTCCATTACCTCTACATTCTCCATAAATGTAGTGCATATTTGCGTATTCTTGCGGAGTGTAGGTCGCCATGGTAGCACACACAAAACACAAACTGTCCAATCACAGGCAAAGGTCGTCGTAAAGAGTTCGTTTCAAAGTCCAGAGCACAAAGAGTAATCGAGTCCAATAAACAAAGCTTTAAATCGTAGTACGTGATCAATGGTAACAATAAGAGAGAGGTGCGTAGTAACGGCAGGAGGCAGTGACGCGTACTGACCGTACTGTTATCCTAAATAGCACGATCCCAGATAGCGTCACTATCTATCTCACTCGCACCTCTAACCTTTTTCTCCCTCACTCTTACCTGAATAATGGGGTACCATAAAGAAGAACCAGCAAATCGCAAAGATAGTTTCTGTCTTGCTCCCTCCTATTGTAATAACGAATCACTATGGTGAGATGCATGCACATACCGTCCCTTACGGTCTAACCTGTTTTTTGAGAGGCCTGTTGTTATTTTTATGAGCATACAATAGTAATTCTTTAGAGGTTAGATTCAATTCGTCGTAAATTTTTCTTTCTAAGAATTCTGTAAGACATCGTAAAAATTGGGTTGTTGAGTAAAAAAATTATCAAATTTTTTTTTTTTCAAATTAATGTGTAAGTATTATACCTTTTTAAAAAGAGGAATAAACGCGTCAAAATTTGACGTCACTTGCCATACTATTTTGGTACATTTTTTTACACTACAGTCGGTCAAAGTTGCGAAATTCAATAGTTTTCCATATCACCTTTAGTTAAAATAATATTTTATTTTAAAATGGTACAATAAGTACATTATTTTTACATTCTATTTAGACACAGCAATACCCTAGATTACAAAACCTCCAAGAAATATCGAAATTATCAGCATTAGCAGTCACAGCATTCAAAAGTATGTCACAGGGTGCTCATTTCCCCTTTTTTTTTTAAATCAGTATAATTCTGTAAGTACATGGGGTGGATTTTTTAAAATATTTTTCTGAGTACTGTTAGAACTTGGGGCATCGTGGGAATCCAGTTGGACGCCAGGTTCTTGGACACCCTGTATACGCTTAGCACTATCACTGGCCGGTCACTGGTTATTATTTTAATGGCACAAAAACGCTCACTATCACAACGCAACACAGACACCTGCCGAAATACGCTGCTTCTCCACAGCAAGGCCACGCCTCCAAAAGGTCGTCCTCGCAACAGACCCGCGGACGTGTCGACCGCTGAAATCCCCGTGTAGCCAAACTCGCTGTGAATCGTACTTAAGTACGGAATGTCCTCAGGAAGTAGCCAAGTTTCCTGCAAGGCTACCAAATCACAGGCACGACAAAGCTCCCTAATGCTATCTATGGAGCGTTTTACGTTTTTACAATTGTAGGTAACAAAACGATATGGTCTGCTATTCATTACTGTTTTTATTGACACCGTCAACAGATAACAATCCGTTCGACTTTCTACGCTTAAAATTGACAAAACGCCTAAATACGATGCCTTGGGGCCATAAATTCTCATCTAGGTATGATGGTAACTTGGACTCTGAAATAAAGAATTTGTAGGCAACGTGTCCCCTTTCCTTCTTCATTATTATTTTCTCCAGAGACACCGTGTCTTGTGTTCTCGAGCGAATATAATTAATTATTTCGTCTTTGGTCGTATCACTATGTATATTAGTGATAAACATTGGCACTCTTCTATCCGCTGCTTTAAATCGGCCCTCCGCATCTGTCGCAACACCAGTTTTACCCATATAGCGATATTTGGGGTGTTTCTTACGATGAGACACTTTTTGCCATCCATCGTCATTGTTGTGAACATTGGACGGAGTATCTGAGTGAATCATTGCACCGTTATTAGCGACGTTCACATCGTTCGTAGCAGTCAGCTGATGTGCCTCGTTAATACTCACAGTCTGGCCCGAGCGCTCAGTCGTCGCCAAACCGGTTCCACATACACTCGGCTCATGCGCGTGAGTCACCGCAGCGCTTACACCGACCGGCGATGTCCGCCGCTGCGTACATGACTCATGTTTATTTTGTTTTTCTTGTACCTGCATTATTTCTCTGTATTGAGGAATTCTTTGATGCATATCACTATCATTCTCACCCGTGTCACATATTACCTCGTGGAGAGAAGAATTATGCAGGTGCGATAGTCCCATCGGCCCACTATCCAGTAACCAGGCGCCCCGATTCATATTCACTTTCAATGCAGACGCAGGTGGTAACGAATCGTTTCTGATTGGAAAAAAATACGTTCTCAACTGTTTTATATCATCTAACGTCGCATATGTGGTTTTAATTTCGTCAATTGCTGCTTGTATTCGTACTAAATCTTTCAACAGCTTCGTACAGTCTAGGTGGTCGAAAGTAATAGGTGGCAACTTTTCAAGACTCCTGGCCACAAACACAGGAATATCATCCGGCTCGGCTGATTTGAACAGATTAATGATATCCGCCAAATCTCTCTGCTCTTTGCCTTTATTTTTCCTTATAATCTTCCGCAGATTCGAAGGAATGGCATCAAAAAGAAGTGACTTTGACCTTTTGATTTCATCACTCGTGAAGGATGAGACACAAATACGCACTAAAGTCTCTTCGTCCACAACAGAGACTTTGTTCTGGATGTAAGACAACATTTCGTCGATTACAATGTTACACTTGTCACACTTAATAACGTTCGTCATTTTTGCTACAACACGTCACAGAGCGCTGCCGTAAATACAAAGGTACTGCTTATTTCTTAAGAAATTTCTTCCAGCAGACCTGCGACAGGAGAAATGAGAAAGAAATGTAGACAATAGTGTGTGAGAACAAGAAGAGATTTTTTTTTATAAATATGCGAAGTCTTAAACTAAAATATTGAAATAAACCTACACGTATAACGTAATAAATTAACATATACTTAAATAAATACATAGAGCTTAAATATATAAACATACATACTATAGGTATATAAATACTCACGGTTGAGAGGAAAGGTAATGCTCTTTTACTCGATATTTGAAATGTGAAACAGTTTTTAAGTCACGAGTGCTAGGCGGTAGTGAGTTCCACAACCTTACTGCATGGACAGAGAAAGAATAGGAATAGTAGCTTGTTTTATGAGGATGAGATTTAAGGAGGGATCTAAGGTGTGATCGACACGGTGCGTCGCTAGCCCTAGCATAAGAAAAACGCTCACGCAGGTAGGAAGGATAAGACGGGTTGTGTAAGACGTTAAAGAGGAGACATAAGATCCGAGTGTTCCTGCGAAGGCGGATTGGGAGCCACTTGAGTTCCTTGCGAAGATGGGAAACATGGTCATATTTTCTAAGTCCGAAAACAAAGCGAATGCACAAGTTTTGCAAGCGCTCAAGCTTGTTTAATAGCTCCTCAGTAGCATCCAGGTAGCAGGAGTCGGCATAATCTATGATCGGCTGAATAAGTGTTTGTGCCAAAGAAATTTTAGTCTTCAGGGGCAGGAGACTTTGGAGGCCTTTCAACGAATGAAAGGAGAAATGTACCTTTCGACTGACCTCATTGACCTGAGCACGCCACGAAAGATTGGAATCAATAATGACCCCTAAATCTTTGGCGGTTTCGGTATAGTCAATGTGAACACCATCGAGATGTAAAGGCATCAGAGATGCAACATCAACCGCATTGCGAACGAATCTGCTGCCTATAATCATAGCCTGGGATTTACTTGGATTAATTTGCAAACCAAACGACTTAGCCCAAACGCTGATGGAAGCCAGGTCATGGTTCATAGCAGCAATAGTTGAACCCGCGTCAGCTACAGTGAAATGTCGGTAGAGCTGCAAGTCATCTGCGTAGAGATGATAACTAGAGGAGATTACTCTGGTAACAAAGTTGATGAAAATTGAAAAAAGTAGAGGAGAAAGAACGCTACCCTGAGGAACACCCTCAGTGAGGCTGCACCAATCAGAGAAGGACTCCTCCAGGCGAACACACTGAGAGCGTCCCCGAAGATAAGAACTGAACCAAGCTAAACCGGAAGAAGAGAAATTGATTGATTTGAGGATACCTAGTAAAATGTCGAAATCCACTGAGTTGAAGGCGCTACTAAAGTCAAGCAATACAAGAACAGTAAGGGACTTATTCTCCATTGCCCAGCGGATGTCGTCAGTTACCTTCAAAAGCGCGGTTACAGTACTGTGTCCCGAGCGAAAACCGGATTGAAAAGGGGTAATTATCGAGTTTGACGCCAAGAAAAAAGATAACTGTCTATGAACCATGTGCTCGAGAACTTTAGAGAGAAATGGGAGAATAGAAATAGGTCTAAAGTGAGTTAATAAAGTAGGATTGTTAGTCCTTGATCCAGAAAAGAAGTTGGATAGATTCAATAGATATATGGATATATTCAATTGGTGGAAAAGTATAGTGATATACCCCGAATCTGTCTTTAAGAATGGAAGAGTCTGCCACAAGATTGAAATAAAGTATTTGAGATTGTATCTAGTGTTTTATTTTGAGTTAATATAAAAAACTACTACCTAACTAAAGGGAAAGAAAGTAGGATAGGGCCTACTGAAGATTTGAAGCTAGCTATACGTATATTGCTTCATAAAATAAATTGTCGTTTTTACTTGTTGCTAGAGGGCGCCATGAAAATTAAATGTTCGATTGGCGTCTCTATCTCCCTTTCCGCTTTCCGAATTAGAACATAATCGCTCACAGCGCTGACATCGATAATTGGCGTTCCGATTAAAATATCACGATAATGACAGCTGACAGCTGTCAACAATTCGGAACGCTCGTGAACGCGCTCACGGTACCCGCTCAACGTCAAAGCTTGCATATCATATTTATTTGTGTATATACCACACATTTCTTCTTCTTCTTTGGTTAGGTGGCGAAAATGCCACGTTAGTTTAAAGATAAGATGCGAGTCAAAACAAAACAGACGTCATCTATGACGGCGTCTATGGCGGCATCTATGGCGTATGACATGACGTCATCTATGACGATTCAAGACACAACGTTATCGTGCCCACGTGAATACGGTACGGCTGTTAGCGCGCTCAAATCAATTACAGCGTAACTCGGAATGCACCCAAAATGTACTCTGTGGGTGTCATACACCCTGACAGATACGCACGAAAATAGGGTATTACAGCCATTTTTGAAAAGTGTCTCAATTAGATTCTATAGTGCTAATGAACCACTAAAAAATTCATAAATTTTTTATTCAATCGTTAAGTGCCATAAAAATGCATTTAAATTTTGCATTTTCAAATTTCGCGCGTAATTTGACGAAAACGCTGGACGCAGTGGACGCCATATTGCTCTGTGGTTATGACGTCAGTTCACTATGTAAACAAACTGTTCACTATGTTTATAGATTAAAGGTACGCTGATAGTTTACAGTTAACACTCCTAAGTTTACATAGCCGTACGACGTAATAACATGGCGACTACTATCTAATGGTGTTATGAAACAGATTAAAAAAGCTGAATCCTTTAAATTGAATTTTAAAATTTAGTTTGCTATTTTATGAACTAAAACTAACGTTTTCCGACTGCTTTTTGCATAAGCTATCTCAATAATATATTTTTAGATTTTTTCTCATATATATAGAGTAAAACACCCTATTGTATTCGTATTTGTTTGTATACCATAGGCAATGTCAAGCGGCCATTGCTGTTTACATCTTGACTATTTGTGAAATGGTATGTGTGCCGGTGTATTGCAGGCACGTGAGATATTTCAGCTTTGTCTCTGTGATGCCTCTGGTGTTGTAGATGAGCTCAGGCCGTACGTACCTTCAGGAACTGTATCACTCACCTGAACGAACCGATCCATGAGCTCGGCCAGGTTGGTGTCTAGCGAGCTGACGTATAGCGAGAGGTAGGGCTCGAAGCAGGCGCCGATCAGGCCGATCCACGCGGAGCCTGACGGACCCGACACTTCCATGTTCAAGTCTGATGATGTAGCCTGCGGGAGATCAGATTACAAATGAAACACATAGTTGTTGCAATCTTATAAGCAGGATAGCCGGATATTGAAATAAGACTATCGGGCGGATTCGGGCATAGTTTTTGATAAGTGACGCGGGCGAATGACATTATGACTTATGAACTACTACTTCGAGGTGTAACATTATTTATTGATTGTAACCATATTGCAATATAAACTACAAAAAGTTTAATTGATTAAGAAAATATTGAATAAATAGCTTTTATTTTTTTCTTTAAAGTATCTTTATCTAGTTACAAAATATTTTTGTAATAAATTGAAAATCCGGACCTATCGGATATTAGCATGCTACTCAGTATCCGTCCGGATAGTGACAGTAGGGCGGATAGGCCAGGTCACTTGGTCAGGTCACCTGGGTGGGATATCGCGAACATAAAATGCTAGAAAAGAAGCACAAACTCACGTGTTTACTGTCGCTGTCGAATGCTGGCTTCTCAACGTTCACTTCTGCTGGCTCCGCGCCTAAATCTGTGCCTGTACACAAACAAACACTATTTCAGTAAAACACTTCTATTCGAATTCTTGTTTCTAATTGACGTTTTTTCCATTTAAACAAATATCAACTTTACGACGGAGTAACAAAAGTCGATATCAGAATGATATATATTAGTCAAAATGTCTAAATATTAAAGTTATTTCTCCAAAATGACATATTAGGAAAGTAAATTACAAAATATAATGGCACTAGGAGGATTTTTGCAATGGTGCGTAGCCGTAGCGCCCGTAGCCCACCAGAATGTGCACTAGTGTGTGTTCTCCGGAAACTGTTTACTTTTAATCGTGTATATCACCTGTGAATCTTTTATGCAGCAGCAGCTCAAAGTTGTAAGTCTTCTGAATGGCGTACAGTAGTAACTTGACGTCCACCTCGTTGCGCCGCGACGCCATCAGGTTGCCCAGCTCCGAGCGGGTTATCTGGTGACAACATAATATTAGAGAAAGATTTCATTGATCTACTAAATAAAAATCTGTAATTCACTAACAAGTAACGCACAGCCTGGGTCTAGAAGCATGAAATTTCACACAACAGTTCCTTAAATAAAATTATAACGAAAGTGAGCTCTAGGGATGGTAAATCCCATTGGGCACGCGCTTGCCCTCTAATAAGTTATTGAACTTCTAATGATGATCGTCTTTTTTATTTTCTACTAACTTATTGATCTTGTAATAATGATCACCTTTTTAAATAAATGAGCCTATTTTGAACTTTCTAGCATATTTTTCAGTTTAATTACCAGCAACCAGTAACTAAGCTAGGGCACCTGTAGCAAATGGCTTAGGTTAGAACTGTGAGCAATCAGAATTTCGTATACAGTATAATAAATGAAATAAAAATGACATTATAGAATATCTTTATCTTAGGGAAGCAAGATTTTAATTATTCAGATAGTTATACAATTTAATAAATATTATTTTAATTTGTCAAAAATGTTCATGAACAGAATAATACGCCCTGTCATTCAATAATTTAAAAAGCTCCATGTCATCATTCATCATTCCCCTGTCCATATCCCAATGTATCAGCGGTCGGCGCAGCATGTATTTTTCTTCCACACTTCTCTATCAGTCGTCATCTCGGTAGTCACCCCTTTTCTATCCACATCATCTGTCACACCGTGGGTTACCTCCCACTCCCTCGCAGAGAGGAGGCCGCAGTCACAGTAGCGAGAATGTTACAGGATGATTATTGATTACGTTACCTTGCAGAACTGCTGCGTGACTCTCTCGCTGAGCCTCCAGGGGGGAGGGAACAGGGTCGCGGTAGACTCCTCGAACGTGAGGAGGTGCCTCTTGAGCCACGCGTAGCGACGCTCCACGTGGGATATCCACGCGGATTCCTGTTCTGCTGAGAAAAGGTGCTGGTATTCCTGGGGAGGTAAGAATTATAGTTGATAAAGTTAGGAATATTTGCGGATGATACACTACAAGAGATGAAACGGTTATCCGGTAACGGTTATCCGAACGGATAATACATCAAATCCGGGGATTTAAGTAAAAAAAAATTATAGGGTGTTTATTAAGAAACTTACTCTAAAGAAAAATTAAACCGAAAGATGATGCCCAAGCAAGTACACCTAAACTTAGCAATTTTCGTACGAATATTTTGAATCTGTGATATCTTTTAAAGTATTCATTGAAATGATATGATGTCATGTAATATTTTAATCGAAACTAAATGCCCAATTTAAATAACATATTTTATTGTATAAGGATGAATAAAATACCGGTCTATATACATACATGTAGCTTCGGAGATAACAATTAATTTTTTATCAAATTCTGAAAGATAAAAGACGTGGTTAAGAAGTATGCTGTCGCCGACTACTTTTTTGTTGAAATTTTTAAGATGTACAATCCTGTAGAACATTAATTGTATGTATCTCTTACGGTTTACGCGGCACACGCCCGTAAAGCTGCCAGTCGGCATGATCTTTGCCGACATTGTCAGCAATGACCGTCATATTTCATCCAAGTTACACAAAACCATAACGAATTATACACCTAAACCTTCCTCGTGAATCATTCCGTACATTAGTGAAAACCGTTTGAAAATCCGTTCGGTGGTTTTTGAGTTTATCGTGCACAGACAGACGCGGCAGGCTACTTTGTTCTATAATATTTATGTATTTCGTAAGGTTATGGGAGTCGACTTTCGTGTGAACACTGTTTTCTTCTAGACTAACCAAGGGGTTTTGATGCGGGTTGGGCTATCATTTAGAGAATTTATTCCGGAAGTTTTATGCCTATAATACACTAGCTGTTGCCCTCGACTTCATCCGTGTCGTTGTGAAGATATCAAGTTTAATGGTGTTGAACGCTAACTATTTTTATATTTCAGTCAACGGAAAATGCCTATCACACTAAGCAACTTTTTTAAAGGCACTAATTATAAAAATATAAAGATTTTGTTATTTTTGTAAAACCTCTCTGTACCACCACATTTTTTGTTTTATTTTCAGGCTGTAGTTTAAAAAAAAAAAAAAAAAAAAAATTGTCAGAATATTGTTTTACAAGGTGTTACAAATTATAATATGATGTCCATAATATTCTGCTGTTTCCAGCGTACAAATATTGAAAATAATTTTAATGGATTAGAAGACAATGTCAAAATTAAACATTAACAAATGTCAAGAAAAAGGGAAAAAATAATTACCGTTACATGCACGCTCAGGAGTTATTAGTAATCATAATGTCACGAATGAAATACAATAATAAAGATAATAAAAAAGATATACAATGTCAAATAAATAATAAAATTCTATTCAATTCGCACAAATGTCAGTAGTCATCTAATTTAAATTTAGAAAGTTAGAAAGTTTATATAAACTATCAGGTGAACTTATTCAGATCCGGCCCTGTCGCAAAATCCGTTCTCAGCAAACGTCTACTAACTATTAACTCTTAAAATGTCGATTGCAGCCCATGTGTGCAAATAACAATAAAATTCTATTGTGTCGCAAATTGCGCGCGCGACGGGTTAATTACCCCCCAGCCAAATTTAAAGTTTGTAGTAAAAAAATTAAGGACTTTCATACAAACTTGCGAGAGCCATTAAACCTCCTTAATCTGGCCCTGTCGCAAAATCCGTTCTTAGCAGACGTCCACTAACTAAAACCTACCTTCCTGCCAACCTATATTTCACCCCCTTTAGGATTATTTTTGAGACAAAAAGTAACATATGTCTTACCCTTTTTTTTTGGGTGGGAAATCATCAAATGACTCCTCCCGCTCTGGGTGGAGCGGGAGGCGTGTCAGACTCTTACTGACTAAAACCCACCCGTGTTCCTTCTGTTGCCTGTGCAATGCCAGGGAGCCACGGTATTCCTTTCGGACTTTCCCGCAACCCCGGCAGGCAATGGTCTCATCGGACCCCTTCACTCGCTGACACTCTGAGGCGCGCGTGGAACACAATGCGCCATCGACCCGGACTTGGTCCTTACCGGACGGCGAGCTACCCATTGCTCACCGTCCACAAGCCCGCGCCTACGGTGGCCGGGAATCAGCAATTGATTCCCGACGCCCAGGGCGTCTCATCCTGGGGCGGCTAGGGGCGTGAGGGCGCGAAATTTGCCTCTCCCTCACGCGTTCCGCTTCCTACTTTGCGAGGATTACTGCTTCGCAGAAGGAGGTGACGGCCTCCCATGCCCTCTCGCTCCGTATAATACCATGGCCTGGACCAAGGCCGGACGCGAGAGATCCCCGCCACCGATCGCCTCCACGAGGACACGGCGGTGCTCTGCCCAAGCCGGGGCATACCTCCACCGTATGCTCCAACGTGTCCTCCGGGCGATCCACGCAGTGATGACACCCGGGCGTTTCCTCCCGCCTAATCTGAAACAGGTACCTCCCGAAACAGCCGTGTCCGGTGAGGACCTGCGTCAGGCGGAAGGTGAGGACGCCGTGGCGCCTCTCCAGCCACTCCTCAAAGAGGGGACTTATCGCCGCAATAGTGGCGTGCCCAGCACTGGGTTGCGACAATCGCACTCTCCATGACGCCATGAGATCCCGTCGGAGCTCTGTCCGCTGTGCCGCGATTTCTCGCGGCATCGGAGGCAAGCCCCGGCGTTTCGCCTCCTCGCGCCACTCCCAAATATGCGCGAGGACTTTTGCCTCCAGATCCCATGGCGGCAATCCGGCAAGAAGGCTCGCCGCCTCACCGGAGACCGTGTGGTATCCTCGGACCAGCCGGGTGGCCATGACCCTCTGGGACGCGTTCAACCGGCGGGCAGGCCGCCACCTCAACGAACGTGCCCACACCGGTGCCCCGTACAGGGCCATGGACCGCACGATCCCCGCGTATAGCCTCCGGCAGGAGGCGTTTGGAACCCCTAGATTGGCCAGGAGTTGCTTCAAGGCAGCCCCGGCCCGCTCCAGTCTGGGAGCCAAACGTCGGAAATGCTCCACGAAGTTCCACCGACTGTCGAGGACGAGTCCCAGGTACTTCATCGTCGACTCGACGCCGATGTGAACCCCTCCTACCGTTATTTGGGAACCCGACGGTGGCGCGTTCCAAGGACCATGAAAACACATGGCCTCGGACTTGTGCAAGGCCACCTCGAGTCCCAACTGCCGGATTCTGGCCACCATTGTCGCAACCCCGTGTGTCGCTAGTTCGGCCGCCGCCTGGTGTGACTTCCCCTGCGCCAGGACCAACGTGTCGTCAGCGTAACAGACGACGCTGACATATGTCTTACCCTAGGATGCGATTTATCTCCTTAACAAATTTTATCAAAATCCGTTCAGTGGTTTAGGCGTGAAAAGGTAACATACAGACAGACATTCTTGAACTCAAACCTCAGTTGGCCCGATATAGTTTTTTGACCCTAGTAATAAGAAATAGGATCGACTGGCATCAAAAAAAGCTTTTGTGAAAATTGGCCATTTTATTGCGGACTGTATTTTTTTTTTTCAAAATTTGTGAATGCAGATCAACATGTTTCAAAAAGTTAAGGACAGTCTCCTAAGACTGTTTTCTTGTAGCGACGACGGTTAATGCAAGTGCCCTTATTGCGCTATCTCAAAATACACCCTGGACATGTTATGATTGACTGTTTAGATCCATAAAGCTATAGCGTGATGATTATCTTTTAAAAGGTTAAATCCGTAAACATCTGCAATATTCTAACCTTTTGGCTAGCCTGTTTACAATTTTCGGTAAACTATAGAAGAATACGAACATAATGCAATATTGCTCATCCCCCATAGCGTATAGCGTGATAATATTTTTTTTAAAGTCTATTGTAACGTTTCTATTATTTGACTTATAGATTATTTATAACAATTTTCAAGGTAATCAAGCCGCATAGTAAAATCCTCCGCTGTAAAAATGAATAACCCTTTTCACCCCGTTAGGGGTAAATTTTCAAAAAACCCTGATATACGTTGTTATTTATTTTCAGTGTTTAGTATAAATACTGAGTTTCGAGTTAATCAGACCGCGCGTTAAAATTCTTCCATACAAACTTTGACAGCCCCCAATCGTCCTTTAGGGGGTAGTTTAGAAAAACAAAAAATGGCAAAGTTTATAATTTCTAGACATAAGTATTAGTGCCAAATTTCAAGTTTATTAACTCAAGGAATAAGATTTTACATACAAATAAAATCCCCCCTTTTCTCCCCCTTAAAGGTCAAATTTCCAAAAATCCTTTCTTAGCGGACGTCTATTAACTATAAACTACCTCCCTGCCAAATTTCATCTTTATACGTCAAGCGGTTTTCGATATTTCGTGATGAATGAGTGAGTGAGTGACCTTTCGCTTTTATATAAATTATATATTTAGATTAATTACAAACTAGCATAATAATAAATACAAATCTCGTTGTTTTGTCAAGTCGCTAGTATTTTATTTAAAAAAGCTGTCAAACCGTTGTAATTATTCTTGTTAAAGTTATCTGTCGATATAAAAATTGGCCCTATGGACCGGTTTTTTTATAGTAGCATTCACAGAATCTCACCTGCAGCTGCATATTGATGAACCACTTCAGCAGCTCAGTCTTGACTTTCGGCTCCAATATATCCACCACACCACAGGCTTCAGACAACGTGCGGTGGGATACGCCGCTTTTACTGCCTGCTGTAATGTACACTCTAATTGTATCGGCGTAGGGTTCACTGTTGTATGTCGTTTTAAAAGCATAAGGTGTTGTATTATTGCTTGCACATTTCTTTTCTATAAAGACGCTTTTATGAAAAAAGTTATTTAGTAAGTAGCAATGAACGCTTTACATTTAAGAGCGTTTATACCGAAAGTGGGCAACGTCGCAAATAGATGTCAAATATTTCGCTGTTTTATTGTATGGAAATAAGAAATATGGCTAACTAGTGAACTAGAATATTAATAATGATTCGCAATTTATAACACTGAATTTGCTGTTGTACGCGTTTTAGGTGTATAAAGCAGCCAAGTGCGATTCGAACTCGCCCATGAAGGGTTCCGTAGCAGCAAGTAACATAGTATAAAAGTTCTTGTAGTTCGTTGTAACTTTGATCGATGTTTTAATAAGTGTATTTTTGTTTTAATTAAGTTATTGATAAGTAAACATTATAATTAGGTACCTAAATGATGGGATTTAGATCTAACTACATGCGAGCCCATATAAGCTGAAATTAAATGTTTATTTTTATATTTGAGTTGATTGAATGAAAGGTAAATGACGGTTTACGATTTATGACGTATTAAAAAAAACTACTTACTAGATCTCGTTAAAACCAATTTTCGGTGGTAGTTTACATGGTAATGTACATCCAATTTTTTTTTTTTAGTTTTATCATTCTTTTATTTTAGAAGTTACAGGGAGGGGGACACACATTTTACCACTTTGGAAGTCTCACCAGTGAGAGCCTCTTTGAAGTCGGCTAGTATCTAACTGGAAGTCTCACCAGTGAGAGCCTCTTTGAAGTCGGCTAGTATCTAAGTGGAAGTCTCACCAGTGAAAGCCTCTTCGAAGTCGGCTAGTATCTAATTGGAAGTCTCACCAGTGAGAGCCTCTTTGAAGGCGGCTAGCATCTAATTGGAAGTCTCACCAGTGAGAGCCTCTTTGAAGTCGGCTAGTATCTAAGTGGAAGTCTCACCAGTGAGAGCCTCTTTGAAGTCGGCTAGTATCTAAGTGGAAGTCTCACCAGTGAGAGCCTCTTCGAAGTCGGCTAGTATCTAATTGGAAGTCTCACCAGTGTGAGCCTCTTTGAAGGCGGCTAGTATCTAATTGGAAGTCTCACCAGTGAGAGCCTCTTTGAAGTCGGCTAGTATCTAATTGGAAGTCTCACCAGTGAGAGCCTCTTTGAAGTCGGCTAGTATCTAAGTGGAAGTCTCACCAGTGAAAGCCTCTTTGAAGTCGGCTAGTATCTAAGTGGAAGTCTCACCAGTGAGAGCCGCTTTGAAGTCGGCTAGTATCTAAGTGGAAGTCTCACCAGTGAAAGCCTCTTTGAAGTCGGCTGTATCTAAGTGGAAGTCTCACCAGTGAGAGCCTCTTTGAAGTCGGCTAGTATCTAAGTGGAAGTCTCACCAGTGAAAGCCTCTTTGAAGTCGGCTAGTATCTGCGTGGCTAGCTGTTGTCTGATGGACGTCACCTGGTCTCGGAGGGTGGACAGTTCTCTGATCTCACGGTAGCATTCGAAGTGTTGTAGAACCTGTAACAGACATTAATCATTGAAAATTTTGATTAATTTGCTGGCTAAGGCCGGGCGCGCACTAGCGGGGTACGGCTACAATTTTTAGGTTATTTAAATGTTTTACAAACGGTTTATTGCGTATCCGTGCCTAGTGCAATCCACGACGACGCGCCCCACTCCACTCCGCTCCGTACTAAAGTACAGCTTACAGTACAGTAATCGCGGAGTGGGGTGCGTCGTCGGGGATTGCACTATCTGTACAATACAAAGACTTGCCGAGTAAAATAAAATAACAACAGTCTCCGCAATTATTTGAGATGCTGTGACTGGCTGACTGAAATAACAACAGCCTCGGTAAACATCATCTGATTGAGTACTTGTCAGTTTATTTTTGTGTTGATAATAACCCTTTCACACCGGGTCATAATATTGGCTGCGTTCCGAGTTAGGCTGTAATCGATTTGAGTGTGCTAATACCCGTACTGAATTAGCGTGAGCGCGATAACGATGTTCCGTGAATCGTCATAGATGACGTCATGGCATGCGCCATCTTGCGGTAACGCCAACCATGCCTTTTAGGGTGCATTCCGAGTTACGCTGTAATTGATTTGAGCGTGCTAACACCCGTATCGAAGTCACCGCGTAGTCCTCACAGACCTTCAACACAACAAACATCTGCTGTGAACGATTATGTTGTAATTCGGAAAGCGTACTTAGTAATATCACAGTTAGCGCTGTCAAAAATGACAGTTTGTGTTTTGTACATATCTTACTAACGTGGCATTTTCTAGTACTCAAACCTCAGTTGGTCTAATAGTTTTTTTATCCTTATAAGAAACAGGATCAATTCGTATTTACATAATAGGTCCCAGTGTGTAGATGTTCTGTGTCTTGTGTAGTGTGTATCTTCTGGGCTACCAGTTCAGTTGGACCCAGTAAGGTATACCTCAAGGCTCAATACTGGGTCCATTCTTGTTCTTAGTGTATATCAATGACTTACCATTCTATTTAACGGGTATCTTTGAATTTGAACTTTTTGCAGATGATACTTCTCTTATTTTTAAAGTAGACAGGTATAGACAAGATTTTGACGATGTAAAACGTGCACTGTCAATGGTTACGGATTGGTTTACGACAAATAACCAATGCCAAGTACCAGTACTCAATGCCAAGAAAATGAAATGTGTAAGGTTTGCCCTTTCAAATGTTAGAAATCTAGGACCCAACATCGTCTTAGATAAAGAGGTGCTTGAAACTGTAAACTCGGCAGTTTTTCTGGGCATAATAGTAGATGCCAAACTTCAGTGGAGCCAACATATATCGAGCCTAGCGGGAAGGCTCAGTTCGGCCGCCTACGCCGTCAGGAAAGTAAGACAATACACTGACGTTGATATAGCTCGGTTAGTCTATTTTAGTTAATTTCATAGCGTTATGTACTTACCTGTACCTTCGATTAATAATAGCACTGGATATCGGGTCGGCACAAAAAATACGTCTCGGTAAATATAAGCGCACTTGAGACGTGAGCTTTTATTTTGTTTAGTTCGCTTGAAACACAGCCAATGTAAACACGTCTCACAATGCCGCAGTGTGAATATAAAAGTTGTAAAAATAATCCCCGAAAAAGCAATATAGCGGCCGGAGTATCCTACTTTCAGTAAGTACATGAAACTATTTTAAGCTATAAACGAACAAATAATATCATTTTTTTAACAAAATTACCGATTTTAAACCACCGCTACAAATGTTTGGCCAAGGCTCGCCAACATACGCACAAACTTTTGTTCAACATAACAGTAGATGCATGAAGTAGATTTATATTGTAATAATTTTATAAAATTTGACACCAGAACTTCAAAATTTGTTAATGCTACTTTTGTGTCTGTTTGTTGGACTCTCATTGGATACTTAGCTTTCCTTTTTTATCTTAGCTTTCCTAGCAATCCATTTACGTGTGCAGAATGGATCTCGATTGTCGCCAGAGACAGAAGAGATGACTTTTATAAGCCAGCTAGGAATTCTGTTGTTCGGATCACTTTGATATATCGGATATATCCGGAAATACTATACTAACCGACGTCGATTGGTTAAAACAGCAGTTAAACAAACATACAAACCCACAGACTCACACCCTCACAAACTTTCGCTTTTATAATATTAGTGTGATAACTTCTAAATCGCGTACATAAGTAGATGCACTCATTTTTTTATATGTGTTGATTAAAATGAGTCAACCCACAAACAATTAATAGCAATGTCTTTTGTAGTTATTATAAAAAAGACTTTTTATTTTCAATTAACATTTTTTTTGTAAGTAGGTACTTAAATATTTTGCAAGGTTTATAATGAAACCTTAACACTCAAGCAAAAAGATTAATTACGATTGCAATATATTTGTTTTGATTGCAAATGATTTATTTATTATATATTTATTTATGTATAATAAAAAATATAATGCAAAATCAGATATTTTTAATTATACTTTGTTTTAAGAATATTAATAATTATTATAAATGAACATTATGAAATTTTAGGACTTAAAACTTTTATTGAAAATGGTTTTATGTCTTTTGTATAGTATTGATTGTAATATTTATGACAAACAGCTTTAGGACATATTATATTTAGGGATTTCAATTTTATGGCATGTGATATTAAGTTCGGGTAAGTTATCATTCGGACAAATGATGATTAGGACAAAAAAGTTATGGCACTTTAAATTATGGATAAAAAAGTTAGGTGACAAAATAGAGAACCTCGAAAAGTGCTGATTCTCAGCCTAGTTTGAATAAATGACTTTTGAATTGTGAATTGGCATCAAATAAAGCTTTTGTGAAAACTGCCCAATTTGGCTGTATTTTTTTCATATTCTGAATGCAAATCAAAATATCTTAAAAAGTTAAGCACATTCTCATTTCCTATGACCGTTTTCTTGTAGCGACAAAGGTTAAGGGACCTGCCCCTACTGCCCCATCTCAATAATCCACCCTGAAAGTATATTAATTGGTAAGCCTATTAATAAATAAATGTATAAAGGTGTACCTCCATAATAGCCTGCATAGGCAGCACTATCTCCTTGTACTGCCGACTCTGCGTCATGTTCCGCAGGGTATCCACTCCCCCCACCAGCATATGCAGGTGGTTTAGAGCCGTGATGGCAGCTGTTAGGTTTGACTTGGCACAATCCAGCTGTTTGATCTCTGATGTTATCTCACGGACCATACTCTCACTGCGTTCAGCTTTCTTGTTTATGTCTGCCACCTGGAAAAATAGTGAAAGTAAAGAATGGGCAGATTGTTGAGCCACTTCTTGTCGCCAGTTCCAACACTAGGAAGTGGTGGAGAGTAGGCGATTTGGTGACTGTTTTAAGTAATTTTAATTTTAAATGTGTTGATTCTCAGCTTAATTTGAATAAATGATTATTAATTTAAAAATAAATTAATATCATGCTATTATTCTCTGAGGGTGAGAGGTGAGTAGTTTAAAATATAAAAGTTAAGTTAGTAGTTAGTTAACATTTAAAATTGTAGTAATACAATTAGAGGGATTGGTACTGTTACTCCTTAAAATACAGGCTATTTCATAGCCTAGCAAGGAGATCGGCACCTCACCCACATGATTGCCAGAGATGTTATACTACCCACTTTGTGAAAACTTTTACATGAACTACAATCTGTTTTATATCAATAAAGATTATATTATAATATAGTTTATCTTTATTGTTAAATTCTAATTATTTCACAGTCCCACTTAAAATGAGGTGAGCCAATTGCCATTATTAATTTATTAGGAACACCAGCTACATATTTATTTACAATACATTTTCCATAAGATCAAGGCACAAATACTAACTCCAGGCTGTTGATAAATTCCAATTAGTGAAGCCTAATAACATCATGGTTGGGCCATAGAATTAAACCCAGGACCCCATAATAGAATTTGAGACGTTTGCCTAAATTAAAAACGAAACTAGCTTATAAATTACATTGAAAACTTTACCTGTAACGCGAGTTCCCCAATACACCTCTGTGCATCAACCAGAGCCTTCTGTCCCGCGTCCCTCTGCTCAGCCTGCGCCCTCACAAGCCTCCGTATGTCATGCTCTACACCTGCCAGGTGGAACTCACAGCGAGCCGCCGCACTCTCCACTCCAGAGAGAGACTGTTCCGTAGGGAAGACTCGGTTGATGTATGCTACCGCATCAAACTGTGAAATATGAAGTTTGTTGTTGTTTTTATAAAGTTATTGATAGTTCCAAGTCTTCATTTTTAAATTAAAATGATATTTAATGAGCTATTGTGAAGGCACTGTAATATTTTAAAATTTTAAATAGTTGATGTCGAAAATTCAATAGTCAAAACGACGCGCTTAATACGAAATTCATCTAGTTTATATCGATTGCTCTCACGCGTAGTAGTACGAAATTAAATTTAGATTCAAACAAAAGCAGTAAACAAACAAGAACTATGAGCAAAATAAAGAAAAGTCCGACTCACTTCTGCACTATCAAACTGTTCGGTTCCTCCCATCATTTCCTCAATCCGGCTCATCACAGAGCTCGGAAAGTTGATCTGTACCTCCGGCCCACTATCTTTGTCATCTAATAAATCGTTAGAATCCATATTTTTTGCAGTTTCTAGTACACTTTTTGAGGAAAATAAAAATCACAACTTCACCAGCCCGCAGGCTCGGTAGTCGGTTGGTTGACGTTGACGTTGATGAAACGTCACTGTTGTGTGTGACGTTTACGGTTCAGTGCACAGAGCACTGACTTGTGACCATGGAATTAGTTTGTACTATGTCGTCGTCGTCGTATCGGCCTAGGCATCCAATTGGATGCCAGCTTTTAATGAACAGCCTAGGCTTCCAATTAGCTGGCTAATTTAACCAGATGACTGTGACATATATATATCAATGAGAGTTTCTTGATTTTCTGGGTATGCGCGGGAGCGGGGCGGAATCGTTTTGGTTTACTACGTCTCGGTGAAAACATCTAGTGCCCGCTCGGTGTTTACAGAGACACGTCACGTCACTGCCACCGCTGTTCTAGGAAGCCGTAGCTTTTACAGGTACAGGTTTTTTTTATTGACTTTATGATTTATAAATTATGTCACTGTGTTTTTCAATACTAGCAACATTTTACGAAAACTCAAAAAGTGACGTTTCGTTTCCATTGTTTGATCAGTTACTGTCAAAATTAAATTGTCAGATATTTACGAAAATTAACTTTCTTCGTACCGGGCCGAACTGCAGAATTTTTTTAAAGTTTTTTTCCAGTTGTATGGAACATTACGTCTTTTACAACTTTATTTTATAATTCAATAATCGGTCAGTGGGTCGTCTTAGGGGCGGAATCGCGAGCTAGTGGAAACGTACACAGCAATTAACTCCACCGTCAACGTCAAGTGAGTGGAAATACCGTGCAAGATCGCTCGGTAGCTTTGTTTTTTCAGTTATTTGAACGCGCTCGGGGCGTGTTGCCGTCGCGTGTTCAGCCGCAATGAACTCCGCGCAAACCCCGCCGTAATAATAAGTCTCAGTGTTCGTTTTTCTGTCAGTTTTGTATACACAAACACCAGTGTTAGTGAAGTGATTAACAATGGCTCGTCTCACTGAAGAAATGGTGATCGCGCGATCCAAACAATCGGACCTCAGCGCGATAAAGAAGCTGAATTGCTGGTAAGTACTACATGACTCGGGGCTCGTAATCATACTGGCCGCAGACAAAGAACGTTCAAAAACTAAAATCTTCAACGGCCTAGTCCCGGCGTCCGCTCGCCGTGGTTTGTCGTAATGTGAAATCGCAGGCAGTGCAGTGCACGGAGGCGGAACGTTAACGTATTGGTTTGAGTTAATGTGCTACAGTTCATGGTCTTAAGGTTTTATCATCATTTCAATAATGCTGGCTGAACATTCATTGCCTGGGTCTTTCACTTTTATGAATGTAACATGTCCATAGAGCATATAAGATTATGTTCATTTTTTATGATTCAAGTTAATGAACCATTTTAGGAGAATTAACTGTGAGAAAACTATTTATTATGTTTACTATGAGCTACAGCAGTGTTAAAACTCATTTGTAGTCAGATTGTTTGAGAAAAGAGTTTTAATACTTCAGACTTATTTATGGTCTCGTCATAAGCATGATAATTGGCTCGACATCTTTTGGGCTCCACAAAAACTTATTATAGTTTTAGGAAACTGCAGTAAAAAAATTGTAACAAAGATGAGGTCAAAGATCAAATGACTGTGGTGGATTAATCTGTTTGATTCTGTTATCAGTAACACCATTAAATTATACTATCAACTGATGTCTTATCTATTGTTATTCTTGGCCAGTCCTAGCCAAGTTGCCTACAACTTATTTAATGTGACATATTTTCTAAAATACTATTATTGTTACAAAAAAAAAGGTAAAATGAATCACATAGGCCATGTAGTCTGTGTGGTGGTATATCGCATCAATATGCTGAAATAGGAGCCTTTCTGGCCTCGCACAGTTATATATTACTACATTTTTGTTTAAAAAAAAAAAGATAATTATTTAGTTTTAAATATTATTTTTTAGGGTTTTGTAGTCAACAAGGAATCCTTATAGCTTCGCCGTGTCCGTCCGTCTGTCTGTGACTTAGTACTAGACAGCTGTAATTTGGCATGGGTGTACTATATTAATTACTCCAACAAAGTGGTCATATAAAATCATAAAAACTAATTTTTATTATGGTATCTAGAAAAATAAAACATCCCTACTTCACATGTAGGGTAAAGTGAGAATGCTTTTTTTTTCTCGTCTTTCTCGTGTTGTGGGGTGTATTTAGGAAGTTCGAAACATTTTGTATTGTGTACATGTCACATGTAAAAAAAAATCAATTCAGGGATTGATACGCAAAATATTAAGCTTTAAAATGCAAATTTTTGTTAGTTAAGTGTGTGTTACCCTTGCAAACTAAATGGTTGTTTTTGGATATGTGAAAAAAATCACAGTAGTAGTATAATAATATACAGGCTGGATTTTTTAGATGGGGCAGCAAGGACAGGTATCTTAACTGTTGTCGCTACAATAAAATAGTCTTAGGAGACTGTCCTTAACTTTTTGAGTCATTCTGATCTGTGTTCACAAATTTTGAAAAAAAAAAAAAAACAGTCATCAAGAAAATGGGAATTTTTCACAAAAACTTTTATTAATGCCAGTCGATCCTGTGATCTTATAAGGATCAAAAAACTCTTTAGGACCAATTGAGGTTTGAGTACTAGAATAGTCAGAAATCGCAAACTCTTTCTTTCTTTTTAAACCTAGTTTCTGGTTAAAATCTTATTTGAAAGAAAACTGATTATTTTCATTTATTGGCGTTTTTTTTTTTTTTGGGTGGTAAATTATCTAATAGCTTCTCCCGCTCTGAGCGGAGCGGGAGGGCGTGTCAGACTCTTACAGACTAAAACCCACCCGTGTTGCTTCAGTTGCCTGCTGTACGTTGCCAGGGGCCACGGTATCGCTTACGGACTTTCCCGCAACCCCGACAGGCATCGGTCCTATCGGACCCCGCCAGTTGTGCTGACATCTCTTTGAGGCGCGCGTGGAACACAACGCGCCGTCGACCCGGGCTTGGTCCTTATCGACGGCGACGTAGTTACCGTCCGATGCGACCACCGGCGAATCACCTCATATGCTCACCGTCCGCAAGCCCGCGCCTAAGGTGGCCGGGAATCGGCCTTTGATTGACGCGCACACACCGGTGCCCCGTAAAGGGCCATGGACCGCACGATCCCCGCGTAGAGCCTCCGGTAGGAGGCGTTTGGACCACCTAGATTGGGCAGGAGCCTTTCAAGGCAGCCCCGGCCCGCTCCAGTCTATTAGCCAAACGTCGGAAACGCTCCACGAAGTTCCACTGGCTGTCGGTCGAGGATGAGTCCTAAGTACGTCATCGTCGACTCGACGCCGTTGTGAACTCCTCTTACCGTTATTTGGGAGCCCGGGTGGCGCGTTCCGAGGACCATGAAAACACATAGCCTCGGACTTGTGCAGGGCCACCTCGAGTCCCAATTGCCGGATTCTGTTGAAGATTGTCGCAACCTCGTGTGTCGCTTGTTCTGCCGCCGCCTGTTGCGTTCTCCCCTGCGCCAGGACCAACGTGTTGTCAGCGTAACGACGCCGCTAGGGAGGTCGGCGTGCAGCACCCAGTCGTATCCGATGTCCCACAGATGCGGCCCCAGGACTGATCCCTGTGGGACGCATCACGACATCTCTCACCGGTTCCATTCTACTTGGTGACAGGGGTAGATGACGGCCCTGTCCGTCAAATAGGCCTCGACCACACGACAGAGGTAAGTCGGCATCCGGATATACCGGAGTGCCTCCCTGATGCATCTCCAGGGCAGGGTATTGAAGGCATTGGCGATTTCTAGAGACATCGCCAAGACGATTCCACCCCGAGCCACAGCATCCGCTGTCGTGAGGGCCTGCACGCGCATGATGGCGTCCACCGTAGAGCGCCCCCTGTGGAAACCAAAATGCCTCTCCGCCAAATCCGGGCCCACCCGCACGAGCCTTCTGACGAGTCGGTCTGCAATGACTTTAAAAGAGCTTGCCCACCTCGTGGAGCAGCATGATGGGCTGATAAGTGGACGGAGAGTCCGCAGGGCGCACCATCTTGTATGGGCGTCCCCACGGGTCCCTGTTCAGAATCTCCAGCCACTCCTCGCGGGCCAGACCCCTGGCCCGCAGGATCTCAGCTTGGAGGGTGGTCTTCACCGCTCTGTACCCCTTGTACAGCTCCGCCTGAATGGCTTCAGTATCCGAAGGGTGAATACGGAGCCTGCTGTGCCTGGTGTACCGGCGTCACGCAGCAACGCACGCATTGCGCAGTGTCGTCAGCTGTTACCAGTACACTTGGCGCGAGGCACGTCCGAGCTGGACCCGGGGCATTGCCACGTCACATATATTTCGGACATGGCCTCCCGGAAGCTCTCCGCCTCGTCGTTGATGTCAGCAGGCCTGTCCGGTGATGACACCCAGGCCTGCACGATTGAGGCTTCCAGGAGGAGCTCCCGGTCCAGCTGCTTCAGCGCCCACCGCGGACCACTCGGGGCTGTCGGACCGGCGCGCTTTAGGTCTGGGCAGAGACGTCAAACCGCATGTACCGGTGATCAGAATAGGTCTCCACCTCCTCCATGACGCGCCAGTCAACGCGGCGACAGAGCGGGGCTGGCGAACGAGATGTCCACCACTGATTCACCCCGCATCCGCACACAGGGACAGAACCCCAGTTTGGAACGACCGGGCCTGTCCAGACCCCAGTCCTCCACCATCCTGCCCCGTGTGTCCGTCGAATTCCGGGAACCCCAAGCCACATTCTTGGCATTGAAGTCCCCGAGGACGAGCACTGGGAGGGAACAGAACCCGACGACGACGACTCTCAACTCCGCAAAGGAGTTGTGGAAGTCGGCAAGAGTTCAGCTCGGGGAGAAGTATACCCCTACCACGACAATCTCCCCGAACCGTGCTGCAACGCAACCCCGTCCTCTCTTAACAGCCGCGAGGGACGGAGGTCTTTGTCAGTCTCAGGTGTTATTCTCCTGTTTTTTAGGATTCCGTACCCAAAGGGTGAAACGGGAACCTATTACTAAGACTCTGCTGTCTGTCGGTCTGTCCTTCTGTTACCCAGGCTGTATCTCATGAACTGTGATAGTTAGACAGTTGAAATTTTCACAGTAGTGTTGTTCACAGTGTATTTCTATGTATGACTAATTACTAGCCTTATCAATAAAACATGATATTCACTGAAGTCATTCTAGAGAAACATGCATCATCATCAACCACACTACTGATTACCATAAGATAACTGCAGCAATCATTGATTAAAAGTGCCCTTATAGGACCCTGTGGAAGTGTCACTCAGTATCCACAACAGCAGCAAGAGGACAGGTCTCAAACAATAAGTAGCTTGTTAACCTATAAATTATTTAAGTATTTCAATGAAAATATTTATTTCCGATCATAAAAAAAACAATACCGAAAACCAACAACCATTATTATTGTACTTAACGTTAAACAAACGAATAAGTGACTTATGATGACTTAATAAGGATTATTATTATTATTGTCACATCTCTGGGCTGAGCTTAAATGCAATACAACAACCCTTTGGATGAAGACACAGTGCCCATCATCTTCACTTTCCCATTGGATGAAGACACAGTGCCCATCATCTTCACTTTTAGAATGGCAGTCCTAAAAGTCCCATGTTGTTCAGGGCAAGCCCTCAAACGGGCATAAATCCAGATACTGGGCTGCTACTGAGAAATTCTTGATGAAAGAACCCTGTATTGATTGGCCCAACATGGAAATATAACCCAGGACTCCAAGCTGAGCAGTTACCCTTTTGAACACTAGATCACACACATAAACTGTCATTTATGTTGATAAGATTATTAAAATTGAATGAATGAATCCCTACTTATCTAAATCTAACAGACAGATAAACTATTTAAACTTATCTTTGCACTCAGAATCACAGTTACCACAAGATAATATTGTGATCATTCTGATCATCTCGTAATGAGACAGTGATGTTGATACATAGACATTCGAGTTATATCTGTCATGTAATGTGTCACTTCCTGTCCAATGATATGCAAGGAGGATTATCTTACTTGTCTGTGGTCAGCAGCTTCCTGAATTATAGAATATACTAGCTGTTGCCCGCGACTTCGTCCGCGTGGTTATGAAGATATCAAGTTTAATGATGTTTAACGTTAACTATTTTTATATTTCAATCAACAGAAAATACCTATCTCACTAAGCAACTTTTTTAAAGGCACCAATTATTTAAAAAATAGATTTTGTTATTTTGTAAAACCTCTGTACACCACATTTTTGGTTTTATTTTCAGGCTGCAGTATATTAAACTGACCGTGAGAGAAGCAATCGGTTCTTAGATCTATGCCAGCTACTTTTATCATTTGGCCCTGTGCCTTATTAATAGTTAGACCTCTTTAATCCTTCCCTGCCGCAAACTCCGTTCTTAGCAAACGTCTACTATAGTCACGGCCCCAGTGACATCAAAATCAGGGAAAGTCGATGCCTTCAAGCCCAAATTTGGTTTAAAAAAAAAGTATAGTTACATCCTGAAGTCTCTAGAAAAACCGAGATACGCGTCATACTTTTATAATTATTGCAAAATAGTTGTAAAATCGGCTCTTATTTGGTTTTTGAAAGTTATTTTTTATTGGATTTGGACTAAAAATCAGGGAGACTTTGTTAATAACAACAATAGCCACAAAATACCCGATTTTTATTAAATTCGAACGTCTTTAAGATACTTTTCACTCACTTTTTCAAGGTTTCAGGGCCAAAAATAAACAATAATATTCTTTTGGATTTTTTAAATCATTAATCCCTGTGTAAAATTATCTTCTGAACAACTTTTACTAGAAACATTTTTTTGTAAAACCAATGCTTTTTTAAATAACTTTCAAAAACCAAAAAAAGAGCCGTTTTTACAACTATTTTGCAAAATAAAAGTATGACGCGTATCTCGGTGTTTCTAGAGACTTCAGGATGTAACTATACATATTTTTTTCTTAATTTTGAAGCAAATTGCGGCTTGATGGTATCGACCACCACTCCCATTTCCCTGGGGCCGTGACTATAACTATTAATTACTTCCCTGCCAAATTTCATCTTTATACGTCAAGCGGTTTTCGATATTTCGTGATGAATGAGTGAGTGAGTGACCTTTCGCTTTTATATGTAGAGATTTTCCATAGATATCCGTGATATTTTCCTTAAAATGTTTGACACACAGACTAAGTTAGCTTGGTTTGACAGGAACTAGAGATTTCAACATGTTTTGTTGTGAATGTTTAGCCAGTGAAAACGCAGAGTAAGTGCAACGTAAATAATTTCAAAGCAAATTAGCTTTTTTTAAATAAGGATAAACTATTTTTGTATTTTATATCTCTGACATTCGAGTTCAGATAATTACTTATGTCACTTTCCCTGTACCTATAATAATAATAACATTGCTAGACAGAGATAGCTACTACCTCACGCTGATGTTCCTGTGCAAAATCACACCATGCAATGCTCCCAAAACAGTATTGGTTTCATGAGGTGCGAACCCTCTCCCCCCATCCCCTCATACTCATTTAACCACGAACACTACCGCTTGGTCGTCGTCCGTACCCGGCTGTAACTATGGTACATCGGGTTTCAGAAAAGTCGTCTAATTCACTCATACTGTGTGACATTGTCTTGTCTGTGTGACAGGGTTGGGCAGAGGTGTACCTGTAGTAGGTTACACCCACATTTCGCCAGTTATGTTTAAGTCCCATGTAGTAGGGGGCGAGCCTATTGCCATCAACCGGGCATAAATCCAGAGTAGACCCCCAGACTCCGGGCTGCTACTGAGAAATTCCAGATAGAAAAACCCAATAACGCTGCCCGACCCGATCTCTAAAACTCGATGTGTCATATTAATGCCATATAGTGTAGTTTACGATCACACACGTTTTTCCTACAAGAACAGATGTGACGGTTCACCAGTGACTAGTGACTGAACAAAAGAACACAGGTTGTAGTGTATTCTTTCCCACACTTTTGTGATGCGAAGGAAACTGTCTACTTGAGTTTACTGCTTGCATGCCGTAAAAAAATGAAGCACCATACTATCTATCTATAGTTTAGAGTAGACTATTGAAGTTATCAATCCCAGTGACTTTATAATTAGCACAATATCACGTTGATGCATACTAAATAATACTACCTCACATAGTTATACAGAGTGCTAACATTCTTAAAATGGCAGCAAACCAACAGGTTGAACTTATGTAAATGATGAAGATACCTACTTGTTCTTTTCTGTTTTTTTTCAACTTTTTCATTATGTGAATTTACATCGTGGTCGTGGGTAGAGGAAATAATTCATAGTTAGGTAAATTGTAGCACACGTGTAGTGTGTAGATCAACATAATGGCTTGATCCGGCTTATGTGCTACGTGGGAGGCATTTTGATATAGCCCGTATGGCCGTCCTCCCTCCAGAAATCGTCACGTAAGGAAAAAGCGTTTTGCCCCCTTCATGCGACTTTCTTTCTCTCTTTTTCTCTCTGTCTTTTTCTATTATGTACGAGTGTGTGTGTGACGCGACACCGCACTATGGGACCAAACAGTATTTTCCATCTCAAAAATGGTTTTGTCGAAAGTCGTAAATCCATAGATTGTTTTATGGTTTTATACTCTCAAAAGATGGAACTTACGAATAAATTACAAAATATAAAAAAAATATAAAGTTTTACGTTTATAAAATGAACCTCAAACATTGGGCATAAATATTTTCATGCCAATTAAATTACCGTTAAGGGAGTTCAACACATAATTATTCGAAAGTGTTTTTTTTTGAAAACTGCTATTATATTTGAAAGAATCTTCCCATGGCAATTTTGTTTGGGGTGGTCACCTTAACCACAAGTATGATAAACTATATTGCTGCGGAAGTTCTATTTATCTGTTGTGGTAAATAATTACAATCAGTACTGATTACACTATTTCGATGAGAACTGTTATAATCAATTGTACCATGGTTTTTGCACAAGGCACTAAAATATTAGTCCTTTAAATACCCGTGTATGTTCAGCATACGATTCATCAAAGTGTTCAGATACTTCTTTTCAATAACAATTAACGCATAAAAAACATTATTATCTAACAATGAGTGAATTCGTTTGTGTTCGACGCGATCTTTGTGATCAAATAATAAAAGGGAAAAATATTTATTGGAAAATTTTCAACTATCGGAAACTGACGTTAATACTGTACTGAGAGTATTCAAAAAAATCTAACATCGAGTTGCAACCAGAAATGGACCAAAGCTCAAAGAAAGCCGGACCGGTTCGAGAGCCTATACTCAAATTGGTTAAATGGTGAGTTTAAAGTATCATTGAATTCTTGCAGTACCTCAACCACTGTAAATTCTGGTTTGAATACTTCTGGTGAACGTGGAAGACCAACAAAACAATATGACGAGTGCTCGGAAAACACAAAGAAACGAAAAAATATGGAGCTGGTCCAGGAGTATGGAATGGGACATGTCCGTAACGCATATGTGCAAGGTTTAAGATCCATGGGGGAAAATGACGAAGCGTCGATTGTGACTATTATCAGAAATAAGGAAAAAGAAGAGAAAAAAGTTATTCTACAAAACATACTCAATCCAGATAACGCATTTTCCTTTACAAAAGAGGAAGCATTGAGTATATGCATTGAAACTGATTTAACCAAAGCACAATATGCGTACCTAAGAAAAAGGCTCGTTGATAAGAATTTAAGTTCTGTATTGCCTTCGTATCAAACACTAAGTGAAGCAAAAAAGGCTTGCTATCCGCCTGCATCCAGCATTACGGTGACAAATATAAGCGCAAAAATCAACCTGCAAGATTTCTTAGACCATACAGTCTGCCGTATTATAAGGATAAAGTCAGGATCGACTTACAATCGTCTCAAGCTTTTCACTAAATGGGGATGTGATGGATCCTCCGGGCAAAGTGAGTATAAACAAACTCTACCGGAAGAAAACGAACAAATATCGGACGCTAATTTGTTTATAGTGTCCCTTGTACCACTGCGACTAGTAGACGAAGAAACTTCTACGGTCATATGGAAAAACCCTACTTCTCATCTGTTAGATATTGCAGACCAATTTCATTAGAATTTGCAAAAGAAACTCCCGAAAAAACTACAGCGGTTGTCAGTGAAATTGAAGCCAAAATTAATCAATTGATTCCAACTCTTGTGTCAATAGAAGACAAAGTCATCGAAGTTAAACATCAACTGTTTATGACAATGATTGATGGGAAAGTTGCTCAAGTGTTGACAAACACATCATCCAGTGCTACCTGCACTGTTTGTGGAGCAACTCCCAGACAAATGAATGATCTTTTAAAAGTTACAACGAGAGTTGAAAATGAAAATGCGTTTAAATACGGATTGTCGACGCTACACGCATGGATAAGATTTATGGAAATGATCCTCCATATTTCTTACAATAAGCAACTTAAAAAAGACAAGAAAAAAATTGTCCAAACACGTTTCCGAGAAGTGCTTGGCTTGCATATTGATAAACCACGTCAAGGTTCCGGTAATAGCAATGACGGTAATACGGCAAGGAGATTTTTCCAAAATTACCAATGTTCTGCAGAGATAACCGGAATTGATGAAGAATTAATCAAGAGACTATATGTAATTCTTCAAACTATGTCATCGGGATTTCCTATAAACGCAGAAAAATTTGGTCAGTATACATTGGTAACCGCGCAATTATAATAATATGTAAGCAAATATAACTGGTACTACATGCCATCTTCGGTCCATAAAGTACTTATACATGGTGCTAAAATAATAGAGCATTATGCAGTTTTGCCTATAGGACAATTATCCGAAGATGCCCAGGAAGCTCGAAATAAAGATTATAAGAAATATAGGTTACATCACGCTAGGAAGTGTTCCAGATCAGCAACAAACGAAGACGTTCTGCATATTTTGTTATATACATCTGATCTTTATATATCTAGCTTAAATAAACCAAGTTTTCTAATATCCAAAGAATTATTTGACGAAGCTAAAGAATTGTTGGAAATAGAAAGTGATGAGTAGGATAAGTTTAAGTAATATTTTTTTTTTGTCATGTAACTGTTTGTTTAATAATAATAATTTAGTTTTAAACTTATTTTAAGCATAAGTGTAACTTTTATTGCTATTTTAATATAACTGTATGATTTTTTGTATGAAATTTCGTATAACTTTATCTTTGTCATTTTTTTTCGGAAAAAATATTTTTTTTAGAATGATGATGTTTGATTTTTTTTATTGCCTAGATATTCACAAATACGTGAAAAAAAAATCAAGGAGATAAATCACAAAACAACAGAGTTATCGATTTTTGAGATGGAAAATACCGGTTGGTCCCATAGTGCACCGCACCGGTAGCAAAATTTCCGAGAAGTTTTCATAGAAATTGTACCACCATAGTCGCGTCGCGTCGCGCCTGGTTGCGGGTAGAGATGGGTAGCACACCCTTTTATAATGAGGATCGTGCGAGGCACTCTTTTTTACAAAGTGTGCTAGCACACTGCTACCACGAATGAGGCGAGGCTGCGGTGGCCTGTGAGCACTAAGCACGTACCTACGTGCTGTGAGTGTGTCAGTGAGTCGGGTGACTCGCCGCGCGAGTCGCGAGTGCGGTGTGTAGTGACGACAACACACCAACACACAACAACACAATAGGTATATATGTATATCTTTATATTTAAATAAATGTTTTTTCCTCAACTCTCGCTATTGCACCTACCACTGTTTGTCTCTGCATCACCCAAAGGTTGACTGGTAGAAAATGCCTGTGGCATTAAGTCCGCCTCTGTACATTTTTGTGCTTGAAGTATAAATAAATAAATAAATAAATTACACGTACCCCGTGGAGTGGGCACACGCGGTGACTGATCGGTTCAGCACGTCACACATCTCGCACGAGTGATGATGAGGAATAGAGAAATGATAATGGTTACGTGACGTCGTCAAAAAAAAGCAAAAGATGGCAATTAAACTTAGACCTTAACTCCTTTGCTTAGAATCGTAAATAGCTCGTTTTGTTTATAACTCCGTACAAATGTTCGGTGTAGCTAATCGGTGCCCTGTGGTGTGTGATAGCACATCAAAATAAAAAGAGTGAGTGACACTTTTCATCTGTAGCGGTTACACCGCCACTACGCATCAAAGACATGACGTCACACAAAATCCTGCATCGCGCAATTAGAGTTTACAGCGCGAACGACATAATTATATAAGACTATCCGACATCAACAGTCGGGCAGTCATCCCACCAGACACAACACCCGTCTGGTCGGAGGATCCTCCCTTTTCTATCGATGAGTGAACTTTACACCCTGTTCCTCATACTCCTAAACATCTAAGTGAGTAGCTACAAATGTGCTAGCACATGTGCTGAGTTACAACACTATAATGCGGGAGCACAAGTTTTTTAAAGGTGTTAAATAATGAAATTGCTTATGGATGTCAAAAGAAGTCGAATGGTTGTGTAAAGGAATCCCACGATCTGTGAAATCTAAAATATGTTTTAAAAAGTATGTCACATGGGAGTAAGGTGAGCAATTTATTCACTGTTCATTACTTTTCTGTCATACAATAGTTCATTATTCATTCATTTAGTTAATTGTTTCTCATGTGTAGAGCCAAGCTTCCAACTCTACACGCCCCACCAATAAATCGACGGCGACCGGGCCGGAAACGGCCACGCCATATTTTGACTAAGATGTAGAGTTTGTGAAGTTAGGGCTTGTAGAGTTAGAAGCTTGGCTCTTCATGAGATCTGATAACTTTTTGACAGGGCGAGCCATATGCTCTCGTCTTGGCAACATTTCACATGAAAATGTTTTTGGTGGGATTGATTGATTGACATTACTATAATATATAATATTGAAACATTTTCTAATATATATCAATTATTATTCTAAATGAATAGAATTTTATTAATTGCATTGCTAAGGGCTGATTTCACCAATGAAACTGAACGCGATCTGTATCTCTTAAACGCGTTCAAGAGCTGTCAGTGTCAAAATTGTTGTGGAATATGGTACACTGACAGCTCTTGAACGCGTTTAGATGTGCTGAACGCGTTTATTGGTGAAATCCACACTAAACGTGTACTGCATGCCATAAGTATAACCAATATGTAAAATCTGAATATTGGCTGAAATGCCGAATGTAGTGAAACCCATATATCTTAAGAAGTTATGTTAGCTACCTATATTCTTGAAAATAAATATATCATTCATTCATTCATAACGATGCCAATCCGAAATTAAGAATGTTCATGTTCATCTGTTTTTATTTACGCTCACCTTCCTTCCTTTATTATTTCGATTCGATGTTTCGATTTTGGCTTCTGCAAACCACTTTTTATCCCAAGTGATTAAAAGCGACGTTAACCACTCTCCATGTGGTGAACCGTCAGTCTGTTTGCCAACCACAAAAAGAGCTCATTTTAAATAATGCTGAGAAAATATTTGTCGCTCATATTTATACATATTTCATGAGGAGCTCGTGGCTAAGTAATAACTGCCGCACGGGTCGATCCATCAGGTTAAGCTACGCTTGCCGGGGTTGGTCTGTGGATGGGTGACCATCTTTACATACCGAGACTCCTTCGTGCCTCGGAAAGCACGTTAAGCCGTTGGTCCCGGCTGTCATTTGTGGATCTTTGATAGTCGTTACGGGTCGTCAGAAGCCCGAAAATCTGACAACCAGTCTTACCAAGGGGTATCGTATTACCCAGTTACTGGGTTGTGGAGGTCAGATAGGCAGTCGCTCCATATAAAATACTGGTATTCAGCTGCATCCGGTTAGACTGGAAGCCGACCCCAATATAGTTGGGAAAAGGCTAGGCAGATGATGATTTATACATATTTCATACTTGACTCCATAACTTTGCTACTGAAACAGTTCGTCCTTGAAGAAGTGTGTCGCCTAGATCGCGCCAGTCTGCGCAATACTTGCCAAAGACTACAAAGTACAATAATGCTCGTTTTCACAAATGTATTACATACAGTAGGTACAAAGTTGACTGCGTCTTATGACAAAGTAGTGCACGACCGCAAATCAAGTATTAGAAAGAGTCCTTTCTGTCACTCACACCTTTGTGAGTCTTTCTAAGACACTGGGTTCTACTGGGATGGCAACGCATTCCTCATGCAACGCAATGCCTCTGGTATTGTAGATCTTGCTTGCCATCAATTCGCCCACGTGTGTTGCTATCCTGCGTCCTCGAGACAACGCCTGCAGTGTCGCACACGTAGTACTCCATGTGTAATGCTGACTCACAGTGTGTATGTCACTATTATGTGGTGACGATACAAGGTGAGCTACGTATGTACTTGTAACTCTTACCCCCGGTTTCTGAAAGGTTGATCAAGTTTCTGAGTTCTTAGTAAGGCTACAGTAAAAAAAGAGAGATCAATCTTAACGGAACAGTCTGTGGCGATCAGTCTGACCGGCTGCGGGCACTTTTAATTCGAAACGATCTTAACACGTTCAGTGCCGGGAGCCCTCCTAGAGGGTTCACTCTTGTCCAAACTCTAGTCGCATATGAAATTTCGGGAAATGAGGACATATGAAATGAACTGACAATAAAACCTCCTTTGTATTTAAGAAGATCTATTAGTACTTATTTGCGTTGGTTTTAAAATTCAAGTATTTTACTATTTAAAAAAACTGTGTCAGGCCAGTATTTCAGGTGTGAAAAACCACGGTTACAAATATTCATTAAAAATTAAAAGGTTGGATTGGACACCCCTGTCTCGGGATCAGAGGGAGTTATTATTTGTATGTTTTTATCATTTCACGTCCCCTCCTCAGTATTACATGAAAATACCCATTGAGATACTACCTATAGCGACACGACACCCTGAAAATACAATTTTACTTCGTTTTACAGTGTTTTATAACACTGTTACCTGTTACAAACCTAATGCCGTTGATTGTCCGCGAGGGGGTTAACTTTAGCGCAAACGTAATGCCAGTGACCCTCCCGGAGGGTTCACTTCTAATATGTATGGCGTATGAGCTCTATGAAAAGTGGGTGGAGTCGGAAGTGTTGAAGCCGTAACAGCCACACGCGGTACGAATTACGTTCAGAGCAGACGAATCTCACGGCCGACATCATGTATCATAAGTCATCGCATTTAACCGAAACACGTTTACTGCTGGTTAAAGGCATTCCCTAAGCATCGCCAAAACTATTGGACCGGTTCTTTTCGCATCCAGAGGATTTCCGCGACCTTCATCAGGTCATCGGCCCACCTTGTGGATTCACGGTTTACGCTGTCACTTTCGGTACACGAGCTCTCCACTGCGGAACCGATGATGGTAGCCTTTAGCAAAATACTACTAAGTATATAATAGGTAATCTCCATACACACATTCTGCCACCAAGTCATTAAATCAATTAGCAGTCCTCATTAAGAGTCTCAAAGTCACGGTACGGCCACAGTTATATAATCAACAACTATATAATAGAAGAGTATCTTATACATAAAACGCGTGGCATCTAAAGAACAAGACTGCTCTCAGATTTACTTTCACGATGACGCCACACTACCGTACCGGCTAACACGGCACGTCGACTTTTAGGAAAAAGTTCGGCTACGTGGGGCGTGCTCTGTGTCACTCATACTTACTGGTGTGGCAGTCTCTCTAAAGCTCTATGTGCCATTCTAACAGCGCGGTCCTGAGGGCCGCACGGGGCGGTCGAAAGTTAAGCTGCGCTTGCCGCGGTCGGTGGATAGGTGACCATCCATTACATGTCGAGGCACGCAGGGGCCGCGGAAAGCACGTTAAGCCGTTGGTCCCAGCTGTCATTCGTAGATCTTTGACAGTCGTTACGGGTCGTCAGAAGCACGAAAGTCTTACCAAGGGGTGTCGTGTTGGGTTGTGGAGGTCAGATAGGCAGTCGCTCCATGTAAAAGACTGGTATTCAGCTGCATCCAGTTAGACTGGAAGTCGACTCCAACGGAAAAGGCTAGACAGATTGATTGCTCCCGAACTCCCGGGGACATACAGGGTGGAGTTTTGAGACAGTTTTGTAGCTACAGGAAAACGATCTTAGGAGACTGTCCTTAACTTTTTGAGTGATTCTGCTTTCACTGATTTTGGAAAAAATGGCACAATCATTTCGAAAACCGAGTATGTATAGTTTAGGTAGGTTCCTATGTATTATCAAACCATCTGGGAGTCTTATAAAATATCTTAGCCAACTGTTGTTTGTGTACATAACTACATTACGGAAAAATAATGACTGGACAGGAACAATTTTCCGTTCTATATGTAAATTGAGCACATATTCTAACTCAAATATGGAATCAGAACAACTGCACGAATACTAAAATATTGGTTTAATATCCAAGTCCGAGATTTAGGAACAGTTGTCCCTACAAGGAAACCGATTGCATCACAAAGGAAGATTATAAACCCAAGAGGAGGCAGATCAGATTACCTTAAATAGCTCAAATATAGGCATGAGCCACTTTATAATTCCTTTTAAGGCCTTATCAAGTCGACATCACTCCAAGTCTCGCTCAACTCCAACTTGATTCAGCGCGTCAGCTCGGCGCGGTCCAGTGCCGACGACAGCGTCACGAGTGGCGACGACAGTTTCACGAGTGTCGAGATCAAGTGACACGATTGTCGAGAAATCGAGAGCAAGTGTCGTGAGTGTCGACGACAGTGTCACGAGTGTCAGCGAGAATATCAAAAGTGTCGAGATCGAGTGTCACGTGTACCAAAAGTGTCACGAATGTCGACGAGTGTCAAAAGTGTCGAGATGCAGAGTCGAAATCGAGTGTCAGCCGCCATCCTGATTTTATCAATACAATTTCAACACGTGAGTGTCGTTCAAACGTCAAAATATCTGTAGCTCGGTATGCGTTGCTTTGCTTGACCCTATTTGCAAATAAAAATAAATAAATAAATGAGTGAAAACGGGCTTATAGGCTCCTGCAGACGCGTGCGCGACGTGCGACGCAATTCTGGTAGAACAGATAACATGAAGTTTTCATCGATATTGTTTTACTAGAGTCGCGTCGCGCCAGTCTGCAACAGCCTTAAGCATTACAGCAGCCATCCTTGTGTGCACATATTCTGATGTCGTTCACTTCGTGGAGACAACTAATCTAATTAGAGAATTTGATTCGTGCGTGACTCAGGCACCGGATTCCAAGCGTGCCTTAACGCTGTTCACTCTACCATGCCACTTTACTCCTTATGTCAGTCTCATAATATGGTTGGTTATCGTACCTCTAGTTTTTTCAAGTAACATAACAATACTTTTAATTTTCAACGAATTCATGTTTGTACCATTGAGTATTTTAATGTTGATTCGTTAGAAAGGAACGGTTTTACTCATAATAATTGAATTTTATTAACTTTTACTTGTTATGTTCAGAAGCTCTCGAAAGTCAGTTGTGTTATCTGTCGTTGACTTGTTGAATGTAGACGAAAGAAGTTGCGTCCGTGCACCTCGTTATGATATAAAACATACCTACATAATAATTATCTTGGCGCGTAAACAAGGATTATTTTATTTCATAATATGACTCAAGATTACCTACTATTGAACATTTTTCCCCTTCAGAAACAGAATTTAGAAAAGTATCTACCAATTTTCCACCATACCTATTTCTGCTTTAGACATGCTGCGACGACCCCAGATCAATTGGGATAGAGCAAGATAATGATGCTGAAGACCTATTTCTGTCACCAAGCAACTCGTTTGAAGGGTGTCTGCTACCACGGGCATCCACAGCCCACATCTTTCGAAGTCGCTTATCACGCACAGGAGACATTTAAACTTTATCTCTGGGATGGCAACGCATCTGCGATGTGTCTGGTATTGCAGATGTCCATATTATGCGTCTATGATTGCCGGTGGTCACTTACCATGGAGGGCCGGCCGGATGTTTGCCATCAAATAACATTCAAAAATCCTTGACAAGAACGACACACTATATTAACGGCAGAACAGGTTTGTGAACATAACAACAGCATGCTTTTACTCAAACGAATGGCTATTAGAAAGTAAGAGTGGGTCTGTAAATAATAATATAATACTCTCGCACACATCACACGTCCGCACATCTCATACATGCACCCACGGATATCGATAATTATTTTGGTGGGAGATAAGCGGTGGCACTAGGATTCCTTACTATTCCGCAATGAAGGCATAGCGCTGGATATCTATGCATGCACCACATCTTAAAAATAATCTCTGCAGGATAACACGCGCGACTTATATGAGAACTAGCTTTTACCTGTAGCTTCGCCTATGTGGAAACTCCCCTTTTTCCCATGAAGGGGGGGGGGGGGGGCAGAAACTACACAACACTGCAGAAAATATACCGGGATAAAAGTAACCTATGTCCTAACAGAGGTCATAGGTCATTTCATTTTGAAACCCGTTCAGCCGTAACAGACCGACAGTCAAAGTTACTTTCGCATTTATAATTAGCTAGCTTCCACCAGCGGCTTCGCCCGCGTGATATCTTTATAAATTATAGCCATGCTGCTCAGCGATAATATAGCATTCTACTGGTGAAATAATTTTTTAAATCGGTCCAGTAGTTTTTTGAGTTTATTCATTACAAACTAACAAACATACAAAAAATCAAATCTTTTCTCTTTATAATATTAGTTTAGACTATAATTAACTAGCTTCTGCCCGCGACTTCGTCCGCGAGACATTCGCCCCCGCCCAGCGCGTCGCATCGCATCGCCCACACTGGCTGTTACTTCGTTTTCGCTTAGCGTTCTTTCTGACTTTTTTTATTTTTGCTCCTAAGGGTCGTAGCGTGGTGTTACACAGCCTATAACCTTCCTGAATAATGGCGCTATCCAATGCAAAAAAAAAACAAATCCGACTGGCGTTTCCGGAGATTAGGTACCCCCCTACATACAAACTTAAAAACAAGATAGAAATATATATATCTATGCTTAAAAACAAACAAACATGTTACCTCTTTATAATAATATATATTATATTACACCCAGTAACAGGGTGGTGGATGTCAGACAGACAGTCGCTCCATGTAGGTAAAATACGGTTATTCAGCTGCATCCAGTTAGACTGGACAAGGCTCGGCAGATTGATGTGATTTATATTATTATTAATTAATAGTATGGATATTGGATAGTATAGATGTTAGCATTTATACTCTTCTTTAAAAGCAGTGTCGTGGCACATGGGCACAGACGCACTGCTTTCAAATATGAACCAGTTAGCTAGGAGATGTCGGGCCGGCTGGCGGCCCAGCGTGCGCTCATTCGGGTAGGTATCACCTCGTGGAGGCTATCACATAGATATAAAATCCTCTTTCCTGAAGTAGGTAAGAGTCCTGCTCTTAAATAATAGATGTCCTTACATACATATTTGACGAGGCAGCGGCACGCACTGCCACACGACATATATCATGGATTACATCGACTGTCGTACGATATGTGGCAGCTCACGAACTCATAATATACGTGACACATGTCTGATGTAGGCGCCTACCTAGAATAAAAACATAAAAATGAAGGCTTCGAAGGCCCAAAGCGTGTGAGGAAACCCCGAAGGGTTAGGCAGAGCTGTATAAAGAATAATTGTCCTCAGTCCGATGGGGCGGTAACCCGACACGACCGGAGATAGACCAGGCGCAGGGCCAACGGCGACACGTGCTTACGGAAGCACGGGGGCATCACACTGCCAACTTCCAGACTCCGGGCTGTTACTAAGAAATACCTAATGGACCCAAAAACCCAATGACACTCACCGACCTGGGAATGGAACGCAAGTGGCGCTTGCGGGCACGAGATCAACAGTCCGAATTCAAGTCAAGTCAGAGCAAAGATCTGCGAGTGACAGTCCGCACCAACGGCTTACATGCTTGTTGAGGCACGGAGGAGTCTCCATATGTAATGAATGGTCACCCACCTACAGACCGAGCTCGACTAGCTCGGTATCTTAGCATTCGATCGACCCATGCGGCTGTTTTTGCGGCGGCCACGGGCAGTAGGTACATGGATATCCAACCACTCCAAAAAGGAGCTTAAAACATCTTGTGCCTTTCTCCTCCGCATAAACAAAGATAAATCTTTGTTCCACCTCTCACCATCACTCCAATAAAGACCACTTACTGTGGTGAGTCAGGACGCCTGTGTAGTCATCGTCACTTGCTGCCGTGTCGTCAAGGGCGCTATGTAGCGTAGCTCCTTGTAAGGCGAGACGTGGGTGGCGAGCGCGGCGACCTCGGACAGAACTGATCTTTTGTTACCCAACTTTGAAGGCAGTTTAGTTTAGAAGGCTTTTACAGTTGAACTAGCCTACATGAGCATTTAATGCACTTATATATATATGTCGTCCAATGGAGGAGACCCGGTAAGAAACTTCACGGAAAAATTATTGGCTTTTACAATGTTTTCAAATTATACCGTTAATTAGGTGGGTATAGATAGTGCAATCCACGACGACGCGCCCCACTCCACGATTACTGTACTGTAAGCTGTACTTTAGTACGGAGCGGAGCGGAGCGGAGTGGGGCGCGTCGTCGTGGATTGCACTATCTATACCATAGTACATGGGAGGTCTGTCAACAAGTACTAAGTACTAACAAAATAAATCATGGTCAACAAATCGAAACATGTATATACAGGGTGTTTGGCAGAACGTTGAACATACGAAAATGGTGGATAGGTGGGGTCATCTGCTACTTACTCAACCCATTTTTTTTTTTTTTTAATGCAAGTTGAAATTTAGTTTCAAGTATTTTTTTACACATTTCTGTAAGTTTGAGGACTTATAACTTTTTTTCTAGCTAACATCTGAATAAAGCAATAGTTTTATAAGAATCTACCAACATTAACGATAAAAAAAATGCCTGTTTTAGCCATTTGTGATAAAAAATACACTCTAAAGTTAAGAAAGTGGTGAAACTAGAAGAAAGCAAAAAAATTTTTTTTTTAATATCCTGGGGTCCAGGGCCAATTAAATTAGGGCTGAGTAAGTAGCAGATGACCCAATCTATCCACCATTTTCGTATGTTCAACGTTCTGCCAAACACCCTGTATATGTCTAGAACGCCTACAACTACAACCTCGCATTCAAAAAAAGCTTTTTACAAAAAAAAAAAAAAAAACAACTGACAGAAATCTGGCATCCACGACGAAAAATTTTAAGCAGCCGTCATTTAGGATTTACATTTTGACTCCGCTATTGCCTTTAGCACCCTCGAAAACTATGAAAACGACACCAATGACGAAAAAATTTTAAAATTTTCGCAGCTTCCATCTTAGATTTTCATTTTGACCAAAATCACATCGCTCTCTGTTGCTAGCTTGTTACTTGTTCATACAATGTTCGTAATTGATCTCTTTGGTGATTGGAACTTTTACTAACAGTATCCACATTCCAAATTCAAATCACTTTTAGTCCCCAGGGATCAAAAAGCTATTTTAGTCCCTGTTTACAAAGAATAAACTAGCCCTTTTTGAATCGATGTGATAAAAAAGTTGTTACACACTTATTGAAAAATAATATTGTCAGTATAGTGGAAAGGTGAGTATTTTTGTCTGTATACCAAATAGCTTGTACTGCACATTATGATTATCACACATCGAGCGTTAGAGCGAGACTGTCACACAGGTATGAGTGACAGAGACGACGTGACACTAAGAAAAAACGTTTTCTAAAAATCGATTTGTCGTATTGGCGGGTGCGTAGGTGCGTACTTACTGTATTTGTTTAGTGACTTCTTACAATGCGGAAATGTCGTGGTATATTTAAAACACTAGCGGCATCGCAGTAGGTACTATTATTAGGTCCTTAGCTCCTTACATATGAAATTGGCGTTTTCAACGCCACATAGGAACTTTTTCGCATCGCCATTTGTGTTGTGATTGTGATTAAATTAATAGGAGAATCTGTTAAGTTATGCTCTTGATAATGTAACATTATTCTGTATGTCCATATTAATCAATAAAAACTTTAGTTTAATCAAAGTCTTTTTACACTTCTTACATTGTCGATTGCTACCTAAAAAATTAAACATTCGATTTCAAAAATTTCAAAAATATGTTTTAAATTACGTAATTACGTACTTACGTAATCGGACCACCAAAATTCGTAATCAATTACGTAATTAATATATCCGTAATTTTGGAAGCCCTAGCCATGACGTCGCGCAAAATGCTGCATCGCGCAAGCAGGGTTTACCGCGTGACGAGAAAATACGACGTCCCTATATCAATTGTCCAGAGCGCTTCAACCCTCTCCTGGTCAACGCCAGCAGTCAGCCTCAACCCGGCGCTGTACCACATCTGATTCACAGATCATAACGCAGCGCCACCCCGACTCACTGGGGAATCACCGCAGACAGTTCTAACTCACCACGAACTATGCGGCACCCGGTTCCGACTCACTGGAACCTCCACTGACACTGGCAAGCATCGCAAGATACAAGACTCAGCCTATTATCGACTTCCGGTCTCTGGAGGGGAGTGTGGCGCCATCTACAACGCCACTGTATGCGAACTACGAATCACCATGACTTCACGCAAAATCCTGCATCGCGCAAGCAGGGTTTACCGCGCGACGAGTATACAACGTCCCGACATCAATCGTCGGGCAGTTGTCCACCAGTTTGCCCAACAGACACGACACACGGTCGGAGTATCCTCCCTTTTCTATAGAGGATGAGTGAACTTTACACTGTTCCTCATACGTCTATACGAGTGCTATACATTTCTGCCCACCTCCTGGGAATACAGGCGTGATGTAAAAGGTTTGTCTATTGAGAGAATTTCTTATCTCTCTTATCAGCCTCCTTATCTATTTACGTGTATGTGCTATCTATGTGGACAGTTCGTGATCTATTCGTAATTACTTTGGGTTTCTGATACGACCGCTACCATTTATGATTATAGTTTCCGGAGGGACACTACAGTAACGTCACGCCTGTTTTCCCCGATGGGGTACGTTTACATTTCGCCTGTTATGTTTAACCCCGGTAGCACACCTCCGCTGCGAAACCGTAGCAGCGAAACCATCCCGCTTCTCGCATCCGATTCGAGTAGCGGTTTCGCTGCTATGGTTTCGCGGCGGAGGTATGCCACCGGTGCGGCGTTAGTCTTATGTAATAGGGGGCGAGCCTATTGCCATCAAGTATAGACTCAGAGCTGCTAGTTAGACTTTGCCCTACCTAGGAAGAGAACCCAGTACCTACTTACGCTCAGCAGTCGTGCTTACCACCACTCGACCACCGAGGCGGTCTTTTGTAAAACTTGACCTACTACACACGTTTTTGTGTTGTGAAAGATAAATATCCGACCGTACCTTATGTACACAAGTATTATGCATAATATAAACATAATTATTAGGTACGCCTTCGACTAATCAGCGCATTTTGAGTACTGCAAATAATACTATCGAGTTATTATAACAAGCCATATTGCACCTTATTTTAACAATCATAAAGTGTAAAATTGTGGCATCAAGTAAACAATGAGCATTGAGTCATCGACGAAGCGATTATGTGCCATACTGTATGGAGGCAAGCCCACGATGCCCTGTGAGTAATGCTAAAGTGCTGTGCGCTCCCATTTAAGGTAATTTCTTGCACATTTTGCTAAACGAGAACATTTGCGAGTTTTGTTGGGTAATGGGCTGCATTGTGACTGTATGAGGATTCAGTCTGGCGAAGCCCACTTGTCCACGTGTAAATGTGCTGTGTGCATCATAGGATTTCCCTTTCTCATCGGTAACAATGACGAGCTTCCATGCACTCGTCCTCTATTTAACTCTGTTAGGAGACCTTATTTCTAAAATCCTTCTTTAATGTTCTCCTACGTTATTTAAGTAATAATTAGGATTCAGTCTGACGAAGTCCACACAGAATAATCAAATTATGTATATATCTATGTAAACTAGCCTCCTGCCCTTATCCCAATTTGTTTTTGGTCGCAGCCTGATGTCTTCCTCATCCATACATCTCTATTGCCCTTAATCTCAGTAGTCAGCCCTTTCTAGCCATATCATCTTTCACACATTCTATCCATCGTTGCTTTGGTCTTCGCCTACTCTTGGCTGTCCACCGTCACGTAATCAGGCACTCCTTTTTCTTTCATATCTTTCCTGACACACACTCTTCTTCGGCCTCCCTCTCCATCCATCAACATTTAAATTAATCAGTCTCTTGGTCAAGCGTTTCAATTTCTTCTCATTACTTGTCCATACCAAGACAAACGAACGACTACGATTTCCTTTTAAAATTTTTTTTCTTTTTCTGTCAATGTCGCTTCCAAACTTCCACTTACGAAAATCAACGCCAAAATATCACTTGATCTATTTGATTGTTATCAGGAAACATTTTAAACACCCCGTTCGTGCGATGAACTCAACTATAAGAAACGTTTAAAGACCGTATTTAACGGAGGCGAGGGAAAAGCAAACATCACTTTTTATTCCAGCCTTTATTATCGAAATAGATGACGGTCAACATTCAATATTTAACGGGAAACTCGAACTCAAAGCATTTATTTCAATTAAACCATTTACAAGAAACTCCACGGACACTCTTTAAAAAAAAAAATGTATATTCTTACAAAATATTGTTTACATCATTCAGGAATATGAATTCAATGACAGCATTTGGTAGACACGAGGGGGGTAATTTCCACTATACCCTGGGACCACTGGGTGTTGGGTACCGTGTTACCCAGTAACTCGGTTGTGGAAGTCAGAAAGGTAGGCGCTCCATGTAAAGTTCTCGTATGCAGCTGCATCCAGTTAGACTGGAAGCCGACCCCAACATAGTTGAGAAAAGGGTCGGTAGATGATAATGGTAGTATTGAAGAAGTACTGTCCCTCCCTGTTTCTACTACCGCCAAGCAGCGTCAGCGTTGCTGTGCTCCGGTTAGAAGAGTACCTATGTGTGCCGGAGTAGTTACAGGCACATGACACCTGTCTTTGGGATGGCAACGCATCTGCGATGCCTCTGGGTGTGGCAAAAGTCTAAAGGCGGTAACGGCGGTGGTGGTGGCGGTAACTTCAGAACTGCCTGCTTGTTTGCCATCATTATATCATAATATAACACTGGTTGTTTTTTTTTTTTAACTTCTAAAACCACTACCTATTAAGTAAATAACAGTGACAGGAATTTATAACATCATCCAAATAGACTAAGTGGGAAAAATACGTATTATTGAAGCTAACTCGACAAGTACCCAAGCAAAGTTAATACAATTTATATGGGACCACATCGAGAGCATACCCAATCAAACAAAAAAAAAAAACGAAATCTTAACTAATAATAATATAAAAGCGAAAGTGATTTTGTTTGTTTGTTACGCTTTCACGCTAAAACGGCTGAACCGATGTGGATGAAATTTGGCACATGGGTAGACCATGACCAAAATTAGGACATAGGATTTACATTTTATCCCGATATTCCCACGGGATCGAGACGTATGTGGGTGAAGTACGCATCGCAGCTAGTCCGTCTGTGTATGACGGAGTTATGCCCGAATATAATACATAAACATCCGAATTGATAAACTCCTCCTTTTTTAGAAGTCGGTTAAACACATGGAATATTTAGTATTCCAACTTAAAAATAACTGGAGTCATGTGGGTGTACTATAGGTACACCTCTGCCTAACCCTTCGGGTAATTAATGTGTGATGTTATGTTATAAATTTAGAATTCACTGCCGCATGTCGTGATTCACCAAAACATGTTCTATACGGCATTTATATCGAAGGTCAACTGTGATCGGTTCCGCTTCATGACTCTTGTCTGATTGACTCTTGAAATTATGTTACATCTTCCAGTCGCCCTTCGATGAATGTATGCACAAAGTATACTCACTGTACAGGGAAGTGCAGTAGTCTAACTTCACCCAACATGCGCATAAAAGCGGCTCCGTGAAATGACTGACACAAGATACTGGAGCCATGGAGGCCAAAAATTGAGAGTTGGAAATATGATGCATTTATTTGTTTATGGAATACAAAAGTGATTCTAGTCATTACATGGGTAAAACAGACGATGAAGAGTCACCCAAAAACTCCAAATCATTCAAACAGATCTAAGGGTGATTTACAGTGCTCCAGTATTTCGTTCCAGCGAAGTAACCCAGTGACGCTCAAAGATCCAAAGCAGCTGGATTCCAGGGCTGGAATGAGATACTGACTGGATCAATGTAAATCAACCTTAGCTCCGTTTTAACGATTTGGTAGTGTTTAATGTGTTACGAGCGGTACTACTGTACTAAGGCAATGTGTCTGATAAACTTCTCTACGGCTCATTACTCCATCGCATCTCAACTGCACAGTCCTCTGTCTCTATCACACACTCGTCCATAAAGTGGGAGTGAAAGAGACACGTGCACATAGACATCATAATTCAAGGTTACATGTAAGGAGTAGAAGGATGCAAAGTCCGGGTGAATCGATACTAAAGTTAGGGAGTACTAGGCAAACATATGTAGGAGGTAAAATGTACTACCATGAGGAAATATTTTGTAGGAGAAAGTGTAAATGCAAGGTCTCGGAAAATCGATACTAAAGTTTGGAAGTACTACAAAAACATAGGAGGTATAATATTTGTAGGAAAAAGTGTAATGTGCATGTTCCTGTGATTCACAAGCCCCTGGTACATGAACCTCTCCAAACGGGTTATCGGATACGGCAACGGGTCATGGGATAAATTCGTTGTAAACACCATTCCCTTATACGAGTATTCTGTAAAAATGGATTTATTGTACCTATTCAGTTTTTTCCGGGGGTGCATAGTATTATGAGCAAGGTACTTGTGTTGTATTGTTCGATTGCGTGCACACTGGATATGCTGGAAAAATACTTTTCTATTTTTGTTCGAGACTACAGAAAATAAAATATTACGAAAAACATGCGGGGAGCGGGGTAGAGATCATCACTACATGTTGCATATACACATTTTAATTGTTTGTACATAAATCTTGGAGGTTCTTGCAATTTTAGATAATATATCTAATTTTGTAACACACCTGCAATGGCAGCCTTACATTTAAAAAATTCAACAATATTCATTGAGTTATTTACGTTGTCTAGCATACGAATTTTTCAAACATACGATAAAAAGCTTCCAAATCCTTTCAGATTGTGATTCAAAGTGTGTTATGCAATTGGGATGAGATGCAGGGCTGATACTGCTGAGCATGAAGTCCTGGGATCGATTTCCAGGTCGGGTAGATATTGGGTTCTCCTATTAGGAACTCGGCCTGGTTGCATAACTAATGCCGGTGAACAGGCTCTACTCAGCGGCGGCTGGTCGAGGTGATGATGATGAATGCCGGTAAAAAGCTTGCACCCATTATATGAGACGTAAAGTTAGCGGAATGTGGGTGTACTATTATTACATACACCCTGCCTGCCCCTTTCGGGGATACATGCGTGATGTGCGAAGGAGCCCTGAAAATGCAAAAATAGATAGAACAAACGCAAATGAAACAAAGGTACAAAAGTAAGTAAATATGCTAATTAAAACAATAGAATCGATACTGTTTGTTTGTCGGAACGTCGGGCTGCCACCTGCCACCCACACGGCCACGCGAGGCATTACAGATATGACCAATAGTTACCGAGAATACAGGCCAATCTGATGCAAGTATAATTTGTTTGATTACTATAGTTTGTGCCGCGAGCGGTCAAGGCTACCAGGGAACTAGCACAGTATGACTAATATTAACGTCACAGTTTGAGTTATTGGAAAGCAAACAAGCCGATGGGTCTCCTGATGGCAAGAGGTCGCCACAGCCTACGGAAGTAAGGACATTAATTTGTAATGTACCAGAGGTATCGTACATGCGCTGCCATCCCAGAGACAAAGCTAAAATGTCTCGTCACACTGAAGTTTTTAGGTATTAGGTACTTTTACCGTGTAACATGGACTTGTATCATATAAAAGTTATTTACGAGTTGTATAAAATAGTGCTATAAGGAGCTTGTTGAGCTGTGTTGAGTCATCCTCGTGTCGTAGTGCGCAACTTGCTTATGAGGTCGTGAACATTCAGGCAAAGAGCTTCGTAACACTGTGAATATTATGAGAAAGTAGAGTTTTCGCCTACATCGCTTATTAGAGCAGGTAGCGGTAGAGCTCTGTGAACGAGCTAGTCGAGGGAAGTAATACCGTACATACCCGCTGAGCGGTCCTGTGTTCCGATTTGAAAGGATTGAGTGCCAGTGTCATTCATTACAGGCGCTGACATGTCAGCTTGGTCTACTTATAGTGCGGCCGTCGAGTGAATGTGTGCTTGACACCTGTCAGTTTCATAAAAACGATGTGTTTTGCGAAGTAATTGTCCAACTGACACGTCAAGAAGGCATTCTCTCGCCGGCCGGCCTGCTGTGTGCCACCGTGGTGACAGCTCTCACCTGAACAGCTGCACCTACATTTTCACCGAACAGCTCGGCAGGTGTTCATCGGCGACGCTGACCTCTTACCATCTGTGGGGCAGTTCCCGTATTTCTAAGAGCGTTCCCATTGTTCGTATTCTAATCTAATTTTCCTACGTTTTCGACATTGATTATCACTGAGATGAGATTGCGAGTAGATTATCAACGTTTTTTAAATACGAAAATTAGCTTTTCGGGGGCCCGCCGGCGCCGGCTTCATTGCCAACTAAGAACATAAATCTGTACTTGAAGCTTACTTTAGAAATCGATTTAAGTTCGTAACACTTTGTTCAACGGCCAGTGACGGCAGATTTGTGGTCATTCGTGCGCGATGATTATGTCGATGCGATAACCGTCGGCCATGTCGATCGGTGGTCTCGATGGCTGATTCATATAATAAAGGTTTTAGTCGTGTCTTTGGAAGCAATGGTTTCGTTAGAACTGAAATCCTCCAGACGTATCCCTATGCTCTTTAAATTCACAGTACTTACAGTATCAGGCCATTAATATGACACTTAATTCGAGTATTAGAAACAGTTCGTGTTTGTCTCACGAAGTCTCTGACACTCATGCCTGTGTTAGTCTGGTTTTGGATGCAGACTTCTTATTGCAAAGGTTTCTGAACTACTTATAGAGAGAGACACCCACGGAAAGAAACTGATTTATAAATATAAACCTAATCATTATAATATTATTAAGTAAGTACTTATGTTCCAATTTTATTAGCATAATTTCATTTATTTAATTAATGTAATGTTTGCATGCTAGTTTAGCAAATTATTTTAGAAACTGTTAAATAATAACTCAACCAACTGTAATGTACTGACGCCAGCACGTCAACCTACCCGAAAATGTAAAATTTTCCCAATCAACTTTGAACCTTATAATTTAGTAATAAAGTTGAAAATCAATTAAAGAAATTTGACAGATTGTAATAGGTTGTTGTGCTGGCGTCTGTACTACAATTCTTGCAAATAAATTTCAATTCATTTCAATTCTCACACATTTATTTTTACAACATGAACCAGTCTTCAAATTAAAGATAAGTAAGTACACTCGAATATTCTTAATAAAATAACAATATTAACCACAGAAATAAACCGACACATTTCCATGAATTAATAAGAAATAGCCCAAGTTTTGTAGTTAGTGAGCAAAGAAGTGGGTCGGGCGGCGCGCGGCGTGCCAAGTGTGGCGGGTCACTGGGTACACTGCAGATGTTCCTGCTCTGTGGCAGACTGGCCGTGAGATTCGTTAATTGTTGATCTGTGGCGCTAGGTAGTCCTACCATAACCATGTGATGCAGGGCAGGTACAGCATGTCGATTCCCGTAATCACTTCACCGTGAAAACATGTGAAGTGAGCGTGGAGTGAGCTGTCAGTGTCATCTCACCCTGTTGGAATGGCAACTCACTTCACCTAAGTTTTCACGGTGAGATGGTTACAGAATAGCACTGCTGTTCATAGTTACACCTGGTTACACCGTACCTGCATGGTTCAAAATCGCTTCCCACTGCGTATGACAGTTCACTGTTGGTCTACCCGCTACACGAGTGTAAGTGGCTAGTATAAGGCTATAAGAGTGTAAGTAGTAATTTGACATTAGCAGAGCTAAACGGTGCTGATCCATGCGTCATGTTCGTGAACGGGCGCCGTCAGTAGGGACTGGTCATTTCCTATCTGCCACGGCTTATTTTAATTTTTGAATTGTTTTTATCTTTTTATTACGGACGCTTTTTACGTGCACGTCTTTCTAAATTGTTCTCACATGTATAATATCAATATGAATGATGTAACCAATATTTTGTAACAATATTATGATTTAAAAGAGTGTCCGTGGAGTTTCTTGCCCGTTCTTCTCCATAGGAACCTACGGTTTGGAATGGGCAAGTAGCTTCATATTTATGACTGACTGACCCCTTGACAATTCAAAAGTGCCTGTAAATGGTTTAATTGACATAAATGCTTTGAGTTTGAGGCAGCGTCTTAATGTCGTCGCAGTAAGGGCGGTTTTCATAGTCTCAAGTACTGGCACTGACGTACGGCTGACCATACAAATGTAATGGACCGTATTACTACTAGGTATCTATCCTAACTTCCTAACATAAACAATATAATATAAAAATATAGGAATCCTTAATAACTACTATCAATACGAGTGAGTTTGTAACGCTTTCACGCTAAAACAGCTGAACGGATTTGCCAATGATTTCAAAAGGACTATATATTATGTCTATGGGATTTGCATAAAATTTGCCACATGGGTTGACCATGACTTGGATTAAGACATAGGATACTTTTATCCCGATATTCCCACGTGATCGAGACTTATGCGGGTGAAACCGCGGGGTGCAGCTAGTCATATTATAAATGTGAAAGTTTGTATGTTTGTTACTTAATCAAGCAAAAACGACTGAACTAATTTGGATGAAATTTGGCAGACATATAGTTTATAACCTGGATTAACACATTGGATTCACTGTTTATATATCGCATGCCGGTAGTACGTTCCCGTGGGATAATTTCCAAACACCACACGGGCGAAGCCGCGGGCATAAGCTAGTTATTTATATTAATTTTCAATATCCACTGGCTGTATTATAATATAATTATGTTCTATGTTATGGGGTTTGGTTTTCGCACTCAGTCCGTCAGGTGGACCATTGTGCGTGGGCCACCGGCTGTATACCTAATTCCGCCGGTGTACGGTGTATGCACGAATCTGCGTGCACAGTCCGTGTGTCTGTGCATTCGACACGGTGCACGCTGTGTCTGTGGAATCGTTCGTGTGCGTGTTGCACGCTATTTGTGTGTGTATTGGTTTATCAGTATTGTTGTATACATGATACCTAAATGATATTTATTTTAAAATGTAAATTGGTTTTAACAAACACGTTTACACGTCAACAAAATAATATTTTATTAAAACTAGACGAAGTTTTAATAAAAAATTTTTTTTTTGATGATTGATGTCTAATAATGATATGGTCACTACATATAATGTGATTAGTTAACTAATTAGGTAACAATTTATGACAAAGTTGTTAGATAGATGCTTCCAGCTCCCATAGATAGGTAGGTACCTACTGAATAAATTAACCGACTTGGTTTTACATTGGATCTCACAACGTTTTGCGGTAGAAGAACTGCGTTGCGAGACCTGCATTTTTTTACATGTTATGTTTTTGATTGGATCTCATTTGGTTTTGTAGGTAGATACCCCGAGATTCAGTATACTGGTACAGGATACTGAATCTATAGGTACCACCGAAGAAGTTCATATCTATACACCATATTAAGGACGATTCTGCTTGCAGCGCTGGGCCGCTGTAGAACCGGGGCGGTAACAGATGTGGTCATCGTGTTCAAGGGATTTTGTTTTCAAACTGCTTAGATATGAAGTTCTTCGATAGTACATATAAGTTTAATAAAAGGTGTGTATGTATGTGTGTGTCTATCTGCGGCATCGTGGGTAGATCCCAAATGTTGTAATACCTTATCATTATTGCTTCTTCAATCAATTTCAAAGCAGTTTATTTGACAACTGACGTTGCCAACTGATTTAATTTATTCCATTGGTCAGTATTTTTACAAGTGTTCGAATAATGTTCTATCGAATGTTCTATCTTCGAAGAGACTGATTTATACCATGACCTTTAAGGCTCGTGCAGACTAGCGCGATTTGTCGCGCGACGACGCGACACCGGGAATTATTCTACTGTGAAGTAGAGATGGGCTTAAACGTTAAAAAATAATAACACTGCTAAATGGTATTAATGCTAACAATAATTAACAGTTAAAATTAGCAGTTATTTTTAGCAACTGTTAAATTTAATCACAGACAGATTGTTAACGTAATTAATTCTCATTTCCTTCATACTTTTCACAGGCTTAGGGCTGTCAACTTTTCCTGTTGGCGTATACACAATATACAAACAGTCAAACAAATGGAATTCTCACTCACAACACTATCTACCACAAACCCGCGTAAACCTTCGTAACGAAGATTAGTCTTATTCAACACTAGTTAAATGTAACAATTCCGAATTCAGCAGTTAGCACTTAGCAGTTAATTAAATCAACTTGCTCAAACTTATCAATCTAACTGTGACTGAATCTGCAGGACCATTATTGCTTTGTTGTGAGTTGTGACTGCTATATTTAACAGCTATCCCAGAACTTATTTAACAGGTGTTGCCACTAAAAAAAATTAGCAGTGTTAATTTAGCAGCTTATTAATTTTAGACCCATCCCTACTGTGAAGTATTCTTAGCAATTGTAGAGTCGCGTTGCGCTGGTCTGCACGACGCTTTATATTCCATGTTCCATTATGCAGGTACACTAGGTACCTACCTAGTCCCTATCTGTAAATATAGGGAGCGCAGGTGATGAATAATTTTACAAACTGTGTTTATTATGAAATTCAAAGAAGTACCTAACGCGGATTGATTTTGATTGTAAGCAATGAAATTGCAGGTGTCCATTCACCTTTCATTACGTTAGCGTCAATGGCCCAGCGCATTCAGAAACCTGCATACAATCAAATCATCCATGTAAGTAATGCGTTTCGCCTGAGCGTGGACACGGACAGCCTGGACAGGTCTGCTATATGTTTGTCAGACATTAGGTAATAAATAATAGATATATATTACGTGCGTGAGACACGCGAGGCGGCGCTAATGGGCCGCCGGCCGCGCCGCGGCGGAGAGAGGACGTGGAAGGACTATGTTGGACAGAGAACGAAGTTTGTAGGCTTGCGAGAAGGCGTAGGTAGTTGGTTTAGTTAGAGTGCTTAAGCGCGACGCGACTGCTGAACGAGTTAGGAATGTCTCAGCAGAGCCCGGAGTCTGGATCCGTGCCCAGTTGATGGTAATGTCACCGATTTGTTTGCAAACCCTAGCTTGGCAGACCCTTTCGTCCGCTCCAGGGCGGAGGACATCCACACGACACGACAGAAAAGGCGGCGGTATAAAGAACAAACCATCGACTACACAAAACCTTGTTCTGATTACATTTGCATATAGACGTGATGCCAGCGAGCGCAGCGTTAAACACTCCATTCGCTTGCCACTCTGTCACCATGTGCCAGGGACAAGCGGTCAGCTGTCCTACAGACTACAGCTGATTTATGAGTGTTTCATTAGTTATTGATACACAGTTTTTACATATTCTTAATTGGATGTTTTTACAGTACGCAGTCATTAATATGGCACATCGAGTTTTAGAAAATGTTCGTCTGTCGCGCGTCGTCTCCGCCGCTCGCCTGTGACCGACTCAAAATGTCCTTTAAACCCGATCTGTCGCAATATTAACGTCCCGTACCTACTGGAAATTCGTATACTTCATACTTATACAAATATATAAAATGTAAGTGTCTGTTTGTAATGTCAACATAACAGCTTTTTACTAAATTTATTTATTTATTAACACTTCAAGCACATAAATGTACAGAGGCGGACTTAATGCCACAGGCATTTTCTACCAGTCAACCTTTGGGTGATGCAGAGACAAACTGTGGTAGCTGCAATAGCGAGAATTGAAGAAAAAAATATTTATTTTAATATAAAGATATACATATATACCATTCAAACATACATAGATAGACATACATACATAGATATACATAATATATACTAAATGCATATGGTACCTATAGAGGTACCTAATACTCAGAACAAAAAACCTTAATTTTTATTTTTTCTGTCTGTCTGTTTGTTCCGGCTAATCTCGGAAAGGGCTGGACCGATTTTGACGGTACTTTAACTAGCAGATAGCTGATGTTAGAAGGAGTTACTTTCATTCTAGAAAACAAAATTAGGGTCCACGAGGGCGAAGCCATGGGCGGCCTCTAGTATCATACATACATACGTAAACTCTCGCCGTTTTCCCGGCGGGTTAGGCACTTAGGTAAACTACAAAACGCCACCTGCACCTGCTACGACCTGACACACTCCATCTACTTCGCCTATCTGCAGCATACTAAATATAATATATTATCGAGCTACATTAACCACCTGAAGTCTTCGGCCTTGTTCAGACGACCCGCACCCGCTAATCGCACGCCACGCGCGTCAGCACGCGCGTCTAAGCGTTGAAATTTGATAACCCGCGCCGACCACGCACAGGTGTGCGCTTAGCGGGCGCGTATCGACTGAACAGGCCCTTGGGGATCTCGCGCACTAGACGGCCACAACTACGGCCAGTCGTGGCGGTCTAGAGGTATTGTATGGTGTGCGGCTAGTTGGCCGTAGCGACCAAGTGCTCGATTCGTATCGGCTCCTATAGTTTACCTGGTCGTGGTCGTGGCTGTCTAGTGCGCGAGATCCCTTAAGGTTTCAAAGCTGCAATAAAAGATGACCCCCGGGATACAGCGCCTGCAGAGTATGCCAGGCGATCCCTTAATCCCCTTAGCAACAGAATTTAATATCCATAATATCGATTGGTCGTGTAATAGGGACATCGTCAGGCACACGGTGCTATAGTGAAGGTGATGCGGATCGATACCAGTAGGAGGGTGTGTTCTCAGTTCCGAGGTGTTGCCGGCATAATTTAGTGCGGCCACTGTACAGTTGAGAGCACGAATATGTACCTTCTAGCTCTAGCTCGCGGCTTCGCCCGCATGGAGGGCGGAAATTATCCGGTTCACAAGAGTACAGCAGGTACCACGTCAGTGATATCAAAACCAGTATAAGCTGGCCTCTCGTTCTATAGAAACTCCACACTACGCTAGGCCAGTACCGGTACTACCAGCGTGCAGTGGACTGTACGTATTCAAATATTCTACATAATTATATGTACACCTGATCATATCATATATTTCAATCACTAGCAGCCCGGAGTCTGGATTTGTGCCCGGTTGATGGGAATAGGCTCGCCCGCTATTGACTTAAACATAACTGGTGAAATGTGGGTGTACTACAGGTACACCTCTGCCCAACCTTTCGGATTGAAATATAACGTAACCCCCACATGCGTGATGTTATGTTATGTTATATTTCAATCACCGTCTTAGCAGAAAATCGTTGCTGAATTTCACTAAGCGTAGGTATTGTATGTTTGCCCCTGACTGCACAAGCCCTGTCCGAGCGAGCTACATTTAAAACAACCCTAACTAAAACGTGCGACCGCCAATGATACGCATTGACAGTTACATAGTTACAATAGCATGACAGTTGATATTAATAGTTATGACTCTATATTGTGTTTGTGACTAGTTAGTTATATAGTTGTCCAAATTGTAGCTGCCTCTCCCGAATACTGGCATTGTGATCCTCAGATTCCAGCCTAGCCGGATGCGATGAACACCAGTATTTTACATACAGTATTTTACTGCCTCTAACCTCCATAACCCAGTTACTGGGTAACGCCACACCCCAGACTAGTTGTCAGACTTTTGACTTACCCGTAACGACTATCAAGGATCCACGAATGCCAGCCACGCGCCATTGGCAATAATTATTACAATTAAATTCTTTCATTGTTACCATCACCAATTCCTAATTATTATACAACCTTTTACTGCAACTCTTGCGCAAGTATCGTGCAGCCGTGATGTCTCCGGAACTAAATGTCTGAATGGTAATAGATAATCGTTTGCCTGTCGGTAGTGCTCACTGTAGGCATGATATGCCTCGTCGTGCCTAGTTAGTATTAATTATGCATTTATAATGCATCTAGCAGCATGCGTGCAGGATTGAATAGTTTTTAAAGCATTTTGAACTCAATGCTTCTATTTATTCAATAAATAATTTCTCCATTTGGACCAATTCTCGTCTTCATAGACAGTTCAGGTTTTACTGCAAACATTGGGCGTCTTCAAGTCCTCACCACAATGTACACCGTAGTAGTCTAATAACTAGTACGGGGTACATCACCAGCGAGCTTCTCTATATCATATCATAACTCTGCCTATCGCAGTCCACTGCCGCACATAGGCCTCTCCAAAGTGGCACCACACACAAACCGGTTCTCCAACTGTGCGTATTAAATCCCCCATCCCTCTGCAGCCAGCCTGTCCCAGCCGGCTTCTATGAGGACGTCGGTCCGACAAGTCAATCGGCAAGCGGAACGGGAATATTCCCGTTACGCTTCCCGATTCTTGGTTTCCACTTATCAAATCAACAAAAACTCAAATAATCAATGTTTTATTAAAGTATGATTACCTACTTAGTTTAAAGTTGATAATACTACAACCAGAAGTTACTGGTATGAAAGACCTCTCTATGGTAGGTGCAAACTTAAGTAGTGTCTGTGGTCGTCGTGATGCAATAGTATTGGAGAATTGTGCACCTTATCTGTCAAGAGGTAGAGTCTGGTTTTGTTTGTAACCTGTAAGAAGGTAGTTGAGTTCAGATAACACACATATTGATTTCATGATACCGTTCCAAACAGAAGTCATGAGGAAAGGTTTGAGTATGAATGTGGATAGAGGAACACCAAAGAAATGGTTGGGCTGTGTGAAAGATGATATGGCTTGTAAGGAGGTGGCTACTGAGTTGACGACTCGGTCGGCTTCCATATAAGGACCACTAATAAATTGGCATAAAAGCAGGGGAATATTGACGCAAAAGTACAATGAGTATATACTCACTGTTGGTCGATAACTGAGCAAGTGATGACGTCATGGTCTGCTAACACATCAATAAGGATTCACTTCCTGGAAGATCTCCAAAAGTTTCTGTTTCTGTAACTTTGTGTTAGTTGGCACTACTTTTATTATACGGTCATTGCCCGAAGAAATCATCTGCCTGTATTATTATCTTCTCTTGTATTGGCTGTTGGCATGAGACATTCAGGATACAGAGTAGGGGAAGACCAAAAAAAGATGGATCCGAGATGACGAATAATAGAGAAGTAGTTGATGAAAAATACATGTTGCGCCGACCGCAGGTATATTGTGATAAGGGCAGGAGAATGATGATGATGACATTATAATGTGCCCACTGCTGGGACTCTGACCTTCTCTCTGTGAGAGGGAGTGGTTGTGTCCCATGGACATTCAAGTATCGCCAGAGATCTTCTAATCACCCATAGCCTATTGCCTACTCTAGGATGCATATCCGGTACGGCTCGCAAATCCTTCCATGACCTAAGGGCATGTCTTCCCTACCATTACCGCGCCCCCCGGTTTACTCCATGGTATGCAATGGTCTCTGTAGTTCTAAGCAAACCAGGAGACCTAATCAACTTCTGGAGGGAGGTGGGCTGGTTGGAATAACCCCCCAAACGGCCGCTATGGCCCACGCACAATGGTCCACCTGACGGACTGAGTGCGGAAACCAAACCCCATAACATAGAACATAGATGGTCTCTGTAGCCTCATGAAACATGAGGCTCCAGGGGCTAGTGTAAATCTTCAGGTTCATTCGATTTATCGAATCTGGTTAATCCACGCTGGGGTCGGTGCGTTTCATTCATTCATACCGCTACATACGAACTACGCATCAAAGACTTGACGTCACACAAATCCTGCATCGCGCAATTAGAGTTTACCTCGCGAACGACATATATAAGACTATCCGACATCAACACGGGCAGTTGCCCGCCAGACACAACACCCGTCGGAGGATCCTCCCTTTTCTATGGTGGATGAGTGTACTTTACACCCCGTTCCTCATGCCACTAAAGTATCCTATACCATAATAGGAATATGCAAATATTTGGTCCTATTCCAACTCAATTATAATACCGGTTCGTTTATGTAGAAATCTCACGGAACCCTAACTGGGCATCGCGTTTTGTAAAAGCTCTTTCTTTACCTTTCATTAAATGTTCTGCCTTACATGTACTGAAGTAGAGTTCTGAATGCAATGTATCTTGGTAACCATATCTTGCATCTAATTTTATATTTTATGGCAAAAGAAATAAGGTTTAAACTACAATGCAACACGTCTAGGGTTGTCGCGATGTCACGACTTGACACGAAAGGCGAATGAACTGTAGTTGATAGTAATTTGAAATAGTACTGCTAAACGCACGGCAGTAGTAACACTTGAACTTCAAAAACCGTCCTTACTGCTACGTAATAAAGGCCCCATATTCGTCAAATTGTTACCATAAAGTGCGGTTAACTGTACTGTGTGGAAAATGAATGGGGATTGTTGATTCATAGCTGTTATACAGCTCTATGTCGGAAATTGAAGTTTCTTTGGATTAGTTTGAATAAGGTGTTATTAGGTCTGTCTGACGGGAATTGTGACAACACTGACAACCCTCAGTTTGAGTGATGAAATCGTTGTTTGTAGCTTTGTTGAATGTGGTTTGTGGTCTATTCTTTGATAAAAATATGAGCGACTAGTCATAGTAGGTAGGTACAGTTTCCTGCCGTAAATATGTCCATAGAGTTTTAGAAAGAGGTATGATTGACAGACATGATACTTTCCGAAACCCAAAAGTCGTATTCACGGTCCAGTCTCACGCCACTGCGCTGTCAGTTCAGTCCTGCCTCTGTGAGAGGGAGCGGGACGTAATCACCACGCGGACACAGCACGGGTTGGTGGATGTCACATGTCTTCGGATTTTTGATTCTAGGACATGTCTTGTTTTATGCAAATGACGATCTGTGGCTATTTGCTAGGGCGTTGGTTTTGTTTCTATTAATTGTGAAGCTATGCCCAGCTGAGTCATTCATTGCGATCCGCTTGTGATCGTGACTAGTTGTGACCTTCGCTCATTCAATCAACACAGTGCGGCCCGTACTGTATCAGTTCATTACTTTGTTTACGCCAGCCTAACTAAACGATTGAAATATATTTATTATTAAGGCCTAGGATCGGTCTGCCTGAATCATCATTTCAGGCCGGAATCACCCACTGCCCGGTATAAGCTTCGCCTTTTTTTGTTTATACTTCCCTCATCATATCATCATATCGTCAAAGTAAAGGGTACACCCAACGCGCTTGTGGACGGCCCGGTTGGTTTATTTGGCCTAAACTCTAGCCGAATGCATGATTCATAAAAATATCTGTTATTTTCAAACTTTGAATGCCCATGGCGTGTTAGGCAGGCCGCACACCAGACATACACTTGAATTACGACAGTTGTGGCGCCACATTTGACGCCCCAGTATATCTGCGCGCACGCCAAGCAGTGACAAATTTGTAGCCGGTGCAGTTTGCGAGACGTTTGCTAAACGAATTCAAGATCGAACACGAACGTATTTTGTGGCACGGACATTTGCAAAAATTAAAGACAATTTGATTGAATTTTAATTTGACTTTATTACAGAGATTGAAAAAAACCTTATAAAACCATGTAAGTGTAATGTGTTTTGAGACATTCGATGATATAAGTAATTAAAAGTTTTTATACAGAAAGTGGGCAACGTCGCAAATAGCTGTCAAATACTTCGCTGTTTTGATTAGTTTGTGGAGGACAGTGTAGGTCTTTCAACAAGTACCAGGTAGGTACTTAACAAAGTAATGATGGTCAACAAATCTACAGTCCACTAAGCCTACAGCGTTCTCACAATCATTTACAAAATAGAAAAGAATTCTGTAAAAAGTTAAATAAACTAATAAAAATAAAAACGTATTTTAAACGAAATGACGTAATTTCTATTACAAGTTACAGCTAAAGCAAAAGCCACTAATAAAGAGTTGAAATTAAATTGTAGGTATTATAATGTTAAATAGCGTGATTATGTCAAGGAAGAATGTAAAAAATATAGACTCTTAAATAATTTACTTTTAATGAGGTACCAGGGAAGCCACTTATGTGCAGAAGGAATTATTGCCAAACTTCCTTGTCTTCAACGAAGTCTTTAATTTTATAATATGCATTCTTGATAAGAACGCGTTTAATGTGGGTTTTGAACTTCATCGCTAAGTTCTGTAACCGACTTAGGCAACTTGTTATAAAAGCGGATACTGTTTATAAAAAATGACTTGCTTGTTTTAGTTATCTAAATTTGGGTACTTATCAAAATTTCATGCCTAAAACGTGTATTTATATTATGGAAATCGCTTCTTATTTTGAAAGGTCCTAAGTTTTTGCGGACATACAAAATAATTTCTAAGATATAAAGAGAAGGCAGAGTCAGTATACCAAATTCTTTGAATTTGTTTCGAAGGGATTCGCGAGGACCCATTTTATAGATAGCGCGGATTGCCCTCAAAATGAAAATTGAATCTACGTCAGCTGCCGATCCCCACAGCAGAATGGCATAAGACATAATACTGTGGAAATAAGCAAAGCAAACTAACCTAGCTGTGGCTACATCAGTCAACTGCCTTACAGACAGATACAAGAGTGATGCTTTAAGGGTTCCGTTTTATTATTCGGATATACACACGTCATCCTAAAAACTATTTAATGAAGTGCTAGTTCACTCGTAAAGTGGGTAGGTGTACGTACTAGCAATAACACATAAATATATGAAAAAATGACCCGTTTTAGAAGAATACCTCGTATATCTTCGTTTATTCAAGCACTAATGTCTGCCACTTAATGACGCCACTAATAAACTAAACCTCCACAAAAACAAATGACGTGCGCACGCACATCAAACAATACAAATCGTTCAATAACTGCGCCGGCGCATAGCCCACCGCACATAGATCACCGCTAGCCATTCACGACGCGTTCACTTTCGCCTGCCGCTGACCCCGCGCTTCCGCAACTGTACATTGACCCATCTGTACAATCGCGATAGATCATCAGACGAAATTGAATGACATTGGCAAGTAAACAAAGAAAGAAGGCCTAGGCTCTGTGCCTCGTATGGCGTCGTGTGCTTCCTGATTGATAGTGGCCACTGCCGCCATTTGCAATAGCTACCTACTCAATCATCTATGGCATTCCACAATGTGTACTTAGGTGATAATTCAACATCTAATGAGATCATTACGGACCCTGTCGGGCACAGCAAACTAGTAGGAGAGAGGAAGCATTTAACTTGTCACTATCAGTCTACTTTAATATATCTGATGTTATTAGGTTATTCTTTAAGGAGCTACAGAAGGCCACGCGTGCAAAGCCGGAGCGGGCAGGCTGGTGGCAGCTAGTGTAGTATACATAAGACGCAGTCTATGTTCAAATGATAATTAGCGCGGTATCTGTGTCGCAACGTTACGTTATCGCGGGCGATGCGTGCGCGGCGCTCTGAGTCGATGTAATGTCAAGACAGTGCACTCACCCTCGGCAATATCACACTTGCAGAAGGACAACTTTGCAATACACGACATGATATTATTAAGTGCCCGCACCGCGCCACATATTATGCCTACTTTAGACTGGAAATGTCTATAAACTTCTACCTGAATAGGTGTTCCTTGTTACGGCCAACCTGACCCCGGAGGTTTCAAGAATTCCGGGTTTGCCACGGCAACTAAGTCCAGGTCCAGGGGTCTATATACTATAATCATTTGCAGTGCAAGTGATGTGCAGGGCAGGTCAAAGTGACAGTTAACAGGGATACCAAATTGCTCCGCAGATGTTCAAAATCGTTTGATACTTCACCTTTCGTGTAATATACGTGTACCTATACCAACCCGCGTGGTGGATTACGGCCCACTCCCTCTCATCGAGAGCAGGCCTGTCCCAGCAGTGGGAGTAACTCCCCGCGGGAGAGCCTCGTGTCGCCTGCAGACACCACCGCCTTCGTTACCATTAAATTGCACAGTGTATAGACTGGCCCTTCTGCATACCTATTTATTTCATAGTATCTATTTGCTACCCGGAGCGTTTTTCCAACGAAGATACCTAATAAGGTCGTCCACATTGAGGGCTTGGTATCTTCTTAAGACATGCATGGTCAGTTCTACCTTCAGATTCGTTTGATCTGACCAAAATCCATACCTCTTTTGTATGGCCATCACGAGTACAACCGAAGATAGATCGCCTACGCGACGTGCGATGGCATGAACGATTACCTACTATCAGAAATTAAGAAGCAAATATTTTATGTAGTTAAAACTAAACAGTCTGATTGTTATGTGCTTTCAGCTTGCTAGACCAATCGTATGTTATTTGCCTGATCAGATTGATATTTCCCCGTATGGCAGCCCTTATAATTATGAAGAAAGACTGGTTGAAAAACACAAACTCTAACCAATATAAAAGCTTATTCACTAAACCTGCCTGCGGGGAAAAGATCTACTTATTAAACATGCGCAAACGCAAACACATATTATGTCACTAAAACCCCGCTCCTACGCGCGGAGAATGTCAATTTATCGATATGTAGTCATTACATAGTATAGTTATTGACGTGCGATCGACACACGACCTTGCTTTGTGTGCAAGTTGTGGTTTCGCGAAGCTCTTCCGGAGTAATATGTAATACCACTTAACAAACACGTTGCTGGCATTACAATGAGCATTGATTTGCATTGCTTGCACAAAATACGATGTATTTTTGCAATTTTATTTTTGTTACATTTAGATCAGCAATCTTTTCGTCGATTCATATTAATATTATAAAAGTGAAAGACTGTCTGTCCGTCTTTCTTTCTGTCTGTTTGTTACCTTTTCACATCTTAATGGCTAAACGGCACACGGATGGACTTTGACCTGGGTTAGGACATAAATGATACTTTTGATCCCGGGGCATAAATTCAATTAAAGTTCTGTGTCAGGGGGTACGATTCACACTCATACCTGTGTCACAGTCTCTTTCTAAACCTCAATATTATGTTCATTTTAAAATTTCGAACATGTTTGGCTCAGAATTGAGTTGCGCGAACTCCGCTCACTGACGCAGTCATAAGATCAGCGAGTGCGCGCATGTCGGGCGTGCGGCGCAGGATGGAAGGTGGGCCATTGTCAAACCTCAATGAGTCGTATCTATGGCTGCGTGCCTTCCAATAGCTAGCTAGCCTAGTTTATAAAGTTAACGCAGAATTGTTCTTCGTTTTTAAGTCTCAAAAATGAGGTCAACCTCCGAAATATGAAAACTGCGACGTCATTTTAACCCGTGGCCTCGCCATCCACCTTCGTTATTTTAGCTTTGGTTTTTGACTAGATTTATGTAAAGCGTTTCAGTCGTAGTCATTAAAATAACTACTAAATGAATGCTCACTGTGAAATATTGGAAAAGGATTCATTATTCAGGCGGAGCCGTAGTGTAATTGAGTAAGCTAACTTAAAGTTAAGGAGGTTTCAAATTCGTTAGTTAATGATGAACGCATTTCATGCAGTGTGCCCACTACAAGCAAAAAGTCTACGGTATGTGACCTCCACCACCCCGCACCATCGCGGACTACTCCACCTCACGGAGAGGAGACCAGAGTTCTGACAGTGGAAACATTGTAGCATTGTAGGCTGATATTTTTTTTTACCTATACAGCACTTACATAAAAAAAATGCTTCTTAAATATACGTTTTAACAAGATTTTTTACTCGTAGCGTAGTGAGGATAGAAAAAATAATTAAAAACAAAGACCAAAACATTAAGTAAACATTGCTTTTTCTTATGCTTGTCATTTGTTTGTTGCAGGGGTGCTGAGCTCGTCGACGTCAGTCTACTACGGAGGATGCCCAACGTTGAAGTCCTAGCGTTCAGGTACGTGTCACATATAAGTTTTTATGGGTAGTCAAACACCCGAAAGTAATAATAATAACGTTTCTTTAGACTGAATAAAATATATTCTAATACAGTTATATTTCTAAGAACTAGGATACAAATAATGTAAGTGAGTAGACGGTTAAAACTATATGAACTCCTGAATTCAAAACTAGGTAAAAACCTGTATCTTGGAAATCAGTGCTCTTCCGTGGTAGATTAGTAAAAACTTACAAATCACAAATTCCAAAATTAAATGACTTAGGAGGTACCTACCTACTTAAATCTAAAACTTGACGGGTGAGGTATGTATGTGGTGTGTGTAGTGTGGATGTAGGGTGTGCATGTGTGTGGTGAGTGTAGTGTAAGTAAAGGGTTTGAGTGTGTACTTGAACGTGTAGGTGTGTTTTCAGTGTTAATTATATTTTTAAATATCCAGTGTTTTTCCGTATTGATATAATCAGGGCATAAAATTTTTAAGCCTTGATTATATCAATACGAAAAAAACACTGGATATTTAACATTTTTGTTTAGTTACAGGATATATTTTTAGTATAATATGATTTAATTTGTTGTACAAATAGCCGCTTATGAAGTTGAAAGTTCTCTGTGCAAAACGGGTGTGGCAAGCTTTATATACCCAAACTGTATGTTTTCTACGTTTCTGTTGAAAAGCTGTAGGGTCATACTTTAGCAAGCCATGCATCTTGAGGATAGAGTGAAGTATGAAAAGCTGTCTTATTGTTAATACTTCGCAGGTTTTGTAAAGGTCAGTAGTGGGATGAAGAATCGGAGGAATGCACTAACTTTAAGCAGCGCTCTTTGAGCGCGCCACGTTTAAACATTAATGGTGCTCGTTTGATCAAGCGAAGGACGGTTACAGGGTGCTAGTCGACTGCAAACATGGGAGTGGGCAAAAATTTAATCTAGATTATTATCAATCGATTTTGGGGCATTTCGAAAGTCTGACAACCAGACTTGCTTAGGTATCGTGTTACCTAGTACTCAAACCTACGACTTAGGTGAGTACGTTGTACACTCACCTACGTTCGCACGATTTGTCTCTGCATCACCCAAAGGTTGACTGGTAGACAATGTCTATGGCATCAAATCCGCCTCTGTACATTTCTGTGCTTGAAGTATAAACAACGCGCTGGGACGAGTGCGTCCCAACTCGTTGGATTCTCAACGCTCGGCTCAGCAGCTAAGTTGAAAATCCAGTGCGCGATAAAATCCCGCCGCGATATTTATACGTCCGTGCGTACGTGGGCTAACTGTGTTGTGGAGGTCAGATAGACAAACGCTTCATGTAACATACTGGTACTCATATGTGTCCGGATAGACTGGAAGCCAACCACACCATGGTTGGGAAGAGGCTGGCATGGCGGTTGAATCATGACACGTGCAATATTCAAAAGAGAGTTCTTCACAAAGGTACGCGAAGGCTACGCAGATGATAAGAAGTTTACAAAAATGGTTTTCGATGCTTTCTTTAAATAATTAGGTTACGATTTTGATTCAAGGTCATCTGTCTATGGTCCTACTAAATTACCTACCTATATCAATCAAAAGACCTTGTAGAAGTCATTTATAAAACTTACAATAGAAAACGTATCAATGGACGAATCGATAAAATCGTTAATGTTCTGACTGGAATATATCGTTTCTTTTTAATTAATTCGACAGCTGAAGGACGAGAGGTGTCGGTGGGCTAGAACATTACAAACTGTCGGGGCACTGTCAGTCTGTCACACAACACATCTTTGTTTCCACCGAGGAGGTTCTTTTATGGCAAGCAAGTCGAGGATACACCTGATGATAGTGTTCACCGCCGCCTAAGAACATCTGCGATATCCGTGGCATCGCGGATGTGTTGCTATCCCAGAGACGAAGCTGAAATGTGTCACTTGCGTGTACCTAGACCGACAGCCTTCGCACAGCAATGCTTGGCCGTGGTAATAATATTATGGTAATACTTCCCCGAACGAGCTCCTCCACAAGGAGCACTATTTATCTACATAGCCTACTAGCCTGTTATGTCTGATTGTGAGCGAAGCCTCCTTTCCACACACGCCTGTCTTCTGCCATTGCAGGTCAGTCCTTTCTGTAAGAGCCAAGTTCGTCATACTGTGGGATAATTGCGTAAATGCGAACACACGTACAGTAACCATGGCTTTCATTTTGACAGGTCACCAACATTCATTGCGTTATTTACGTAGCAGACAAATTTTTCGATTATATGAAGCAAAACATTCTTCAAAATCATTCAAATTGTGATTGATCGTGTGTTGTGCAATTAGGGTGCTGGTTAGATTACGTTCGTGAGAGCGAAGCGAGCTCTTGAATATGAGATACCAGCATTTGTGTTGTGCAATTAGGGTGTTGGTTAGATTACGTTCGTGTGAGCGAAGCGAGCTCTTGAATATGAGATACTAGCTTTTGTGTTGTGCAATTAGGGTGTTGATTAGATTACGTTCGTGTGAGCGAAGCGAGCTCTTGAATATGAGATACTAAGCTTTTGTATTGTGCAATTAGGGTGTTGGTTAGATTACGTTCGTGTGAGCGAAGCGAGCTCTTGAATATGAGATACTAGCATTTGTGTTGTGCAATTAGGGTGTTGGTTAGATTACGTTTGTGTGAGCGAAGCGAGCTCTTGAATATGAGATACTTGCTTTTGTGTTGTGCAATTAGGGTGTTGATTAGATTACGTTCGTGTGAGCGAAACTAGCTCCTGAATATGAGATACTAGCTTTTGTGGATGTCGGAAAATATCACGAACCTGCTACCGGGTTCAGAGTACCTAACCTATGTCCTAACCCAGGGCATGGCCTATCCGCATGACTTTTATCTAAAACAGCCTTTACGGCATGAAAGGTAACATAATATATCTGTTTTAGACTTCCGTACCTACCTCAAAATGAAATCTGTCAAGACCCTTTTTCTCAGGAACGGAGGAGGGTTCAGTTGAAATAAATTTCAAAAACTTAGATCTACGGTCTCTTGAAGCTGTAACGAAAATCAAACGTGCAAGTCAATTGAATAAATAATACGGCCATTTATGCCGCATATTTTGACAATCGTAAATAAACCAGTCTATTTGGTAGTTCCCGTTGGCCCAGCACCATGAAGTTTGGCGAAGCATCAAGCAAGGTCAAGTAAAGAGGAAAATCCGAAAATTGGTAATTTGTAGTTATACATATACATATACGAGTATGCAAGTTAAGTTTGTTTTTCGATCTGGGATCAAAAATTCATAGGCCGTACCTTGAAGTAACATTAGTCTGTTTTTTATTACTCTAATATAAGTTCTTTTTCAATTGAAAAGTTAAGTTTGTTCTTCAATCCACATTTGGAAATTCATGCAGCCGAGCAAGTACAGCTTTGAGACGGAACCCTCAGAGAGCAAGTCCTACACACACACGTCCGGTTTAAAAAAAATAATACACAGGTTTATATTTCTAAATGATTATTAATTATTCATTTTCTTATTATTATCACTATTAATTTGTAATACGTACTCTAGTGCCGCCGTTGAGCACATAATACCTATGTAGGTAAAAACGGCTAAGTCATAATTTAACCTTCTAACAAATGTTAGAAAGGTTAAATTATGACTTAGCTTTTAATTGTACAAATTATATTCGTAATGTCCATCAATTATTAGATTTCTCTTTTATAATAATTTGAATTCAGAACTAAGTACTTTAGTGTTTTTTTTTTTTTTAATGAAATTACCGTGTGATCTATACATACAGTAAAACTATTTTCCTTTTTTAACCGACTTCAAAAAAGGAGGTTCTGTATTTATAATAACATTTACTCCTTTTCAATATTATGTATAGTAATACCACGGAAATGAATAAAAATATAAACAAAATAAAATACTTCTTCAACCGACTTCGACACCTCCACCACCATGTTCGACATGTAGACCGTATGCAAATAAAATAAATATTTATCCGGTTATTAATCTTTTCAATACAGTCAGAAAATTTCTTCATCTGATGTAGCTGTGTCAGTATGTTCCACAGATATACTCGTAGATAATATCTGTGGTATATTCACTAGCGATGGAATGAGTACTTGCTTCACTGCTCGAACAGGTACTTATTTATTTTAAAATTTTCCATGTGTGAATCAAACGTTGGTTAAAATTTTCTATATTCGCCCTCACATTTTATTGAATGATTAAAAAGTACTTTTTTCCATTCTTCCGGGCCAATCATATTGATTTTTTCCAATATAATTTCTTTGATTGTTGTCCCATTCATTGCAATATTTTTAATAGCTACGTTTCCTTTATTTTGACACCAAATGTTTTCAATTGGATTAAAATCTGGATGATGTGGTGGCAATCGTAAAATGGTATGGCCATGTTCTTCCTTAGTGCGATCAATAGCAAACTCTAAGTCTCAGACCAATAAAATAGTTATTTGTTATACAAGAGTGCAAAGTTGCTTTTTAACCGCGTGTTCAATTTTGATGACCGAGCAAGCGAAGGATTCTAAAATTGAATCACGAGCGCAGCGAGTGATTCAAAATTAGAATCCTGAGCGTTAGCGAGGGAATCAAAAGAGCACGAGGTGAAAAATCTTTGCACTCGAGTGCAACACGTAACTTTTCATTCCACCTCAGCGAGGAAATGACTAAATGCAAAAAAAAAAACGTTTGCGCATTATTAACAGTTTCAGTCAATTCTGTTGGCGTCAAGCAAACTTCCTCGTCGCTAGAATCACTCATTTTAGTTTTTTCACTTGTTTTCAAGTTTCTTGTTTTTAATATACCTAAGGTTTAACAATGACGTGAAAAAATGCCGCGTAAAGAACCGCGTACAAAGCAAATTGAAAAAAGAACACCAAGAAGGTTCCGAGTCTGAGTTTTTAACAAATTAAAAAAAAGTTGTATGATATATTCGGCACCATAGAGGTAGCAGTAAATAGGTTTAATGTTTTTTTTAATTCACAAACTTAGTGCACACGATGTTCTAAATTCAATTTACTTTATCCTCTAGAGAATAAAAACGGCTTTTCCACTCAGATACTGAAGATTAAAAATACTCTTTCCGAGATGGTGGGATGAAAAAGTACTTTTTTATTGGTCTGAGCTCTAAGTATCTTTCTTTATGTTTTTTTACAATGTCATATAAATCGAACTTCAGTGAGTTTGGGTTATGAGGAGAGTTATGTTGCTGCAACCAAGCTATAATTTGTGGTTTTAGTAGTGTTTGAGTTCGGGGGTTTAACTAATAATCTATTATGGTCTGGTGCATTATCTATTATTAAAACCTCAGACCAATAAAAAAGTATAGACGGAACATTGCGCTCAAAAAGTGAAGCACGTAATATGAAGACGATTCGGCAATATGAAGACGGCCGCGCGGTAGTCTGCCGCGAGTGAGCGAGTGTGCAAGACGTAATTTTGGTGAAATTATAATTGCGAAATTATGCCGTCCTGCGTCATAAACTGCTGCAAAAATAATTAATGTTTTCAGAAAAAGTCTTCTGGGATTGCTTTTCACAAGTAAATATCCGTTTTGATGTGTAATTTAAACAAAATCGTAAAATGTTTGTCATCATTTCTCGGAACAAGAATTCTAGACGCCATTGTGTCAGTGTTGCAAGTTAAGATCATTATCTTTTCCCAAAAGTAAGGGAAGATTTATTGGTAATAAGGATATTTTATCAAACTTAGAAGATGAACATAACGTGTATGGCGTAGAGCACCAAACAACTTTAATAAGACCTGTAATTAATAAGACTTGTAATTAATAAATACATAAACATAAGATTCCACCATATTGCAAAACAAGAAACTTTATAGGTGATGACTCAAAACGCCAGACATATAAAAAACTGACACAACATAAGGGGCATTAGTCATTTTAATTTACGTAAGTTTTGTATGTGTTGTAAAATTAATTATTGATGTTAATATTAAAATAAATGACTCTCATTCAACTTAATTATCTTTCATTTCATTCACCCAATACAAATAAAACACAATACTACAAAATAATAAAACTTTTCATTCAAGTATATCTCTCGCACTTGGGAGTCGCAACACAATGCTTGCAACATTTTTCTCTAGCACACATGCGCAAATCTACGATATCTTACACCGAGTTACGCACACAAAGCCGAGAATTGGCCTCAGTTATTTCGTCGCGATTGTTTACGACGGCTCCGTCTATACTTTTTTATTGGTCTGAGATTAAAACACTACTATGTGGTAGATTTGGTATTAATTGATTACGCAGCCAATTTTGATATCGATCGGCATTGATTTCTTTATGGTAATCGCCGTCATCTGGAACAAAACCTTTTTCATTTCCAGCGTGAACGATGATTGTACTACGTTCTCCTTTCGAAATGGGCTTCTTTACACCTTTTTTATGGTTCGTAGTAAACAAGGAACCCTTATAGTTTCCCAATGTCCGTCTGTCTGTCTATCAGTCTACCCGCGGCTTTGCTCAGACTCTGTGTACTGGAAAGCTGTAATTTGGCATGGGTATACACACATTAATCACGCCAACAGTTTTAAAATACAATCATGATTTTTTAGGGTACCTACACGTAAAGTGGGGGTGGTTTTTTTTTCACATCTATCCCATGGTGTGTGGTGCCGTTGGAAAGGTCTTATGGGAGAAAATGTTTTGTAAGTACAAAGTTAAGTTAGTTCTTGCGTTAAATTCATCCCAACTACGGAACCCTTCATTGTGCGTGGTCCAACACGCACGTTTTTTTTTTAATTTGTATCTGTCCAAGATTTCCCTTTTGAGTGCGACGTATGCACATAATATATGATTTATCCATGAAGACAATATTTTTGCCATTGGCCCTCATCCTTTGAATTTAGGAGATACTTAAACCTTTTAAGGCGAATATCATGCTTTTCAATTAGTATTTCCCAGTGGCGAGGCGTGGTAAAATGAGAGGTAAGCCGGAGCTTAAATAAAAAAAACATGCTTGTTTAATAATTGTTATGACGTCACTTCAACTTTCATCGTGGCCGCGAAAAGTTACTTCTTGTTTACCTAACAAAATAACTGTAAACCGTTTCATTAAATTTCTATGTATTTCGATCTACTTTTCTAACAAGAGCTTCATGAAAATTCCCGAACTCATAAAACAGCTACGAATATGTTTTTCAGCCTGCACATGATTTTCGATCAATGAATTCGTCAGATTAAAATGTAAAAACTTTATTCCATAAACTACTACAATCTGAGAAAAGTAAACACGGGGATCAATACATTTTATTTAATTTACAACTGCCAGTCAGCAATTGATATTTACCGTAAAGGGAAACATTAAAATGTTTGATAAATTCATCGCGTCGTTTGTAATTTATATTTGGGCGAGCACGGCCTAACTTATTTTATTATTCAATAACCTTGAAAAGCATGTTTCCTCACAAAGCAAATAATCACACAATAATATAAATGCCACCCTAATCCTACTGATCCTACCTTTAAAATCTACTCTAAATAAGTAATTTTAACTTAATAAACAGTCTACTTACCCCAAATACCTAATTACAACGTACTTTTCTTTCACTAAACTCAAAATACATTAAACACTACCTTAATCACTGTTCTATACTTACAATAATAAAATAAAATAAAATTCAATTTATACTGAACGAACATAATGCAAATTAACTACCTACTTAATGAATTATTAAAATTAGGTATATGGTTATAATGCGATTACGTCAAAAACAACCACACATTGTCAATCGAATGATGAATGTTATGATGTCCGAATTCCGAGCTGAACGCATTACGACAACAACCGAACAACTCGCGCATGCGTATTCTATCGTAACTCGGTACAGAGCTGCTTACCCGGCTACTAAGAAACCGCGGTGTCACGTGACCGAAGATACTTCAAGACGGACTTTATTTTCTATAGAAATTGAATTCACGATAAGCCGGACGCGCCTACGAGATGTTTTGTTGTTGGGACATAGAAATAAAGTAGGCGTTTTGTAATGTTTTAATTTTATTTTGTATCAAATACTTATAGTGTTATTATTCAATGACGATAGAGTTGTTTCCGAATTTCCAAAGGGAAGCCGGTAGGAATCGGGTTGTTTGAACCCGACGTCCCTGGTATTTCCTTTCTGTGATTTTTATATCGAAAACTAATATCTTTCAAAAAAAATCTTATGTCTCTAGACAGCCTTGAAATTGGATAGCCTCAACCAACTTCGATTTTAAAGTACCTACTCAAAAATAGTCAAAATCGTCCTTTAAACGAAATTGTTTGGTCTTTTTTACACTTTTTTGTGATGGGAAGGGAGCCAGTTTATCTTTTTTGTCATTATCTTTTACAATATTCTTTACAGTTCCGAATGAAATACCACAAGCTTCAGAAACACGATTTTGAACTTTTAGAAAAGAAACATATCTTTCTTCCTTGAATCGGCTTCTTGTATATTCGCTTAAAATTATATGTCGTGCCTGCGACTTTAGCAGTATTACTCCCATTTTTTAAAATAAATTACATTAAGTTAAAAGAGTATTACCAACTCTATATACTTCAAAGTCGATTGAGAGCGTCCGGTCTGCACCAAGTGCAAAGGGCAACTGATAGAAATCCGACGACCTACGAAACACAAAGTTTGCCGAGGGACATTAAGAAAATAGTTGTACTTACATGATTTTACAAAAACGCTGAAATGAGTATTTTTTTTATTTATTACCAAAAGCATTGAATTTTCATATTCCTAACTTAAGAAATGTTGGATTTCGCAAGCAAACTTTCATCCCCTATATAATCCCCTTAAGGATTAGCATTGAGACAAAAAGTACCCTAAGTATGTCCTTTCCAGGATGCCATCTTTCTCCTTGCCAAATTTTATCGAAATCCTTTCAGTGGTTTAGCCGAGCCGTTAAAAGGTAACATACGGATAGACAGACAGACAGAGTTACTTTCGGATTTATAATATTAGTATGTATTATAAAAAAGAGAAAAGTTCATCAATTAGCCTGCCACCTTCTACATTCCATCAAGTCTGTCGATTAGTTCCGTGCTCTAACACTCGAGTCGTGATCGTGTCCAGTTGGTCGCGCGACGATGTGTCGGTAAAAGATGCGAGTCGATTGATTAGACACCGATTTATGACGTTTGCTTGAAGAGAATCGTAACCGACCTACCGAAACCGTACAAGTACAAGTAAAGGCAAGTATCGTGAAAGTGGCAGTGAACTGCGTGACTGTTCGTGATTAACGTCAAGTCTCCAATCAGTAGCCCGCAACTGCCGGCTGATCCTAGTACCAACACTCGTCACGCACGCACTATGAGAAAACAAATACTCTTTCATTGATTCAATTCTATATAAACATTTACAAACCGCTTCTTTCAACTCAGCCTTTTTGGAATATTTAAACCAGGATATTTTATTTTTTGTCTTCTGTTGCTAGTCATCCATTATCATCTGCCTGCCCCTTTTCCCGACTATGTTGGGGTCAGCTTCCAGTCTAACCGAATGCAGTTGAATATCAATATGTTACATGGAGCGACTGCCTATCTGACCTCCACAACCCAGCTACTGTGTACATGATACGACTTGGCAAAACTTGTAATCTTTCAACTTTTTAAAACTGTGCTGGTGGTGTGCACTTATAGCCACATCACAAACTAGCTTTTACCCGCAGCTTTGCTCGAGATCATGTCGGAAATTGTCCCGCTGTAGCTTACTACCCAGGATAAAAAGTATCCTATGTCCTGTGTGTGTCCGTGTACCAAATTACATCCAAATCCGTCCAGCTGTTAAAGCGTGAAAAGTTGACAGACAGCGGTTTACTTTCGCATTTATAATATTAGTATGTAAGGAGGGAGTTCCGTCAAGCGATTGTTGGGGGGTAACCACGTCACACATTCTCACGTCGTTGCATCTATTTTCTATCAATATCAACGAGTTGTTCTCGATCCATTAGAGATGTGACTCGTCTAGCAAACTAATTTCCTGAGTAAACAATAATGCTACCTTTTGCTTATACTTTCACCACAACACGTAGTAATGTGCAGAAGTTCCACTCTTTTGCTAAAAGGAAAATTGTACTATCTTTACGCATACGTAAAGATGGTACAATTTTGCTAAAATTCATAAATTTGAGCAAAAGTTCGGATTTGTAGTCGGCGTCATTCTGTCACTCATACCTGTGTGACAGTCTCTTCGTAGAGCGTCATCTCTGTCACTCATACCTGTGTGACAGTCTCTTCGTACATATTCAGAAGCGGAATTCCGTAAAATAAAATAAAGTTTAATTTTAAGTTTATTTTAAATTTGTTATTTTTTGTTATAGCGGCAATAGAAATACATAATCTGTGAAAATTTCAACTGTCTACCTGTTACGGTTCATGAGATACAGCCCCCTGACAGACACATGGACAGCGGAGGCTTAGTAATAGTATTCTGTTTGGCATCCTTCGGGTACGGATCCCTAAAAATCCCTAAACATCCTGTGTTTCTTGCCACCAATCGATAACATCAGACCGAATTTTTATTGCAAACTAGATTAGTTTTGATTGATTAGTTTCTTAGTAAAATTAATCAGTCTGCCGAGCCTTGTCCCAACTAGTTGGTGTCGGGTCGACTTCCAGTCTAGCCGAATGCAGCTGAATACCAGTATTTTACATGGAGGACTACCTATCTGACCTCCATAACTCAGGTACTGGATAGCACAATATCTCTTGGTAATTCTATTTAGAAATTTATTCTCCTTCTGTGGATTCATCTGGTTTGTGACGCAGGTCATGACCCGTCTGCCGCCCGGACGTTAGCGACACTATCCTATTACACGTTACTGTCTGCGACTTACGCTGTAATTGGTTCTTTAAGTTATCGCTCTCCAATCGGATTGTTGTGATTAACAAAGGGTTTCTATAAACCGGTAGCCGTTCCGAAGAGACACGCAGAGGTATACCTTAGTCATCTATTCCGTGGGTATGGTATACGCATACTATGGTTTGATTTAGTGCTAAATATTAGTGTGCGACGAGCCCATTGCTATCAACCGGACGCAAATCAAGACTCCGGGCTGCTACTGACAAATAACATGAAAAACCCAAACCCGAGACTCGCTTAGCAATCTGCCTGCAACGCCTACACCTTCGAGGCAGTCAATGAACTATTAAGCATTTAATTCTCCTGATAACGCTTGTAATAGCTTCCCTCTGTCCGTACGGGGAGGAGCCGAGGTCGTGACCCGTCTAGGCGGTACTGTCGTAATGGGCGTCATTGTCTGCAGCCGCCTCGCCTCCTGTCAGTTGATACATTTGCTGTCACTTTTACTGCTCGTTAGTTGACTTAGTGAACTAAGCTTTGTGCACTCTTTCTTGAGATAATTGGTATTCATTCCAAGTTTAGAAACCAAAAACAATGGAATATGATTTTCATATCTCTTAACTGCATTTCTCTTAAACAGTTGGCCAATTTAATAAAATCTTTATCTAATTTCTTGATGTTTATACTCGTAAGTCAGAAATCGCCAACCCGTCTTGAGCGCGCGTGGTGATCAATGCTCGTGCCTTCTGTGTATGAGAAGAGGCCTTTGCCCTGTACAGACTGACAGTAACAGGCTGGTATTATTATTACCTTCTTGCGTCCGTCACAAAAGGAACCTACTCTACTGTTTCTAAGTGCAATCGTTTCGGCTCTGCATTGATGATTCAGTCAGTCAAACAGTATTCTTCTTCATAGTGTTCTTTTGAGGAATATCTTCTGTGAGGAAAATTTTAAGTATTAATCCGCCTCTGTGGTCTATTGGTTAGACCACCCGTCTCAGACCCAGAGGTCCCGGGTTCGATACTAACACTCCGGACCACGCACAATGAAGGGTCCCGTAGAAAGGAATAATTTATATCAGGAACAAACTGTATTGTAGTTGAAAATAATTTTCTCCCATATATTCCAACTGCAAATGTAAGTTTGTACACACAATATTGCGAGATGTAGGTACCATGTTATTTTAAGACCATCGACTTCTTATAGGTTTTCCTGTAATCTATGAGTAAACAACCATTTTCTGTATTAAAAAAAAGGCCCCCCCTTTATCTCCGAAACTACTGAGCCAATTTTTTTTTCCTGGTCAATTATTAGAAATTTTCTTAATTTATATCTTTAAAAGTATTTATTTTTACATTTTTAATAAAAATATATTTGAGATCCTCGCAACAAGCCCTTTCATTTGGTACGTCACACAGTACAGTTAGCAAAACTCTTTTTTATTTATTTTTTTATTTGCCCCCAAAAGTGACCCTCATATTCAAAATTAATTAATTTATGTTACGCGGCCGTGTTTGGGTCACAGAAATACATGATTGTGTGTACCACTTAATACTTAATCGGTCCATTAGATTCGGAACAAACTGGCTGTGACAGTCCGACAGACAGACACTTGTGATCCTATAAGGGTTATGATAGAATGGGGGTGACTGCTGAGATGACGACTGATAGAAGGAGACGCGCTGCGCCGATCGCTAACCTGAGCCAGCGTGGTGAGCAATGCTCGTGCCTGTTCTGTATTACTTATACATACAGGCCTCTTTTTAGTTTTTGCCTGTAGACGGACAATAACAGGCTGGTATTATTATTAAGGGCAGGAGAATGATGATGAATATGATGATATTCAGAACAGGCCATCTTTCGAAATGTCTAATTATTACCAGTTGCACATTACATAGGAACTATCTTCAGTATCACAAGTATGTGCTACATTATGTATCATAGATAGTGCAATGCACGACGACGCGCCCCACTCCACTCCGCTCCGTACTAAAGTACAGCTTACAGTACAGTCATCGCGGAGTGGGGCGCGGCGTCGTGGATTGCACTATCTGAAGCTGTGTACGACGTGGCAGTTTCTCTCAGAGAGAGATCACTAAGATCCTGCAGCATTTCGCGCTAACACTGAACGCACGCATGTGGCACGTCACGCGCCCGTGGCGCGCGGCGAGTATGTCGTGTCAGTAGGTTGGAATAGGAAATAATTACAGTAGCCAGGCTTTATTAAGACATATCGAGTAGAAAATATAGACTTGTCACATCGGTATGAGTGACAGAGCTAGATAATAAAGGCCCTGAACTGTACAGGCAGCCGCACATCAGTGGTAAAAATTTGACATGGACAGCGCCTTTATGTAATGAAGGGCGGTTTGTGTAATGCAAGTACCTATTACCATTGATGTGCGCTTGTTTATGTATACAATCATAGAATAAGAATGTATAGAAGCAAAACTCCTGAACTGAAATCATAATGTAGGTACCTGTGCATCGCCATGGGATCTGGAGGCAAAAGTCCTCGCGCATATTTGGGAGTGGCGCGGGGAGGCGAAACGCCGGGGCTTGACTCCGTTTCTCGCGGCACAGTGGACAGAGCTCCGACGGGATCTCATGGCGTCATGGAGAGTGCGATTGTCGCAACCCAATGCTGGGCACGCCACTATTGCGGCGATAAGTCCCCTCTTTGAGGAGTGGCTGGAGAGGCGCCACGGCGTCCTCACCTTCCGCCTGACGCAGGTCCTCACCGGACACGGCTGTTTCGGGAGGTACCTGTTTCGTATAAGGCGGGAGGAAACGCCCGGGTGTCATCACTGCGTGGATCGCCCGGAGGACACGGTGGAGCATACGGTGGAGGTATGCCCGGCTTGGGCAGAGCACCGCCGTGTCCTCGTGGAGGCGATCGGTGGCGGGGATCTCTCGCGTCCGGCCCTGGTCCAGGCCATGGTACGGAGCGAGAGGGTATGGGAGGCCGTCACCTCCTTCTGCGAAGCAGTAATGCTCGCGAAGGAGGAGGCGGAGCGCGTGAGGGAGAGGCAAATTTCGCGCCCTCACGCCCCTAGCCGCCGCAGGAGGAGACGCCCCGGGCGTCGGGAATCGATCGCGGATTCCCGGCCACCGTAGGCGCGGGCTTGCGGACGGTGAGCAATGGGTAGCTCGCCGTCCGGTAAGGACCAAGCCCGGGTCGACGGCGCGTTGTGTTCCACGCGCGCCTCAAAGAGTGTCAGCGAGTGAAGGGGTCCGATGAGACCATTGCCTGCCGGGGTTGCGGGAAAGTCCGAAAGGGATACCGTGGCCCCCTGGCATTGCACAGGCAACAGAAGGAACACGGGTGGGTTTTAGTCAGTAAGAGTCTGACACGCCCTCCCGCTCCACCCAGAGCGGGAGACGTCATTTGATGATTTCACACCCAAAAAAAAAAAAAAAGGTACCTGTGCATAGATTATAATCGAGCTTTCTATTCGAATTCATACGAGTACTGCAGCTAGAGGCTGACGATTGGCTTGTGGTTGGGGTGACATTTAAGTTAAACGACCGATACCGTTACCGATGACGAAATTGTCAAATTAAAGCCCTCTGCCTCACTCCTACTTTACAGTACTCGACAGGTTCCACGTTGACCATGGCTGTAAACCTGAGGTCACAATACCTATGGAACGCAATAAATATATTGAGTATTGCATAGACGTATAAAAAAGGTTTTTTTTTAAAGGTTTCATAAAAAACTTTTTTATACGTCTATGGAGTATTGAAATAAATGAACAAAATGTGTAGCTAACGGAGGCGATAACTGAACTACGTTTAATGCATCGGTGATAAACTGTCACCTTATCAGCTCATTGTTTAAGACAATGCACAATAAACAATATCCGACAGTAATCAGAAGTAACAAGCAAGTTTCCGCCATTTCGCGACGCTGCGGCAAAGACGCAGCCAATCAGAGCGTGGCGCGCCGAACGTTGCCCAATCACGCGCCAGTTGCTAGGACATTGACCAATCACAAATACGATACGACCGTTGTTGCACTTTCAAAATTTGAAAACTAACGAATTTTCTATATTGTGGTTTTGTTTTTAAGGTTCGTTTTAGATTGTAGGGGTAGTGGCTTATTTTACAGGATGTGTTGTTTGTTCCACTGCGTTGCGTTGCGGCCTTGCGCTGAGAAATGTTGTGCGTTCTGTTAGAACTGACCCTTGATCGAGTATCATGCGTGTTCGGTAACATTTGTAAATGTGAATGAATCAGGTATGTTGCGGATGCAGATTTTTCCACATCCGCGGATGCAGGTCTTTTCCAAATGTCACTTGTCAAATGTCAATTTTGTCTTGTGTTTTTCACAATAACACTCTGAAAACTGATTTTTTTATACAATACTAGCGAGCCACCCCTGCTCCGCAAGGTTTTTACGACTTACCAATACATCGAGATTTCTTAGTTATCTATAATAATATGTAATATTATTTATTTACGTCTTTGACATTTCTCGGGACCCTAGGGTCCCGGACCTTTGGAAGGCGTATGAGGGGCCGAAGCCAACTCGCAGAGGCCTGTTAGACTTGTTTATGAAACGAGGCACTAACTGACGATTATCCCTGTACGCACTAATCTAGTGCACCCAAGGACAACCCCCGGTTAGTGCAGGACTATTGCAAGATATGGAAACAATGATATTGGATTATGGGTTTGGGTGGCTAAGTGAACTGGTTATCTAGAACTATGGAAATACTATGGCCCCTGCCTGACCAATATCCTACTAATATTATAAAGGCGAAAGTTTGTGAGTTTGTATGTTTGTCTCTTCTTCACCCTAACACTACCGAACGGATTTGGATAAAATTTGGCACACCGATAGTTTATAACTTGGATTAACACATAGGATACTTTTTATCCCGATATTCCCACAGAATTGAAACTTATGCGGGTGAAACCGCGGGGCGCAGCTAGTCTTATATAAAATAAACTTGGGTAAAATGGCAGGGGGTGACTTACACACTCAATAATGGGCCCCCGAAAACGGTCGCTAGCACAAAGTGTCGAAGCGACAAGGGGGCAACATGTCCTGAGGTGCTTATAAGGAGTGGAGCGGTATTCCACGGCTATCAGGACAATCCCGGAAGTACGGTCAAGATCCAGCATCTTACTGGAATACTTCCTTCCTCCGAGCACATTTGCTCTTGCGAATCTCCACTCAAGTCGGCCAATAAAGGCAAGAAAGAGGCGGGAGCTCTATTTCTCGTCAGTGTTCACTCCAGCCGGCCAATAAACGTAAGAAAGAGGCGGGAGCTCTATTCCTCGTCAGTGTTCACTCCAGCCGGCCAATAAACGCAAGAAAGAGGCGGGAGCTCTATTCCTCGTCAGTGTTCACTCCAGCCGGCCAATAAAGGCAAGTCAGAGATGAGGAACAAGATTTTTCCCGGGAGGGGTCGCTACTGCCCAACAGCTTGCCACATGCTGCCCTGCGGGTTTCTGTATTCTGTATCTCTCTTGGTCTGGCTCCTCATCCCAGACCTGTTCCGGCCAAAAACTCTACCGGCATAGACCTGGAGTTCCTGGAGTAGAGATACGGCGGTGGGGCTATTATTTATTTATCATTAATGTTGGTACAACTCATCTATTCTATACAAAAACACGATGTACAGAGTTTTGAGCTGATGTCTGTGCTAGTATTTAATTTGTTTTTATTTCCGACATAATTCTAGCCCACAGTTTTCATACAATTTAAATTTAATATTATTTAATTAATATGATCTAAAAATCCATACACACTGTTCATCCATTCTTACTTCTTCAAGTCCAAAAAGGTGCGATCCAAACCAGACCCTCACTCACTCCCAGATGCACACACACAACACACTTCCATCGCATGTACAACCTACACTTACACACATACACTCATCAACTCATTTAATTTCACACACAGTACACAAACACATACTTATAGCGTTATTAATTTCTTTTGTAATTTTAATTCCTACATTTTTTTTTCTGTACCTAACGAATAGGCTATTTATTTATTTTTTGGTTTTGTCCTTTAAGTGTTAAAACATGGCAATAACCCTGGCTGTCAACTTTGGAGTGACACTCCTATTAATGCTTTTTTATTGGATATAGAACCCATGGCTGAACGCTGATCCCCAAAATACAGGTCCAGGCCTAGTTTGGGGGTTAGGATCAGTTTTGTGGCAATACATCAGTGTTTATTTAATGATGACTGACTTGTAATAAGTATTGTTTTTTGTGTCAAAATAAAATAAAATAAAAGTATTAAGAGCGGGGCGACGCATGAATTGTCCATACAAACGTAATACCCAAATCATTTACAATTTGAGCATATTTCTACCATATTATATTGATATTCGGATTTAGACAGTATTTATCTAGGCTTGTACGTCTTTTTTTTTTCAAAAACCTTACCTAAAAAGAAGTTTAAGTGAATTGAATTTCGCAAATTTTTACTGCGTAAATGACATGTTTTCATATTGTTTTTTCTGTATTATAAACAACAATATTTGTTATATTGTTTCAGCATAGGCATAGCTTATATTGTCAAATTACAAATTATCGAAAAAAAAAGGAAAAACATTAAGTTTTCATTCATCATTTTGGGTATTACGGAACACATCCAAATTTATCATACATTTTCAATGGCTAGTAGTGCTATCGCGTCAAGCGATTGTCAATGTGTGCATGGGTGGTCGTTATGCTCACGGTAGCCGTGTGTGCTCACACTAACGCAACGTACTTGAACACGCGCCGGGCGCCGGGGGTTGGGTGGGGTTCGTTCAGGATATTTCATCAGGTGTTTGTTGTTGTTGTCAGTGTTAGACAATTACTTTACACTGCTGTGCGTGCGTACTTATTTGTTTGCTAAATTGTAATATTTCTGACACTATTGACCTATGCTATGAACTTGGATTTTGATTTGCCTTTTGATTTGGTATCGAGTAACTTACATTTTACGACCTTTGTTTTGTTTACGGACCTGGAATATTATTTAGGTTCGATTTTGATTTGGTTGAAGACATGGACTCTGAACGTTGGGATGTATCTCACAGTAAGTATTACTCAATGATATTATAACTTTATAAATTACGAGTACCTATCTCGTATTTTTTAGCTACTAATTGTTAAAATTATTTTAAACCCAGCCCAAGAAAACAAAGACGTTGTTTTCTTGGCCCGAGTTTTATACTAGTAGGTACCATCGAAGAAGTTCATATCTATACACCATAAGGACTATTTTGGCTTGCAGCGCTCGGCCGCTATACAACCGGGGCGGGAATAGATGTAGTCGTTGTGTTCACGGGATTTTGTTTTCAAACTGCTTAGATATGAAGTTTTTCAATAGTACCTAAGTACCTACCTATATTTTGTATAAATGAGTATTTAACTACCTATATTTAGATAACATTTAGATCTAAATTGAAGTGTGTTTACATCTGTATACCTACGGACAAACGAGTAGATATCCGTAATCCGTTTCATTACTAATATTATTCGATAAGTACCTACCTACTTATGTGTCTAAAGAGTGTCAGCTGTGGCCTCAGTGAGTATTTTGTAGTTTGTACGTTATACAATTGACATAAAGTTCATTATACTTTGACCCAATTTCGTGACAAAAACTCGCTTTTATTCCGTTCCGTGGCAATGTAAATTGAGCCTTAGCGTGAGTATTGGCCGAGCCGGTATAAGCTAGTTACTCTACGTACCTACGCGGCGAAGCCGCCACGTGATGGTTGTAGTAGTGTACCTCTACCTACCTATCATAGCGCACTTGTATGAAGCTTTGTCATGTCACTGTTCCGATTCTTTACTTTTGTGACAGAGCGGGCGTAATTATAATTATCTCAAGGACACTACTGAGAACATTGCTCGCTCTAGGGCCTTTGCTGATTTGTTGGCGCAGCAGCTGTGCGACATCAGCATGTTCGGATGCCGAAAATATACCGCGTCGCCTGCACTTACGCACATGTCGGTAAAAAATTATGCAGCGCCGCTTAGCTGTCGCGAAATAATGTCGTCTTCTAGTTCGAGTGATGAAGATACTTTAGCTTGTTACACTTGTGACTCGGCAGAATGCAACGGCACAAGTAGCTCTGCATAACTTTTTACCGACATGTACCTACTACGTAAGTGCAGGCGACGCGGTATGTTTTCGGTATCCCAGCATGCTAATATCGCACCGCTGCTGCACCGACAAATCAGAAAAGGCCACTTGTACTGTGATGTTTATCCAGCGTACTCGGGGTAGGGTGACCATACAACCGGATTTTTATGGACAAATGCGGCTTTATGGCCTCGGTCCGGTTTTTGCTCGGATTTTTTTATGAAATTCCTATTACATAAAACATTGATTAAACTACAATGAAAAGTTCAAAGTCGATCTAGTTTATTTAATAATTATGCGATTTTTATCTGGACTTTGGTGTCCGTTACCTTGGGGTGGCAGCTCCAACAATAACTTGATAACTAACTGGCTAATATTTTTAAAACGACAGGAGCTATTCGTATACAGCTCGTGTCGACAAGAAGAACTGGTAAATCAACTTCATTATAAACTGCATAAATATTTACAGAGCCACGGCGATCAACTAAAACACGCTTATGGCCATCAGTTCGCAGACGGAAATACGTAACCAAAAATAAAGAAAATAAGCGATCTTTGAGGTGAGTAATCGAGCGTAGTCAAAACTGATTGTGAATTTTAGAGTAGGTACCTATATAAAAATACCTCATAATTATTTACACTTTATTATCACGTAGGTACTGAATTAAAATAAATATAAAATATTTTTGTGAACATGATATCACACCATACATGTTACTTACTCTAAGTTGAGATTGGCCGTGGTGACAGAAATCGGTCAGGAGGACATTTTTTATTTTGCTGTCCGATGCTATGAAATAACGCAATGCATTAATTTTGTTGCATTGCGTTAAATTACGTTTTTGAACAGATAAAAAATCTGCTCAAAATATTTGCGTTTTTGAGCAGATTTTTTTTTTCGAACTTATGAAGCAATAGATTAGCAATTTGTTTTAAAACGATTCAAATTCCGATTGATCGTGTATTACCAAATTAGGGTAAAATATAGGCAAGATCTAAGATGGCGAATTGTAACTAGGAAACGGATTTGTATTTATCAAGGAATGACGCCAAAAGGACTGGCATATGAAAAAATTGAAAAAGACAACGTATTCTGGAATTCTATAGTCATAAAATTAGAAGAATTTTATTTCAAATGTATATTGCCTGAATTAATAGATCCCCGTTTGCCTAGAAATCTGCCTATCAGAGACAGAATTTAGTGTGTTTATTTATTTCACAACGCAGTACATTATGTTGTGAATGTGAGAACTATGTGGGTTTTTTTATTTAGAGTCTACAGATAACCTATGGTAAAAAGCAAATCTTATGAATCAGCGTATTTAGTGTGTATCGTGCACACTATGTATTCTGATTATCATAATTGTATTTTTTGTAATTGGAACGAGGTCGCTAATATTATGGTCACCCTACACGAATTTATTACGTTTAGACTCATACATATAACTAAATAAATGGTAATTCAAAATCCTTGTTTTTTATTATTCTGAGCTGGGAACGCTGTTATTTATCTGAATTTACGGACATTGCGTAAACCTAATTGGAATATTTGTGTTTTACTAATAGGTACTTTGCATAACACTTTTATTATTTGACTTGTATTCATTATTTAGTAATAACAATATTTGAAGTTCAGTAAAAAGGAATTGGTACTTACTGAAATAAGACAAAAAAGCCTTAGTTTTTTTAAATATGAGACAACCCTGAAGGAAATAAATAAACATAAACAGATTAAAATAAATAAAGACAATAATAATAAATATCCCAATAATTTATATTTACGTGACGTGTGTGACAACTCTAGCACCGTTTGTCGGGATTTGCCCCCAAGGCCACGCTCGATACGTATAACGTGTAAAATATGACGTATCTACTAGATAGGTTTGCTCTACAAATCCTAGATCTCGAGATTAGTCGAGATATCCCCATTATGTTGAGATATCGGCATGGTAAAGAAATTTCCATAAAACCCATTACTAGTCTGTACATTCACTAACGATTCCCCAAAGAAGTCAACAAAAATAAAACAAATAATGAACATACCTACTTACTAATAATAAATATAAACGCTGTCGACTCGTTATGAATGAACGGCAAGTACTGCTAATAAAAGCTATAGTATCTATCCACTCACACAAACACACACGGCTACGCAGCGTGTCCGCCCCGCCTTCTTTTGTCAAACAGAGATAGCAATATTCCTAACGAAGTTTGCGCGCATCTCGAATTCCAGTTTCGAGCCGAGCTCCCCGTCCCCTTAACTGTGTGACAGACACCGGCGCGGGCGGCGCCTTCCTCCTACAGCCAAGATTTGCTATAGTAATAACATAATGATACAAATAGTTCTCGCACAAATTAAGTTACGCTCATTTTAAGTTTAATTATAATAAATACAAATTGAATTGAATTGAATATAATTTGATAGAAAATAATTAATTTATTTACTTTTATTTTAAGGCAAGGATACACGTGAATAAGTGTGTGAGTGTGAGGGTGTGTGTGGGTGTTTGTGTGTGTGTGTGTGTGTGTTTTAGCGCTGATTGATATATTATCATTCCCTGGCGAACAGTATTTCAGTGTCGACGTTTAAGACCCTGAAGGTATTCACACTCTCACACTTCTCATCTCACACTTGTATTTTGGAAGGGAATAAATGTTACATGTTTTGTTAGTTGCATTATATAGGCGGCCACTCAGACTCAAATAGTTTCGACTTGCCAGGGCAGGTTTGATTCTAACGGGAGGGCAAACCAGGTCTTTACGTCGTTTATTTATAAGCAATTTTAAATTATAAATAAGGGAGGGATGCTTGCGTAGGATTATAATTATTGAGTGCACAGAGTTGCCTGCAAGTGAGTACAGACATGTCCTTGTATAATTGGGTTGTAGAGTAGCGATATGGTTATGATTTATACACATAAACCTTCCGCATACATTCTGTCAATTATGATGGAAACCTCATCAAAAGCCGTTGCGTATTTTAGAAGAACAATGCGGACATACAGACAAACGCAAATGCGACTTTGTTCTATCTGGGGGCACGGCAGTGTCGGCCAAGACGAGCCAAGCGAAGCGCTTCGTCGTTTTTTTGAACTCTAATAACTTGGGTTTGGATTATACCAGATAAACAAAATACTTACTACGCTACCGTCACATGGGCGTAAGGTGAAACATTTGTATTCACTGTTCATTACTTTTCTGTCATACAATAAGTAGTTAATTATTCATTCATTTAGTTCATTATTTCTCATGTAGAGCCAAGCTTCCAACTCTACACGCCCCACCAATAAATCGACGGCGACCGGGCCGGAAACGGCCACGCCACATATTTTGACTAAGATGTAGAGTTTGTGAAGTTAGGGCTTGTAGAGTTAAGGCGTGTAGAGTTAGAAGCTTGGCTCTACATGAGATCTGATAACTTTTTGACAATGCGAGCCATATGGTAAAATCTCTTCTAAACTTGGTAAAATTTTACATGAAAATGTTTTTGGTGGGATAATATTTAGAGAAGCGCAGCTAAACACGTTATGACTGATTTACGAAAAACAAATGATACACAATAAATTACAAACGCGTCGAATCTTGTCACCGAACTGTTATAACCGGGTTCCGATTTAGGTTTTTAAAAAAAGGAAAACCACTTGGCTAAAATAAAAGGTATATTTAAATATTACACGAGAGCAAGTTACAAGTGCACGGTAGGAAGGTTGGAAGACGACTGGCGTGCTGGACTGCGAGAAAGGGGAGAGTGGAATGAGAGGTTGCTGCGTCAGCAGCAGGAATGCAGAGTAGACTGATGAGTAAGCCGAAAAGGGTGCAGATGCAGGGTGTAACAGCCCCCTGATTTGGAGGAAACTTACGGGTGGAAGGTAAGTTGACGCCGGAAGGAGAGGTAAGTTTTTCCAGGATTTTAGGTTACTCGGAGTCTAGGAGCAGGAATATCTTCAACATCTATGGATGCCAATTCTATGGGAGCATCGGGTATAGGGTTACATTTGGAAGTCTTAACTAACTTATAATAACGATACAATTTATAGGAAATAACTAAGATTATAATTAGACTTATAATAACAGTAGTATAGGAATAATAGTTACCGTAAAGGACAATATGAGGTTTTTCAATAACTCCATTAAGATTTGTTTTGATTTGATCAGTTACTTTATTATAATTTGAGAAAAGAGAATCCAAATTATTTATGTTTTTTAAGTTAACGTAAGGGACTTTAATATTGTCTTTTAAATAAGTAATAGGACTACAACATGTGTCGTTAATTAATTCAAAATGCAGTACTATCGGTTTTATTTTTATTTCAATGTTATGTTTAGGTATTAACTTATTGTCGTTGCAATAAGCAATACAATTGTCTGGTATAGTTAGTATGCCAGTACCGGAAATAGAAGATTCAGATAGATCTTGATTATTGCATTCTATCGTAATTTTATAATTTAGACTAATCATGTATATCCATTGGTTGTTATGTAGTTTATGAAAGGTTTCAAAATTACCATTAACAAATTCAGTTTTGCAAAGAGGTGGGACGGAAGTCAGAGCTTTTGAAATAACCTCAGTTTCACATATTGGTACGGCTGATGTGGAGTATGTGTTAGGAATTTCACAAATATAATATTGTGTATTTATAACTTTACAAGTATTAAGTGAATTTAATTTACAATAGGACGATTTATCTTTAGTTATGCCCAAATATCTAGTTGATGGTATTATTGTAGAATACAATGTATTGTTTATTGTTTTAAGGGCAGTAGGATAAGGTATAGTGTGATACAAGTCGAATTCTTTAGTGTTTACTAAAGGCATTTGTATTACAAATATTATTTTGTTATTTGCATAATAACTGGATATATCCGATACATTTACTAAAATATGGATATTATCTAAGGTTAAGGGTACAGGTAATTGCTTAGAGCTAGGAAGAAATCTATAATTATCCACAAGATCTGAAAACAGTTGCTTAGGGGTAATAATAGATGGATATAGTATATTAGACTTACTAAACATGATAGCATTATTAATATCTTCTAACTTAAATGATAAGGTTAATAAGCTACTTTCTAAAATATTCGACAATCCCGATATTTTAGATCTCATTAATAGTTTATCGGAAATTAGTGTCAAATTCACCATTTCCTGATTCAAGGTATCAATAGCATAACTTAGACTAACTTCATTTGCATTAATTTTATCAATGACTTCTTTTAGGGACAATAGTGTGGATGTTGTAACCATCATGTTTTCTTTCATGAGGGTTGCCAGTTTGGTTTGATCGTTTTCTAAGGTTTTAACAGCATTACTATATTTTTCGGCATCATTTTGGTCCATGTTACCGAACAATTGTTTGATTACTGAGCCGATTCCACCAAACCAGGCTGATCTTTTATAAGATTTGGGTATAAGGTAGGAAATAGATTCAAAGTCTCTAATTATATCCGAATAGCGGGATGACAATGGTTGGAACAAATAGTGACATTCGCCTTCATAATATGCATTACTTTGATTACATAAAACTTGAGAAGTTCTTAGGATATCCCTTATATTATCCAAATGTGGTTGGATGAAAGAGATATCTATGGGAACGATAATATCTAGAGTATCATCGGTTATTTTTAGAGAGCCAATGGGGTCAAAATATATGCCTGCGTCGTCTGATGCTGGCTGGATATATCCTTGACCGTTTGACGCCAGGGTAGGATAAATGTAACCAATTCTGGAAGGAAAGTTAATTTAAATTAGCTAAGTTATAGGTATATTATCTAAGGTTCATTACTAGTAGCTAATTTCATTTCGTCAAAATGGTGTTTGACATGACGTCTATTTATTAAGAGTGACGCAGTGTTATTTCCATGAATTTTCACAATTTTGAACGGGCCTTTCCATATAGGTGAAAGGGCTTTTCTAAGGCGTAAATGATTTTTAAGATAAACTAGATCGCCGACTTTATATTTAATTGGCCTTGTGTGAGTATCGTAATAAGTTTTGGAGTTTATCTTTGATTTTTGTATATATTCTATTGCTTTTGCTCGGCAGTATTTAAGTCTATTTTGGAGTATACGGACGTATTCAGGGTAAGTAGCGCCTGCTGTTTCTTCGTAAATGGAATTTGGTATGTATGGTTTATTTCCAAATACAAGTTCATAGGGAGCAAAATGAGTGGTTGAATGGATGGCCGTATTATATGCAAGCATAGCTGTGTACACATAGCGGGGCCAGTTATTTTGTTGCTCATTTACATAAGATTTTAGGTATTCTTTTAAGGTAGAATGACTTCTCTCGAGAGCACCCTGAGTCTGAGGGTGATACGGGGTGGACCATAATTGTTTGATTTTTAATAAGTTACACGTTTGTTTAAATAGCTCGGCCGTGAAATTGGTGCCTTGGTCTGTTAGGATTGTTTTGGGTATTCCAAATAATGTAATAAAATGGACCAAACATTCACATGTTTCTTCAGCAGTAGTGTTAGTGATTGGATAAGCGGCTGAGAATTTGGTAAGGTCATCTTGGAGGGTTAGGATATATTTATATTTATCGTTACCGGCTTCTGGTAGTGGTCCTACGATATCAAAAGCTACGCGTTCAAAAGGGCGTATGGAAAGAGATGTGATTTGCATAGGAGCGCGATTGGTTCTTCTAAGGGCTTTATTAATTTGGCATTGCGCGCATTTCTTTACGTAGTTTTCGACGTCTGCTCGCATATTTTTCCAGTAATATTTTTCTTGGATACGTTTCAGCATCCTACTAGAACCTAAGTGACCGGCTATAGGTAGGTCATGGTTTTCTTTCATGATTTTAGGAACTTCACTTAGTGATGGGTAGATTATAGTATTTTTATAAATGTGTATAGCCATTTCTGAATTATGAAATAAATATAGGATCATATTGTATAGTTTGATATACTGATGACTATCGAAAGGGTTATTGAAGTCTGATATAGCTATTTCGGGGTTACTTTGACCTGTCAGATTGACAATCAACTCGTTTCTTATGGATTTAAGACATTTGTAGATATCTTCATATGTACAGGTGTCAAAGTGATTGACCTTGGTAAAAATGAAATAGTAGATTTTATTTTCTAATTCATATTTAAGGAAAGAATGTAATGTTCTTTCTAGTAAGGAAAATTCGTTCAAATTAGGAATATTAGATATGATCTCTTGGGTATATGGAATGGATTCATCCATGTCTATAGATGTAGGTATGATAACATATCTTTTATCAGTTTTTGATAAGCTTTCGTTATGTTCTATTATAGTTACGTTAGGATTAAAATCCTTAGAAGTGGTTTTAAGGAATTCTGAGTAATTACCATCTGGAGTAGTGGAGCTACTAGGGCTCGGGACATCAGGAGGTGATGTTGGGTTTGGACAATCATTTATTATATTATCTAGGTCATCAAGATTGCCTAGTTCTGGTAAGCTTGTAGGTTGGATAAGGGGATCTACGAAATCTTCAAGTTGGATTAAATCGTCAGGAGGAACAGTTGGGAAGACATCAGTATTCGATGTTTCCTCATGATCAGGTGAATTTAGGTTCTTATTAGAAGTACCAGGTATAGGATTTATAGGATTGACAGATTTGGTTATAGGATAGCGGGATAATGCATCAGCGGCATTATTTAGTTTTCCTTTTCGATATACTATTTCATACTCATATTCCTCCAATTTCAACCTCCATCTCTGGAGTTTGCTACTGGGGTCAGAGTGATTGAATAACCAACGTAAGGGACGATGGTCAGTAATTATGGTGAACTTTCTGCCATAGAGGTATGGACGGAAGGTTTTACAGCCAAAAAGAATTGCAAGTAATTCTTTTTCAGTTGTGCTATAATTGCACTCATTTTTGTTGAGTGTTCGGGAAGCATAGGCAATAGGCTTATCTTCGCCTATTTTGCCTTGGGAAAGGATAGCGCTGATCGCATAGTTAGATGCATCACAGCTGAGAAGGAATGGGTTGGAGAAGTCAGGATAGGATAACAACGGAGCGGTAGTTAACTTGTTTTTTAGGGTTTCAAATGATAACTGATGTTCGTTTGACCATACGAACTCTACGTTCTTTTTCAGCAGATTTGTTAGAGGTTTTGCAATGCTTGAAAAGTTAGAAATAAATCTACGGTAATAAGAGACAAAACCAAGAAATGATTTGATGTCTTTGGGAGTTTTTGGTATGGGGAATTCATGAACGGCTCTTAATTTTTCAGGGTTTGGTTTTACGCCTTTGTCAGTAATGACATGGCCTAGATATGAGACTTCTTTTCGTAGAAATTCGCACTTATCTGGTTGGAGTTTTAAACTGAATTGACGGAGTCTAGAAAATACGTTAATTAGGTCATTCACGTGAGAGGGGATATCGAATGAGTAGATGACGATGTCATCAAGATATACGAAGCATTGGATGCCTTGGAGACCAGATAAAGCGGAGTTCATTAATCTCTGAAAGGTGGATGGTGCATTTTTCAGTCCAAATGGCATACGCGTAAATTCGTAGTGTCCTGTTGGAACTGAAAATGCTGTTTTGGGAGAATCATCAGGGGACATATTTATTTGGTGGAAACCGGATGCTAGGTCTAACGTGCTGAAGTATTTGCACTTGCCTAATTGGTCTAGAATCTCAGCTATGTTTGGGATAGGGTAGGAGTCGCCGATAGTCACGTCGTTAAGTTTACGGTAATCGATTACGACGCGCCATTTTCTTTGGCCGGAAGCATCAAGCTTCTTGGGTACTACCCAAATTGGTGAGGACCAAGGAGACATGGAAGGTTTTATTATTCCTTGGTTTAACATTTTTTGTACTTGGGAGTCTACTTCTTTTTTATGGCATTCGGGAAATCTATATGTTTTAACATGAATTGGACTGTCGGAAGTAGTTTTAATTTTATGTTCTATTGCGTCAGTGCAGGTTAATTGATCGTCGGGTAGGTGGAAAATGTCTGAAAACTGAGAGCAGACAGAATATAATGCCTCAGTTTCTTCTGAGTTAAGGTGGGACACACGGAGTTGTTTTAAAACTTCTTCTGTGCGTTCATGAATATGGGGTTCGGCGATTGTACCGATAAAGACTGAAGCTTGCAGTTCAAATGGATTTAAACGTAATTTCAGATCAGACTTAATGGTTGCAGGTTCTTCTGAGGTGTTAACAATGGAAATATTAACACGGTTGTTATTCTTAACTTGAACCATACAGTTTGCTATTAGTAAATTTTTTGATATATGTTGGTCGACTATTAAGCCTTCTCTGATGTCTGGATTTGCTACAGTACATTCAATTATAGTTTCGCTGCGCGGTGCAATAGTATAGACGGGATCATTGAAATGTATTTTAAGATTCATGTTTTTTAAATGCAATATACTTTCGTCATATTTAATTTGACCACTCATGGAATTGAATAAGTCGTTGCCAACGATACCATCGTAAGGTAGGTTTAATTCGTCGACTAGGTTGAATATATGTGTTAGATATTTACAATCAGTATGAGGTTCATCGTGAGTATACATAGTTATAGGGATTTGTCCTAATGTACATAGAGGATTATCATCGGTTGAATTGATACCTTTGATTTTGAATGTAATCGATTCGTTGATTACGGGCATAATGTCGATGGCTGATTTCTTTATTATACTTATAGATGCGCCAGTATCGACGAGGAAGGATAGATCGTTGGATGATACGGGAGAATTCACTTTTATATAAGGTAAGTATTTATTTGGTATATTAGATGTGAATTCGTATATTTCTTTATTAACATGTTTTTTATTTTCAGGATTCTGGATGATGTCTACGGTTTGGGGCTGGTTACCCTGTTGCTTGACTTCATGATTATTTAAGGATTTGGAGTCTACGGTTTGGGGCTGGTTACCCTGTTGCTTGACTTCATGAGTTTTTAAGGGCTTAGAATCTACGATTTGGGGCTGGTTACCCTGTTGCTTGACTCTAATGGGATGACCTTGAGTTAGGGGCTGGTTACCTTGTCCATGGGTCATTATTTGAGTTTTGACGTCGTCTATTATGGAATTTATCTGTCCCGTGCGACGCCTATTCGGGACGTTTTTTAGTTTAAATTGTTGTCAACAGTATCGTGACCTTCTACTTCGGTAACGACGTTAATATTGGGTTTAAAGGTAGAAGTGTTCGGTTGCGCGTTTGAAGTGGAAGGTTTATTTTGATTGAACTTTTTGTTATTAAATTCGCGGAGTAGGCATTTTTCTAGAATATGCCCAGATTTTTTGCAATATCTGCAGAACGGATCATTTGAGGAGGTTTGATTAGGGGCAGGTTTTTGAGGTAGATTATTATTAGAATTAGTGGGTTTATTTGACTTATAATTTGAATCATTGTGACGCAATGACTTCGCTGCAAGATTTTGTTTGTAGGAGTATTGTTGCAGTTTTTCTTCGGAAATCGCGTAGTTTATTGCGTCATTAAGATTTTTCGGGTCCCTGCACCTAACAATGTTAGCTATGCGAGGGGTAAGACCCATCGTGAATGTGTGGAGAGCAAGATCCTCCATTGCAGCTACTCTACCAAGGATTTCACTCTTTTTGTGACTGGATATGGAAATTTCTGTAAGTAATTGAGATAGACAGGTTTCTATTCTAAGTGAGAATTGGTTAACATTCTCCTGGGCGCTCTGCCTGCAATCCTGGAGCTCTGCAAGAAGATGAGCGTAATGTTTACGCTCTCCAAATTGTTTTTGGAGGAAATCTTTAAGGGATGCCCAAGAATCAAATTCCTTAATTGAACATGCAATTTCAGCTTTGCCGTCCAATTGGCTGATGATATATTTGAAGACGATGTCAACTTGATAAGAGGAAGCTAGGGAAATTGCATTATCGCAGTTATTTAAAAATGCATTTAATTTTTCTCGGCTACCATCAAAGGGTTTAATGAATTTTAGGATTACATTTAGGGGTATTCCGTCTTTAGTTTCCTCTTTCAAGTTCTTCGAATCTTTGGTTGCCATGGTTGACAATAGTGAAAGAAAGTTTTATAATAAAAGAATAAGATTAGTAAATTATAACAAGTCTGGAAGTAAGATTATTAGACTCCGGTTGACAATCAGTATATACTAAGAAGTCTTATCGCTTATGCTCTGTGTTGAGGCTGGAACTGCGACGGGCGACGAGTCATAACATCCGTTGATAGGATGTATGGATTGGAATGTTCAAGATAAGCTGTTGTAAGTTATTTATAAGTTGAACTTGGATCACTTTATTATTATGGGAAAATGTTCACAACTCACAGTATTATTATGCACATTTTCTTCATGTTTTTGTTGGGGCTGGAACTGGTGCTGGAACTGGAGCGGAGTGGAGTGACCTTGAAATAGGTCAGTACCGGGTTTTACCGGTGGGGTGAGTCGTCTCTGGAGCGTTTGAGGCACTTAAGCACTCTCACTTTTGGCACTTGTCACTTTTGGCACTTTTTAGCACTTTTTAGCACTTTTTAGCACTTCTTCAGAGGATTCCAAGGATTTTTCAATCCCACCGCTGCCACCAATGTTATAACCGGGTTCCGATTTAGGTTTTTAAAAAAAGGAAAACCACTTGGCTAAAATAAAAGGTATATTTAAATATTACACGAGAGCAAGTTACAAGTGCACGGTAGGAAGGTTGGAAGACGACTGGCGTGCTGGACTGCGAGAAAGGGGAGAGTGGAATGAGAGGTTGCTGCGTCAGCAGCAGGAATGCAGAGTAGACTGATGAGTAAGCCGAAAAGGGTGCAGATGCAGGGTGTAACAGAACGAAATCGTCGCTTCTATTGGTCGATGAGCACGTGCGGACGGCACGCGCCCGTCGCCGGCGATGCCTATTTTCTTTCTTGTCGCGACTTGTGCTACATCCGCATCTGCAAAAACATCCGCCGTCCGTACACGGGAACCGTACGGGTAGCGCCCGCAGTGTCTAAATCGAGGGAGTAGTACGATACGTTGTACGGGCTCTACCAGGAGCGGGTCGCGTACGGACCAATCCGCGTCGCTGTGAAAAAATGTTCTAGTGCCTCACGTGTGTCTCCGTTCCGGGAGTCCGTACGGGTCTCCTGGACAGCTGTGAAACCAGCCTAATTATTGCGGATACGGATGCAGATGTCTAAATCTATGCGGAAGCGCATATCCGCAACATTCCTGGAATAAAGGTATAAAATTATAATATGTTACAACAGGTCGTAAAATAGAAACCTTATCTATAGTCGTGAGTTCCAACCAGACGGGGCAGACATAAATATACTTTGTGCTGTCTATTCATCGCTCTCGAAATAGTGAAAGAAAATATACTTAGTGGAGAAACCGGCATAACCTAGAACCAAAACTTCCAAGCCATATTTTTTGACCCTGATCAACCCGCATTCTGTCGGCGTGGTGATTACGGCTCACTCCGCCACAGCAATATCATAGGCTTGTGGCGAAATTAATGTCGCCACAAACGAACAAGAACTGACGTATCCGACAGCGCGATATCAGAGTGTCAGCCACTGTAGCTGCTGTAGAAACCCGACAACACCCGTCTGATCAGAGCATCCTCTCTTATCAATGGAGGATGAGGAACTTTTCACCCGGTTCCTCATACCTCTAAAGGCTATGCTAAGGCTATCTGTTCCACTAGCAATGTCCTACCCATTGCCACTTAACTAATGATTTATTTATGAATGTTTCAGTATAAACAAGATCCGCACTTTGGGCGACTTCGCGGGCTGCCGCCGCCTGCGAGAGCTGTACGTGCGCAAGAACGAGATCAACGACCTCAACGAGATCCGCCACCTGCGGCACCTGCCCGACCTCACCAGCTTGTGGCTCGATGAGAACCCCTGCACCACACACCCGCAGTAAGTAGTTCATTGTTGATGTTCTCACACATTAGGTTTGGAAGTCATGGGAGGAGGCCAGCAGTAGGATGTACAGGTTGACATTAACCAGCATTGGATGACTAATAAGCCGACGACCAACCTGATGGTAAGTGGTTACCTCCGCCTTAGAGCGCCTTCAATAACAGAGACAAAGCTGGACTGGAGTGCCCCGAGTGCCTGTAATTACAACGGCACCCATGCCTCGGCTGCATGACGGCGGTCAGGGAAGGGACGGCAGCGGTGTTCGACTTACTAAATAACGCTCTCTTAGGACGGTGTGATGTGACGTCACTGCTGTCTTAGACACCCAAGGTTAACAATTGTTTATATGTTTACAGATACAGAATGACGGTGCTTCGGAACTTACCCAACTTGGAGAAGTTGGACAACGTGCCCGTGCAGCCCGACGAGGTAAGCTCAAACAAATATCGATCGTACTCTACTGTTAATTAAAAGTCAATAATACTTGACCATCTTCCCTCCAAAACCTACGAAGCTAAGGCAACCTGTATGATTTACTTTTTACCCATTTTGGATGTTGAAACTGAACTAGAGATTGAAATTGACTCCCTCTACAATATCTTGGTGACCCTCAAATCTCCCAAAATATTATGTTCTGATTCAGACTACTTTCTGGTATTTACTTATATATTAATTTAAATTGACGTACATGATGTATTATTTTATTATAAGTTGTTAGAACACATAATGATGTGTACTTATGGAGTCATTTGTGTGAACAGGTGCAGGAGGCGATGCGACGCGGCTTGCACATACCGGACTCCGACGACGAAGGCTATCCACAAACGGTGAGATTGACATTCAAACCTGATGATGTATAATCATAATCATTGTATTTGTGTTCTTATATAACATCATTTGCATTTCGTTAACTATTTCGGAACGGGTTCTAATGTACACGGGTGTCGCTGAACTCTCCAGATTATACATACAAGGAGCGACTGCCTGTCAGACGTCGACATCCAGTCACTGGGTAACACGATAACTGTCAGTACGACAACAACACAGCAATTACATTGCTCTAAATCGAACGGAACAAAGTGGGTTAGACTGACTATACAGAGAGCGAACACGCCAACGCCGACGCACGAAACATTACGAGTAAATTTTGCAAAGAATTTACCTAAACTTGACTTCCCGCGCTAGACGTAAAAGCTCTTAATTAAGCATATGAGCGCAATAATCATCAGAGTATGCAAATTCTCGACACAGAAGTGGTCCGTGTGATGGACCTTAAAAGTTGATGATGTCCCAATGTATTTGTGGTCAGCGCAGCATGTCTTCCACATTCGTCCCATGTCCCGCACCTATATAGGTATAAGCCTCTGCAGTCAAGTACTCTCCCTCTCTCTAGCCATGTCATCTTCCACGCAATCCTTCCATCGTGTCCAGAATAGTTAGTATTTTAGTATACATGTGGCGCTTCTACATCACCAGATGCGAACTACGCATCAAAGACATGATGTTACACAAATCCTGCGTCGCGTAATTTGAGTTTATCGCGCGAACGACATATAACTATCCGACATCAACCATTGGGCAGTTGCCCGCCAGACACGACACCCGTCTGGTCGGAGGATCCTCCCCTCTCTATAGAGGAAGAGAGAACTTCACACCCTGTTCCGCATGCCACTAAGTTTGTGACCCCGACGTGATCGTCAGCGCAGCGGCGCAGCCTTCGTGCAACTACTTCAGCGTGACGTCATCATCATTGTCACTCCCGCAAGCTTTAGTGAGGCGAGTCACACAGCCTGGTCGACGCCAGCAGCCAGCCACAACTCGGCGCTATACCACATCCGACTCACTGGATCGTGACGCAGCGCCACTCCGACTCTCTGGGGAATCACCGCAATCATCACAATCACCACAAACAGTTCCGACTCAGCGCGAACTATGCGGCACCCAGAAGATGAGAGAACTTGACACCCTGTTCCTTATACCTCTAAATACTTACATAATGTTGTTTGTGTTTTCAGCAAGAAAGCTACGGGCAGTACCGTCGGCAGCGGTCGTGCGAGTCTAGTCCCGAACGCGAGCCCGAGCAATACTACACGCGCCACCCGCCACGACACGAGGTACGAGTTACATGACACGAGTAGCATTCGACACTTAGTCGTACAGTAGGTACTACACGCGATAGCAGTGATAGCGTAGTGGTGTGACCGTCGGACTGCCAAGTCATAGGTCTCGAGTTCGAACCCAAAGCACGCACCTCCGACTTTTCGGATTCATGTGCGTATTGTATAATTAACACTTGCTTCTAAAACGGTGAAGGCAAACATCGTGAGGAAACCGTCATGCCTGAGAGACAGTTCTCGACGGCATGTGATGACAGCAGATGTAAAGCCTAACAGCATAATCAGCCTATCATGTTCCTACTGCTGGGCCACAGGCCTCTCTTGCGGGCCCAGTGCGGGTTGATAGATGTCAAATGTCTTCGAATTGTCGGTTCTAGGACATGCCGGTTTCCTCACGATGTTCTCCTTCACCGTTTTGAGAGCAGTGCTGATGAAATAATTTACACAAAGTAAAGTGCCTGCCTGGGGTAGAACCTGCGACATACAACTCGTAAGTCGCGGGCGCACTGGGCCATGACTGCTCTCAGATGTATAGTCGACGTCGCAATTACTTTACCACTTTTAGCAACAGTTCCCAGAAAGCTGAAAGTTCAGTCAGGTTGAAACTATCTACGAGTAACTGTGTCAATGTGTTAGACCAAAAAAAACATTGTCATTTTATGATGAGCAACGGTCACCATTACCATCAGGAGGTGGGCCGTTAGCTTGTGAGCACCCGACAAACAGGGACATCGCGGAATATAGGCGTCAATGTTATAAATATTATAATTTATAAAAAAATGCTGAAAAATCAATCCTTAGTCCGTTTACACGGTGATTGATGCATGTCCTAATCATTGTTTTGTGTTTGTTTAAGACAATACATAATTATTAAGGTGCTCCCTCAACGGGAGCATTCGCCTGTAATGTAACAATTCAAGATTTCAGTGTAACGGCTAGGGCTCTGCAAGTGGACTGCGGGTACGAGTTTCCATTGCCGTCCATCGAATTTAGGGTGGGGTAAAATTTCCCTCATTTTAGGGATTAAAATTAATATAATAAGTGTAAGAAACCAGAGGGGACCCCTTGGGGGAAGGGAGGTTCCCCCTTACGGGGAAGGGGGGAACCTACTTTATAAAAAAGGGGGACTGATTCAGAGGGATTTCTGTATCAATTTTGAAACTGCAAGTTCTCCGACACTGCGGGAAGAGCAGCCTCTACGCCCGCGCGGAACACTCCGCCGGCCGCCCTGCGCCGCCCCCCGCGCGTGCCGGGTGCAGTCGGGGTCAAACAATTCGGTTCTTTGACATAAGTTGAACCTAATCTTTTTTGCGTCTGTTTTACGTTTCGTTCCACAAGCCGGTAAAAGACGGTAAACACTAAACATTATAATTTTAATAGCTCGTAATGAAAATAGTGCTGTGCCTAATTTAAATATAAACGATTAAATATATGTGTGCATGAAAGCTATTGAAAATATAATTATTTACGTAAATTTATATGAAATAAAATGTTACCGAACGTATGACAACTTAACCGTACATAAAACGAAACGTTCAATGGCGAGAATTCTATATAATCTGTGGTAGAGATTAACACAAAAAGTACACGTCACCGCATGTTGAAACTTTGCGTGAGTGCTTATAATAATGTACCCTTTCTGTAAAAAAAATATCAACCCCCAACTCGATGGACGGCAATTGAAACCTACGCCCAGCGCGCACGCGCGTGCTCCCGGCGCGCGGCGCCCGTGTGTGTAATTCAGTTTGTGTGTCGTTTCATAACAACCAGTTAACAACATAATGTAATCATCTGATAACTTGACCACGAACGGTTCAAATAACTTTTAATCTGTTTACTTGTTATGTAGCTTTCTGTTACTATGGATTTATGTGGAATATTAATTATTTAATTATTTATTTGTGAATACTTACAATTTATGATATTGGACAAGACGCCATAAGGCCATTTGCTTGATATCGTCCTAACCATTATTCACGACTCATTTTTAATTATTTACCAGAATAAAATTGATACTACTGATTGAAAAATATAATCTTGAAATATCTTATTATTTCCTTTATTTAACATTAATACATATAAATTATATTTTTAAATATTAGAATAAAAAATATAAAAACATTTAAAAATATAAAAAATAGTAGCCCACTGGTATCGGGAGCAGGGTCCAAGCTACCGGCGCCGGCGGTCAGGGCTCCAGAGAGAGGAATCTCCTAACAATGCGAGCCGTGTCCAGGAGTACCGCTTTCTGGATCAAGCCCTTAATCCAGCTGCCCAACGAGAGCCTCCTTAGGTGTTGGTCGAGGCTCTTGGCAATTAAGCCATTGGCAGATACGACTATCGGCACAATGATCGCTGAGTCCACATCCCACATGTCGACAACCTCGCGAGCCAAGTCAAGATACTTAATTTGTTTATCTTTCTCGGCTTTCACGAGGTTCCCGCCATGCGGGACCGTTATGTCAATGATCATTTATTTATTTATTTATTTATTTAAACTTTTCACACTTATAAAAGTACAAAGGCGGACTTAATGCCTTAGGCATTCTCTACCAGTCAACCAAGGGTAGTGAAGAGATTAGATGGCAGGTGCTCTGTTTGAGAGGAACAAAGAAAAATCATTTTTTATTAAAATATATCATTATAAATAATTATATTACACACACATACATACATATTTAATAAAATATATACCTATAATATATATATACATTATACAAATTCAAGGGAGAGGTGTTGAGATGACTCTACTCTATTTATTTTGATAAAAAACTCTGTAGTTTCCGCTTAAATGCATACCGACTGGTCGCCGTCCTGATATCAAGAGGAAGCGCATTCCATAGAAGAATGGACTGAATATGAAAGGAAGAATGAACAAAGTCAGAAGTATGAGAAGGACAAAGTAAGAGAAGATTGTTAGAAGAACGCAGATTCTTAGTGTGTGACGAACATAGATATTGGAAGTGAGACATGAGATAAGAAGGAGGAGTGGGAGAGTTAAGAAGGGTGAAAAGCGTGGTCAAAGCGCGCAAACTCCTTCCTTGGCGAATGGACATCCATTTGAGCTCAGACCTATAGCTCGACACATGATCATATTTCCTGAGGTTGAATATGAACCGGATACAATTGTTGAGCAGTCTGTCGAGCTTATCCAGCAAAACTGAATTCAGGTCAAAGTAGCATACGTCACCATAGTCGATTATAGGGAAAATCAAAGTCTGCACAAGCATAGTTTTCGTCTTAGCAGGTAAAAAGTTTCTCAGACGATACAGAGATCGCAGAGTACCGTTGACCCTTTGACTAACACTAGAGACCTGGCGTTGCCAGCCAAGCGTCAAGTCAAGATGCAAACCGAGATCTTTCACAGTAGAGGTAAAGGGTATGACGTTACCATTGAAAATAAGAGGAGGAAGAGAGCTAAGCGTCACCCTACCAATCATGCGTGAGCTCCCAATTACAATGGCCTGACACTTTGAGGGGTTTACTGACACCCCAAAACTATCAGACCACGTTTTGATGGCATCTAAATCTCTGTTTACATCAGCTATAGCTTCCGACAAATCTTCAACCCGCCCAGCTGTATATAATTGAAGATCATCGGCATAAAGATGATACGAACACCGAAGACAATGAGTTATAAAATTAATGAAGATGGAAAATAACAATGGAGAGAGAATACCGCCTTGCGGAACACCAGCATCCAGGTCACGCCAACTCGACGAGCGCTCATCAACGCGAACCGACTGCTGACGTCCCCGAAGATAAGAAGAGAACCACTCGAGAGCCTCGGGCGAAACCATAAGATGAGAGAGGATAGAAAGGAGAATATCGTGACTGACAGCGTTAAAGGCATTGGAGAAATCAATTAATACCAAAACGGTAACCTTAATATCCTCCATCGCTTCTCTAACGTCACCAGTCACTTTAAGGAGAGCGGAGGCTGTACTGTGCCCGGGCCTGAAGCCAGACTGAAAAGAGCTAACAAGGTTGTTCCGGTGAACAAACCTTGTAAACTGCTTGTGTACGCAGGCTTCGAGCACTTTAGACAGGAATGGGAGAATGGAAATGGGTCGAAAGTGACTGGGTAGAGAGGGATTTGAAATTTTTGGGAGTGGACGTACATAGGCCATACGCCACAGGGATGGGAATTGTCCGGAATCAAGAGAAAAGTTGATGATATGGGTAATCGGAGGTAGAAGGATATCAAGGATCCAAACGATCATACTACGACTGATGCCGTCATGGCCCATAGCCTTGGATTTGATGGACAAGATGATCGTTTTAATTTCGGCCGAGGTGACCGGAGAGAAGTGAAATGGTTCTATGATGGGACTGGGTAGGCCAGTAATGTAATCAACCGTCTGAGATAACATCTGGGAATCCAAATGACAAGTGGTTGTGAAGTGACGGTTGATATCATTAAGGCCAATTGTTTTAGGAAAATCCACATGACGTGGTCTGCCAATACCGAGAGTGCCAAGGAACTTCCAGATATCAGCAGGTGAAGAAGAAGATATATTCTCGAGAATATGGCGGCGTTTAGCGTTGCGTATCATCTGATTACACCGATTTCTAGAAGCTTTGTAAAAGTTCCGGTTTTCCTCACTACGATCCCTTTTAAATTTACGAAAGGCCCGATCTCTGCGCCTCATAGCCATTCGAACTCCTGTCGTCATCCAAGGAGCAGGGGGACGCCGAAGTTTAATCGACTTAACAGGAGCGTGTTTATCGTACAGAGCAAGCACCGTCCGATCGAAAACACGCAGTTTTTCGTCTACAGTTGTCGCCGCTGCCAGGTGTTCCCAACTGAAGTCTGACGCATCCTGACGAAGCTTATCAACGTCCATGCGTGCAAAACATCGCATGTGCAGTACTTTTGGGACAGGTTTAGGCGGTTTTAGGACATACGAGAGGAAAATGAGGTCATGATGGGAAAATCCAGGAGCGGGACACTGACCATGAGAGGAAACAAGAGAGGGAGTGGATGTAAGGATTAAGTCGAGCCAAGTATCATCACCTGAAATATTGAAATGGGTAGGTTGCAGTGAAAGTATATGGAGACGAATAGAATGGAACGGACTCAGTGATGTGAAGGAGTTTACGGGATCGGGGGTTGTGGTGAGCAAGGTCAGTGTTGAAATCGCCCATGATGACGCAATGTGCATACTCTGATCCTACGGATTCCAGCGCCAATTCAAGTTCAGAAAAATAGTCAACGGCGGGTGGACAATAAACAACACCAAGAAGGGTCTTAACGCCTTTGACGTAGACCTCCAAAAAGAGGTATTCGGCGGAAGCATGATATTGTGCGGGGGATGAGGTAATGATTTTGAATGGGAAATCGCTACGAAGATAGATAGCTACACCACCCCCTCCCTTTCCGATTCTATCATTTCGGATAAGAGTGAAACCTGGGAGAGAGTAGTTGGTGGAGAGAAGATGAGGTTTGAGCCAACTCTCAGAAACCAGAACGGCATGGGCATTGGCGTCGGTAAAGGTGTCCAACAGATCACTGTAGTGACTTGGTACACTTTGCGCATTTATATGACAGACATTAAACAAATGACCTTTCTGTTGACTGAAGTTCCGACGCACAAAGTCACCAAGGGTGTCAGTCAAGGAGCTAAAACTTGCATTAGCGGATGAGCTAGAGGAATCAATGGCAGAGTAAAAAGAATCATCATCAGATAACATAAAATAAAAAAAATATAAATAACTGATAAATATGCAAATAAACTATAGCTAAGATTGCTTTCGCTTTAGGTGCAACACCGCTATCTATGCACCACCCACCAGCAGCACCAGTGTAGTTATACATGGATCTTTTGGCACGTGGCCAAAATCGGAACTAATGCATCTTATTTTCACAAATCATCAAGGCGCCAAAAGATCCCTGTAGTACTGTACATTAGAAGTATTAAAAAACAATTAATTCAAAGCAGGAAGAGGTAACAGCATCACAAACATAAACACAAAATATTATGAAAAACGCAAACAAAATGATACATGACAAAGTTACATTAGCAAACGGAACGTAATTTACGAAACGTGTAACAAAGAAAATGGTACGTCAAAAGATTGACAGGTAACAGCACTGACCTCCATATATACAAGTACGCTGGACCTATGATAAGCCGAGCCATAGTGGGGCGATTTGATTTTCGCCATTTTGGCGCTGATCGCAGAAGTGGGTGGGAACGGAACTAATAATAGGGATGGGACAGTAAGATAAAATACATCGATAAAAGGCTTTTCCGACCATCAGGTATACTATTTCTATGTTTCTGACAGATACAGATATTTCGGCCGGGTTGTTTATACTAATATAATAAAGCTGATGAGTTTGTTTGGTTGAACGCGCAAATTTCAGCAACTGCTAGACCGATTTCATAAGTTCTTTCACCGGTGGATTGGTACGTTATCCCTGAGTGACATAGGCTTTGTGTGTACCACGGGAGAAGTTGGGGCAGACTGCTAGTCTTAGGATAATCCGAAGCCAGACTAAGGGGGTACTTAGTATGTGACTAAACTAAATCCAAAAATAAATAGGGAACGCTTTTTAAATAGAAATGAGGTTTTCTTGGGATGGAGTGGAATAGGTAAGGTATTTATAGAAAATAAAATGAGTTATGTTTAATAAAACAGTCATCGGAGAAGTGCTTTGAACAGATGTAATCATATTTTTCCGGACGCCAACTAGGCTTTTCAATGTTTTTCAGCCATAATTCCAGTCTTCTTTTGTCAGTCGGAAACCTGTGAATTATTTTTAAATTATATGTATTTGATAATAAAAATCGGTCATCGGCGATTTCCGTTCATGAAAGTAAATAGATATCGTTAGGAAAAATATCGATAACTTTTATCGACAGGTAACTTTTACAGCACTATACAATTTCGTTAAACCTCTAAAAACACGGGAGACAATTCAAACGAGACAACGGCCATTTGCAAGTTACGTCAGATTTAGTTCTCTTCCCACGCATTGGGGGCGCTTCAAATAGGCACAATAAAGAGCTGTCACTTCATAGGGTATCGTAAGTCCAGCGTACTTGTATATATGGAGGTCAGTGGGTAACAGTGACAACTAATGACGAAACACTATTTTACAAACACAAGCAAAACGACAAATAATTACAAACAGAATGTGATTTAAATAGTTTTGAGGTGAAAATAAGAAATAGTAAGCAGGTAGACGTGTACGATAACAATAATATTTACGTGAACTGACGTCCCAAGCACAAAAAGAGACTAAAATAAGATATGTAATACAAAAATAAAATACAATTATTTACGCACTCCACCATCAGGCTTGCCTCCAGTTCCAACAGAAGAAGATTCTCCGGTCTTCTTAGGGTACTTCGCCAACAAGGGATTGAGTTCCTCCATAGAACAAATTTTATGCCGTGTTCCATCGGGGGATCTGATGACAATAACCCCGTCCTGAGTCCAGCACGCCGGCATCCCGAAGTGCAGGCGCGCCCTGCTGAACACAGTTTGCCTGGACCTAGTCAAGAACTCCTTGACTGTGACCGGGGAGCCCTTCAGTGCTGCCTTTGCTTTCCAAACAGAGGATTTCATATCAACATTGGAGAACCTTACCAATATAGGTCTGCTAATTGTTGGTCCCTTGCTTGACGTTCCAAGTCTGTGACACACTTTGATGGAAGATGCAGTGATGTCAGGCAGTGCCAGTTTGTTCTTCAGAACGTCTAAAATGAGAGCCTTGCAATCCTCTTTGTCAGCTTCAGCAAACCCGGTGAAAATGAGAGCTTTCCGACGAGATCTTGTCTCCAATCCATCAACCGCTCTTGAACACTCCAAGATCTGCTTCCTAAGAAGTCCCAGCACACCGAACATAAGCTCACGAAATGACCGGAACTCTTCAGCAATCTTTGCCACGGTGTCCTTTGCGGGTCCAGCACATTGGATCTGTGCCTCAAGCTCACCCATCTTCTTAAGGAAGCACTCCTCGAGGTTCCTCTGGGCCAATTGGATATCATCCAGTTGCGATGACATGGTGAAGTGTTTAAATCAAGTGACTAGTACTAGTGAGAAGCTGGCAGGTGGTGTAGTTTAAGTGCTATTGTTACATGGAATGTTTCACCAATGTAAGTGCTGCTTATTCAGTAGCTTGTGCAACAAAAATATAACTCGAAAGCAAGTTAAAATACTTAATAATAATTTTAATTAAAATAGATATACGAAGTTGCGTGTTAACTTTTTTTACACCTACCCCCGAAAAACGATCGACGATCATTGTGCGCCGCTCTCCTCGATCCACCACCGCTATATCAGGCTTATTGGCAACAATAGTCCTGTCAGTGATGATGGATCGATCCCAGTACAATGTGATATTTCCATTTTCGAGAATTGGGTCGGGCGCATACCTGTAGTACGGTACTTCCGATTCCACAAGGCTGTATTTCAGAGCAAGTTGCTGATGGATGATCCTGGCTACAAGATTGTGTCTATGCAAGTACTCTTCGTTAGCTAGACGAGAACACCCGGAGATAATGTGTCGGATTGATCCTCCCGGACGGTGGCATGCCCGACAGATGTCAACCGTGCCGTCCTTCACAATAAATCTCCGGTAATTGTTCGTCATCATAACTTCGTTCATAATTGCACAGACAAAACCTTCGGTTTCCCCAAAGAGTTCACCAAAACGCAGCCAGGCTACTAAATCAACATCGGGTCCATGGCCATGTAGGGCCCGGAAGTAGCGTCCGTGAAGCTCCTTATTCTGCCATACCTCCTTGCGATCGTTAGTGTCTAGCACTACAGGTCGCAACCCCGTGTGTCGCTAGTTCGGCCGCCGCCTGGTGCGACCTCCCCTGCGCCAGGACCAACGTGTCGTCTGCGGAGCAAACGACGCTGACGCCGCTAGAGAGGTTGGCGCGCAGCACCCAGTCGTATCCGATGTCCCACAGAAGCGGCCCCAGGACCGATCCCTGTGGGACACCGCACGACATCTCTCGCCGGTTCCACTCTCCCTGGTGACCAGGGTAGATGACGGCACTGTCCGTCAAATAGGCCTCGACCACACGACAGAGGTAGTGCCTCCCTAATGCAACTCCAGGGCAGGGTATTGAGTCAGCGAGTGAAGGGGTCCGATGAGACCATTGCCTGCCGGGGTTGCGGGATTAGTCCGAAAGGGATACCGTGGCCCCCTGGCATTGCACAGGCAACAGAAGGAACACGGGTGGGTTTTAGTCAGTAAGAGTCTGACACGCCCTCCCGCTCCACCCAGAGCGGGAGACGTCATTTGATGATTTCCCACAAAAAAAAAAAAAAAAAAAAAAAAAAAAAAAAAAAAAAAAAAAAAAAGGGCAGGGTATTGAAGGCGTTGGCGATGTCTAGAGATACCGCCAAGACCTCCCCCCCCCGACCCCAATTCGCACGCTCATGATGGCGCCCACCGTGGAGCGCCCCCTGCGGAAACCAAACTGGCTCTCCGCCAAACCCGGCCCCACCCGCACCAGCCGCCCGACGAGGCGGTCTGCAATGTCTCTTTCAAAGAGCTTGCCCACCTCGTCGAGCAGCACGATGGGCCGGTAGGAGGGCCGGACGGAGAGTTCGCAGGGCGCCCCGGCTTCTTGATGAGAACAAGTTTCCCCGTCTTCCAACGAAGTGGGAACTGGCCCCTCTCCAAACATGCGCTTAGGAGCCCCCTTAGTCGAGGTCCGAGAGCCTCTAAGGCCAGGACCCAGGCTTTCCCAGGTAAGCCATCGGGTCCTGGGGCGGTATTTTTGGCATTCAGCCTACGTACCGCCACTCTCATCATTGTTGACAGCCCTCAGCTCTCATTATCGTGATATCTTACTCGGAACACCAATTATCGATGTCAGCGCTTTGAGCGATTATGTTCTAATTCGGAAAGCGGCCTAAGATAAACTCTGCAAATACATAATGAAATGAAAAAGTCACATTAGTAGGTACTTGTTCCAATATTAACCGACCACCGCGTGCGTTAGAGACGAGCTCAGAACCACCCGTTATGCTTTTCTAAATCCTGGAGTAAGTTAGCTCTTATTTTATTCTGGTAACTAAAACGAGTCGTGTATTGTGTGTGTGTGTGTGAACTAACGAACGTATACTGCCGGCCTCAGGGCAGCGACAGCTCGGAGGCGGGCGGCGAGGCGCCGGCCGACGCCGCGGCCGTGCAGGTCAGAGCTAACCTAGTCATACTGCGCACTACTCTCTCATCTGCACACTCGTCATGTTGTTGAACTAGCCGCACTGTATGATGGCGCCTGTGACGGCTTCATCCTTCCTGCGACAGCGGCCGCAGTGACGGCCGTTGGGAACGTGATGGCAGTTGACTTTACTGTTCATTTGACGGAAACACACCAACTTACTTTCATAAATAACTTAGTATAGTGTTACTCGTACCCCGCGTACTATTTAAAAGCTTTCGTCGCGCGAATACCCGATCGTTCTAACTTTCTGTTCGGAGAACCTAGAGGGCGCCTTCCCGTTTTCTGAACAAAAAGTGACACAAGCACGCGACCGATCGCGTGTTCGCGCGGCGATTGTTTAGAGGAAGGAAACGCTTTACAAGTTAAGTATATAAAAACATAGCTATGTTTTTATATACTTAACTTGTAAAGCTACGACGCGACGGTACGACTTTGGTGCGGTACGACTTTGCGGCCCGTGCAACCGAACAATGCACGGTCCTTTCAGACTTTTACCTCTGCTGTCAAAGTCAAAGTAATCTTTATTCTCGTTGCTATAAGGTTGCTGGCAAGAGATAAAATAACTGTGGAAGGACTGTAGTGAGGCATTTGTTCCCTCACACTGAGCAGTCAATATTGACGGGAATTCATGAAAACGTACGGACGTCAAAAGCTATCATACAGTGCCGCTATATTGTAGTATACGGTCAGGGAAATGTATTGTTTAGCAGATTGATATACTTACTACGAAAATCAACGATGTTGTTATAACCACTTCATTCAACTGATAGAGAATGATTTTCGTGATTTGAATACATATACTAAACATTTAAGTTTAAGGCGTCGTCCTAATTGGCTACAATCGTACGGGCAAACGATGCGATGTCGTCGCACGACGAGATTAAACACATTTCTTTAGAGTGTCCTAATTGAAGCTTGCAAATCATCACGTGAGCACAGGAAATGCTTAATAACGATCGTACGATGGGTTTGATAGTGCGATAGTGCAATCAAAGCTACAAATCTCTGAGTGTCCATTGGTCACGCGTCATCGCACGAGCACAGCAACGCGGAGGCATCGCATGATGGCCATCGCGCGAGCTATTAGGACACCTGTTGGACAATCGCACGATCATTTAAATCGTGCGATGAAATCGCATCGTTTGCTCGTACGATCGTTTGTCAATTAGGACGACGTTTAAAGGTACAATTCCGTAGCCGACCGCAGGCAGCACGACGACGACGACGTGTCACCGTAACACGACGCGCGACGGGTTCCTATGTATTTCTATGAAACCGACATGTCGCTAGCTACGGAAGGTATTTCAAAACCAGTTGTCAGTCAGTCCGTATATTTTAACAGTAGTGTCGCGGCGACACGTCGCCTGCTGCTGCCGCCTGCGGTCGGCTACGGAATCGTACCTTAAGTTGGTGGTAAATGTTCTAAACAATCCTTTCCTCTGTCCTTTCATCAGTGACGTAATTTCCATCACATAATAAATGTTACGGTTTTCGCGTCTTTATCAAACATTTGTTTTTACAGAATTATAATCATTTGAATCGTCCGTAGGTGTGTCCGTGGCATCACAGTGGGCCCTATCAGAATACCAGCACGGTGGTATTTAATATGTTTTTAAATATCGCCGTATTATGCTGAGATAGGGGCCTTTTTGGCCTCGCACAGGTCGTTATTATTTTTGTTCGTTTTTTTATGCTCCTTTTTTATTTTATTTTGTTTTCTTTTTTTCAAACTATTACTACTGTTTGTTTTTCCTGTGCGTGTCCCTTAAAAAATATTTTTCTTTCTTTCTTTCTTTCAATACAAATCTCTAAGTTAGAATTGGCCTCCTCCAATTAAATAGTCATTCAATAGGGGAATTTGAACTTAGAGGTTCTATTGATGATTTTAATGATTATAATATTTATAATTCTGTGAATACATGGTTGTTACGGTTGCGAATAATATTTTGAAACATACAACCTGACACCGACCTGCAAATTGCAAAAACATAAGAAAAAATAAATTTGCCGGGCTCCCTTGTCGAATCTTTTACTTAAGGCATCTTTAAGCCTCTAATCTACAAGTGCTGTAACTTGTAGATTAGAGGCTTAAAGATGCCTTAAGCGCCGCCCCCCGCCGCGCCTGACCAGTCCCCCCGCAGGGCGCCGCGTCCCCGCGCCGCGCCGCGTCGCCCGAGCGCGACGAGCGCTACGAGCACCCCGCCATGAGCAACATGACGAGATCGCACTACGACGTGAGTACACCCTGCCACACCTCACCTTCTCACGGTTCCTACCATGTATCTTGCGCACGAATGTATGACTCCGATATCTTGCGCACGAATGTATGACTCCGATATCTTGCGCACGAATGTATGACTCCGATATCTTGCGCACGAATGTATGACTCCGATATCTTGCGCACGAATGTATGACTCCGATATCTTGCGCACGAATGTATGACTCCGATATCTTGCGCACGAATGTATGACTCCGATATCTTGCGAACGAATGTATGACTCCGATATCTTGCGCACGAATGTATGACTCCGATATCTTGCGCACGAATGTATGACTCCGATATCTTGCGCACGAATGTATGACTCCGATATCTTGCGCACGAATGTATGACTCCGATATCTTGCGCACGAATGTATGACTCCGATATCTTGCGCACGAATGTATGACTCCGATATCTTGCGAAACCGAATAAAATAGAGCAATAATGGTGAAATCACACGCACGGATCAGAGAAATACAAAAAATATTGATCATCTACACGCGGTATGGCGGCAATGTCACGTCCGCGTCGTGGCGTCACGTTCAATAGAAACTGTATGAAGCGATCTCCGGGCGCTCATCGCTGCGAGACTCGGCTAGCTTCACAGTCGCACATCCGTGGAGAGTACTTTCCTCGTTTTATCATCATTCATAGTACATAGGTACCTATGCCACACACTAAAATAAAAACGAATAAATAACAAAGTGTATTTTGTCTCCTACATCTATTATAACAGTCAGGGAAATGTATTGTTGAGCAGATTGAGATTGGCCGACTTGACCCACTTTTAATTTGAATAAACTAACAATTCAATCCACTAAACAATTAGTTTCCTCGACTGTACATTACATTGGCATGAATCTGCAGTAGCATCACAGTTTGGCAAGATCAATGGTTTGCTGATTAAAACTAATTTATTTGTCACCTCTGAACTTCCATGGCTAGTAAGTAAAGTTCAACCAGAAAAGGTATGCGCTTCGGTAATATTCGTGCTTTCGAATTAAGTAACACAAACTTCGTACTTTTGTCCTGCCGCGCTTTGTACTCGTAGTAGGTAGTGCACTTATCATTGTGCGTTTGTGTGAAGTAGATATGAGCGCCGATGGCCGATTCCACGGCGGCGGCGTGGCCTGAATATTACCACAGCGGCGGCGGCGTCGCGGCGGCGCGTCGTGGCCGGCCGTGGGCCTTATTTTTTTAAATCAGGGATATATTTCTTAAAAAAAACTTAAAGAAAACCATATTGTTGTTACAAAAATTGCTTTATATTTCATTTTTGCCTCATTCGCACTAAAATCATTATAACAACACGAGTTACTGATACAAAAAATAAAAATCATATATTTGTCGTATATCTTCAAGGGCGGACACTAAAGGCTCATGCAGACCAGTGCGACGCGACACCGCCTATTGTTATACCGCGAAGTTTTCTTAGAAATTGTATTGTTCGAGTCGCGTCGCGCCGTCGCGTCGCGCTTGTCTGCACGAGCCTTAACACGGCATACGGTTGAGGTCTGCTCGGCTTGGGCAGAGCACCGCCGTGTCCTCGTGTCCTGCCGGGGTTGCGGGAAAGTCCGAAAGGGATACCGTGGCCCCTGGCATTGCACAGGCAATAGAAGGAACACGGGTGGGTTTTAGTCAGTAAGAGTCTGACATGCCCTCCCACTCCACCCAGAGCGGGAGAAGTCATGATTTCCCACCAAAAAATAAAAATAATAGGGCGGATACTGGGGGACATAAATATGTTCGGATGAAATCTAAATATTATGCCAAAATATATTATAAACGTAAAACCGGAAATCGTGCGGGAATCGCAGGAAAACATTTTTTTACTATATTTTTCCATACATTGCAATAAGTTTTACTAAAATTACTCCTAAAATTAGGGTTTAATCGAGAAATCTATGAAGGTACTTTCAATTTAGATTAGTAAGGAGAGCACATTGGCATCATTTGTTTTAAAAAAAAAAAAAAACTTGAAACTATTTTGGTAGTCCTTTGTCCGCCGGTTTGTATGGACGTATGGAGTCGATCCATTGTGCGACGGCGCGCCGCAAACTCTACTCGGCGATGACGCGTCGACATGAACTCACGGCGACGGCGGCGCGGCGGCGCGGCGCTCATATCTAGTGTGAAGTGTTCTCTCTGTCGGGTCAGGTTAGGTTTATTTCACTCAAATGTTTTGCATATTTTATAGGAATTGCATAGAATTCGAGGAGCTCGTGGCTAAGTAGTAACTGCCGCACGGGTCGATCCGTCAGGTTAAGCTACGCTTGCCGGGGTTGGTCTGTGGATGGGTGACCATCTTTACATACCAAGACTCCTCCGTGCCTCGGAAAGCACGTTAAGCCGTTGGTCCCGGTTGTCATTCGTGGATCTTTGACAGTCGTTACGGGTCGTCAGAAGCCCGAAAGTCTGACAACTAGTCTTACCAAGGGGTATCGTATTACCCAGTTACTGGGTTGTGGAGGTCAGATAGGCAGTCGCTCCATGTAAAATACTGGTATTCAGCTGCATCCGGTTAGACTGGAAGCCGACCCCAATATACACACATCAACACGGTCTAGGGATATTTTTAAAAAAGCGAATTACTATCAATGTGTTAATTATTTATATGACATGTATATATTTAAAAGATACGTTATTTAATATTCTACCATTTTTTAATAATGGTTAAGGTACTTAGATTAAAATTTCAGGATTTTATGGAAAAAAATGAAGCATAGACGGAAACCGTATATGAATTAACTTTTAATTTGTGAGTAAAAACTGAAAAAAATAGAAAAATCATTTAATTTGTGTTTATAAACTTGAATTTAGTAGTCTGAGAAAGCGCCCATGATGTTCATAACACATCGGCAACGATTCGGCATGCTCAGAACAAGGTTGTCAATGTCTTGCTGCGGAATATTGTCCCATGTCCTTCTGAGGTGCGCAAAAAGTTGATCTTCTGTAGCCAGATTTTCAGGAACTTCCTTCAGAGCTCTTCTTTGCAGCATATCCCACGCATGCTCAATGGGATTTAGATCTGGCGATTGAGCAGGCCAGTCTAAGGCCCTAACATTATGTGTATGTAACCAAGCTGCTACGGTTCTCGCCGTGTGTGCCCGGGCATTGTCGTGCATGAGCAGGAAATCTTGCCCCATTTGTGTTCTGTGGGGCAAGATTACGGGCCCCAGCACCTGTTGGACGTATCGTTCTGCCGTCATATTGCCCCGCACCCAAACGAGATCCGTCCGTCCTCCAAGACGAATTCCTGCCCAAACCATAATTGTTCCTCCTTGGTATGGGTGAACTTCCTGAGGGTTCTGGAGACGGCTCCATCGTCCAGGAACTCGCCAAACACGCGTCCTTCGTGAATCTGGATGGAAGCCGAACCTGGATTCATCCGTGAACAGCACATTGGACCATTGCTCACGGCCCCAGTCCACGTGGTTCCGAACCCATTCTAATCGTCGTCCACGATTGCCTCTCCGTAAAGGTGGGACCCGGAGTGGTCTACGAGAGCGTAGATTGCTTTCATGCAGTCGCCTTCTTACAGTTTGGTCACTCACAAGCACTTGGTGTTCCACTCGCAGCCTTTGGACCAATTGAGTCGCCGTTGCATTTGGTTGAGCTCGCGCAGTAATTTGCAAAAATCGGTCTTGTCTGGGGGTAGTGATGCGACTTGGCCCCCGGTGCCTCTCCGCTACTTCACCTGTGGCACGATAGCGTGTCCACAATCTTGAAATTACATTTTGATGGGTCCCTATGGCCTCAGCAACATTACGCTGAACAGATCCAGCTTCCAGCATTCCCACAGCTCGTAACATCTCCGCCCTCGTCAAATGTCGGCGTTGCATGGCTACAATACCTCAATTTTAACTTTATCTTTCGTTTAAAAATGAAAAAAAACTGTAACTAAACGTAATTCGTATTGTTTTCTAAATTTCGCACAAATGAAAATTCCCTCTCCTATACATCAAGACATTTTTATGCCACCGAAACAAAAGAATTTTCAAAAATTTTAATTTGGAATTAGTCTGAGATAAATTACAAACAAATCGGTGTATAAAAGATTCCAATGCGGCCAGTACTTTTCGAGTTATTTAATTGAGTATGAAATATCCCTAGACCGTGTTGATGTGTGTAGTTGGGAAAAGGCTAGGCAGATTGATTGATAGGAATTGCATAGAATTGCTAATTTATAATTTTGGATGCATGAAATCACAAAAATGCAAATACTTCATGGTTGTTACAGCTGTATATTAGATCTCATCATCGTACGTATCTCATATCATATTTCCTAAGATGGACGATTATTTCCGAAGCGCATATTTTTCCTTGGAGATCTGTAGAATTATGAAGAACCTTAAAGTTGTGTTACAGTCGTCTCATACATTTCGTTATAAATACTATGACGATATTGATGAGACGACTTTACAATCACCAACGGAAACGGTCATCACTTTTGGACTTTGTCATATTAAACTCGTTCGTTGACGCGTCACATATTGACGTCGTCGCCATCAATATGACAAGGTTGTAAGAATGGTTAATGTTTCCGCAAGTCGTCTGTTCGTGTAGTGCAGCAGTGTGTGTGTTGCAGGCGCGCTCGCCCGACGCCGGCTCCCTGCGGCACTCGCTCTCCACGCACAGCGTCAAGGTACCATCACACACCATCACACATAACAGTCATGACTTCAAAATAATCAATGGTTCACCCACATCGACTGTATATCTAAATCCGATATCAGACGCTTCACTCGACTGAAGGTTCATTTTTGTTCCATTTCATCCACGGTCACACGACACCGACAAAAGTAGGTATTGGTGCGGATTCTCTTGTACACCGAACTAAACTATCACTAAAACTCCTTACTTTTGGCTATGAGAATCTTAAAGCTATTCTGCAATAAAAAATCTCATAACTTAAAAATTATTTTGACACAACAAAATCGAATTTGACAATTGCGACTCCTCGTGGTACATACTTGTTCTACAACTAAAAAAGTATTCCACAGCAATACACCATTTTTAATCGATTAAAAATGGTCAGATTTTAGTAAGAAAATTAAAATTTTTGGTGAAAAACGTCAAATTCAGAATAGCAAAATTGTCATTTTCAATCAATTAAAATCTCAGTACAATCTTAGTGCTGTCAAACTAAAATATAGTTAAGTTGTGCCACTTTAGTCTATTTCAGAATGGGAAATCATCGCTTGACAGGAGTAAACTAAATTTTGGTGATTTTTTGTCTAGTTTAGAGGCATTTGTGACAAGAGAATCGGCACCATTGAGTAGTGTTATTTTTCACGTGTCTGGTGTAGAATTTTAGTCATTTGCCACCGAAAAAGTAAAGTTTTTTTCAGTCAAGAATCAACTTAATAAAAATAGAAAAATCATTCGTTCATTCACTCACAGACAACGCACTCTAAACTGCTGCAGCCTTAGCGTAAGACTTGCTCAAGAGTTCCTTTTTAGAGCGAAAGTGAGCACCAAGGAAGAATATTGCATATTGAAAATATCGTAATTAAAGTTAATCTTTTATGCCAAAGGACAACGCTGTCGGGCGCACGGCTTGTTTCATAATAGCAGTAGAGTTAGGACGGAGTATGCCCGCGTGTCTCAAGAAGTAAATCCGCGCATCGGCCGCCATGACGAAGTTCGGAGATATTGTTACATGACTCGTACCCGTTACAGGAGTACTCGTACTCGTCCAACGGCGAGTGTCGCTACCCGGCGCCGGCCAGCGGCGTCGCGTCCCCGCCCTACCAGGAGCCCTACTACGAGCGACCCGACAGGTAAGCAATAATACACCTTAATACTATCACGTTAAAGTTGACACTTCAAATACTATTGACTCGAAATTCCAAGGCATTTCAAAGTCAAAGGGCAAAAGCATTATTTTCTTGACATTTTAGTGTGGATAGGCCGACGTAATAATGTCTCTTGTTTACACAAAAATAATTTCATAGTGGGAATGGAATTTGACAAATACCTACGCGTAAAAACTAATGCCAAACAGCAATATCTGTTCCCAAAACCTCAGGAGAGAATAAACAGACAATGTTTCAACTATCTAAATTGTCACTAATGTCCGTGAAATTGTCAAAAATATAATCACAACTCACAGCTTACTGTACGGTGAACTGTCACAGGTCAGAGTCGTACGGACACATGTCGCAGCGCGGCAGCGGCGAGGCGTGGGAGGAGCGAGCGAGCGCGCGACAAGGCAGTACCCACGCGAGCGAGCGAGACAAAGACTACACCTCCGCCGTCATGGCCGAGCACAGGGGCTTCACCAGGAGGCCTGTGGCTAGGGTATGTAGCAATACTGCTAGACTTATGTCAGTGCCGAGTTAACGGCCTCATTCAAAAACAAGGTATAAGATCAGAATCTAATATCAATGTATCATGTAAGAATTTTACCTTTAACCGTGTATTTCTATATTACTAGGTAATGCCCGGCTTGCGTTGCGTTGCGAAGCCTTTTTCATATTACTTTTTTATTAGGAACCTTCTCCGGCGCGCACAAAACTTACTAAAGTTTCCTCACAGTCGGTCGAGTCATTTTCGAGTTTTTGCGAGAGTATCGCACGTTAGTTGATTTTTATTTTCCATACATACAAAATGTACATGTCATGTCGAACAGGAGAACCAAGGTAACCGACATAGCCCGAAGAATTGCCAAACTGGGCAGGGCACATTGCTCGCAGAACAGATGGCCGATGGGGCCGAAAGGTTCTGGAGTGGCGACCGCGTACCGGAAGACGTAGCGTTGAAGGCTTCCCACAAGATGGGCCGACGACCTTGCAAAGGCCGCAGGAATCCGCTGGATGCGGGAGGCACAGAACCGGTCGAAGTGGCGGTGCTTGGAGGAGGCCTGTGTCCAACAGTGAACGTCTTTCGGCTGAAATGATAATGATGATGAAGTCATGTCGTGTTTCTTACTTCCATTTATTTTTTGTCATCAAGTTTTTTTAATGTTTACCGACAAAGTTACAAGTTCTAGCTCCGGAAAGGGACGTTTAACCCAAGTATAAGTTGTCAATTTTGTTTTAAGAGTCCTATTACATTTTTGACCAAATTCTTGACGTTGTAATTTTCAGCAGCAGTAAGATATTTGATTTATTTGATTATGAATAACGATAGTGCCATTTGCTTTATTGTAAGTTGGAGTTACACATTTTAACTTTTCTTGTCGTGGATAAACGTCGGCAATGTAACTTGGACGCTAAAATTCACATTGTTTCATTCAGTTCTAATAAAAGCGAATGTTACTAAACGATAATTTGAATGTTTTACTTGTTTATTGGAGTTCTAGAATTTCTTTAAATTCCTTGAGTTTTCAGGGAAAAGTAAAGAAAACCAATAAATGTCTTGATTTTCATGTCCATTATATTCCAAATAAACACAATTAAATCAAATAAACTAATATTATATAAAACTTCGATTTACAGTGAATACGTTTCATTAGTTTTTGTTTCTCAATATAATAAAACAAAATTACAATAAATTAAATTAAAGTACTATATATTCCGCGTCGATTCAGCAAATTACACGAAAATAATGTGTAACTCCAACTTACAAGAAAGAAAATGGTACTATAGTTATTATAATCAAATAATAAATATATCTTACTGCTGCTGAAAATGGCAGCCCACTGCTGGACATGGCCTCTCCCAGGCTGCGCCACAGCACCCTGCCCCGCCTCCCACATCCAGTCCGTCCCTCTGTGCCACTTTCTTCTTATTTAGGGGTCGTCCCGTCTCCACTCCAGGACTTGTCTGCTCCACCGGCCATCGGTCCTTCGACAAACACGGCCAGCCCACTGCCACTTCAAAGTCGGTAACTTCGGTTCTTTGCCGGATAATTTCATTTCTGATTTTATTTTTCAAAGAAACTCCGAGCATATAGCCTGCTCCGTAGACCACTGAGCGATCTTGAATTTGTGGACTAGCCCGACTGTCAGTGTCCACGTTTCGGCACCGTATGTCATAACGGGCAGGACGCACTGGTTGAAGACCTTAGTCTTCAAACATCACAAGACTTGATGAAGTTTCCCAAACGCTGCCCAACCCAACTGGATCCTTCTGTCAGCTTCTTTCCCAAAATTGTGTCTACCGAGCTGGACGACTTGCCCTAGGTAGACATACTCCTTCACAACTTCGAGAATCGACCTTTCTAACTAAAAGGACCGAGGTACAGGTACAATTTGGTACATTTTTGCAGAGAAGCCAGAACTGCCCATATTTCTACGGAGTCGAAGGCTTACTCGTAGTCCACAAATACCATACACAGCGGCTGGTTGTACTCCTCGGTCTTCAGTACAATTTGAAGAACTGTATCTATGTGGTCTACGGTATTGAAGCCGTTTCAAAAACTGGCTTGTTCTGGTGGCTGGAACTCGTCAAGTCTCCTGGCGAGACGGTTCGTGAAGACTCTCGAGAACAGCTTGTGTTGGCTCAGAAGTGAGATGGAGTTCTTCAGCAAGGTTTTGTCACCTTTTTTAAAGAACGGAACCACCTCACCTCTGCTCTACGCCTCGCATTGTACTGGATGACGGAGAGAGACTCGCTAGCTGTCTTAGGACTGGAGACCCGTCCGCCTTAAGCTCTTATGATTAGAGATTTTAAGAGCTAGCAATAAATTATAGCTAATATTACTTCGAAATGAAATGGGGAAAAACCATTGACTTATGTCCTTATTCCGGTGGTGCCTTGTTGTTCTTTAGCTGCTTGAGAGCCGCCCTAATTAAGTCGACATCCGGGATGTCCACCGTGTAGTGGCTCGATGGTCACTTACACTATGTCTCGCTGAAATTCAAATTTAAATTCAATAGCCATTTATTTAAACTAGGCTGAGAATTAGCACTTTTCGAACGTCAAAATTACATAAGACAGTCCCGGGCACGCCCACCCTTCACCACTTCCTAGTGCTGGAAAGAGCTGGGAAAAAGAAGTGGCGCAACAAACTCCCCAGCAGCACAGCTGTCTGTTCAGTTAGAAAAAAAAAAAACTATATAATAGTATGCAAAATAATTTTCATCCCACCATCTCGGAAAGAGTATTTTTAATCTTCAGTATCTGAGTGGAAAAGCCGTTTTTATTCTCTAGAGGATAAAGTAAATTGAATTTAGAACATCTTGTGCACTAAGTTTGTGAATTAAAAAAAACATTAAACCTATTTACTGCTACCTCTATGGTGCCGAATATATCATACAACTTTTTTTTAATTTGTTAAAAACTCAGACTCGGAACCTTCTTGGTGTTCTTTTTTCAATTTGCTTTGTACGCGGTTCTTTACGCGGCATTTTTTCACGTCATTGTTAAACCTTAGGTATATTAAAAACAAGAAACTTGAAAACAAGTGAAAAAACTAAAATGAGTGATTCTAGCGACGAGGAAGTTTGCTTGACGCCAACAGAATTGACTGAAACTGTTAATAATGCGCAAATGAGCTTTCTCCCTCAACAATCACGCGAGAAGTATTTAAAACAGTACGATATGTTCAACACGTGGCGACTAGCAAAAGGAGCCAAAACTTTCTCAGAAAACGTTTTGCTGGCATATTTTATAGAATTATCCGAGAACAAGAAAGCAAGCACTCTATGGAGTACGTATTCGATGCTAAAAGCAACAATAAAGATGAAAAAAGACAAACATATCGATACCTATCCTAAATTAGTGGCATTTTTAAAAAGAGCCTCATCTGGTCATCAACCAAAAAAATCGAAGGTTTTCACAGTATCTGATATTGAAAAGTTTCTTAACGAAGCACCCGATTCCGTATATTTGGCGGCAAAAGTAAGTCAGTTGCACATTCAGTATCTACTTAAGTATATTAATCTCAATTAAATAGTATACTTAGTAGATGTTGATAGGCATAATTATGCGTTCATATCAATTTTATTCATTTATCTACTACAATACTCTTTACGTTACAGGTTGTTCTTATTATTGGAATAAACGGAGCATGTCGAACTAATGAACTAACACAACTTAATGTCAAAAACATTGAGAAACATTCAGATGACTTACTATTAATTAATTTACCTAATACAAAGACAAAAAGAGACCGCAACTTCGTCATTCGCAAGGAATACGTAACGATTGTTGAGAAATATCAAGCCTTACGCCCGCCTAACACTCCAATCAATCGATTTTTTCTACAGTATCGCAATGGAAAGTGTGTTAGACAGCCTATGGGTACTAATAAAATTGGCAGTATCCCACGAGAAATAGCAACATTTCTTGAACTTCCAGAACCCCTGTTGTACACGGGTCATTGTTTCCGACGAACTTCAGCCACACTTTTGGCTGATTCCGGAGCTGATCTGCTGTCCCTTAAGCGCCACGGAGGCTGGAAGTCCAATGCAGTTGTAGAGGGATACATAGAGGATTCCATCCAAAATAAGTCTAAAATATGTGAAGGCATCGTAGGAGCCATTACACTGAAAGAGCCTCAATCGGATCCTTGTACTGGCCCTTCTACATCAAAAATAAGCCGTTATGAAACACCTAACCATCTCCCTCTCTCTCCAACATTCACGCCAAGGGAATCCGATGAATCGGTACAACTATTAAGTATGACAGATAGTTTACCGAAAAACAGTACACAAGTGACTAACACCAATATTACAGTACCAAACAAAAATATTACACTCAATTTAAATAACTGTAGCAACGTTACTTTAAAATTTTCTTAATTATACCTTAGTATTATTTTGTTATAATTTAAAGATTATTCTGTAATACTTACCTGTCATAATGTAGTAATTAATACCTAAACTGAAATAAAAGTGTACCTATCTTGTGATTGTAAACGTTTTTTTTTTTGCATTTAGTCATTTCCTCGCTGAGGTGGAATGAAAAGTTACGTGTTGCACTCGAGTGCAAAGATTTTTCACCTCGTGCTCTTTTGATTCCCTCGCTAACGCTCAGGATTCTAATTTTGAATCACTCGCTGCGCTCGTGATTCAATTTTAGAATCCTTCGCTTGCTCGGTCATCAAAATTGAACACGCGGTTAAAAAGCAACTTTGCACTCTTGTATAACAAATAACTATTATAGTACGCAACACAACACATAATTTAAATTATTAATTAATAGCCATATGTCAGCTAGCACACGCCAATATACCAACCAAAAACATCGAGAACTATACTCAGGCAGAAAAAAAAGATAAAGACTAAACTTAACAATATCTAAATAAAAGCTTCCAGGCATAAAGGGCGTGCCCGCTTACATATAGCTATATATAACTGGAAGTTATAAATGATAAACTAGGACCATCGAGGTAAAATAAATAAACAGTTAATTACTAACAACAATAACAAAACCACGATCAGCAAGACGACCAGTCACTACAAGCGTCATCCGTTCACGAGCATAACGCTAGTTTCGCCGTCCGCGCTGAGTACAGGTGCCCGTAAAAATCATGACAATGACATTATTATCAGACAGGAGTACAGGAGTTTTGGATTTAAATCAACTTCTGGACTTCTGTCCAGTGCTGGATGGGTGCTGGGTGCTGGGAAACCATTACAAGACAGTAGCCGTTACAAATCATGACACATACCTAATATAAACGCGATGTGGTTGCAGAACTCGAACCTGTTGTCTGCTGTGCTGTGCCTCGTGAAGGAGCTGGACTACCCCAGCCTCGAGGTCGCGGAGATGGCCGTCAGGTAACTATCACGAAGAGTTACAGTGACTCGGTTACATTTGGTTTCATTCAAAAGTCCGGTCCACATTTTCCTCTCTGCCCAACCCTTCGGTGAATACAAGCTTGAGGTAATATTCCAGGTGTCGCATGGACGAGCTCGCCAACACTCAGTGACGCAGCGCGGCGCCGCCCGCGCCGCCCCCGCACTGACGTCACGCGCGTCACCGAGCGCACGTCACGCGCGTCACTGAGCGCACGTCACGTGCGTCACTGAGCGCACGTCACGCGCGTCACCGAGCGCACGTCACGCGCGTCACTGAGCGCACGTCACGGCGCATCTAGTCACAGCGCGCCACTGTACTGCCGCACTACGGACGACAACACGCCGGAAATAAAAACGAACAATGAAATTATAGTGACAAGTGTATGTGTGTGTCGTAGTCGAAGTGGACAGGTTACTTTATAGATGGCTTCAGAAGGCTCCGTACCACGAGCGGAAACTCGGCGCTCTTGGGGTAGCGTATCAATAAATGGCGATTTTTTTCGAAATGCAGCCGAAAGCTGGTGTCTATAGAGGTGATATCATAAGGCTTGACACTTACCACTTACGGTGTCTTCGGTCTATCCTGCGCATATAATGGCAGGATCGTGTAACTCGGAGGTGCGTAGGCGCACTGGATTGATGGGCATGGAGGCGATTTTGATAAATATCCAACTACAATGGCGTGGGCAGGTCCAGCGCATGGCTACCAGTTGACTACCTACCGAGCTCGCCCAAGGGAAACCTGCACAGGGTGGGCAATACCTGCGCTACAAAGACGTCATCAAACGTCACCTCACGACCTGCGCCGCCGACCTGTTGCTTGGTGGCAGGAGCTTGCTCGAAACCGAGACAGGTGTCGCACCTCAATCCACAAAGCAACTGAATGCTTTGGAACAAGTCATCTCGAAGACCTAGACAAGAAGAACCAAATACGCAAAAGTTGCCCAAATCCTTCCTATATGTACTCATACAACGATGCTGATCAGCTCTTCTGTACACCGTGTGACCGGATTCTCAAGACCTAATTTAGTTTCGCTAGTCATCAGAGAGCTCACGAAAGGAAAGAAAATTAGTGTCTGGGTCAGGATGACTGGACCAAGAGAGATTTTTGAAGTTTGAGCAATACCAAGTTTTAGTACCTATTTGGTACTATTTGGTACCAGACATCAAATAATTGGTACCTCTCTACAGAGGGAAAATTATTACGAGGAAAGTGGCCAGCCATTCTGCCTTCAGAATGGCTGGACCAAGTCGGCTGCACCTAGTTGAAGGTGTTATAACTAGTTCATCTTTTCATTAAAATTTAGTACCTCATTGGTACCTCAACATATGTTTTTCTTAATTTTTTTCGATAAGCCAAAAAAAAGTTACACCTACAAGAAGTTTTGCATATATAATAATGTTTATTTTTGTACTAAGAAAATTACCGAAAATAAATCATAACACATAAATATTACGTATATTTATTCATTGATTGACACATTAATATTTTTTTACATATAAATAACAGTGTGCATACATTTTGTTTTTACTAATTGTCTACATTGCCGCAGAGGGTCCAAATGGCAATGTTACGACGACATGTCAAGTAGAATCACAATTAGTAAAAACAAAATGTATGCACACTGTTATTTATATGCAAAAAAATATTAATGTGTCAATCAATGAATAAAATATACGTAATATTTATGTTATGATTTATTTTCAGTAATTTTCTTAGTACAAAAATAAACATTATTATATATGCAAAACTTCTTGTAGGTGTAACTTATTTTTGGCTTATCGAAAAAAATTAAGAAAAACATATGTTGAGGTACCAATGAGGTACTAAATTTTAATGAAAAGATGAACTAGTTATAACACCTACAACTAGGTGCAGCCGACTTGGTCCAGCCATTCTGAAGTCAGAATGGCTGGCCACTTTCCTCGTAATAATTTTCCCTCTGTAGAGAGGTACCAATTATTTGATGTCTGGTACCAAATAGTACCAAATAGGTACTAAAACTTGGTATTGCTCAAACTTCAAAAATCTCTCTTGGTCCAGTCATCCTGACCCAGACAAATTAGTCTGGGTCGCTGTCGCCGGAGACGGTGACGACTATATATCTATATATCATATAAAACTCAATTGCCGTGCAGTAGGCTCGTAAAAATACAGGGACAGTTTAGGTTTTTTTTTTGGAAAAACACAATGGAATAGCCGAGAAATCGAAATTGAAATGTTGACACGACCACGTCTGACGGGTCTGCTAGTATACTATATACGTGCACTTAAGGGCGCGTTTGCAAATCGGACCAATCACTTCATTCTCACTTCACCTAAGTTCGTGGTAAGATTCTTACAGAACAGATCGGCTGTGTCTATGTGCGCCTGTTTTCTTTCGAAGTATGGAGCTTTCTATGGTTATTTATTGCCGATATTCTGGGCACAAACCAGACCGCTCCTGACAGTAACAAATAACGATAAGTACTATAGGATAAGCAAACCTTTCGGCTTCATTTTGTACACAAAGCAAATTAAGCTGCGTCCACACATGTGGTACCTCAAGCGGTCCGACGACGCCGTGACAAGTACGTGTGACAAATATACGTGTCGTACAATCAGTCTCACCGCGTGTTTCCCTACAATACCCGGTTACTTCTGGGTATAGTAGGGAAACACAGGTCAGATAGGCTCGCTCCTTGTAACATACTGATATTCAGCTGCAGCCAGTTAGACTGGAAGCCGGCACCGACATAGTTGGTAAAAGGCTCGGCAGATGATGTAATAATAATCTCTCACACACACACAGCGATCCTTTCTGAGGCTTCTTGAGAACGGCTGGTGCTGTCACTGTACGGAGAAATGAAATGAATTGTTCGTTGAAATGTCACAAGTGTGGACGGCACTGCTCGGAGTGATCAATGTTTTAAGACTAAGCCCAGGTTCGCCCGGACGTGTTTTTATCGCGGCGATTTTTTTGGTACACTTGATTTTCAACTATCGGTATTGAGCCGAGCATTGAGAATCCAACAGAGCGCATCAAGCTCAGCGCACAAGAAAACACACTGTTGGATATTCAACTCTCGGCGGTAAGCAGAGAATCGAAAATCCAATACGCGAAAAAAAAAATCGCCGCGATAAAAATTGTCCGTGCGAACCTGGGCTAACTTGTAAATAATAAACTAAATCTTATTGAAATGAAATTGTCTATTAATTAGTATAACGTTAGTTAAAATATTTTCGACTTTATTTTAACAAATCCAAAGTTCATTATTGTTTGTTAAGGACGGCGTCGAGTGAAACGGATTCGATGAGCGATTGTATATATAACTATAACACGGTGTCATACATCGACGCGCACACTGTTGCGCAATGCAATGAATTCACAACATGATGCCAGGCCCCCCAGCGATGAACTTGTTCGCCGGTATTGTTTTAAATCTGCTGTGTCATACAAAAGTGCAATACGTGCTGTTATTCTATTGCTATGGGATTGGTTTCCGCACTCCTTCTCAGAAACGGTGTCTTCTTAGAAAGTGTAGTACATACACGATCGAAATATACGGAACAGCAGATTTTTTTAGGGTTCCGTACCTCAATAGGAAATAACGGAACCCTTATAGGACCACTTCGTTGTCCGTATGTCCGTCTGTCTGTCAGTTTGTCAGACCATTTTTTCTCAGGAACGCGTGGAGATATCAAGCTAAAATAATAACAAATACGCAAGTCTACGGTCCCTTGGAGCTCTAAAAAAGTCAGCTTCTAAGTCAACGAAATAAAAAAAATACGGCCGCCATATATGCGACATATTTTGATACTAGCAAATTAATTAAAGCCGGGTACTTCCCGTTGACCTAAATCATCAGAAGCAAGGTCTCACAGCACAATTAGTAAAGGGAAACGTCCGAAATCGTTAATTTGTAGTATAACATTTTATGTTTTTGCAATTTATACTTTCATTTGTAGTTGGAGAATTGTCCGTGACGAAGAATATCGATTTATGAGAGACCTTTTTTCAAGTACAAAGTTAAGTTTGTTCTTGGAATGAATGCATCCCACTTATGGAACCGTTCATTGTGGTCCGACACGCACTTAAAGTAAGAACCGTCTTTATCTCGTCAAATCGCCGTTATTTTAATTCAGATTTACGGTAGATGTAAATTGTATAAAATCATACAAATAGAATTGATCGAATACTTTTTTGAATGTAGATCGTTTGGCAATTTTAACGAAAGATCTTTTATAACCTACGATTTTTTTTAATGCAAGGAGTGTCTAGGATCATGATTGTATTGAATGTATGATATCAGTATGCGCGTGGATGTCCCTGACAACCTGTACACCTGCTGCAACTGCAAGGTCGCAGCTACAACGAACACGCTACGTATGAAATACGCTGTTAATTAGTATTTATCATTTTTAATTATTATTAATAACTAATTCATTTCGTACGATGTGATGTAGGAAGATTTTTGCTATGCAGCGTCGCCCGCATAATTAATGTGCGTGAGCCTTTAGAGCCGTTGTTCACAGACGTTTTTTTGTGCCGTGAAAAACTACGGTTTATTCGCCGTATGTAGGCACGGTCGCCTGTGGTGTCGAAGACCACCGCGGGAGTTCTGCGCCGCCGCGCCGTGCCGGAGAGGGTTTGTGCCGTGTGGGTACAACGAGCCTTACCTTACTGTGACTTCATACAAACATACAGCTTTCCAAAGAAAATTATGCGCTTCGGGAATCTTCGTATTTCCGATTCAGATTCAGATTTATTTATTTGCCATCAATGTAGGTACAAGTTTAAGATGATACAAATAGCTGAAGGTTACCGCTGCTAACTAATAGATTACATACAATATTATTATAAATTAACTACTAACATGTCATTCTAATTAACACTAACAAACATAAAAAAGGAAATAATAATAATCAAAATAGTCAATTGCACATAAATAAATCTTGTCAATAAAATGAATTTCATTATCTTGGAATTATAATTAAGTGAAATATTATTTTACAAACATAATGTCATTTACAAATTTTATTGTCAAATTTCTTTATCATTTAAAAAGTCATTGATAAAATAATAACATTTATCCAATAATAATGCAGTGAGCTTAGATTTAAATGTTCGAATAGGGTGTTCCTTGAAACTGTGCGGAATTTTATTGTGATAGGTCCCATCGACATAATATTTTTCGAACTAGCGCGAACGTCGCGCCGCATAGTAAGCCACACAGACGCAATTTTGTAAACATGGTGCTACTAAATAGGCAAGTACTTCCATTGTAGTAACACCTCTATAATAGATCTCATCATCGAGCGTTCGTATTTCCGAAGATATTCGATGATTCCCGAAGCGCATACCATTCTTTTGAAAGCTGTAGTTTTATTTAAAATCACCCAAACTAAAGAAAGTTTTTGCATGCGCAACTTCAATTCACCGATATTGTACAATATGAGTTTTAGGAACAAACTAGTCCTTTTTTTTTTTTTTTTTTTTTGGGTGGGAAATCATCAAATGACGTCTCCCGCTCTGGGTGGAGCGGGAGGGCGTGTCAGACTCTTACTGACTAAAACCCACCCGTGTTCCTTCTGTTGCCTGTGCAATGCCAGGGGGCCACGGTATCCCTTTCGGACTTTCCCGCAACCCCGGCAGGCAATGGTCTCATCGGACCCCTTCATTCGCTGACATCTCTTTGAGGCGCGCGTGGAACACAACGCGCCGTCGACCCGGGCTTGGTCCTTACCGGACGGCGAGCTACCCATTGCTCACCGTCCGCAAGCCCGCGCCTATGGTGGCCGGGAATCGGCAACCGATTCCCGACGCCCAGGGCGTCTCCTCCTGCGGCGGCTAGGGGCGTGAGGGCGCGAAATTTGCCTCTCCCTCACGCGCTCCGCCTCCTCCTTCGCGAGCATTACTGCTTCGCAGAAGGAGGTGACGGCCTCCCATGCCCTCTCGCTCCGTACCATGGCCTGGACCAGGACCGGACGCGAGAGATCCCCGCCACCGATCGCCTCCACGAGGACACGGCGGTGCTCTGCCCAAGCCGGGCATACCTCCACCGTATGCTCCACCGTGTCCTCCGGGCGATCCACGCAGTGATGACACCCGGGCGTTTCCTCCCGCCTTATCCGAAACAGGTACCTCCCGAAACAGCCGTGTCCGGTGAGGACCTGCGTCAGGCGGAAGGTGAGGACGCCGTGGCGCCTCTCCAGCCACTCCTCAAAGAGGGGACTTATCGCCGCAATAGTGGCGTGCCCAGCACTGGGTTGCGACAATCGCACTCTCCATGACGCCATGAGATCCCGTCGGAGCTCTGTCCGCTGTGCCGCGATTTCTCGTGGCATCGGAGTCAAGCCCCGGCGTTTCGCCTCCCCGCGCCACTCCCAAATATGCGCGAGGACTTTTGCCTCCAGATCCCATGGCGGCAATCCGGCAAGGAGGCTCGCCGCCTCACCGGAGACCGTGCGGTATCCCCGGAACAAACTAGTCCTAAAAGACTAATAACGCGTATGTAGAGCTTGAATATGTACGTAGTACAGTCAATCGCACATCAATGACAACACTAAGAAAATCGCCCTTACTGCTACGTCATAAAGTAAAGTCGTCGCTGTTAAATTGTTACCACTGATGTGTGGTTGACTGTACGGGGCGTTTTGTAATTCACTCAAACAAAATGCTAGCTAACAGGGTGACACTATTATTAACATTGTTGTGTAATACCATACGACTGATAAAGAATTACAGTTGTGATTGGAATATACTGACAATTTAAGTTGGTTTTTGGGTGTTAAAAGTCGTGTTTTTGACCGATTGCCAAGAAGGGTTATGTTTTTGTACGATCAGTTGGCACATCGGATCGTCTTTGCCTCACGTCGTACCTGTCACTCATAGCTGAGTGGCAGTCTATGTTACTCTACGACGCAACAAGGTCCTTTTGGCGCGTGGCTAAATTCGGAACTACCGCCGCCATCTTGTTTGTCTATACAATTTCTGTGATACAATTTCCAAAATGTTTACCAACAGCCCCTGTTAAAGTCATTCCGTCGCCAAAAGTTCCTTGTTGTAACGACCGCGTACTGTATGTATGTAGGTTTATAAATATAATGTTTGTAAATAAGAACTTGTTGTCTGTTCGTTGGGTGGCAGTGCAGAGCGCTCGCTGGAAATAATTGAATTAATTAAATTAATATGTAATGTACCTACTCGTATAATTGTATTGTAATAAATTAACTTGCCGTAAACACTTGGTTTTATTCTCCTCCTAGAACAGGCGTCGGTGTTATGTTATCAACTAACCTCCTTTCTAATAAAGCGTCTGTGTAGTTACACAACGCTTTGTCTTCTTCTTTCGAAAGTCAAATTACTGACGACTGAAAGAGAGAAAACGGTGGGTAACTATTCACCTGATATAATACGTTTATTAGTAAGGCAGTTAGAATATTAGACGTACCATAGACAACACACTATCCAACCGCATGCGTGTGCTTAGCGCGTGTGAGGTGCACGCTGTAAGGTTAGTATCACAGATAACTTTTTTGGTTAGTATATCGTATTTGAAGCACCCGCGTGCGTGTAGCAGCACGACACACGGTGGATCGAAAATGGGCTGTAGAAGACATAGGATCTCGATTTCTTAAATGTTATTTTTTTTGCTGGAAATGACTTCTGCTGATCATTACTGTTCTATAAAATGTCATATGAAGTAAATGTGTGCACAAATGGAAGAGTTATAATTTTTATAAGAAAAAAATGTATGGAGCTAGTATGAAAAATCGAATTATCTCCTAAACGGCATGTTTAACCGTACCATCCTTGGAGGTGGTCATAGTGCTAATTATTTATAATTTTTTGGTTGCGGATTTGACGAAAAATTTAATGCCGTTTTTTTAAAAAAAATCGTCAAAATATTTTTATTTATTTTTACATGTAAAACGATCCCTTTTAGTGTCCAAGTTAAAAAGTTCGATATGTTATTAACCCAAATATTAAGAACACACAAAACAAGAAAAATTAAATAAAAAAATTGCTGTTTTTTGACACATTTTTATTAATTTAAATAAAAAAAGATTACCAAACTCTTATTTAAGTAACATATAAAGTTATATTATACACAAAATAATTTAATTGAAGGAATTAATACTAAGCATTTGTAAAATAAAGTAAAAAAATAAAAAAAAAGACAAAATATCATTAAATATTACAAAAAAAAACCCAAACAGACTCAAATACAAATTTACAAATGTATAATTTTTTTACAAATTTTCCTTATCACTCTCGTTGTCAGACTCCAATTCTGAGTCAGCATCCAGATTGGATATGTCCAAAAACTCGAACTCAGTTTCCTGAAATTGAATTAAGTCGAGAGTTTCAGCAAAAAAGCTCTGCTTTTTCTTGGCATCTAACTTAGGCCTTTGTGCACTTAGCAAAGGATCCGAAGAAACAACAAGCATATTTAAAATGTCTTGATTGGAATCCTGCCTGCTTCTTTTCCGCGAATGATGTTCTCGAAACCTCCTAAAATCTTTGTTTCGAGACTCTGAGGCTTCTTCCGAGAGAGTCCCAATCGGCACAATATTATTTTTCTCGATTATGTCAGCCCCATGGATTAATAATTTATGAACGGTTGACGACATGTAGTACCAGTCGTATAATAATACGTACTTTTCTGCTGTTTTGCGGGCATAATCTCTAAATTTTATTATATCGACCTGCTCTCCAGATGTAATTGCTTGTAAAATTACAGCAAATCTTTTGATGAGGTCTTCATCCAAACCGGTTATAGCTGCGGTTTTATTAGGAAACTCAAAGAATTTTCTTGCAGTATTCCCGTCATTGGTGGTTCCCGAGCCTTGTTTTACTATATCAATCAACAGATTGAGTTCATCTTTGAATTTATTTTGAATTATTTTCTTCCTTGTCTGTAGCATTTCTTTGTGCTCATCACTTCTCGCTGCCCACCGTTTGAAGTCGAGCCTGTATGCAATGTGTAACAGACATTCCATACAATTTATACGGGCGTGTAGGGATGACAAGCCTAATTCATAAAGGTCAGAACACACAATTTTTGATGTTACAGCATCTAAGCGGTTCATTTCTGTAGGCTTTGCTAAGCACAGGTAGCACGATGCATTTGATCTAGCTTCAGAAAGGTAAGTGCAAACTTTAGCGTCGATCATCGTCATCATTAGTTCATGAGTCACCCTATTATTATTATTGCACTCTGTGGGGATAAGGGCCTCAATTTCTTCATCCATTTGTTTTTTCAGCTCAAGGACAACTGCTTCACTCTCCTTTACAAAAGTAAACTGAACTGGACGACAATACAAAACTGAGCATGGTTTTGGGTTCGTCCATAAGATGTTGTCTCCATCTGTCAGTTTAAGTGGCACCAAGGAGGTCATAAAAATGCTCGAGTCATCTTCCTCACCCTCCATTTTCTGCTTGTATCGGCTTTGGTTAGAAGCACCATCAAATCCCCACTTGGATATCAGCTTCAACTGCTTGTTATGCTCTTCCTTAGAAAGGCTTTGAAGGATTCTTGTAACTGTGATATCAAGTAAAGCTTGAAGTGTAATCCTAGCCGATGAATCAGTAACTGTCACTGATTGCTTCGGAGGGTAGCAATCAAGCTTAGTTTGTTGCACTTTATAGTAAGATGGATAAATATCCTTAGCACCTTCCCGAATGGCAGCCTCTCGCAACGTAATATATTGCCACTTTGAGAGTTTTAGCGAAAGAAGCAATCCAAGCGCCTTTTCTGACGTAAATATGATTGTTTTCGCTGGTTTCTTAAGCGTTTCATTTAATTTAGCGGCTGCTTCAGGATTTTTCATCATGTATTCGATGACAGAGGCGATATCTCCATGCCCTTCTTCTTTTAAACGTGCTGCAGCTGCATATGCCAATTCACTGGAATCTTCGCCTGTGTGTTCATCAGATCTTCTCTTTTTTTGTTTACTTCCCAGATCTTCGAATGGTTTACGGGATCTTTTCGTCATTGTTCCAATGGACGTTGATGTCAACGGTTCTGGAGAGACTGAGGGCGCTCTTGGTATCTCATCAACACTTGGTTCTTGATTAACTAAAGTTTGCACAAAACTCGGCCAATCAATATTTGCTCCCAACCAATTCTCGTACTTTCTCCTGAAATTATCAAGGAATCGGTTGGATTTCTGCCACCTTTGTAAAGCGGCTCGCGTAAATCTCCGACAAAATTCTTTGAGAACAACACGATCTTCGTCAGACAGGCAATCGCCTATGCGGGATACAACTGCACTGAACAATACTTCATGATCAAATGAAGTACTCTCACTTCGTAGAAGAACAAACAAGTCTAAATTCGTGATTAAACTTTCCATTCTAAGATTTTATAGTCGCAGATTTAGTGTTAGCAGTTACACAGTTGTGAACAAACTAAATTATAAAACAAAACTTTAGCCCTTTTATTGCAAAACGCCAATAATTAGGTAACTACCCTCATTCGTTATCTTCTCATTAGCTAATGAAAATTTATAATTGTCACTAACTATTCTTAGAACTCATAGCACTGCTAATTAACAAATTAGCTTACTTATCAAGAAAAGTTGAATGTAATCCATAGTTGGCATTGTCGTGAGATATTGAAAATCATTAAATCACCTATAAAGACTCATTAGAAGACCTAATCAGTGTAGTTACTTAATCACTTCTTTTCGGACTCATTAGAAGAGTAAACAATTGGTAATTTGGTTGTATGAAAGGTTTTAAAACTCATGATGTGTTGATAAATATCTAGCTCAAACATAGTTGTCTACGTGTGGGTGTACTATAAACCTCTGCCAACTCCTTCGGAAATATAGGAGTGATGCTATTTTATGTTACGTGTAGTTAAAAGTCCGTGTTCTTCAACATAAACACTAAAATGAATAGTTTTATATGAAAAAACAAATAAAAATATTTTGACGATTTTTTAAAAAAAAACGGCATGAAATTTTTCGTCAAATCCGCAACCAAAAAATTATAAATAATTAGCACTATGACCACCTCCAAGGATGGTACGGTTAAACATGCCGTTTAGGAGATAATTCGATTTTTCATACTAGCTCCATACATTTTTTTCTTATAAAAATTATAACTCTTCCATTTGTGCACACATTTACTTCATATGACATTTTATAGAACAGTAATGATCAGCAGAAGTCATTTCCAGCAAAAAAAATAACATTTAAGAAATCGAGATCCTATGTCTTCTACAGCCCATTTTCGATCCACCGTGCGACAGGCACAGTATAGGAGACGATGGGGTGCGAGCGGCGCGCCTGCGGGCCAGACACGCGGACACAAATCCGTCTGATAGGAAAAAAAGCCCTCACTCCTGAGTGTCAAGTGCTGAAAATAGAACAAAAATTCGGTAGAACTCTGTCAGATCCATAGCTCAGATCGGATCATCCCGCATAAAAAGTGTGAACAATCTCAAAAAGCTTCTAGCACTCCGCAAATAATAAGAACCTCATTTCTTCTTCTTTTCGAACATGGAAAGGCGTTAGCTGTTCATTGACAGGTGTCAGAGTGACTGTTGTCAGTGAGTGGTGAACACATGCAGTGTTGATGCAGTCCATGGGATCTCGTCCGCGCCCGGGGCCTTCCGCCCACTTTGTCCCCGCGCCAAGACAGCGCGCGCGTCGCCGCCTCTAGCGCGCACGAAGGTAAGTGAAGTGCCAACCTTCACAAAGCGCCCATAAACGCACCCCAATTGCGTAACACCCTTTCAATCAAAATCCGAAGAATTGCGAAGGAAATTCCTAATCCATTGCTTCATGTTTGAAAAAGTCGTCTGATCGACAACGCAAATGTCGCTTTGAATGTTGTGGAACTTTCACGATGAAGGGCATTGCGAGTGTGTTTCGCAATTACGCCGGTCTTTAACCTTCTGATCCGTTTGACCTGAACAGCTGCTCGTTGGTTGATCCAGTCACATTGATCGCTTACGACGGCCGGAATGATTACCTACTATTAGTATAGAAGCAAATCGTGGAAACTGAAGATTGTGTTATGCGGCTTAGTTTGTGGGAGGCCTATGGAGCAGTGGGCGGGCGTCTTTCGGCCGAATGAGGGATTGACCACACTTATCGACTCAGAATAGGCTTGAGTCGGACAGAAAGAGCCGGTGTCAACTTTGGCTAGGCTAGAGGCCTCATTTATAAGTAGGTATAAACCAAAGCCATCCACAGGATAGCCCGGTTGAGTAGCCGGCCACCTACTAGGTTAACTGCCCTTCCGAAAAAGAGCGGTGTCAAGTCGCGTCATCCGAACCGAAACGAAGCTAATTTCGTCTTTTTCGCTTTTATTGCTTGGACACAGTGGTGGCGTGGCGTTAGGCGTTAGGTGTTAGGCGTTTTAAAACTTTTCTACACAGGTCGACAAAATAAATTCTATTTCTGTATTTAGTTCAAATGAAAGTTTTACCTACCTCAGACTGGGTGCTAAAATTTTCGATTTCCTTTCTTCGCTCCATCATCCTATATTCTTCTCATAACGTACTTTTGTGCATAATTCAACAACTACAAAGTATCTCCTATTTCTATATGTAGGTACCTATGGTGAAAAGTAAATCTTAACTTTCCGAGGCGAAGTGCAAAAACTTTCGATCTCACTAGGCTCGCTCTTGCGTCCAGCATTGTCCTAATTCTCAAATTATTTTCTGTATAACTTAACAATATATCTCCTATTTCTGTAAGAATGGTTAAATGACAAGCTAATTTAAACCATCGCGCTGAAAACTAGCTCACTTCGCTCGCTCTTGCATCCTGCTTCTCAAATGTTCTGCATTAGAAATAGCAGCTGATGTTAGCTTTGAAATAATCTTGAAAATATTCAGTGAAGATATGTAAAAGCCGAAAAGTTAGTCTATTTTAATTTGTGTTTGTTTACGTATTTTTTGTCATAATTTGCTTAGCAATAAAACTTATAGGTACTTACCTACTCATAAAATAGTGTATAATTCAGCTCATGCAATTTAACGTTTTTCTTTCGTCTGGGAAATGAAAGAGGCCTCGGCAAAGCTGATTTACGCCGACGTCTACGTTTGGTCTAGCTCCCCAATGACTCTTCCTGACCGTGGGTAAGTGTGGTACCTAACTCCTGATGATGCTCCGTCGGATCGTTTATATGTGTGCATCAGATTCGTCTGTTCAGTTTTATCCAACCGTGTATTATGGTAACCAGAGGGAACTGTCTCGTTGGTCTAGTGGTCTTAAGCGCTGCTGATCATGAGGTCCTGGGTTCGTTTCCCAAGTCGGGCTTAGTGAACCCAACCTTTATACATACGCGCCCCCATAACTTTCTTTTAAAATCACTATAATTTTATATGTTTATTCGGTCACTCTAACGGCCGAACCCAAAAAGCTATTGCCAGTAATAGACAGATCGCTATTGATGGTAGACAATAAAATTCTATATCATTGTAATAGGGTCTTTTACTCTATAATTATGAGAAAAAATCTAAAAATATATTATTGAGATAGCTTAGGCAAAAAGTAGTCGGAAAACGTTAGTTTTAGTTCATAAAATAGCAAACATAATTTTAAAATTTAAAGGTTTCAGCTACCTATTTTAATCTGTTTCATAACACCATTAGATAGTAGTCGCCATGTTATTACGTCATACGGCTATGTAAACTTAGAAAGTGTTAACTGTCACTATCAGCGTACCTACCTTTAATCTATAAATTTGTTTACACAGCCAACTGACGTCATGACCACAGAGCAATATGGCGTCCACTGCGTCCAGCGTTTTCGTCAAATTACGCGCGAAACTTGAAAATGCAAAATTTAAATGCATTTTTATGGAACTTAACGATTGAAAAAAACATTTTGTGAATTTTTTAGTGGTTCATTAGCACTATAGAATCGAATAGAGACAATTTTCAAAAATGGGTGTAATACCCTATTGTGTCATATCCCCTATGATTCCTAGTCTGACAGATTGGGACGTTAAAACCATAGATAGATAGGTTTTTCTAAAAGTATGCCAAAACTGGTGATAGATAAGTTATTGACATTAACTTGACATTGGCTAAATGCACAAACCGTGCGAAGCCACAAAAAAAAAAAAAAAAGTTATTGACAGTAATTGGGTTCAGCCGTCGAAAGTATATGTTATAATGTCAAGGGGGATGCGCCATGTCGGTTGGGAATCCGTGGTCTAGATAAACAGAAGGACTTGACCGCTATTGCCAAGCTAGAACGCACCAACTAGCCGGTAATAGCTTAGGGGACTTTGGCCACGCGCTAAAAATCCTTGTACCTACCGCTATACTGCCTGTTGCAGGTAGTACTTAGAGCATGTCGGCGCGCTCGTCGTCCGGCTCGTGGTCCGGCACCGGCCGCGCGCCGCCCGATATCATCGACCTTGATAAGTTCATGCGCGGCGCCGTGCGCCCGGCTCGGACCGACGCGCACGCGCAGCGATGGCAAGTTACACCACTCACTAACTTAAAACCATCTATCACAAAGTAAATAGGTACCTACAGAAGGTTGGCTTCATGCAACGAGCGAAAACGCACGCCCGAATTAGCACGAAGTTTGATTAACGAACTTAGCTTTGTCTTTGCTCTGTGCGCGCATTGAATTGGTATGAAGTTTATTTCGGTCGGGTTATCTACTTCTGTTGCTATCTACTTTATGTCTGTAGCTACCTATTTTAACTAAACCTTAGTTTTTTTGCGTGTACACGCTTTCATTTAGGTATGTTATGTGTGCTGATAACTCGACAGCGGTGACAAGCTGGTGGTGGACGCGGGCGGCGTGGACCGCAAGCCGGGCCCGCCGGCGCCCACGCCGGCCACACCCACCGCGCCCGCGCCCTCACTTACGGCGCCGAGTGACTCCAGCGACAGTCGCCCACGCCCGCACGGCAAGCGCTTCTCGCACGACTCCGGCCTCTCCGACACCAGCTACGCACGACGCAAGCATCGCCCGCACAGGTTACTAAAACCCTTAGCAGATATTAGCACCGTCGCTATTCGCAAGCTTGAAGGTGCTCTTCCGAAGGCGACCGCAAGCGCCAACGTCGCCCAATTGCAATGACAGACCGCAGCGTCTCCACATGACGCTGCTGTTTTTATTCTGAACGCGGCGTCACAACTTAGACGGCAGCGGCATTTCTCTTCTTCTGTTTCGCGATAGTCATTTGTCTTACAAATAAAACGGCCGGGCGCTCTGTTGCTGACAGCCGGCGACGGCCGACCGCAGCATCAGGCGGCGGCGCCATTTACGGAAACGTTTTCATATAAGTAGTTAATAAATAGGTATAATCAGTTTATGTATATTTATTTTCTCTTCACAACTCTGCAGTAGTAAATGCTTAAAGGATAGTTTACATTTGTGAGAGACTGGTGATTGAAATAGGCATTGCAAGCAACGCCTGTGGTACAAGTCACCAGGGCCCCACGAAGCTTCATATGTAGGTACAGACGGCCAGCAGTTAACCTACCCAAAACTGTCAAAATTTCTCAATCAACTTTGAACCTTATGCTTTAGTGATAAAGTTGAAATTGTATTAAAGAAATTTGACAGATGTAGTAGGTTGATGTGCTGGCGTCTGTACAAGCTTACATTGCGAGTTTTTATGAAACAGGAGATATTAAGAATATATGAAAGAAAAAAATACAAATAGATTTAAAAAAAAACAACCTAATTAATATAACGTAACGATAATGGAATCACAAAAGTGAATTTGACTGTGTTGTGTGTAAGTGAGTTGATTTTTGTAGGTGTAGTTTGTAGTTTTATGTGAGGTAATGTGTAAGTAAAAGTGTCAAGTTGTAGGAATCTTTTCCAGTTGCTTCATAATACATAGTTTTTAGTCATTTCCTCACAGAAGCCGTACAACCACTTTTGGGCTTCTGTTAAATGGAAAGAACGGTGTTTACCTTGTTGTAGATGAATGAACTAAGACAAAAATACAATTTATTTTGTTAACCTGTTGAGCGGCTATTGATCATGCATCATCATTAACAAAAACAATAGAATTTGAAGGAAATAGGGGTTCTGGTAGCTATACCGTACCCTTCTTGCGTTTTCCTATTTTTAAGTCCTTGTTGTACTTCAACTGGGAGTGGTTTTTTAGGGTTATATTTATTAGAAACGTCTGTCGGTCTGTTAGGATGTCTCATTTTTTGTAAAGTTGTGCAGTAGGGAATCTAAAAGGAACACCAGCTCCAACCTTAAGGATTGGCCGCTGCGCTCTTTCAACCTCCAAAATGTGAGTTTTAGCGTCCCGTCCCCACGAGGCTACTACGAGTTAATAAGAGATTGGCAAAGGGCATCATATACCATTTTGATTTTTTGACGGTCACTAATGTGTGAGTGTCTTAAATATATAAATTACCTTGCGAAGTCTGGTAACAAGAACCCCCAAGTGGGATTTGAATGATATGGATTGGTCTATAGTGACACCTAAGTATTTTAGAGGATCGGTTCGTTGAAGAGTCGGACAGTCGCAGCCAGTCAACACCGGGTAGTGACATGAATGAGCAGTGATATATAGAGCTAGTTGCGCCACTTCTTCTTCCAAAAGCACTAGGAAGTGGTGAAGGGTGGGCGTTTTAGGGAACTGTCTTATGTAATTTTGACGTTCGAAAAGTGCTGATTCTCAGCGTAGTTTGAATAAATTACTTTTGAATTTAGAGCCAAATGTTATGTATTTCGTTTTAGTGGCATTTAGCATAAGTATATTGTTCTTCAGCCGTGTGTCTGAAGTCCATCCTGCGCATTACGAAAAACATCGTCCCAACTATTTCCGTAGAACAAGAGCGCAGTGTCGTCAGCGAAGGTTCTTCCGTTATGAAGCTGTAGCTGACAAAGATCGTTGATATACACTAAAAACAGTGTGGGTCCTAGTTTACCTTCTTGCGGAAGTATACTATACACCATAACTTACATTGACCTCATCACTGGTCCAGTTGTCTATCCTAACTCCCTGTGTGCGGTTGTTGAGATATTCTTCAAAAAGTATTAGGGGAAGTCCTCTCACTCTAATCTTGTCTAGCTTCTTCAAAAGGTGTGGGACAGAGACCACGTCAAAGGCCTTGGTCAGATCCAAATATATGGTTAAGCATTTTTTTTTTGAGTCTAAATTGGAAACAATGGCATTCCGTAGATTTTTTCCAACGAAAACCGAACTGCGACGTTGAAAGAAGGTTTTTTGGTTCCAAGAAACTCATAGGCGGTTTTTTATTAGCCGCTTTAAGATCTTAGACAGGTTGGTAGTATTGAGATTGGCCTATATTTATTGACACAGTTTCTGTCACCGTTCTTGAAAATAAGTTAAATTAGAGCGGTTTTAAAGACCCGAGGAAAAATGTCCGCAGAAAGGGCAAGGTTACAGATATACGTAATGAGTGAATAATTGCTTGTATCGTTTGATTTTACCCGAGATTTTGTCCACTCCCACTGCACAATTCTCCATCAGGTTTGAAATAAGCAACTCAACTTCAATACTCAATATTTTTATTGCATCCCACAAAGCGGTAGTTAAGATGGTTTCATTATCTGGTTTCTTTTTAACCTTTGGGTTCCGTACCTCGAAAGAAAAAAAGTGACCCTTATAAGATCACTTTGTTGTCCGTCTGTCTGTCTGTCAACACCCTTTTTATCAGGAATGCGTGGAGTATCAAGCTGTAATTTATACCCCCCTGCAGTATGTCTTGCTATTTACTGGACACCCTCAGTAAATAGCAAGACATACTGCAGGGGGTGATAGCTTGGGTCACTACCTATCAATACAACACAATATATGTTCAGCAAAATCTTACTTTTTTTTTTCACCACTGTAGGTTAAACTTAAGTGTAAGTGTAAAGAAAATAGTTCTGTGAAAATTTAAACAAAAAATAGTAGGTATTTCTTGAAAACATTCTTGTCTTTGATAGAAAAAAGACTTATCAATGAGTAAATTCACGAATAATTTGATGTAAAAAAAAGTACTAGAAAAGGATTTTTTCATTACGAGATGCTTAAAAATCTGTTTCAAGGTAGAGATTTTTCGGTATTTCGGAAAATTTTGTAAAACTAAATCCGTAAGATTTTGCTGAACATTTATATCGTGTTGTATTGATAGGTAGTGACCCTAGCTATCACCCCCTGCAGTATGTCGTGCTATTGACTGGACACCCTGTATAAAATACTCAAGTCTACTGTCCCTTAAAGCTATGAAACAATCTAACTTCTAAGCCAACGCAATCAAAAGATACAGCCGTTTATGCTGCAAATTTCCGCAAATTTTCGAAACTTGCAAGGGAATCAAAACCCATGTCCATGTCTTATAGCACAGATAAAGGAAAAATTGCGAAAACCGTAAATTTTTGGTTACATCATATAATTATAATAAGTTATAACTTATAAGTTATCATCATAAGTTTAAAATTATTTTTATTATAATTATAATAAAAATATTTTTAATAATTTTAAACTTACTGGTTTGTATGGAACCCTCGGTGTGCGAGTCCGACTCGCACTTGGCCGGTTTTTGTATAGATTGTCTCAATTCCTCATGTAGCGCAATACGCCATCAGATATCTTAGGCCTGTTTATTCGTCTTCTTTAAGGAGTTTTAATTGTTTTCATATTTTTTTACAAGGTTGTGCCTATATTAATGATGTCAGAATTTTAGTTGTAGTATTCGCGTCATTACAGAAGTCTAAAATTGCTTGATCCAATTCCTTGTTGTCTATTCGTTTATAAGACTTTTTATCGCAAACTAACTTAGCGCTCAAGTCAAGATTAAAAGTCACACTTTCATGGTTTGTTATAGAGGACTCGATAACGAAGAAAGTGGCATTTAACACGTTGTTTTGACTATCACGTTCAGTGCCGGGAGCCTTTCTGGAGGTTTCACCTGGTCGCATAAGCGATGTCGGGAGCCCTCGCAGAGGACTCATTTTAAATACAGGTTTTTTTTAGCGAACAGAGCATTATAAACCGTGAAAATAAAATTTGATGTATATTTTAACAAAATCTATTAGTATATTCGTTGATTTTAAAATCCAAGTTTTTATTTTATTTTTTTGTTCACGGCTACAAATATTCCCAAAAAAATTAAAAGGTTGGAAACTACGTATAGCGACAAGACCGCCTGAAAACAGTATTTTACTTCGTTTTACAGTGTTTTGTAACACGATTTTAAACCTAATGCCGTTGACCGTCCGCGATGGTTAACTTTAGTGCGAACGTAATGCCGGCAACCCTCCCGGAGGGACACTTCCAATATATATGTATGTATGGCGGCATAGCCTATGAGTTCTGTGAAATTGGGTGGAATCGGAAGTGTAAAGTTTAAAGGCAAGAGTCACCATATCGTGCCCTGAAAGCATACCATAGCTTGCCAAATTAATCAATTGCCCACTTTCAGAATAATTAACGCTCTTATACGATTTTTCATACTAGAGGACAACCCGCTCAGTTTGCGTTTTATGGGATGTTGTAGCAACATACATAATTATAACCATCCAAGGGGGTACATATTTTTTATACTAGATGACAACCCCCTCAGTTTGCGTTCTATGGGATGTTGTAGCAACATAATTATAACCATCCAAGAGGGTACATATTTTTCATACTAGATGACGACCCCCTCAGTTTGCGTTCTATGGGCTGTTGTAGCAACATAATTATAACCATCCAAGGGTGAACATATTTGGCTGAGGCAAGCCAACACTCAGTGAGCACTATGACATCCCAATTTACATCAGAGCAGAGTCGTGAAATTAGGCATGTTGCAGTTAATGCTTCTGATATTTTGAGGGATCAAACTAAGTTTATCTTTATGGCAAATGGCTGGCAATGTTGTTGATGTCACACCTAATTGAGTTAGCTAGCGAGAATTAATCTAAGCCCAAATTTATGATTTTAGCGCCTGAATTTTTAAAATCGATTTTTATTTGTTAATTTCAATAGGCACATATTCAAAGAATAGGGTGTTTTACTCTATATGAGAATAAATCTAAAAATATATTATTGAGATAGCTTAGGCAAAAAGCAGTCGGAAAACGTTAGCTTTAGTTCATAAAATAGCAAACTGAATTTTAAAATTCAATTTAAAGGATTCAGCTTTTTTAATCTGTTTCATAACACCAGTAGATAGTAGTCGCCATGTTATTACGTCGTACGGCTATGTAAACTTAGGAGTGTTAACTGTCAACTATCAGCGTACCTTTAATCTATAAATTTGTTTACATAGTGAACTGACGTCATGACCACAGAGCAATATGGCGTCCACTGCGTCCAGCGTTTTCGTCAAATTACGCGCGAAATTTAAATGCATTTTTATGGCACTTAACGATTGAATAAAAATTTTGTGAATTTTTTTCACAATGATTTGTGGGAACGACGATACTAGTAGGATATAAAGGATTATATTTATTGACATGAGCGTGAATGGTTGCGTAGTGAGAACTGATAGAATAGGCAAACTTTATTAGTAAAGTGAAGAGTAGATGTTGGTGTGTGTGGTTTTGTAAGTGAGGCATTATCGTTATTGTAAGTGAGGCATTATCGTTATTCATGTAACCATTTATAAGGCAGCATTTTATAGATAATAATCAATTTGCCTAGCCTTATCACATATATGTTGGGGTCGGCTTCCAGTCTAACCGGATGAAACTGAATACCTGTATTTTACATGGAGTGACTGCCTATCTGACCTCCACAACTCAGTAAATGGGTAATAGACTTTAGAGCTTCTGACGACCTTAACGTCAAAGAATCACGAATGACAGCCGGGACCAACGGCATAAACGTGCTTTCCAAGGCACGGAATAGTCTCGGTATGAAAATATGGTCACCCATCCGACCGGATCAACCCCGGCAAGCGTAGCTTAACCTGATGGATCGACCCGTGCGGCTGTTATTATTTAGCCACGAGCTCCTCATTTCCACAGTATTTTATAGATAAACATACATGCAGTGGCTATAGTGACACAATATGAGCATAAAAAGAGAAATAAATAAAACAATTCGACGATTTAAGGTACCATTCCGTACCCGACCGCAGGCAGGAAGTGCACGCGACGTGTCGCGGCATCATGTCGCGGCGACACGTCACGGCGTCATGTCGCTGCAGTCATGATTTCGAACCTGACCGCAGGCGGCAGCAGCCCGTATTCCAGTCGGTAGATAGAAGATAGAATAGTAATAATAGTTTATTTCAAAAAATGGGATTGCAAAGTTTACAAATGTTGCATATTATTACTATTAAAGATAGAAAAACGTGTAGTCGCTCCAGCGTAGGCGGCACTACTGTTCTGTGGTCGGGCTGCACGTGTCGCCTGTCACTCGCCCGTAGCTGCCAACAACGTGTCGCTAGCTACGGAAGATATTTCATAGAAATTAATTGAAACCAGTCGTGTGGCGGCGACACGTCGCCTGTAGTTGCCTCCTGCGGTCGGGTACGGAATAGTACCTTAAGTCACATAGTATTTTGTGCAATTCGACCTCTTCAATGCGGATTGGTACCTGTCCCTCCTCCTTCTTTACATAAACCTTGCCGTAGGCTGTCCATATGCCCCACCGAGGGTGACTCCACGTTGTCGTCGTGGTTGGGCTTAGCGTCTCAATGATCTTGGGGCTCAGCCGGTAGAGTTACTCATGCCAAAAAGATCCAAGTGAGAGACCAGGCCAAGAGAGACACTGGGACAAGGTCGCTCCTGATCGAAGAAGACGTGACCATGCCGCTGCGGTGTAGGCGCACCGAAGCGGCGCGTGTAGAGTCTTGAGCAGTAGTATTCGAGGAGCGAACTTTTGGCGGGTTGGCTGAGTCGGGTTAGCCGGACTGTGAACGGACGCATGTCTAATGCCACCGTCGGGGGCTTGGCTTAATTGCCTGGCCCAAAGGAAGGCTACCTCTAAGATAAAAAACCACCCAATCCTAAGCTTTGAAGCGTGGTGAGAGGATGAATGGCTGGAGGGCTCCAGGTCAGGGGTCCAGTCGTGAGCGCTTCCCCTGTAGAGCACCTGCCGCACTCTGCAGTATGTAGGCGTACCCGATATCTAGGCTACCCGGTGGATATTTTTTTACCTATATCTACTCATGGGAACTTTATGGAAGAAAAACAAAACAAACAAATGAAGGAATTGCCGACCGTGTTGATCGAGCAGATGGGTGTGGGTGCGGTGCCATATTCTGACACCACATCTGTCAGGATGAGTGTGGCGAGCGAAAGCTCAAAACGCTCGCAGACTGAAGTGGAGATGGGTGGGCGTCCTTCCAAATTTTGGAGGAAACGCTCACGTAAGGAAGAGGAGAAACGCGCAGGGTTGACAGGCCTCTCCTCCAGCGAGGAGAACCGGAGGAGGACGGGCAGGAGAGTGCGAGGTCGCGCAATTTTTGGAGCGTTAGCTCCTTCGACGTCGCGTGATTCTCTGGGACGTTTCATCACGCCTGCAGTCAGTGAAGGAGGAAGTAACTTGGAGACCAAGCAAGTGGAGGGCGCTTCTACCCAAAACTCCACCTCTTTGGTCAGCACAAAGGGGGAGGAGGAGGGGATGAGCTCCGCTAGGAAAGAGGAGAGACGGGCAGTGGCTCGAGAAGTGGTGGCTGAAATGTCCAGTCAGGCCAGAGCCGAGGATCTGTCGGCGGCGGTCCTAAACCGTCAAGTGATTTATTTATGTTTAATGCCTATTAAACCATACATGACATCTATACAGACGACATATTCAGATGGTGCTGTCCATCATTTGACGGGTCGGACGTGGTCTTGAAGGTTGCCACCAAGTCTGGAAACTTGAAGGGCACCTTCACGCGAGCTCTTAAAGAGGCGGCGGAAGAGATTAAAGAGGCGGTGGGAGTCCTCCTTAATGACGCGCGCCTCACTCCACCCGCTTGATCAGACGGAGCCCGCAGAGGCGGGCTGGCACTGATGTAAGCGTGCGAGGGAACACGGGGTGGTATAGTTATTACAAGTCTGACAGATCCCTCGGTCCACCCCATCCCATAGGACATCCATGAGGATTTCCACAGAGTTACCAAAAAAAAAAAAAAACGTCCATTTGGCGCCAAGTATTTTTTGGTGTTAACAAGTCCCCTCGCAACGTAGTACAAACGTCGGGCTTTATCAGTCGGTGACTCGGATATAAAGACGGCCTTCGGAGGACCAGGTATCTGTAGGTGGTTCAAATTAAGCTATGGCTTCTTTGCTTCACGGTTCGTTTTATTAAAACTCTTGTAGTTGGAAATTATTGAGTAATTTCTATTTATCGTAGAAAATAGAAAGGACAACAATAGGTAATAGAAACCTGTCGTATCGCTGTGCGTCTGTCATTGTGATTGGGCAACGCCGACGGTGCGGCACCGTCGGCGTTGCTGCTGAGGTCGCCTTCGGAGTTCGGAAGAGCACATTTAAATTAGCGTGTCTCCCGCCCTTACTTATATTCAATAGTCCTTTTTACGAAGCAACAGTTTTTCTTCTCTTCTACAAAGGTCACAAAAACATTTTATTAAAACCTGACGAAATCTATACCTAATCCTTTGTGGGAGACTGGTATCTGCACCAGTTACATACCCAACTAGCAAAATGCTCTTGACTACCGCAGTTTTTAATGCTTTGAATCTTAAAAATATCATTATAATGGCTTTGGTCAATCATATCTTACTTGTAAATGCGTTTTCAAATGCCGTATCAAGATCAAAAGTAAAGATCTTCTAAAAAAGTCTCGTAGACGTTTACATGATTACTTATTATTAAGGGGAGGTTTTACGAATTTGCCTGTTTTTAAATCAATTTTAAATGGTCAAATTAGTGTATTTAGGTACTGAAAAAGATATATGTCATAGATACATCCTTGTTTGAGGGAAATTAAAGGTTCAAAACACGATAAATTGTAATTTGCTCGATCAAAAAAAAATCCGAAACAGGGTCGATTTCAAAACCATTTTTCGTTTCATTTCCTAATTACAGCACAAAATAATATGAAAATTGCATAAATGATGAGGTAATCGTATTTTAGAGGTTATTTAAAGATTGGATTTTTAAGTTTAGTAGGTTTTTTTAAAATAAACCCAAATATAGTAAATCGGGCTAAATCGGCTCGCGCTCAGAGTCCTGCGGGACGTCATCGGAGTTGGACCTGTGTCAAAAATTTTAAAAATACGCTCTCTCTGCAGTTGTTAAAAAAAATCTAATAAAAGAAGAACACATTAGATATGAAATTGCGACAGCTCAGAAAAAATATTAGGTAATTATAATATAGTTTTAATTCATAATATTGTTTTCGAAAGTGAGATTATTTCTATGCGATTTGATGACGTTTAATTGTCATCTTAAAATAGTGTTAGACACATTATAAATTATTATCGATAAAATTATAGTCAAGTGCGAGTTTTATATAATTTTTTATCGTCGTTTATGAAGAAGTTTTTTTTAGATTTTTTTATCAGATTCATCCATGTTACTATATTCACTCTCCATGTAATTGTCTTTGCTAATATCATGTCCTACATTAATAAACACATCATATACAATTTGTCCGGTTGTCGGTTGTATATTGAATATTTCAAACAACTATCACTCTCGCAAGAGCAAAGAAAATTTTAAAAAGAAATGGTGTTTCAAACAAAAGTGCTATACTAACATGAACAAATGTATGGAACACGATAAAAATCGTATTATATTGTTATAAATTCAGAAGTAAGGATATCAAATAATTTTCTTTTTTTTTTTTATTTCGTCGTTGTATTTTCTCAACAAATATACTTGCACTTGTTATTATTACTAATTTGCAACGGCGCCATTTCTATTTTATTTATTAAAATGCATAACTTCCAGAATCACTCATTTTACCAACACTTTAAATCAATTGATCAACTGATATGAAACTGACACAGATAGAACATAACACTCTTAATCAATTGAGAAACTGATACTAAACGTAAGACAAATAAATTATAACAATATTTTTCGAATAGCGGAGCCAGCAACACAATTTTTTTCTTGAATCCGTGATTTTATCGTATTGGCCCAGTATGAACAACTCAGTTTTGAATACAAAAAGTCACTGTTTACGATATCGTATACGAAACTACTGTATACGATAAAATGTCGTTCTAAAATTTCGATGTCCTAAAATAATAGATTCGATAAATTATAGCTTGCTACAGCTTAAATTTATCGAATCTGTTAAATGATAAATGATTTATTTCTGCAAGTAGGTTTGTACAAACACTTTTACACGTCAATCATATTTTAAAAACTAGATGAGGTCGGCGTTTCCTATCTGACTACTCTGAGAAGAAAGGCCGAAACAAACTCAGAGGTCACAGTCTCTTTTAAAGTCCAGACATAATCTTGGTCAGATCATGTGAAGACGATGTAGATTGATGTCTGAAATGGTCTTTTGAGGAAATAACCATTCAGATTGAGAAGACCTGTCCAGTCAGTGCACGCATTTGTCAGTTATCGTGCAGCTCAACTCAGAATTTAAGGAGCTCAACGATTCGACGAACAATACCAAAGAAAGGACGTTTGGGTAGGCCACATAAATTACTCAAACTGCCAGACCATGATAAAAACTAATTGACAACAAAAAAAAAAAAAATTAAAACAAAACAAAAGGGAATATCTGCATAGTCTTCACATTCACAATAATTAAAATAATATAATACTTTAAAGTAAATATTCATGTCAATGAATATATAACATTCATTAATGTCAATGTGTATAACCCGGAAATAATCTTGGTCAGAGCATTTCAATTTGAGGACCATGTAGATTTGTGTCTGAAATGGTCTTTTGAGGAAAGAACCATACAGATTTGAGTGGACCTGGCCAGTCAGTGCACGCATTTGTCAGTAATCGTGTAGCTCAACTCAGAACTTAAAAAGAGCTCAACGAATCGACGAACAATACCAAAGAAAGGATATTTGGGTAGGCCGCATAAAGTACTCAAACTGCCAGATTAACATAACAAAAAGTAAAATATAGCTAAATATATGACCCACATAGTCCTCACATCATAATAATAATATTATACTTCACAAAGTAAATATTCATGTCATTTTGTATATAATTTAAAGTTAGCAGAAAAACAAACAAAATTCAAAATTAAAAAAAAAATATATATATAATAAATTAGAGCAGCTCAATCCCAAGCCTTTTTGTCCTCAATGAAATCTTTAACGGTATAAAACGCTTTCTGGCACAACTTACGTTTAATGAATGATTTGAATTTATTAAGGCTTAGGTCTTGTACGCGGCTTGGAAGTTTATTATAAAAGCGTATACATTGACATCTGAACGAGCCACCTATTTTCTTGAGCCTTGTTGTAGGTACAACAAATTTGTGTTTGTTCCTAGTATTTATGTTATGGATATCACTGTATTTTTTAAACAAGTTTAAATTTTTATGGACATATAAGAGATTTTCAAAAATATACTGAGAAGGCACAGTCATTACATTAATCTCCTTAAATTTCTCTCTGAGAGAGTGTCTCGGACTTAATTTATAAATTGATCGAACAGCTCTTTTCTGCAAAACAAAGATAGTCTGAATGTCGGCGGCATTACCCCACAATAGAATACCATACGACATTACACTATGAAAATAGCTAAAGTACACTAAACGGGCTGTCTCTATGTCTGTTAAATTACGAATTTTTCTAACTGCATACGCTGCGGAGCTTAGCTTTTTTGACAATTTATCTATATGTGGGCCCCACTGAAGCTTAGCATCCAAAGTTAAGCCCAAGAATACTGTGCTATCTTCAGGATTCAATTCTTCGCCCTTTATCAACACATTAGTTTTCACCTGCCTAACGTGAGGCAGTGTAAATTTAATGCATTTGGTTTTTTTTTCATTGAGAAGTAAATTGTTAACATTGAACCAGTGAACTACTTTCGCGATCACGCTATTTATATCGTCAGTAACCAGCTGCTGACGTTTAAGTTTAAACAAAAGTGAAGTGTCATCCGCAAACAACACTATATCATGGTTATCCTTTACGAGGTAAGGCAAGTCATTAATATAAATAAGAAACAAGAAAGGACCAAGAATTGAGCCCTGTGGGACTCCCATTGTTACTATAGATCCGGGAGATCTTTTTCCATTAACGTCAACGCTCTGAATCCTATTACTCAAGTATGAAGTTAGAAGATCCAGAGCACAGTTTCGGATCCCATAGTGGCGGAGCTTCCTGATTAGCGTTTCATGAACAACGCAATCAAATGCCTTGGACAAATCACAAAAGATGCCCAAGGCATCGCATTTATCTTCCCATGCATTATAAATATGTCCCAAAAGTTCAACACCGGCATCAGTAGTTGAACGACCCCTTGTAAAACCGAACTGCTTGTTATGTAATAATTTATGTCTATTAAAAAACCTTTGCAATTGCTCTAAAACTAATTTCTCAAAAATTTTACTAAAGGTAGGTAGTACTGAAATAGGTCTATAATTTGTGGGGTCTGATGTACTACCTGATTTAAACAAAGGTATTATTTTAACTTCCCACAGTCGATACAATTATTAAAGATAAGAGCTAAAGTAGGTGCTACAATGTCAATAATAGACTTGGCTACTTCTACAGAATTACCCCACAGATCTGCAGTCTTTTTTACATTTATAGTGTGAAAGGTTTTAATTATGTCTCTACAGGTAATATGTTCAAAAAGAAATTCCGAATCGCAAACATTAACATTTTCCTTTAGCAAAGACTCAGCAACAGAAGGTGATGAGTTGAGGGATTTAGTAGTTGAAACGGGAATATCTGAAAAGAAATTTTCAAAAGCCGTGGCGACTTGTGAGTCTGATTTCACTATGTTATCATTAATAGAGAGGCTGTAGTCAGTATTTCGGTTATCAGACCTTCCCGTTTCACTATTAATAATATTCCAAGTCGTCTTAATTACATTACTACTGTTTTTAATCTTCGAACTCAAATAACGCGACTTGGCCATATAACAAACTTTTTTAAATAATTTTGAATAATTCCTAACATATAAATTAAATTTTGCCGTGTTTACACAAGTTCTTTCATTGTACAGCTCATACAGCCGTGTTCTACTTTTATGAATACCAGTGGTAGCCCAATCACTGAAAGATGCGTTACTATTAACCGAGATAGTCTTGGGAATAAACGTGGAATTAAATTGCTTACAGTATATATTAAAAAAATTATCATATAGATGATTAGGATCAGCATGAATAGCGACTTGAAGTTTTGGGGTTAACAGTGATATCCTTTTTAGCCACTTTGTTGTATTGGATTGGGATAGAAATCCTCTGCCCGCAATGATCAGAATCTAGTAAATTTATGATTTCTTTGTGGCTTGGTATAACATTTGTATAAATATTATCTAGGCATGTGGCACTAGTAGGGGTTATTCTTGTGGGCTCCAAAAATAGGTTTACAAGATTGTAGGACTGAAACAGACTTATTATTTTACTACAAGAACCTGAGTTTTCTAATAAATTAACATTAAAATCACCACAAGTGATAATGGACTTATTCGAGTTACAAATCTTGTGTAATACTTCATCCATTACCTTTTCAAAGCAGTCATACAATCCTGAAGGAGGTCTGTACACACTTAATACAATAAACTGCTCCAATTCTATACAAGCTATTTCAACTGTCCGCTCAACAGATAGGCTCACAATATCTTTACGGTCTTTAAATTTAAGCTGGTTACTTACTAAAATTAATGAGCCACCATGTATAGCATTAACTCTGCTGAATGAACTACCAACCTGGTGATTATTAAAATTGAACAAGAACTGGTGGCTTTTAAGCCAATGTTCTGTTATACAAAGAATATCAATACTGTTAAAATTCATAAATAATTCTACTTCTAAATCTTTGTTCATAAATCCTTGAATATTTTGATGCACCAGGTTCATACTATTAACAGATTTTAAACTTTTATTTGATTTTACTTTGCAATTCTGTACACTATTGCTAGAGGTTGCCTCTATTGTCATAATTTCTAATTTAAATTATTAGCAACGTGAATTTTGGATACCAAATTATTGTCTGAATTATTTAACATGCATTGCTCAACAGAAGCAAGTTGTTTAGCCAAATTCTTGGCTGTAATAAAAAAATAATATGATAGCGACACAGCTATCTGTCTTTTACAATACTTTGAAAGATAGTACTTATCCACATAAAAACTATCTTTTGTCAAATATAAATGGTTACCAACATAATTGTTAGTGTCAATTAAATGGAATGAATTATTATTACATGTTAGATTATGTAATGTCATATTCATTTCAGATCTAAAATAGTTTTCTTCCTGTGGCAAACTTTGGCTGTATGGGAATGTGAACATCACAATTTGTCTTAGACTCAGGTTGCACAATGATCTATAATATTGGAGTAATTCTCCTTTGTTCACATTACCCCTAATACCAATAAATATTAATAATATAGTATTCTGGTTAAAATTACATGTTATAACTTTTTTCATAATGTCAAGTAACGAACAACCAGGCATACAGTAGTTCATTATTGAGTGTCCTGGATATTTATTTGTCAACAAGTGGCCTAGATCCTTTCCAATTTCATCACAAAACAATACAATTTCTTTATTTACCCTTTGTACCCTTGTTATTTTAGGACAATAAAGTCGTCGTTGACGTCACTTGACAATAAAGTACCTCAATTGTTACTTCATAAATAGCTGTAAATTTGTATGAATCTTCATGAGCGGTGGGAAATATCCAAAACAAAAAAATATGGTCACAGTATAAGCGAAACAGTAAGACCATTTTTAGCCCATCCAACTTAACAAAAATCCCGACGAAATAAAGATGAAAGTTTGTATGGAAATTCGCCATTTTTTTTCTTAAATTCACTTGATAAAATTCTTAAATTCACTGACAGACAATGCACAACCTAAACCGCTGGGTCTAGAAGCATGAAATTTTGCACAATAGTTCTTTTTATAACGAACGAAATAACGACTTTGATATTTTCTATATCAAAATTACATTTTGCATGACCGTTGAGATACCCAGTAGCACTATTGCAATTTTAAACTTTCACCTTACTACCGCAAAGTCATGTTTATCTGAAACTAGTTTCTGTCCGTGACTTCATTCGCGTGAAAGTCATAAGACATCACAATATACTAAAATAACAGCCACATTTTATCAATCTTCACTGTACACTGTTTGTAGTTTTGGTCTCGGCGACCAAAATATACAGAGATTTAGGACTGGTGACGCGACTGGCTGGCTAGCTAGACTAGCGAGCAAGTGACAGAGTTATCCGTGTGAGAAGCAGCCCTCCTGAGGTCGAAACGCGCAAGTAACACTCCTCGGTAGCAATTTCCCATTGCTTGAATTTTTTCATTTTAAGTGAATTATTAAACGTCTGCGTTCCTTCATATACTAACCTAATGGCACAGCACTGATACACGAACTGCTACAGACAGATTATTCATGACTACCCCAGCTATCACAAAAAAAATCAGCAGTTTGTACAAGGGTGGCTATGGTTAGGTGACTGTTAATGAGATTTTTTTTATTGATTTTTATTAAAACCATAGATGACAGAAGAGGCCTAAACTTCATGTTTGTCGTTGTACGTTCAACGAACTCTCCCATAACAGTAGGTATATGAAAAGTTAAAAATGTTGTTTATTTTATAAATAAAATGAATTTATTGTCACAAAACAAACACACGCACGCACACACACAATACATTAGCTGATAACGACACCGACCCGACATCGACACGATATTGGCGATCAGATGATCGGATACGTTTAGTGCCTTGTCTTGTTATCGTAACCTATATCGTCGCAGACAGCGACCGACACCGATATAGGCACGATATCTACCGGCGAAGACACAGTGCGGTGAGAGTAGCGGCATTCTTTCACTTGAACACACTTTTTCTCACTGCCGACTTCAAGACGTTGATACTTAGTTGGCACTGTGGTTGTTTGGTGCGTCGTGATGGTCATCGATATTCACCAATATCATTGGGCCGATAATAATTGTATCGGTATCGAATCGATGTCGGTATAATGGCTGCCGACGTATCGGTAGGTATCGGGTTGGTGTCGTTACCTGTTAACGTGAAAACGCCCATTAGGTACACAGGACATTTTAAGTAATCATTTTAGTTCATTACACCGTAGGTCCCATAAAATGTAAACTTATTGAAAAAACCGAATCTAAGAAAAACTAGTTCAGTTGATCAACTGCAAATATTTCATGCTGTGGCATGGATTTTCCGCGAAATGGTCGGCGGTGCATCGTAAATAAATACGTCACTCTGCATTTGGGGGAGGCGGAGGTAGCGTTTCAAAGGCCTACAGACACGGAAAACCTCGCCTTAAGCCTTTATTGCTGAGGAACTAAACACAAGTATAATCTAATAGTATTAAAAAACTTAAATGTAACACATCGTGTTTTCCGGTTTAGTGATGAGCGTGTCCTCATAGGCCTCTTCCAGCTGTTTCCACTCATTTCTGTGTCTAGCTATTCTAGACCAGGTAGCGCCTCCAATTTTTCTTATGTCGTCTATCCATCTCTTTGCCTGACTTCCCCTTTTCCTTTTGCCATCGCGTGGATGCCACTCCGTTATAATTTTTGTCCATTTTAACTTACTATCTCTCGTCATGTGTCCTGTCCATCTCCATTTCAACTGTCTTACTTTCTTTATTATATCCTCTACTTTGGTTCTGGATCGTATTGCAACTGCTCTTAACCGATCCCTTTTAGTTACACCAATCATGCTTCTCTCCATTCCCCGCTGACATGATCTCAGTTTTAAAAGTTGTTTTTTATTTAGGGCCCACGTTTGGCTCCCATACAAGGCCAGGTAAAACGCACGAGTTGAGGACTTTTCTCTTAGCTGCCATGGTAAAGTACATATTTGCTTTTAAGTATCTCCTTGAGTGACCAATATCTTTTGCATGCACAAGCAACCTCTTCTTTCGATTTCCATGTCCATTTGATCTCTGAATGATATTAACTGCCCCAGGTATGTGTGAGCTCGCCGTCCGGTAAGGACCAAGCCCGGGTCGACGGCGCGTTGTGTTCCACGCGCGCCTCAAAGAGTGTCAGCGAGTGAAGGGGTCCGAAGAAGGAACACGGGTGGGTTTTAGTCAGTAAGAGTCTGACACGCCCTCCCGCTCCACCCAGAGCGGGAGGAGTCATTTGATGATATCCCACCCAAAAAAAAAAAAAAAAAAAAATAAAAAAAAAAAAAAAAAAAAAAAAATAGTAAGACCTACTATTCTACTAGCTTCTGTTAACTGTTGCAGCATATTTCGCAGTGTACTAGGGCTGTCAGTGATTAATACTAAGTCATCTGCGAACCTTAAATGGTTGAGTTCTTCCCCGTTGTTATTTATGCCTACAGTTCCCCACTCTATGTTCCTAAATACACTTTCTAGGATTGCAGAAAAAAGTTCACAAAGGACAACGGGTCTCCTTGTCTTACGCCTTTCGCTATAGGGTTCTTCGCCGGTTGTTTCCAATTTAATTTGTGCCGTGCTGTTCTTGTATAGGTATATTTTTGATTATACGTATGTATTTCTTGGGAATTCCTTGTTGAGTTAAAGCCGTCCAGAGTGACTCGTGTTTAATGGAATCGAACGCCTTACTGTAATCCACAAATGCAATAATTATACAGTGTTTTATTGTATTCTTTGGATTTTTCCATTAACTGTTTTAATACATGTGTTTAAGATCGATGGTTGAGAATCCTGCTCGAAATCCAGCTTGTTCGATTGGCTGTTGTTCGTCCATTATCCCTGTTATTCTATTTAGAATCAATTTTGAAAATACCTTGTATATTATAATATATTTGACAACTAATTGGTCTTTGTCCATTGCGATGGTATAGATTCAGTTCTTAAGATGGTATTATATATTTATGTGAGTTTTCTTAAGTTTTCAGGTGCAATGATTGAATATTTTATCATCTCGTTCGTTATTTGATCTGTCTCAGGTGACTTGTCGCTCTTTATTTATTTATTTTCAAATAAATCATAACAGAGATCCGTAGTGTTGGTAAAGTACATTATAGCTAGTGTTAGTATAAGATGTATATACATACATAAATTAAGATGACATTTTGGGTTTGAGTCAATTTGTAAAGAAGACGAAACTAGTTTCTCAACCGGTCATCCTCTCCAAAAAATGCCCCATAAAAGGGGAAAACACATTCTCAGTCACTGTTTCTAGAATGCTGTTGCCACTGGCCCGGGTTCTAGCTGCCACCGACGCTATTTTCTTCTGCACAATTGCGTGGAAGCCGTCAGTACGGTTATGCGTAAACATCTCTGACGCACTACAGAACCGGGGCAGTCTCAAGAGCATTCTGAAAACATTATTGTACTAGACGCGCAGGACATCTAGCGACCGTTTGGTGTAGTTGATTCACAGACCACCCGTGTACAGACCCTGACTATACGCTTTGAAAAGCGTTACTTTTACCTGGTCCGCGCAGCGGGTGAATCTACGAGCCAACATATTACCGCGGACCGCCAAAGCCCTGCGCTCCCTCTCAATATCCACATTGTCCTTCAGGTCGTCGGTAAGCATATGTCCCAGATATTTGAATTGTTTTACTCTTCTTATGCTCAATCCATTTAGGGTAAAGTTAGGTGAATAATCTGTACACCTACCGGCGACCCCAAAGACCATGTACTCACATTTCTTCACGTTATACACGAGCCCATGTCTAGCCACGTAGTCCTCGCAAACTTTCAACAGACTGTGAACAGCTTTTTCTATTTCAGATTGTAGAAAAACTGGAATATCCTCAATTTCGTCGTCTTCTAGGTTTATAGTTGGAATCTGAACATTAGGGTTCGCTGCGTAGAGTGACCTGTAAAAGTCTGTTGCAATATGGATTATAGTTCTTCTTATGATCTCCTGCTTTCCTGCTTTATTCTTAATATTTGGTATCCATTGTTTTTAAGTCCACCAGCTCTTTTAAGGCTTTCTTAACTTCTGTCTTTTTTATGTGATTGTTGAGTGTGTCTAATCTTCTTTTCGCTCTGTCCTTCTTGATACTTTTACTTACTTCTGAAATAGCTCTGAAATAGCTCTTAAATTGTGTTTATCTTTTTTATTTTTTAAAAGCTGTCTTCTTTCTTCTATTAGGGTTTTGGTTTCCTTTTCTGTATAACATGCCTTAGGTTTTGCCAATTGAGAGTATAGTGGTCCATAAATTTCGTTTATTCCATTTTCATATCTTTCGTCTGTTTCATTTTTTGCTTCATTTGGGTGTCTACTAATATTCTTTATTGTATTAAATTTATTTCTGGCTTTTTTCGGCTCTGTACTATTTATTATAGCTCTGCACATTCTATGGTTAGTGTTAAAATTCAGTTGTTTAATTACACTTACATCATAGAAAGCTTTTCTATTATTAGTTGTTATATAATCTATTTCATTTCTATATGTTCCATCTGGTGATAGCCATATCCACTTTTTCCTTGTATTTTTATTGAAAAAGCTATTCATAAATGCAAGATTGTTTTCAAAGGCCATATTGATCATTCTTTTGCCATTGTTGCTTCTTCTGCCAAAACCAAATTTGCCAACTACATTTTCTTCACCAGTTTGTTGAGAACCAATTCTGCCATTAAAATCTCCTATCAACATTACGTTTTTGTGCGATTGCTGTGGGAATGATGTCAGTTGTTCAAAGAGTTCTTTGGCAGATTCCTCGTACTGTTCTGTGGGGGCGTATATTTGGGTAATCGCCTACTTGTTATTGTACGATGGCAGATTTACATTAAGTACAGCTATTCTCTCTGATATGCCCTTGAATTATTCTATGTTTCCTTCTAAATGTTTTTTAATCATGAATCCCACTCCGTAGTTTCTTTTTGTTTCGCCTTTGTAGTATAAGATATACTCCCTCACGCGTTCCGCCTCTTCCTTCGCGAGCACTACTGCTTGGCAGAAGGAGGTGACGGCCTCCCATGCCCTCTCACTCCGTACCATGGCCTGGACCAGGGCTGGACGCGAAAGATCCCCGCCCCCGATCGCCTCCACGAGGACACGGCGGTGCTCTGCCCAAGCCGGGCATACCTCCACCGTATGCTCCACCGTGTCCTCCGGGCGATCCACGCAGTGATGACACCCGGGCGATCCCCCCCGCCAGATACCGAACAGGAACCTCCCGAAACAGCCGTGTGGGGTGAGGACCTGTGTCAGGCGGAAGGTGAGGAAGCCGTGGCGCCTCTCTAGCCACTCCTCAAAGAGGGGACTTATCGCCGCAGTAGTGGCGTGCCCAGCACTGGGTTGCGACAATCGCACTCTCCATGACGCCATGAGATCTCGCCGGAGCTCTGTCCGCTGTGCCGCGATTTCTCGCGGCATTGGAGTCAAGCCCCGGCGTTTCGCTTCCTCGCGCCACTTCCAAATATGCGCGAGGACTTTTGCCTCCAGATCCCATGGCGGCAATCCGGCAAGGAGGCTCGCCGCCTCACCGGAGACCGTGCGGTATCCCCGGACCAGCCGGGTGGCTATGACCCTCTGGGACGCGTTCAACCGGCGGGCTGGCCGCCGCCTCAACGAACGCGCCCACACCGGTGCCCCGTGAAGGGCCATGGACCGCACGACCCCCGCGTATAACCTCCGGCAGGAGGCGTTTGGACCCCTAGATTGGGCAGGAGCCGCTTCAAGGCAGCCCCAGCCCGCTAAAGTCTGGGAGCCAAACGTCGGAAATACTCCATGAAGTTCCACCGACTGTCGAGGACGAGTCCCAGGTACTTCATCGTCGACTCGACACCGATGTAAACCCCTCCTACCGTTATTTGGGAACCCGACGGTGGCGCGTTCCGAGGACCATGAAACACATGGCCTCGGAAGTGTGCAGTGCCACCTCGAGTTTCAACTGCCGGATTCTGGCCACGATTGTCGCAACCCCGTATGTCACTAGTTCGGCCGCCGCCTGGTGCGACCTCCCCTGCGCCAGGACCAACGTGTCGTCAGCGTAACAAAAACTACGCTGACGCAACTGGGGAGGTCGGCAACCAGTCGTATCCGATGTCCCACAGATACGGCCCCAGGACCGATCCCTCGCCGGTTTCATTCTCCCTGGTGACCGGGGTAGATGACAGCCCTGTCCGTCAAATAGGCCTCGACCACACGGTAGAGGTAGGTCGGCATCCGGTGATACCGGAGTGCCTCCTGATGCAACTCCAGGGCAGAGTATTGAAGGCGTTGGCGATGTCTAGAGACACCGCCAAGACGACCCCACCCCGAGCCACCGCATCCTCCATCGTGAGGGCTCGCACGCGCATGATGGCGTCCACCGTGGAGCGGCCCCTGCGAAAACCAAACTGGCTCTCCGCCAAATCCGGCCCCACCCGCACCAGCCGCCCGACGAGGCGGTCTGCAATGACTTCCAAAGAGCTTGTCCACCTCGTCGAGCAGCACGATGGGCCGGTAAGCGGACGGAGAGTCCGCAGGGCGCCCCGGCTTCTTGATGAGGACCAGTTTCCCCGTCTTCCAACGAAGTGGGAACTGGCGCCTCTCCATACATGCACTTAGGAGCCCCCTGAGTCGAGGCCCGAGAGCCTCTGAGGCCAGGACCCAGGCTTTCCCAGGTAAGCCGTCGAGTCCTGGGGTGGTATTTTTAGCATTCAGCCCACGTACCGCCACCCTCATCTCTACCTCGGTCACCTCCGGAGCATCGTCGTCGTCGTCGGCGGTGTGGTCCGCATCGGGCACCGCAGTAGGGTGGGGAAGCATGTTCCCCTCTCAAAGGAAACAGAGCGCTCACCACGTCCCCCACAACCCAATACACTACCTTGCGGTACACCGAATTTAACCATTTTTCCATTAGATTGATATTTTTGTTCATATTTTGATTTAAGACAAATTCTGGATATCTCCGTATATTGTGTGCGGTTGCCGAGGTATGATTTTAAGAGATTCAGCACGTTTCCCATTAGAGCTATGAAGCTTGTTCAATAAAATATCATGATTGACACAGTCAAAAGCTCTAGTCATGTCTGTGTTTTAATATCTAAATTTATCATTATTTCGCGTAAAAAATCATAATTATGTTGCTGTATTAATGTTTTTATTTTTTCTTAAGCCTGCTTGTTCATTACATAGTACATATTGTGTTGTATTTTGTCAGAAAGTTATTGATTAATTCATATATAATCTTTTCTACCACTTTGGAAAACACAGGAATTAAAGCAATTGTTCTATAGTTAGCTATATCGGGTTCGGCTATGCAGAATGTGCACTTCACGCAAAATGTGCACTTCGCATAATGTGCACTTCGCAAAATGAATGTGAATTTTATCACAAGATATCAAAATAAAAACCGATTGCTTACGATATTTCTTTTTTTATTATTTTGCACGATTTTTAGTACGATAACAGTAGTTTCTTTGTAAAAGTAATCACGTTCAGGAAATGTTTGATTATGTATTTTCAGTACATGTCAGTTATACACATAATATAAGTACTCCAGCCATTCATTGTAATAAACTGTGCACTGGATCAAAATGAACATATATTGTTATATATTATTTTAACCTTATTTAACTAATCGTATTGATCACGCTTACAAAGAATACAGCGGATCTATTCTGTAATAATCTCACGGTGAAAACTTAGGTGAAGTGAACGTGAAATGAGCTGTCATTCCACCTAGTACTAGGGACTGACAGCTCACTCCGAGCTCACTTCACCTAAGTTTAAAACTTAGCTTAACGGTGAGATGGTTACAGATTGCAGATCTCTATAGCAAAATATAGGTATCGCCCCTCTTTTTTCTGAAAATGTTAGTCATTTTGCCTAACAGTTAAACAAAAAGATATCCAATTTGATAAAAAATATAACAAACTTTTAGTTAGATTAGAAAATAATGATGTAACTGCCAGTGTTCATGAAACAGAATATTTTCTGACAATTCTTTAGGTGCAAGTAAAATTTTTCTAAATGTAGAATTGACATGATAAATATTGTTATTATTATTGGCATTGCTTATTTTTTATATATCTCGTATTATTATACGTAGACTTAAAAACTATTTACGAAGTAATTACTTAATTGCCATTTTTTATATTTTTGTGACTGATTTATTTTTAAATTGCTAGGGTAGTAGGATAGGTAATCTGTTCGCGCCACCGCTATCTAGATCTGTCACTAGGGCCGAATCCCCAGTATGTCGAACCCTAAGGATGCTATACGCCCTCCTGACTGCCGACCCTGAATGTGATGTGTTTGCTGATAAATGGAAGAAGATAATGCGTGCTTGTCTGGAGTTCTGTGAGACAATATGCGAGGGTGTCCACTGTTACATATTAATTTATGACGTGTTTAATTTATTCAAATATTTAATCAAATAATTAATAATTTTATCCACGTATTGAATGGAATTGTATTGTACCTACATGTTTATGTTATGTTATTGTTATTATTGTTTTTAATTTTTATTGTTATTTTATTTTTCTCAATTCTATGTTAATTAATTTAATTGGACCTGTGCCGTTTTAATTGACTATAAATAAATAGTATTTGTGGGTGGATAATCAGGTGTTAAATCTTTATACGCTATTTTTTATAATATAGAGTAGGAGATTTGCCGAGGTTATCACACTGGTAGGCCGAGGTTATTATTTTTTTCTTTTTCATAGATAATGTTTTTTATAAAAAAAAAAAAAATTGTGTAGGTAATCAAACGGTTTTTATTTTGACCCCTTGTGGTAAAATTCACACTCATTTTGAGATGTGCTCATTTTGAGATGTGCTCATTTTGAGAAGTGCTATTTTGAGAAGTGCATTTTTTGCGAAGTGCACATTATGCGAAGTGCACATTTTGCGTCACGTACACATTTTGTGAAGTGCACTTTCTGCGTCAAACCCGCTATATCATCCTCCCTGCAATTCTTTTTGTGAAGCGGTTTGACTATGACTGTTTTGAACCGTCAGTACGCTATCAGCACCGGACATACACCAACGCTGATGGCTAAGTTAATAATGTGGCTAATATGTACGACTATGATGATAACAACTTTCGTTGCTACTTCATCATATTCTACGGTAATTTTATTTTTCAATGATTTTATTACCCTGAGTATGTCTTGAGGTGCAACTGGTCTCATGAACATTGTGTTAAGAGTTTTCGTGTAGGGGTGCTTGGACAGGAAACCTCCCCGTGTGCCTGTGGGCTGGAGTTCCCTTACGAATGAGTCCGGGGGGAAGGCCAGTCTCCGGGACGGTGCACCCTGGGATGCGTGCAATGTCTCCTCATTACTAGTACTATGTGCCTAAGGGGTATCGTTGTTTGTATGCCAATATCCTGTCGGAGGAACGCTCTAACGTGTACTCGAAGAGAGCACACGTTGAGCAGCGTTGGAGTACCGGCTCGGCGTGCACTAACACTGCCGTCGGGCAGGCAGGAGGATGCCTTCTGCCACCGTTGGTCTCGTAGCCCCGAAGAGTGTCAAGGTCATGTTTCTGGCATTTTACGGGGGTCGAGGGTCTTGGCTTAACCACCCGGGCCGCGAGGAAGACATCCTCTATAAAAAATTACCCCAAACATCCAACCGCCGGCGCACCGTGAGGGAGGTTGTCGGTTGACTAATGGGTAGCTATTAGATAATTAGTCGCTTGTGCGAACCACTATTTTGGGAAGTTAAAAAGTTTATACTCTTGGGAACAAATATGGAAATTCATAAAAATACAAAAAACCAAGGAGAGGGGAGTGATGCGGGGTCGGAGTCCGATGACGAAGACGGCATCATATGCCGCCACCGCAGCTGCCCCGGCCAAACCAGGTTCGTCGGGGCAGACCAAGGGCCAGGCGGCTACACAAGCGGCGAGGGCCCCAGCCCTGGTGGCAAAGGCCAACGGCCGCCCCCGCCTCCTCCTAAATCTACTCTGGTTGACGCCAAATGGCAAGTCGCCGGGGAAAAGAGGAAGGCGGGTAAGGCAAAAAGGGCGGCCAAGGAGAAAGAGAGGAGGCAGCAGCGCAAGGAGCGAAGCGTCGCGGCTAGGCTCCGCGCGCCGAAGTCCGCAGCTGTAGTGATTACACTACAGCCAGAGGAGGAGAAGAAGGGCGTGTCCTACCGCGACGTGCTCACCAAGGTGGGGCCAGCGGTGGACCTCAAAGAAATCGGCGGGGCCTTGGAGGCTCGCGGGCCTCGACTAAAGGGGCTCCTAAGCGCATGTTTGGAGAGGGGCCAGTTCCCACTTCGTTGGAAGACGGGGAGGGTACGTATTTGAATATCGAAGATTAAAATACCTGCGCTTAAAGTACCAATGTTCAAAACATCGAAAATTTAAATATCGATTATATCAAAATGTCGAAAATTGTTATACCTACGCTTAAAACTTCGAAGATTGAAATGCCGAGTGATTAAAATTTCGAATGATTCAAAATATCGAATGACATTATGCCTTAGTTCAAAATATCAACATTTAATACATACGAGTAAGTTAGTACATAGTTTAGTACATGCATACAAGTTCATAATATCTACGTTAAAAATATCTACTAGTTAAAATATCGAACAAAAAACTGTAAAGTAACTGATTATCTAGCAAACAAGCATGCAGCAATCATGCAACATGCAAGCAAGCATGGTTTCTGTCACGGCTCCGGCGCTGCAGGGCTCCGGCAGTCCCACGCGAGCTTAACGTCGCAGATGGTCTAAACGCTCACGCGGGTGTTAAATCCACCTGCTCCTCAGCTCGCGGGCTGCCTCGCCCCTCCGCGCCTACGCGATTCTTAATTACACTCTAGGGGTAGGGCAGACAAGACTACATGGAGGTGGTTTTGCAGCGATACGTTTCTGTCACTAACTATAGTAGCACAACATATTGACTTTCAAGAAAAAATTTAAAGACCTAAATAATACCTTCACGATTGACCTATGCTTGTACTGGACACTGATTTTCATGGATAAAATAGGTCGAAATTGTTCCAAAACCGAATTGGGGCACCCCGAATTTACGTAGTATTTTGGCTGTTACCCCTAGAGTGTATATAAAAATCCGGAGGCGCGAAGGGAGGGCAACCCCCGCCCGCTGTAGCCGCTGAAGCCGAAGCTGCGGAGGTGAGCATGGGTGCCTATCCTTTGTTACGCAAGGGCGAAGGGGTTGCACAACCTTTTTCCACTCATACTACTTATATCAAAATTTGTTCAATATTTTAACTTGTACGTATTTTTAGGGTGAATTAATGAATGTATTAAAGGTTGAAAATTAACCCATTTTTACACGTAGGTATATTAATTTTCGATGTTCAAATAATACACACATCAACACGGTCTAGGGATATTTTTAAAAAAGCGAATTACTATCAATGTGTTAATTATTTATATGACATGTATATATTTAAAAGATACGTTATTTAATATTCTACCATTTTTTAATAATGGTTAAGGTACTTAGATTAAAATTTCAGGATTTTATGAAAAAAAAATGAAGCATAGACGGAAACCGTATATGAATTAACTTTTAATTTGTGAGTAAAAACTGAAAAAAATAGAAAAATCATTTAATTTGTGTTTATAAACTTGAATTTAGTAGTCTGAGAAAGCGCCCATGATGTTCATAACACATCGGCAACGATTCGGCATGCTCAGAACAAGGTTGTCAATGTCGTGCTGCGGAATATTGTCCCATGTCCTTCTGAGGTGCGCAAAAAGTTGATCTTCTGTAGCCAGATTTTCAGGAACTTCCTTCAGAGCTCTTCTTTGCAGCGTATCCCACGCATGCTCAATGGGATTTAGATCTGGCGATTGAGCAGGCCAGTCTAAGGTCCTAACATTATGTGTATGTAACCAAGCTGCTACCGTTCTCGCCGTGTGTGCCCGGGCATTGTCGTGCATGAGCAGGAAATCTTGCCCCATTTGTGTTCTGTGGGGCAAGATTACGGGCCCCAGCACCTGTTGGACGTATCGTTCTGCCGTCATATTGCCCCGCACCCAAACGAGATCCGTCCGTCCTCCAAGACGAATTCCTGCCCAAACCATAATTGTTCCTCCTTGGTATGGGTGAACTTCCTGAGGGTTCTGGAGACGGCTCCATCGTCCAGGAACTCGCCAAACACGCGTCCTTCGTGAATCTGGATGGAAGCCGAATCTGGATTCATCCGTGAACAGCACATTGGACCATTGCTCACGGCCCCAGTCCACGTGGTTCCGAACCCATTCTAATCGTCGTCCACGATTGCCTCTCCGTAAAGGTGGGACCCGGAGTGGTCTACGAGAGCGTAGATTGCTTTCATGCAGTCGCCTTCTTACAGTTTGGTCACTCACAAGCACTTGGTGTTCCACTCGCAGCCTTTGGACCAATTGAGTCGCCGTTGCATTTGGTTGAGCTCGCGCAGTAATTTGCAAAAATCGGTCTTGTCTGGGGGTAGTGATGCGACTTGGCCCCCGGTGCCTCTCCGCTACTTCACCTGTGGCACGATAGCGTGTCCACAATCTTGAAATTACATTTTGATGGGTCCCTATGGCCTCAGCAACATTACGCTGAACAGATCCAGCTTCCAGCATTCCCACAGCTCGTAACATCTCCGCCCTCGTCAAATGTCGGCGTTGCATGGCTACAATACCTCAATTTTAAATTTATCTTTCGTTTAAAAATGAAAAAAAACTGTAACTAAACGTAATTCGTATTGTTTTCTAAATTTCGCACAAATGAAAATTCCCTCTCCTATACATCAAGACATTTTTATGCCACCGAAACAAAAGAATTTTCAAAATTTTTAATTTGGAATTAGTCTGAGATAAATTACAAACAAATCGGTGTATAAAAGATTCCAATGCGGCCAGTACTTTTCGAGTTATTTAATTGAGTATTAAATATCCCTAGACCGTGTTGATGTGTGTATATGTACCCATCGATATTTAGGACGTTCGATAGTTTATACTTCGATATTTAGGAATTCGATAATCTGTATTTCGATATTTGGATCTTTAGATGTAACTTTTGTAGATATTTAGATTTTAGATATATTGGACGTAGGATTTTTAACCATTCGATAATATAAACTTTCGTTTTTTTAATTTTCGGTTTTATGGTCGTTCGATATTTCCATTTTCGATGTTTTGAACATCGATATTTTAACAGTAGGTATTTTAATCTTCGATTTTCAAATACGTACCCGACGGGGAAACTGGTCGTCATCAAGAAGCCGGCACCATGCGGACTCTCCGTCCGCTTACCGGCCCATCGTGCTGCTCGACGAGGTGGGCAAGCTCTTTGAAAGAGTCATTGCAGACAACCTCGTCGGGCGGCTGGTGCGGGTGGGGCCGGATTTGGCGGAGTTTGGTTACCGCAAGGGGCGCTTCACGGTGGACGCCATCATGCGCGTGCGAGCCTTCACGACGAGGGATGCGGTGGCTCGGGGTGGGGTCGTCTTGGCGGTGTCTCTAGACATCGTTAAGACGACCAACGCCTTCAATACCCTGCTCTGGAGTTGCATCAGGGAGGCACTCCAGTATCACCGGAGTATAACCTACCTCTGTCGTGTGGTCGAGGCCTATTTGACGGACAGGGCCGTCATCTACCCCTGTCACCAGGGAGAATGGAACCGGCCAGAGATGTCGTGCGGTGTCCCACAGGGATCGGTCCTGGGGCCGCATCTGTGGGACAGCGGGGCGGGAGCGAGCTCCGGCGGGATCTCATGGCGTCATGGAGAGTGCGATTGTCGCAACCCAGTGCTGGGCACGCTACTATTGCGGCGATAAGTCCCCTCTTTGAGGAGTGGCTGGAGAGGCGCCACGGCGTCCTCACCTTCCGCCTGACGCAGGTCCTCACCTGACACGGCTGTTTCGGGAGGTTCCTGTTCGGTATCAGGCGGGAGGAAACACCCGGGTGTCACCACTGCGTGGATCACCCGGAAGACACGACGGAGCATACGGTGGAGGTCTGCCCGGCTTGGACAGAGCACCGCCGTGTCCTTGTGGAGGCGAGCGGTGGCAGGGATCTATCGCATCCGGCCCTGGTTCAGGCCATGGTACGGAGCGAGAGGGCATAGGAGGCCGCTGCCTCCTTCGGTGGAACGCGTGAGGAGGTGGAACGCGTGAGGGAGAGGCAAAATTTGCGCCCTCACGCCCCTAGCCGCCGTAGGAGGAGACGCCCTGGGCGTCGGGAATCGGTAGCCGATTCTCGGCCACCGTAGGCGCGGGCATGCGGACGGTGAGCAATGGGTAGCTCGCCGTCCGGTAAGGACCAGGCCCGGGACGACGGCGCGTTAAGATCCACGCGCGCCTCAAAGAGATGTCAGCAATTGAAGGGGTCCGATGGCACCGATGTCTGCCGGGGTTGCGGGAAAGTCCGAAAGGGATACCGTGGCCCCCTGGCATTGCACAGGCAACAGAAGGAACACGGGTGGGTTTTAGTCAGTAAGAGTCTGACTGAGTCGGGAGAAGTCATTTGATGATTTCCCACCAAAAAAAAAGGCTTTTCGTGTAGACCACTTGTTTCGAATGATGTTTTAGGTGAGTTTTTAATCTGAATAATGAAGTGGTTCTTGACTTGAATGCGTCTGTAATTTCCTTGGGGTTATTAATCATTTTATTATTTATTTTTATGTGAGAAATAGGTTCATAAGTACATGCATTATTGTTGATAACTTGCCAGGACGCATGATTGAGTGAATACATAATAGTTATTTTGAGCTTTTTGAGTTAATTTTACAATTTTCCTAAATCGCCAGGAGTAATTATTCAATGTATGTCTGTTTTCGTTTGATGGCCTAAGTCTGCGCGCACATAGAAGGTGACGCTGCTTCCTACTACATAATCGTATCCCCTAGAAATCCGCTTATTTTTTTATTTGGTTTTATTATTTATTATAACTTCAAAGGCAAACAAAGTTTATACATAATATATACCTAATAGACCAAACTGCTGCTTAAATATGTTATACGCTTCTTTAACATTTTCAGTCTCATACATTTCAGTAAATTTACTATTAATATTAATTAATAAATATTAATTAAAAATAAAGCATTGTAGATAGCTATTGAATTTCGTTAAGTTTACCAATAATAAGGTCCCATTTTCTTACATGCCATGAGGTTAGTTTATAGGTTTTGTTTACTTTAATCTCAAATATTTGTGCAGAGTGATCAGACAAGGCAAACTCTAATAAACTTCACATTTCAATTTATTTTTAGAACTGTGAGCGAAGTATCCAGACAGCTGTTACTAGATAGCCGAGTTGGTTGATCAAGCTCTAGTCTGAGGTTAAATCTTAACAGAAAATATTCAAAGTGTAAACTAATGTTATTTTATTTTAACCTGTCTATATTAAATTCCCCGCAAACAACATTTTTTTCTTAGGGTTGGTTACATGGTGATTTTAAAATTATTTCTTATTTATAATAAAAAATATTTAAATTAATTGACTTAGTATTCTGTATACACATATATATATTTATAAATGTTTGTTCTATCAGCTCAATAGCACAACATTCGATTACACATGTTATTGAATATCTTGTTGAATCTCCAAGTTCTGTGTATTGAAGAGACTAGAGAGAGACACGTAGAAAGTCCGGAGGTAAGGTCTCATCATAACTAACAAAAGGAGCCCATACTCGGCACACCTAGTCCTACTCGTCGAGGAGTTTCAGAAGTACACCTTCAGGTCCTCAAGTCCGGAGGTAAGGTCATATCATAACTAACAAAACCAGCCCAAGGTCCACAGCCCACATCTTTCTACTAGTAAAGGGCTTCCAGTGCCTAGCATGGCAGTCACTGAAGTAGGTATTTGTATATAAGTATCTATTATTGAAAAAAAATATAAACAACAATACGAAATACCTTTGTTAATAATTATAGTAGTTCGATATATCTATCAATTTTGCAAACGCGTGCTTAAGGGTGCACTAGTCGACGGCTCGAACTCGTAGGTGTTAATCAGTGTATACACAATGCATAGTTACCCACTGCTTATGACAAAAACCACTGGCAACATTAGAAGATGCGTTCTGAAACTGGTACTGCGTAATATCATTGATTTTTTTTCTTTTGGGAAAACGTTTATAACTTTATACTTATAAGTTTAAAAAATGTAAATTTAAATAATTTCGTCCTTTTTATTTCCAAAACTATTGAGTTTGCGTTCTTTTACGAATAAGATAAATAAATTCTAGGTTAAGAACGCAACCGTAAAAGCTGTTATAGTCAATCTTGAACGTCAAAAAATCTCAAAGCAAATTCAGTATCTACGATTGCAATTATAAAGTTATGAAGATATTTTTTTCTAAGATATTTTAAGGCTGAAACGAATGACATTTATCTAATTCAACAATTTTACTTGCATATAATTTGCTGAACCTTTAGTTCAATCGAAACTCATTTTCTTGCAAATAGACTGAAAGGATATAACGATTTTTGTAATATTTTCTTTTTGATTGTCAATTTCATCTAAAATATCGAAATATTGTTAATAATCCATGGTTTTGAAACTAAATACGACAAAAGCAACTAGTTATTATAGGTTATACGTTCGCTATACAAGGCCCGAGGGCTGAATAACGGTTGTACAATTTATCTTTGTTTAAAGACATCTATCTGTTACACCAGATCTATACAACTGAAACGTCAAATATCGTTTATTGGTAACTTGATGTTATAACCCTGGTATTACGTCGTGCGTAAAAGCTTATTAGTAAGGCTGTTACTATGTATCTAATTTTTATTTATTTATTTACATATTTATTCATTTATTTAGTGAAATAGACGATGATTTATAACGAAAACGAGCGCGTAAAATTTTATGAACAGACCTTTGCGCGTATAGATATTATTAAAAAATCTACTGGGTAATAAACCCAATAGATTTTTCAATACGTTTTTAGAATAAAATTATTTGAAATACTTATTGAATAAATAATCTATTTCTGTACGGTTTCTATTTTGCCATTTTCTTATGTTATTTATTTAAGCCCAAAGACGAGTTAAAATTAGTGTTGAAATATGGAAGTTTCAACGCTCATAACTTCTAAACCATTTTTTTTTCCAATTCTGCTTTCATACAAAGCTAGATAATGACAAGACAAATTGATATTTTTTTTTAGGTGATTATTCGTCTGAATAATCACTATACTACGTTTTTATGGAAGAATTACCGACTAGCGTACCCTTAATGGGCTTACAATATAAAATCAAGACTAATTTAGCACGTTACAATGCTTTTACAGAACCAAAGTAGAACTAGAAGTCTTGAAATCTGTGCCCAAATCGGGACTTGTTAGACACTACAAAACCATTACAAGACTCATTTACCAATACAATAACTCTACGCAATATAGCGCATTGGTAAAATTCAAAATTCAATTCAAAATTCAAAAGTCATTTATTCAAACTAGGCTGAGAATCAGCACTTTTCGAACGTCAAAGTTACATAAGACAGTCCCACAAAACGCCCACCCTTCACCACTACCTAGTGCTTTAGCTGGGAAGAAGAAGTGGCGCAACAAACTCCCCAGCAGCACAGCTGTCTGTTCAATTAGGAAAAAAAAAGATTCTATATAATAGTAGGTACTTATGCAAAATTATTTACAGTACGCAACGCTAAACATAATTTTAATTATAAATTAATAGCCAGCTAGCACACGCCAATACACCAAATAAAAATATCGAGTTCTGTACTCAAGAAGAAAAAAAAGACTAAACGTAAACAATATCTAAATAAAAGCCTCCAGTCAGTCATAAAGGGCGTGCCCGCTTACATATAACTTTATGTAGATATATAGCTGTAACTGGAATTTATAAATGATAAACTAGGACCATCGAGTTAAAATAAATAAACAGTTAATTACTAATAACAATAACAAAAACCATGATCAGCAAGGCGACCAGTCACCACAAGCAGCACCCGTTCACGAGCTTAACGCAAAGATCAGCCATTACCCCCCTCGCCATATTTGAGGGAAGGAGGCAACCCGACCCCCGACGCTACCGCAAGCAGTGACATAGTAATAGTAATAGTAATACTTTATTGCATAAAAGGTTATTTGTAGTACATAATGGTTACAATTAATTCATGATAATGGTAAAATACAAATTTTTGGGTGAGCTTCTGTTCTCCTAGCTAAGTTGCTGAGCAACCTGTATTAAGGAGTGACAGTTTGTCTCCCAAGTTGATTCTCACAATATGCTACGTGTTGATAAAATTGAGTTACAAGTTACATTATTGTCTACCATCTTATTAGGTTAGCTATGCTTCTATACAATTACTAATAATGAAAGGTTAGAATTAAAAATAAGAAAAAATTAAATAAAAACAAACAAGGACAATTTTGTGTGTGTGTGTGTGTGTGTGTGTGTCTGATTGTGATATGGAATGTGTAAAGGGGTGTAATCGTGTATTGTAATGTGAGTGTTGGATATGTTTGTGGGGGGAGTGTGGGTGTGTGTTTTTGGAACCATTGAAGAATTAATTGGTTTCGTTGCAGGTGTAGCAGTAGTAAAAATCTAAGAGAGTGTTTTCAAAAGTTCCTCAGTCTCATCATAAGTTTTGGATAGAAGGAACGAACGAACAGTAATTTTGCATTTGGAATATGGTAGGCCAAAGATTGGTAAGCTTGCGTTGAGTTGGTTATACAGATAGGGACCAAGGTAATAAAAGAATCTTTTAGTGAAAGTGTAAGACGGCCGTGGAATAGTGCATATCCTGTCATTTCGTCGTTTCGTGATTATAGTGAAAGGGGTATTTCGGTGTTGTAGTAGGACGGTCTGCAAAATAAAGTGTTGTCTGACATTAAGGACATTCCAATTTTTGTATAGAGTTGTTGTGGGGAAGATGATGGGTTTAAATGTAGCTACTTTCAAAATTGCTCTATGGGCTATTTCTAGCGGTTTTATTGTGGATTTGTTGGCGCCACCCCAACATGTAATACAATATGTAATAATTGATAAGCACAAGGCATGATAGACAGTACGTATTACAGTTGACGTGGCGACGTATCGTAGGTTTTTAAAAATATAAATGAGTTTCCTAACCCTACTTGTAAGGAGACTAATATGGGTTTTGAAGTTAAGGAACTTATCTATAGTTATGCCTAAGTATCTTATATTGTCTACAGGAGTAATGAGCGGACACTGACAAGGTAGAGATATCTGAGAATGTGTGTGACATGAGTGAGCTTTTATGATAATTGGAATTTCGGGTTGTGATTTTGATGATAAGGAAAAGGTAATGAGCTTTGTCTTGGATGTATTTTCTTTTTTTTCGGCTCCCGTACGTTGTATCGAGTGGACGTGTGTCGGTTGTCCGCGGAATTTTTGCTTCGAATTTTGTGATTGGCTAAGTTAAGTGATTGTGAATTCCTTGTCACTCTTGCCTGTTCCTTACCAGTAATCAACGCCCACTGGGCGGTCCTAGAGTGAGATACAATCAATTTTGTCACCTACTTTAAAATCTGACTTTCGAAAAGTGACGGTGCATTGTTGGATTTGAACCGACTCCCACGGTGTGGTGTGGTGTTTGTGGCCGACTCCCTGCCCGCTGCGCTACGGTGCTACTGACGTAGAATTTTGAATTAGCTGCCCGCTATCTGCTACGCGGCCGCCGCGCGTAGCCGCTGACGTGAGTGCTACGGATTGCCTACGCGGCTACGAACACGAAGTACTCGTAGCCGATGCGCTAAGTCTCCGCTCGCACGCGACGCTCTGGCTCACGGTGTAGTGCGCACGTTTGATATTATCTATATTCCAACTATTTGGAAACATGTCCGGTGTACAACGAACTCCCCCGAGCACGCCAAAAACGCAAACAAACAACCTTTGCCAGTCCCAGACCAAGTCAGAATCGGATATAACCAATGCAGTGGTAAGTGATTACGTAAATACTAATCGAAATAAAAGAGCCAGAAAGGCAAACTCGCCACAAGGCGCTGCTACGGTGAGTTCGTGCGACTTTCAAACTCAACTCGCAGATTGGAAAGAGGAACAAGACTCTTCAATTGCAAAGCTGCTTGCGACTCAAACCGCTGTGATGTCTAAACTGGCGTCTGATATAGGGGAAATAAAAGCCCAGAACATTCAGATTCAGGCATCAAATACGGAAATACACAAGTCAAACGAGGAGATAGCTAGATCTATGACTTTCATAAACCAACAATTTGAAGAGCTGAAAAAGGAAGTTGAAGAACTAAGAAAGGAACGCCGGGAACAGACCCAATATATAGAAAGTCTGGAGAAAAGAATACAAGATCTACAACATAAATCAAGATCGTCGGGTATCGAAATCCGTAATATACCGCATTGTAACACTGAAACCAATGCCACTCTTGCAAAAACGGTATGCGATATTGGCGAAGCTATAGGAGTATCCATAAAAGACTCTGAACTGAGGGATATCTATCGCTTGCCCGGGAAATCTTCGAGTGCCTCTAACACAACACGACCTATTATAGCTGAATTTTCTTCTGTTATGAAAAAGGAGACACTCATATCCGCAGTTCGTACTTTCAACAAAGCCAAGGTCAAGGAAGATAAATTAAATACTGGTCTCATTGGCATTCCAGGAACTTGTCAGCCAGTTTATGTCACGGAACAGCTTCCAAATAACACAAAAAAACTGTTCTACCAATCAAGAGAGTTTGCGAAAAACCACAAGTTCAAATTCTGCTGGGTTTCTAACGGTAACATATTTTTGCGTAAGAAGGAAGGAGACAAACAACTGTTAATCAACTCCGAAAAATGTCTCCAGAATATGGATTGCACTGACATGTGACTAGTAATCCGTATTGTTGAAAGCTATATATTACCTTTTAACGGTCTATTATTGTTATTTTTCGATATTATTTTTGTTTCTAAATCTAAAAAAATACACATATTATTTAACATTCACATAACCATACAAATAAAAACTCACCATGGCATACGCACTCTACACAAAAATACACTCAGACCTCACTTCCACACAGACACGTACTATAACAACCACTCTTGCACAAAAATACAAATTATAAACGACATATTATACTATTCTAGGCAAATCCTAACTATTGAGGTCCTACCTCTGAGTCACCTCACGTCATTTCTACACTCTTCCAATGGCTAACATAAATAGTATATGCCGCGAGCTTGACTCGCTAACAGTGGGTAACTCATTTAACTGTGCCCCAGAAAGTTGTATTGAGTATATTAACACCAACAATACCAACATAAAAATACTACACTTAAACATCCGTAGCTTAAATAAAAACTTTGACGAACTCCAGGTACTAATGCAGTCGACAAAACTTGATTTGGACGTGGTAATCCTTACAGAATGTTGGCTCAGTAAAGTCAGTAATATGCCTGTTTTGGTTGGATATGAATCCTACTGCACTGGTGTAAACAGTAACCAAAATGATGGAATTGCTATATTTACAAAACAAACTCTCCGAACCTCAGAGTGGGAACCTAAATTTGTGGGTGGTAATTGTTTGGTATGTCGTATAGTTAACCAAAATATTGCTATTGTAGCAGTGTACCGATCCCCGTCATACAGTTCCAAGGAAAGCAGCGAACATTTTTTGGATAGTTTAAATAGTGTCTACGTAAGCCTCTCCTCCTACAAAAATATAATCCTTATAGGTGATATTAATATAGACCTCAAACCCAATAGTAGAGATGACCGCTGTTTCAACTATCTCATTCTAAATGCCTCCCACGGTCTTCTTCCAACCCACCGGTACAACACTCGGTTGGATAGCTGTCTAGATCATGCACTCGTTAAAACGACCCTTCCTGTTACCACCCTTGTACTCGACTCACACATCACGGACCACAAACCGGTGCTACTTACTATTGCTAACACAAACCCAGATAATAAACCACTCCACATAGCTACCCGCATAGACTTTGATGCAGTTAAGTTAGATTTAGAAAACTCTGATTTTACCCCCTTATACAAAATTATTGACCCCAATATATCCATGAATATGTTCATAACTATTATCTCTTCAGTAATTACCAAACACACTAAACAAATTAAAATCCCAAGGAAAAAAAGAATAATAAAACCATGGATGACCACCGGCCTATTAAAGTGTATACAAAACCGTGACCGGATGCACAACACTTCAAGAAAAGATCCCAATAATCTTATCCTGAAAATTACCTATACACGGTACCGAAATTTTTGTAACGACCTGCTCCGGAAACTAAGAATAGCCCACGAAAAAAGCGAACTTGAAAAATCTTCTAACAATCCCAAAGCCCTTTGGAAAACTATAAAACAAATCACCAATACCACAAAAAAGAAAACTAGCCCGACTGAACTGTTGGATATCTGTGATAACGCTATATCATCCGTAAACGAGGTGTGTAGATATTTCAGTAATATAGGCACTAACTTGGCTGAAAAAATCTTGTCCCAATCTCACCAACCTGCAAACCCACCTAAGAGATCATGTCAAACTATGCCATCCAGCCCCGCCAACTCTCTTGTGATACTTGAGGTTGATGAATCAGAAGTGGAGTCTCTTATTCTGCAACTGCGAAATGATTGCGCAATAGGTTGGGATGGCATACCCCCCCTAGTGCTAAAGAGTTGCCGCCAGACCTTGACACCACCATTGACGTATATCCTAAACTGTTGCCTTCAAAAAGGCATCTTTCCTGATGCGCTAAAAAAAGCTATCGTCCATCCGATTCATAAAGGAGGGAACAGAAACTGTGTCAATAATTACAGACCCATATCGGTCCTATCAGCACTCTCCAAGATACTAGAAAGGATCCTGAATAATGGTCTAAAAAAATTCCTCAGCAAACATCAGCTCATAGCTGATAATCAGTATGGTTTTCGCACAGGAATCTCAACTGAGGATGCGGTTCTTGAGCTGACGCAATTCGCTGCTAGGAATCTTGACAATAGAGTTAAATGTCTAGGGATCTTCCTAGACCTTTCCAAAGCATTTGACACAGTATCTGTTCCCAAACTTATCTCTAAATTGGAACTCCTAGGAGTACGAGGACACACCCTTGAAATTTTCAAAGACTATCTTTACAACCGGACCCAACGAGTAAAAATTGGAGAGCATATAAGTGAAGAAGTATCTACCACTTACGGTGTACCCCAGGGAAGTATCTTAGGCCCCACCCTTTTCCAAATATACGTCAATGAGTTGTGCAGAATGACCATCTCCAACTCCAAGATCATTGCGTATGCAGACGACACCGCAGTCATAGTTTACGGACCAACTTGGGATAGCGTTAAGCGCTACGCAGAAGCGGCATTAACAAGTATAGTGAAATGGCTCAACCAAAACTTACTTACCCTAAACTGCGACAAAACATCGTACATTCCATTCGCTATCCGGCGTAACAACTTGCCCGACAAATCTTTTACTATAAAAGCGCACACCTGCTCCAAACAATCCCCACTATGCTTATGTCCGACACTTACTAGAACTGATACTGTGAAATATCTGGGTGTCCAAATAGACGGAGGATTACGATGGGACAAACAGGTTCACGCCATTACCACTAGAGCTATGAAACTTTTACATATTTTCAAATCCCTTAGAGACTCGGCTGCGCCTGAAACCCTGAAGATGGTGTACTATGCATTATGTCAATCCGTCATTGGATATTGCATCACAGTATGGGGTGGTGCAAATAAAACCAGTCTTCTGAGGATTGAAAGAGCGCAGAGAGCTGTGCTGAAGGTGATGTCACGCAAACCTTATCGCTATCCCACTACGCAACTCTACGCTGATTGCAAGGTACTTTCAGTGCGCCAGCTTTTTCTACTGCAGTCAACTGTTAGAAAACACGCTAGCGTTCCCTCATCTGATCCTAAAAAAAGGAAGAAACTACACTTAAGTACCCTTCACAAAACCTCCTTCGCTCAACACCAATACTACACATTAAGTACATATATCTACACACAAATTCACAAAAAATTAAACATTGTCGATCTAAATAACTATGAAATAAAATCAAAATTAACTGAATGGCTATTAGAACTGGACTATCTACAAACAGAATCCTTACTTAAGTACGTCGCCTAGCTACCTAGATATCCCAAATCACACACAACACACCCACACACACACACACACACACACGATCACCCACTCACTCACTCACACACACACGATCACCCACTCACTCACACACACACGAACGCACACACACACAAATAGTACAAAATATACACTTAAATTAGTTTTAATATTAGTAGTAAGTAATTGTTGTTATCCTCAACCGCTCGGGTAGATCGACACAGTCTACGAATATAATAAGCACCACATTTTAAGCTGAATCACTGTCTCTCAAGATACAGGTTGCCTAGTTTGAGAGGCAGGGTTTTCCATATTGTGTACAGATTTTAGCTCTTAGATTTGTATTGCATTGTGTTACTACCAAAGCTGTCTTAAAACTGTCTTAAACCTGTTAAATCTGTATTTACTATGAAATAAAAGTTTTTTATTTATTTATTATTATTATTTAATGTGAGAGTATGAGAAAGAAGCCAATTATATGTCGAATTAAATCCATCTTGCGCTAACGTCTGAAGTTCTGACCAAGAGTCTGCATATAAAGTAATAGCAGTGTCATCAGCGAATGACACAATTTTAGCATTAGTAATGTGTAAATTGCAAAGGTCGTTAATAAAGACGAGAAACAAAGTAGGTCCAAGGATACTGCCCTGTGGCACACCATAGCAAATCGGAAGCTCACTACTTAGTTGTAAGCCTCTGACACCTAATTTTTCAAGTTTGTTTATGAGTGTTGAAATGGGGATTGTGTCGAAGGCTTTGGCGAGATCGAGGAATATGGTGAGAACTTTTTTGTGACTATTAAGTTTATTCACAATAAAACCCGTTACGTCATGAACCGCATTTGCGGTACTTTTGTTTTTTCTAAAACCAAATTGTTGAGGAGAGATTAGATTAAGTTTTTCAAGGAAGTTAACCAATCTTGTATTGATTAAACGCTCAAGAACCTTCGACAAGGCAGTAAGAACCGCTATATACATAAGGGAGCATGACAAACTTGCTGTCGGTTTTTCAGGAAAAAAAATATTTGATCAATTTGTCGAGGTCGCTAGCTAACCACATATTGCAATACAACTCATGAAAATCATTCTAATGAGTAGATTATGTCAACAAAAAATTAATAAAATTAAAATAAATTGACTTATAAAGTCAAATAAAATGAACAATTATATAAGTTTATAATAACCTGTCAGTAGGTAGGCTAATTTTATCTAGCTGGCTAGTTTTATCTCCTTTACTCTTCGCAATATTTATAAACTCTATTTCCAAAAAACTTCTTTCGTCCTACCACCTTTATGCAGATGATTTACAAATATATAAAAAAGCTGCCCTTTCGGATTTGGCTGATGCAATTAATGGTATAAATAAGGATTTGGATTCAATTTGCGAGTGGAGTGAGGCACATGGGTTACAGGTCAATCCATCGAAGACCCAGGTCATTGTTGTTGGCAGCTCAAGGATGATCCCCAAGATAAACTGGACGCAACTTCCCCAAGTTCAATTTAACGGAACCGCCATTCCAATTAGCGAAAAGGTTAAGAACCTCGGAGTTTGGATCGACAAACATCTTTCTTGGGGTCCCCAGCTACAGGACGTAAGCCGCAAGATTTTTGCATCTGGTAAGTCCCTGAGACGATTGCGGAACTTTCTTCCAACTGCCACTAAGACTGCGCTTGCACAATCCCTTTTACTTCCCATCCTTGACTACGCTGATGTCAGTTACCTCGATCTCACTGAGGCACAACTAGATAAACTTGAGCGACTTCAAAACTTTTGCATAAGATTTATATTTGGCCTGCGCAAATATGATCACATTTCTGAATTTCGTACAAAGCTCAAGTGGCTTCCCATAAGTCTTCGCCGGAATTCTCATATCTTATTTCAGCTCTACAGTATTCTGTTCAATCCTATAACTCCTTCCTATCTTAAAGAACGATTCAGGTTCCTACATGACACACATAATAGATATCTGAGATCATCGGAAAACTTGAGACTAGAGATGCATTCAACCAGCTTTTATGACAAATCTTTTACAGTTCAAGCAGTACGGTTATGGAATGCCTTGCCCGTGTCGATAAGGCGAGCTCAATCCTTGTCCACTTTTAAAACTCTGGTAAAAAAACACTTCCTCTCTCCTTAAATCATCATTACATTTAGTTCCTTGCTCTTGTTTCATGTTTATAGATTTATATTATAAGCATATCTATGTATATATATTTATATGAATAAGTTTATGCTCTACGTATGTATGTACATATTTATTGTATATGTAGATGGTACACCGCTGACTACCTGCAGTATTGTCTCTCCTATTACCTTTAATCCATCCAAAGGTTGCCTGTAAAAGATCGCTTTAAGCGATAAGACCGCCCATTGTGTCACCCTATGTAAAATTTCTAAATTTATGTCTGTGACTTTTATGGTGTACAATAAAGAGTATTCTTCTTCTTCTTCTTCTTCTTCTAATTCTGGAGAAAGAACTAAACATTGTCTTGAGTTAATCACAGCGACCAACTATTCTTATCATTTAAGTAGTCGTTGATAGAATAGTATGCCTTTGAATAAGGGTTGTATGTTACTTTAGTTTTAAACGCATTTAAAGACAAATCTAGCAAAGAAGAGGGTAGCTTGTTGTTAAAGGTTATACCAAGCCCAACAAATGAGTTATGAACCTTATGAAGCCGGTGAAAGTGAGCTCGTACTTTGTCCTTGTTTCTAGTGTTAACATTGTGAATATCACTGTTTACAGTGTACAAGTGTATATTTTGCCTAATTTATAGAATGTTGGCGAAAATGAATTGTGATGCAACAGTGAGGATATGATATCTTTAAAAAAATCTCGCTGGAACAGCTCGTTTTTGGAGGACAAATATTTTTTGAATATCGGCAGTTTTGCCCCACAGCAGAATAGTGTAGGACATAACACTATGGAAATAACTAAAATAGACTAACCGAGCTGTATCAACGTCAGTGTATTGTCTTTCTTTTCTGACGGCGCGGGCGTAGGCGGCCGAACTGAGCCTTCCCGCTAGGCTAGATATATGTTGGCCCCACTGAAGTTTGGCATCTACTGTCATGCCCAGAAACACTGCCGAGTTTACGGTTTCAAGCACCTCTTTATCTAAGACGATGTTGGGTCCTAGATTTCTAACATTTGGAAGGGCAAACTTTACACATTTCGTTTTCTTGGCATTGAGAACTAGGTTATTTGTCGTAAACCAACCCGTAACCATTAAGAGTGCACTGTTTACATCGTCAAAATCTTGTCTGTTCCTGTCTACTTTAAAAATAAGAGAAGTATCATCTGCAAACAGTACAACTTCACAGATAACTTTTATAAGACCAGTTTTTGCTAGTTGGGTATAACAGCTCCGCACACCATTTCGAGAATGTAATTCCATGTAGGGGGATGCCCTGAGGCAGCCGCGAAATTCTGATTTTCTAACGTTTTTTGCAATTTGCAGGTCAATTTCAGATTGTGTAGATCAATATCTGAATTGCGACCGTATTTTTTTTGTTTACAGAATTATAATCATTAGAATCATCAATACAACTCTCAAAAAGAAAATTTTAATTTCGCTGGCTACCCTGACGCTGTCGCCTTGACAGTTACTAAATACCGTCCACAAATACTGTGAGTGTCGCCACAGACGCGCGGTCGGCGGCGACAACAACGGGGTGCGCGCGTCCCGCACCCCGGCCGCCGGCTCCAGCGACTCGCTACGAGCGTTCCGAGCGGTCTGCGAGCGAGCACTATTGGACCAGCAAGCGCAGATCGCTCGCGTCGCTGAGCTGTGCGAGCGCCTGTCCGAGCGCCCCCCTCCCCGCCGCAGGTCGGACCGCTCCACGGACACCAGCGAGGTCAGCTCCAGCAGCCGCAGCACGCGCGACCAGCGCCGCATGGACAAACATCGGGTAACCAAGGGCCTGTTTCGTGTAACCATTCTCTGTAGGTCTGCACTCCGCACTGCAAAATTTCGCCGAGTATGAAATAAGGATGAGATTATGTAGTGATTTTACTCAAGCAGAGGCGTACAGACCGGCGCGACGCCACAGCGCGACAAGACTGAAACAAAACGATTTCTAAGAAAACTTCACGTAAGAACAATTACCGACGAAACTGACTTTAATTTCCGAAGTTGGTGGCAAAAAACTAAAGACCAAAGACACTGACTTCCGAAATTAAAGTTATTTTTCACTTTATGGTGTTTTTAGGGTTCCGTAAAGTCAGTCAAATTATTTCTTTCAATTAGGCTCGAAAAGGAACTTTTAAACGTTAAAATTTACAAAAAAAAAATGGTTCTAGTCGTCCCTTCCAAAAGGTAGTTTTCGTATGGAGAAGAATGGGCAAGAAACTCCACCGTTACTCTTTTTAAAATGCACCTAGACTAAGATACCACGATAGGTAAAAAGAATGAAAAATGAAGGAAGACGTAAGTATGTGATAGATGCATGGTGCAAACATTGTAAAATTAGTTAGACGATATTGCTAAAATTTTAACAAGTAATACCTACTAATAAGTCAGTGGGTGAGTTCAAGTAATCACAGAATGTAAAAACAATGTTATAAAAAAAAAATACAATTAAATTAGCTACCAGTTAGATTTTGTCTAGATTCTAAATTGTCCTAGGACAGGACCTAGGGCTGGTCCTAGGACCAGCAACATCCTGGCCCTAGGACCAAGCATTTTTATCTTTGATATAATCCTCTAATTTGTAAAATGCTTGTTTACAAAGTGTACGTTTTATATGAGTTTTAAATTCGAAGTAAACAAGGAACCCTTATAGTTTCGCCATGTCAATCTGTATGTCTGTCTGTCCGCGGCTTAGCTCAGAATTGAATAATTTCAAATTAATCATTATAACCATTTCAATATAAACATCTCAAAATAAAATTTTACCACTTTGTCGGTGTGATTTCGTCCCCTACACGTAGGTAAAGTGGGTTATTTTTCTCTCGTCTATCCCATGATGTGGGGTGTCGTTGAAAAGTTCGTTCAAAAATACTGTTGGTGTGTGACAACCATTTTCGATTCGGGGATGCGTTTGCGAACTATTTAAGCTCCTTTGTGCTAATTTTTGTTTGTCTAGTGTCCCCCCCGCTGCCAACAAAATGGTTGTTTTTAGATATGTGAAAAAATTCACGGCAATAATAGATATAACGAAGTTACAGATTTACAGGATAACGAGTAATAAGTGACCAACTTACATTTGCAGTTGAAAAAACATGTTTTCCTATACATTCCGTATGGGAGAACATGTTTTTCAACTACAACTACGGAACCCATCATTGTGCGTCCTCTGACTTTTCGGATTCATGTGCGTATTATATAATAAAATTATCACTTGCTCAAAAAATGGTAAAGGAAAACATCGTGAGGAAACCGGCATGCCTGAGAGATATTTCTCGACGGCATGTGAAGCCAAGTTAGAGGCCCATGGGCGGCTTTAAAACTCTGACACCAGGTTGGTTTACTAACCACACGAAAAGAAGAAGATCATTGTGCGTTGGCCGACATACACTTGGTCAGTTTTATATTCCAAGCCACAAACCACCAAAGTATGATAGAGGGTATAGGATAATAAAAATACCGTACCTACTGGTTTTAGTTAGTGCCAGTGGTAACGGACTTGTAGGTCGTGGGTTCGAATTCGAACCCAGTCAGGCGTTTAACTTTGTGTAAATTATTTCATCACCACTGCTCTCAAAATGGTGAACTAAAACATCGTGAGGAAATCGGCATGTCCTTAGATCCAAAAATTCTAAGACATGTGATATCTACCGACCCGCACTGGGCCCGCGTGCTGGATTACGGCCCACTCCCTCTGAGAGGAGGCTTGCGTCTCGGCAAAGGAACATTATAGGCTACAAGAGTTTTTTTTAGAAATCTCATTTATTTGGAAAAAAGTTTTCACTGCCAGAAGGTGATGCAGGCCCTGTTTAGCTTATTGTCTAAATGAATACTCCAGTTTAACTTACTGTCTAAAGTGACCCCGAGGTACTTGACTTCGTTGGCTAACTGAAGCTATATCGAACAGTTTGGGCAGGCGGCAAGGGCCCAGAGCTCGTTTGTGGGTAAACATGACCACAGCGAGGGATTCAAAGTACGTCACTCGAGCTTAAAATAGTGTTGCTCCTGAGGTGAACACTACTTTTTATCACCCTCTATTAGAAAATAAAACGTGTGTGGTCCGAGCCCCATCTTTCACGTATGATTTAAAACGAAAACAAAATTTTCGCAGCCGCCATATGGGATTTACGTTTAGACCTCTTTATCGATTTTAGCACGTTTAAAAAACTATGAAAACGATACCCATGATGAAAAAATTGAAATTTTTGCCGCTGCCATTTTGGATGTACGTTTTGACCTCACTAACGGCTTTATAACCCTCGAAATCTATAAAAACGACACTCATGATGAAATATTTGAAAATTTTCACAGCTGCCATCTTGGATTTTCATTTTGACCTCACTATTGGCTTTGGCGCCCTCGAAAACTATGAAAATGACACCAATGATGAAAAGTTTGAAAATTTTCGTCATGTGTCGTTGCCGCCATCTTGGGTTTTCATTTTGACCAAATAATTCACACTTTCTCTCTCTTTCTTGCCAGCCTGTTACTTGTTCATACAATGTTCGTGATTGATCTCTTTGGTGATTGGAACTTTTACTTACAATATCCACATCTAGGGAACAAATTCAAATCGATTTTGGTCCCTAGGGATCAAAGAGCTATTTTTGTCCCTGTTTACGAAGAACAAACTAGCTCTTTTTGAATAGATGTGATGAAAAAAAATATAACCAAGTTACTAGGTAGGTACCTAGTGGAATATTTGAGATAATTAACCCTCTATCACTCATAAACTGGGATGTATTTGATTTTTGGATTGGAGATGATTACAGAAAAATAAAATACACGTATTTCTGGGTTTTAATTATTTTTAATTATTTGTAAACAAAATTACAAAAATAGGGAGTGTAGCTTTTAGGCAACACTGAGGTAAGTGGTCAAAATCTATATAGTACGGCAGCACAATGACATGTTACGAAAGATAGAAGTTTTTGAAGTAATTCTTGGTTTTCTTGTAGCAAAAGGCTACCCCGCATTTGTCACATACATTATGGGTAAAGCCAACACACTTCGGAAACTTGCACCTGATTTTCTTATCAGACCATTGCGGCCAGTGCCCAATCTGGTCTTGCCGGACCGCTTTCGGAGGCACATGCTGAGCAGGACCTTTATGGTTTTTGGCTTGAATCTCGCTCTCAAGCGACCGCCGACTAGATAAACAAGGCTTTATACCCATTTTGCAAAGGGTCACAGCAACCTCCAGTCGAAAATTTGCTGACGATAAGCGGCCAGATTGAAGGTTTTTGTATTTAGAATTTGTTCATTTTCATGGTTTCCTGTATTAGAGGTGTTCCAAGTATGGGACTCCAGTGGTTGGTAACTCCAGGTAATTGGACGAGATACATTAGATATGCCACACCTATAAATTGCTTGACATCCTGCTCAGACATCCGAAAACCGCTATTAGGACCTTTCGGCACTTGATAGAAATTGGCCTCTTCAGAAATTTTCTAGATCATTTGGAAATAGGTAGAGAAAAAACTGTATGCAAGTATCTAGCTCAAGATCAGGACCCAGTGTATTGTTTCCCATTCAACATTCAACTCTAGATTTGTTTTCTTCCACCGTAAATTTAGTTTAGCTGGCTTCGATTTAGCAGCTGTTCTTGGGTTATTGGTTTGGGAAGGTCCAGCAGTGCTCTTGTGACGGTGCAGTTTCCGTGGTAGAGGAAAGACTTGTCAATGTTTTCTAGAGTTTCTATTATGGAATCCACATCAATATCTACCTCCGGAGCCTCATCTTCAAAGGTGTCCAATTTAGGAACAAAATCAGGATCGGCTAGGCTGTCGTCATCAAAATCTAGACCATTTTCACAAACTGCGTGATCATTTAGCGCAAAACGAATGTCGTTTTCACCAAGGGGCCGCTTACGAGACATCCTGGAACATAAAAAAACAATAATCAGCATAATAAGTACTAAGCAAAATTTTACACTTTTCGTCTGATGTAGCCTACGGGCAACAATCACTATTTACCAACAAAAACAAAATAAAATGTGAAAAGTATTCAAAAATAACGTTACACAATAAAGTTCAAACACTTACCTCTCCAGTTTATCAATATAATACACAAGACACAAGCTGAACCATTTTTTTTTTTTTTTTTTTAAATCACAGTTAACCGCCTTGTTTCGTAAATATGGACTGTCGAAACACAAATCTCAATTTGTAACATAAAGCGCCATCTAGTCTTATTTTTTGGTACTAGTTCGTTAGTTCGGAGTGTAGACTACGAGTTACAGTGCGTGATTACGGTATGAAATTAATTATTTTAAATTTTGAGGCGTTTGTACGGTATGTTACCTACAGTCTACACAATGCTATAGAGGGTTAAATAATGATTATGTTTTTATCCCTATTATTATTATTCATACACACAGTAAACAACCATATTTAAAAAATAATATCTGTCGTCGCATGCGATTTCAAGACGACAACTTTATCAAAATTACTAGCCGTTGTTTTCTTCTAATATTGCTGTAACTTAATTTTTATTGGTTGATTGGTAAGTACAGTGAACGCCGTCAGGTGGCGCTTTCATTTTCCCGCCACAAAAACGTGGACACTACAGCAATGTGAATGTGAATCTCGAGATTCACATTGCTGTAGCTGACGCCTCATAGTGCAGATCATACGATCGAAACTGTCACGTTCACCGTACAAGCCTTTGTTCCTTGCTACTAATAACGACAACTATTGTAAATTGCCGAATAAACGTGACTGATTGTATTTCTACCTACGTTTTGCTGGTTTGCTCGAGTACCCACCTACCTCATCATGGAACCCGTACCAAGAAACGAAGACGATGACCCCGTTATCACTACGCCCACGTTCCCGTCGTCATATCTATTTCAAAAGTACATAAGACACTGTTTAAAACACTATTAAGTTTTACTCATTTCAAAATGTGAAACGTGAACAAACCCGACGAGCGACGCTTACGCGCAGTTCTGAGCGATGCAACTGGCCGAGCCGGTATGAACCAGTTTCTCTTCGTACGCGACGAAGCCGCCCCGCCCGGCAAGTTGCGCAAGCATGTTGCACATACGCGCATCATGCTTGTAGTAGTGTACATATCTTAACGCGGTTGTATGAAAGCTTACCCTCTGTCCGTGTCGCCGCTGACTTTTTGAATGCGGCTTCTGATTGGTCGTTAGTAGCCATTGTATACAAAATCCACCAATTAAGTTTGAAACAATCAATCAACGCGCTCGATAGGTACCACTCAGGTGATGGATTTTGCCCAATCGAACAGCTGCGTTGTAAAGCCATAAATGTAAGGATGTGGTCACCAATAACCCTCTTGAAATGATATTTGAAGCTTTCTACTGGAATTTATTAATCAAACAGTTTTCCTTGGAATCACGCTAGACGAGAAATTACAATGGGGACCCCATATAACATCTCTCGCGGGGCGGCTAAGCTCGGCCGCTTATGCTGTTAGAAAGATAAGACAGTTAACAGATGTAGAAACCGCGCGTTTGGTCTATTTTAGCTACTTCCACAGTATTATGTCGTATGGCATTTTACTGTGGGGTCGGGCTGCTGACATTGAATCCATCTTTGTTTTACAAAAAAGAGCTGTCAGAGCCATTTATAATCTACGTCGTCGTCGTGAATCTCTCAGGGAACTATTTAAAAAGATTAATATTATGACGGTACCTTGCCAATTCATTTATTCAAATATTATGTATGTGAGAAAAAATCTACATCTTTTTAATAAAATAAGTGATAGACATAATTTTAATACTAGAAATAAAGATAAAATAGATCAACCATTTTTCAGACTATCTAAAGTAAATACATCTTTTATGGGGTACTGTGTTAAATGTTACAACAGAATACCTTGTGATATATTAGAATTAAATGAAAGAAAATTTAAAAATCATATAAAAAGTACACTTTGTAAACAAGCATATTACAAATTAGAGGATTATATCCAAGACAAAAATGCTTGGAAACATGCTGGTCCTGCTCCATAGGACAATTCAGAATCTAGACAAAATCGAACTGGTTGCTAATTTAATTGTATAATTATTATTTTTTATTTTTTTAAACATTTATTTTATTTTATTTTTTGTGATTATTTGAACTCACACACTGACATTATTAGTATTACTTATTATAATGTTAGAAATATAATATAATTTTACAATGTTTGTAAGTATGTGAGCACCATGCATCTATCACATAATTATGTCATTCCTTCATTTTTCATTCTTTTTACCTATCGTGGTATAGTAATCTTATTCTAGGTGCATTGTCTTCACATATAATTATATAATAAGTGTATACAAGATATAATGATTTTTTTTAAAAAGAGTAACGGTGGAGTTTCTTGCCCATTCTTCTCCATACGAAAACTACCTTTTGGAATGGGCGACTAGAATCAGTTTTATTATTTTTTGTAAAGTTTGACGTTCAAAAGTGCCTTTTTTGTGCCTAATTGAAATAAATTATTTGACTTTGACTTTGACTACTGCCGCTTCCCATATAGGTACTCCTGCGGATGAAAATGACGGCACATTAAAACTCCACTCGATTTCCGCTATCGAATACTTCTGCTTTTAGATCTTTGTCTTGAATGATCTTTATTAATGCTTGATATACCTTGTTAGCACGGACAAAATTGCAACCATTAGGTAGGTATCGCTATAAATGTGACTAGCCCTAGTCCCTCTGCGAGCTGCCGTTCCTCTTAATGCTGATATAAATGAAGTTGTGCTTAAATCACTAGTTCTAAGTGTACTGCCTTCGTGACCATACACACAAAGACGACCACAATCCTTTTATGCTCTTAATACCTCGTCCTTTGCTTGCTTTGACGTAAATATGACCGGTAAAAGTGTAAACGGACGGAATGGATTAGTTTTGGCCTCCAGAAAGTGCCCCATAATTTGCTGTAGGCAGTCTGTATTTTGTTGAAAAATGTTGACGGACTTCATACACGTTAACGGTGAAATGAAGATACCATTACCGTCTTGCTAAAACGCACCAACTATTTAGAATTTCGCCGGACGATCTCCGTCACAGAGGTTTTAAAACTTACCGAAAGCTCCACAAAACAGCCATAAGTATTCTGTGCAGACAGACGAGTGCAAGACGTACAAGATAATCATGAACAAGCTAGACGAGTTGAACCGGCTGTTCGCGACGCGCGCGCGCTCGCCACCCGCCACCGCGCGCTCGCTGCCGCCCACCGCGCGCTCGCTGCCGCCCGCCGCGCGCTCCCCGCCGCCCGCGCCGCGCCGCTTGCCCGCCAGCTCGGGCTCCGTGTCCGTGTCCGACAAGCTGGTCTCCACCGAGCCCGAAGGCGTCCAGCTGCAGGTCGCGCTCAACACCGTCACGGTAACTTACCAAACTAACTAATTAATGTACGTACTCATCATTCTCCTGCCTTAATCCCAATTTATTTGGGGTTGGGGAAACATGTCTTTTTCTTCCATACTTTCTATTAGTCGTCATCTCGGTAGTCACTCCCTTTCTAGCCATATCATCTTTCACACAGTCCACTTCATCCATTGTTTCTTTGGTCTTCTCCTCCTCACTTATGGATTTGAATCACAGTTTTGTTGGAACAAACGTTGTTCAGACCATAGGCTACTACCATTCTATAGCATCAAATAGGTACATATATTATTAAAATTAAACTAGGCGTTCTCAAATTAGTTGTATGTTACTCAAACGTGTTCAACATTAACCGTAACATCAAAGTAGTCATCGCGGTATCAATATGGCATTCAAACAAGTTATGAGGAGTCCACGTGGTCTACAAAGATGCCCGGCCAATGCGGGCCGAAATACAAATAAATCATTAGCCAATGACATGCAATCGCGCGATGTACCGCTCCACCCATTTCTTTTGTTGACAGAAGCGTTTATTGGTGCATTTAATAGATTGTAATTTTTTTAAATGCACCAATAAACGCTTCTGCCGTTAAATTGCCAACCAATTCAAGGTGTATTGCTTCGACTGCCATACAGATGAAAATGGCGATATATGCTTTGTTGGTTCTAGCTCCTCTCCCTTTTGATATCAATACTGGAAATGGCTCTGCAAAATCAACTCCACTATGAAGGAATGGTCTGGCAGGAGTAACGCGTTCTTTCGGTAAATCACCCACATTAGTTGCCTTTTTGCTGTGGCACTATGTTTAGCACACACCAGACATTGTCGTATACATGCCATGCCTTCACGACGTCTTTTGCTCGTAGTATCCAGTATCTGGACCAGTGGTGGCTGGGCCTTAGGTGCACTCGTGCGCCGCACTACCATTTTAAACCTTCTAATATACAGCTACCTTCTACCCATACCATACTATCTACACGGTATAAACCTAAGGTATAAACTTTCAAAACAATGATCTATACATATAACTACGCCTAATACTACCTACCCTACACAAAAATTACGTATATGATAACATGGTTTTGTTATTGGAGTTGAGAAAATCAAGCTGACCTATTTTGATTTCTACTGCAAAAGAATTAAAATCTTATTTTTGCTTGAATAAAAACGGCCCCGTGCGCTCGCTATAGCGCATGCAGCGAACTTCTATGAAACAAGATGTAAACCGCCGGGCGCGTGAGACGGAAGATGCTTAGAACAAAATGTATGCATTTCTAAGATAGCTAAGTGCGCCGCACGCGACCGGAAATTACAAGAAGAATACAAAAGATTCTCGGGCGGCATGCATGACCCGAGGCCTTGACCTACGCAGTACGCACTTGTTATTGGTACTTTTCGCGCGCGTGATTGCAGAGTAATTTTGTACCTGCGTAATTAATTACTCTATATATATCTATATCTAAGAAAATAGTGAACATTTTGTGAGTAAACATGAGTGTAAAATACAATATTGAGTAGATACAATTTAGACTAAAATGTGTTGTGTGTGTGTAAAGTTTTGTGTCGTCACCTGCATCTCATCACTGCGCCTCGCTATACCTGCCAGTTTCCCGTATACCACGAGGCATGTCTATAGGGTGTCCTAGATATTTTATTTGAAAATATTCACTAAACTCATGCAGTGCACCACCGGTTTTCTGAGGCACCAGCCGCCACTGATCTGGACCTAAGATAGGCCAACATCAATTGTGCCCCTCCATGAAGTGTCTCTGCGTGTTCATTCTTACGAGTAGGTAACTATCAATCGAGTCAATTCATTTTTGTTTCCAAGTATGATTGGGTGTTTACTTTCAAATGCAATGTCAGCATTTCTCAATCTTCCTGCTACTCTTATGACTTCATTGGAATCTAAATAGGGGTTCAACGATTTCAAAGGGCTTCTTTTCTTTAGTTCATTTTCGTTTTTAGTGGTTGAATTTCCTCTTCAAAATCGTGTTCTTGTGCCATTTTTACACACCTATGTAGTGACTCTTCTAGTTCCTTTGTCGTGATATGTTTCTCGTATTCAGAAATTACTATGTTGCTTTTATAATGTAGGAATCTTCGACAGTAGCAGATGACTGTAAGCAATTCCATTAAACTACAGAAATTTTTAAAGTATTCTGTTATTTTTGTGTAATCATTGTCCATGTTATTAAGTTTTAAATTTGTTTGTAACTCTTTGATTGTTTTACTTTCTTCATCAATTTGTGTGCTGTCCAGCCGACTGAATTAGATTTCTTCTGTGCTCAGCCAACTTGGCCCCTTCCACCAAAAATTACATTCTTTTAATTCTTCTACTGGTAACCCTCGAGAAGCAATATCAGCGGGACATTGCATTTTGAGATCGCTCGTCTGGTAGTATGGATTTCATGAAGTTCACATTGTTTGACGACCATTTTTTTAATCTAAAACCGCCCCTTTTCATTATCTCTTTCAGTTGGTGACTGACTTCAATAGCCGTTTCTAGCGTGCCCGTTCCAGATAAGAGATCGTCGACGTAAAAATCTGATATCATTTGCGCAGCGATAGGATAATTTTGGCCCTCATCATTTGCCAGCTGGGGTAAGGTTCTGCATGCTAAGTAGGGTGCTGGAGCTGTGCCAAACGTTACGGTAAGTAAACGGTAATCTTTGACAGGTTCGGACGGGTCTTTTCTCTACAGGATACGTTGGAAATCCGTTTGGGTTTTGGACAGCCCTACCATTCTATATTTTTTTTCAATGTCGGCTACAAAGCACACGGCGTGCATCCTCCATCTCATTATAATGCTGCGAAGGTTGTCTTGAATTATAGATCCAACTAGTAATTCGGCATTAAGTGAGATGTTATTGGAACCTTTGCAGGAAGCATCGTAGACAACTCTAGTTTTGGTAGTCTCTTTATCACTTCGGATCACTGCGTGATGAGGTAAGTATACAGCTTTTTTGTGTTCAATTCTTCTGCAGGTACTTCTTCCAGGTGATTTAGTCATCTATAACTTTTTCATATGCCTCCTTTAAGTCTGGTTGTTTTGTAAACTTTCTTTCTAATTGTAACAATCGTCGCATTGCTATTTCTCATGTATTACCGTCTGGTGATTTAGGGTTTTGTGTTTTGAAAGGTAAGGTAACTATATATCTACCTTCTTCATTCCTTGTTTATGTTATTTTGTAAATATCTTCACATAACTGCTCTTCTTGTGTGTATTTTCTTTTCGTTTCAGCATCTAATTCCTACAGTGTTTTAACATATTATCCATATCTAAGTAGATATGGATAATATGTTAAAACACTGTGTGCATGACAAGAAACGAATTGTCTTCGTCTTTGTTTTGTATCTCTCCGAATAAAATCCAACCCAGGCTGGTTCGTTGTGCGCATGGTGTGCCCGGTGGACCTTTGATTAGCTCCGGTTGTAGAATGTCTGCATATTCCCTCACTCCTAGCAGAAGATCGATTGACTCTGGTAAATGGTAAGTCGGATCTGCCAGGTTTAGACATTGTAGGTGCTTAACATCATTGTATACAGCGAGTTTTGGTAACTTAGTGGTCAGCTGTTTATTCATCACATAGGCTTGTATGTTAAGACAAAAATTGTCTTCTACTCTTCATATAACCTGTAGCTGAACCACTTGCTTGACATCTGTTTTAGTAGATCCCACTCCAATCACGCTGCCTCTTGCTGACTGCTTTTTGAGTTTCAGAAGCTGAGTCACCTTCTCACTTATGAAACATGCTTGCGATCCTTGGTCGATAAGCGCTCTTAGTACAACGGTGTGTCCTTCTTCATTCTTACATTTCACCATTGCAGTTGCTAACAGCGCTGTCACCGTTATGTTGTTGTGTTGTGTCGCCATTATTATTGTTGTATTTTCTTCTATGGTATGGTTAATTCAATTCAAAATTCAAAAGTCATTTATTCAAACTAGGCTGAGAATCAGCACTTTTCGAACGTCAAAATTACATAAGACAGTTCCCCAAAACGCCCGCCCACCCTTCACCACTTCCTAGTGCTTTTGCTGGGAAGAAGAAGTGGCGCAACAAACTCCCCAGCAGACACACTTGTCGTAGTAGCTGTAGTGGCTGTCTCATTTTTTGTTTTTGAAACATCTTCTTTTTTCTCGTGAAGAAGAGGATGATGTCGCCTTTTGCAGATGCGGCAGTTAATAAGGACTCGGCATCTGAACTCTGCGTGGCCTGGTAACAAACAATTAAAGCACAATCTATTTCGCTACACGTACTCATTCCTGTCTTTGCCATTCATGTCCGTAAACTGCTTACAATGACATAATGTATGTTGTTCTTCGCACTTAACACACGTTTTTTCAGTTGACGTAGTAGCAGTGCCAGCAAATGATTTTTCTTTATATTTTTCCCGTGCAGGTGCAGCTGTAGCTGGTGACACAAGCTCAAGTGTTCGTAACTTCAACTCAAGAAACTTCTTCAGGCTCTCCCATGAAGGTAACTCCTCTAAATTTTCTTGATATGAATAATCCTCCCAGTCTTTGTGAGTTTCTTGGTCCAATTTCTGTACAACAAGAAATATTATCATAGGATCCCAAGACTCCGTGGAAACTTTCATATTATTGAGGTTATTAGTGCACTCGTGAGTTGTGTCTAAGAATGACTGATTTTAATTGACTGGCACTCTGCGTATTAATATTTTTTCTTTGATTAAACAAACGTTTAATAACCGCGTTCACTATGAGTCGTTTGTTTCCATACCTTTGTTTCAGTGCGGTCCAGGCTTGCGAGTAATTGCTTTCCGTTATTTGAATGTGTTTCAGTAGCACCTCTGCTTCACCACCAATGCTAGATTTCAAGTAGTGTAGTTTTTGTACGCCACTTATTGAAGTATTTTTGTGAACTAACGACGTAAATAAATCGTGAAAGGAGGACCATTCTTCGTACCGTCCCGTAAATTTTGGCAGTTCAATGTTCGGCAATCTAAGTTGTGATGTAAATATCCCAGACGATTCATATGCACCTGAACTACGTGACGGACTGTCGGACGAAAATTGTAAACATAAGTCTTTCAGGTCCGCTTGCATAGATAAGTAAAGATCTTCGCATAAATAGTAATCTTCGTTCACAAAATAGTTCATAGTAGTTCGATTTTCACGAGTTGTACATTTTATTAATTCTTGGTGGGAGTCAGTAAAATTCTTCCAATATTCTTCTAAACATTTCAATCTGTACCCTAATTACGTAATGCAAAATCTATCCGAATCTGAATCGTTTTGAAACAGATTGCTAATCCATTGCTCCGTAAGTTCGAAAAAAAAACTGCAGAGCAACGTAAATAACGCAATGAATGTTGTTGAACTTTCAAAATGAAACAGATTTGGCTTTATCGTTTACGAAAATATGTTGCGTAATTAGAAAGCTGGTTTCATTGTACAGCTCGATTCAAACTTAATGGCGCCTCGGAACATGAGGCGAGTCGCTGCGCAGTAACGTGTTTATGGGTCAGCGGGGGTGAGGGGTGGGGTACTGCGCAGCGAGTAACTAACTTCCGAGCCGTTTAAGTTTGAATCGAACTATATCCTCGCGTCAATCTTTGGTTAGGACATTTCTTTAAGTTTATTTGTGTTTTTGTAATAACTTCGCAATTTCTTCTAATACTCCTGGTAATGGTTCTGACTGCGACATCTTTTATAAACACAAATAATTCAATTTTCTTCAAAACAACGTTATGTTATGACACGGTAATTGATAATATTACTGTGGTTATGATGCGTAGATTCGTTTATAATAATGTTGTAAATAACTTCAAAATCCTCAACTCCGCTAATGACGGTCCGGCGGGCTCTAAAAATGCGATGTCTATTGTTCTCGACGCTCGAACACAATCACTGTGGTGCACTATAATTCGGATCGATTTTCGACCATGTTATGTAGGCGGTAAGGTTGCAAATTGTTTGGTTGGACTTTTATTAGAATGAAATACGTTCTTACTTGGCGATACCTATATTGCGACTATATTAAACGACCATTGGTTTGCGTCTTTATACGCACATATTTATTTTAACAGCGGTCTTAGTCTATGGCCTGTCGGATTTCTCGTCAACAAAAGCATTTCAATACAAAAATATCCCTATGCAACCAGTGAACGAAAATTCGTTCACTATATGCAACACTAGGAAAAAAGTTGAAACTGACAGTTCTCGTTCTCGCGATTTCGTTTTCGAGTGCACGCTTGGTAAATAATTTCGGTATTTTTTTATTGTTTTTGTGTGTAAATCGACGACGGGAAGTGGTGTTATTTCGCTTATTAAGTAGTTTGTACGTCGTGGTAGACAATATTTGCACTAAATAACATCGTAATATACCAATTTTAAACTAACCAAAAAAATGTAAACAAAACCAGTACTAGTGCAAAAAAAATGATGTTGTGACATTTTTAATTTTGTGTGTGCTTTGTGTGTCGAAATCGGAAGGTAAGTGATTATTTATCATTTTCATGTAGTTAGTTTATACTATTAGATAATATTATCACGAAATAGTATCAAAAACTTATTTTTGATAAAAGATACGAGTAAGCCAAGAACCGGTATTCAAAGTCGTACAATTTTCAATCATGTTATGAAAATGTTACGTAGGACTTTTAAAAAAACGCTGTTGTTAGATAATTTATCTATTCCTATTGCTATTTACAAAATTTTGTGTACATTGATAAAGTAGTTTTATCAGAAAAAGAAAAAACAGAAACAAAAACATTTTCTGTCAGCTATCTGATATCATCATGTTGTTATAAATACAATTCTCGTAACACGAGTTTAGCTTACACTTCATAATATGGTCTGTTCATTCACGAACCCAAAACAGTTTACATTACGTGAAATTAGAACCCATAGAAACAGCAGGCGAGCGTTTTTTGTTATCGAGGTCATAAACATGTCATGCCGTCGAAATGCGTTGTACTTGAGAGTGATTGATGTCTTATGCGCTCGCAGCTATTTTGATTTGACAGATGCTTGTTTTTCTCTTTTCAGATATGTTTTTTTATTATTTTAATATACCCAGTGACACTTGCGCAATAAAGACGAATCTAACGATATAACATTCGTCATGATCGGTTCAGCCGTTTAGTAGTAGCGAGGGAATGGACATACAAAGGACGGACGGACGGACATACAAAGGAAGGACGGGCATACATACACACATCAAAAGTGTCTAGGGATCAAGTACATGTTCTATGTTATGGGGTTTGGTTTCCGCACTCAGTCCGTCAGGTGGACCATTGTGCGTGGGTCATGGCGGCCGTTTGGGGGTTATTCCAACCAGCCCACCTCCCTCCAGAAGGTAATTAGATCTCCTGGTTTGTCTAGAACATCTGTGTATGATCTGGGTGACCCGACGGTTTCTGTTCTAGGGATCAAGTACATTTTTAACTATAAAAAAATATCCAATTCATAATTACCAAATCTAGTATTTCAGACTGGATTCTTACTTTAATTCCTATGTTTAAGTAAACTACTTATCCCTGTATTTTGTAAAAATATAGAAAATTTTATTTTATTGCAAATTGTGGGAAATTAAGCTAAGTTAATGCGTAAACGTCAATTAAATGGCAAAAAAAGGCAAAAATGAGGATTTAAAAAATTTGTTTTTGTAAAGATGCGATTTGGCATGCTTAAAAAGTTAATTTCCTCAAAGTGATTTTGCTGAACTCATTTTAAGCATGCCAAATCGCCCAAGTTCTTTCTAACACGTCAAAAAGTTGTGGTGGGGTATGCACGGCATCCATACTCGGCAGAGCTCTTCTTTGGAGCAAATCCCATGCGTGCAGGGTTGAGGTATGGCGATTGAGCAGGCCACGGCAGAACGTAGGTGCGAGCATCGGCAACATGTTACGATTCTAGCCGTATGTGGCCGTGCGTTGTCGTGCATTATTCGAAACGAATCACCCAACCGGCTTAGCAAAGGGATGATCACGTCTGAAACAATCCTCTCCGCATAAATCTGAGCATTGAGGTTGCCCCTGATCTAAATGAGATCGGTTCTTCCACCGATCCAAACACCGGCTCAAACCAATATTGTTCCCCCCTTATATGAATTAACTTCCTGACAAAACTTCAAATGTTCTTCACGTCCAGAGGTCCTCCAAACTCGAGAACGTCTTGTATCCGGCCTCATACCGAAACGAGATTCATCGGAAAAGCAAACACAACGCCAGTCTTCTTTCTCCCAATTTCTATGTTCGCGAGCCCATTGTAAATAGGCCTTACGATTGCGGGGTTCTGTAGGTGGAACTCTCAGCGGCCTTCGGGAACGCAGACCCACTTGACGTAAACGATTTCCGATGGTTTTGTCGCTTTTCAGCAAGCCTTTAGAGCTGTGCACCCTCGTAGCCAAAATCAAGGCGGTCATGGTACGATACCGTCGAGCAGTATTTTGGATGTACCGGTCCTGTCTGCGAGTGGTGATGCGAACAAAAAAAAAACTGCAGAGCAACGTAAATGACGCAATGAATGTTGTTGAACTGTCAAAATGAAACAAATTTGTCTTTATCGTTTACGAAAATATGTTGCGTAATTAGAAAGCTGGTCTGTTTAGAACATCTGTGTATGATCTCGGTGACTCTATTATTATTATGTAAAATCATTAAAATTACCAGTTTTATATACATATTGGCATTGTTGACAATTATATACAAAATGACATGATTACTTTGTAAAGTATTATATTGTTTTAATTATTGTGAATGTGAGGACTATGTGGTTTTATTTTTCTCTCATTAATTTTTTCACTGTCGGTTGGTTTTAATGATGGTCTGGCAGTTTGAGTAGTTTATGCGGCCTACCCAAATGTCCTTTCTTTGGTATTGTTCGTCGAGTTGAGCTCCACGATTACTGACAAATGCTTGCACTGACAGGACAGGTCCACTCAAATCTGTGTGGTTCTTTTCTCAAAAGACCATTTCAGACTACCTAATCTACATGGTCCTCATATGGCTTGACCAAGATTATGCCTGGACTTTAAAAGAGACTGTGACCTCTGAGTTTGTTTCGACCTTTCTTCTCAGAGTAGTCAGATAGGAAACGCCGAACTCGTCTAGCAATTTTTTTTTTTTTTAAGATGACGTGTAAAAGTGATTCCAATATCCTATTTACAGAATAAACAATTTTATTTCATATCATTTCGAGGGTTTCTGTTCTAATCTAGGTGACGCCCGTGCATTCAAAGAACATGTGCGCGACGATCTCCTCAGCCTCCATGCACGCCCTGCACAGAGGACTGTCCGTTATGCCTATTGTGTGGAAGTGTTTGTTTAGCGAGCAGTGTCCCGTGATGGTCCCTGTCACCAGGCGCGGGCCGTTCCTGTCCAGGCGTAATAAACGCCTGGTCAGCCTGCTATCCAAGGCATAGCTTTGACTGCCTGCAGCCCGGTGTCGAGGTCCACCAGTGCTTCGCTTGTGCATGGGTGAACTCCTGCAGCCACCTACGTATTTGGTTGAAGGGGATGGGTACGATAGGCTCGGATCCACAGACTCCCGTGCTGGATCCTCGTCTAGCAAGTTCGTTAGCCTCGTCGTTACCTAGCGATCCACTGCGTCCTTTTATCCATTGCAGTGTCAGCGTGTTGCGGTTAGATACCGTTATTTGTTCTAGTGCATTGTGACATTCTAGTGTTAGCTTCGAGGTAGTATATTTTTCCGTAAGGATGGAGAACTGGGGGCCTATTACGAACTTTTAAAAAACCAGGCAAGTTCCAGGCAATTCATTTCACTGGCTGGATATATTTCGTATTATGACATCGGTCATTCTGACCGACTTCACGCTGGCTAGTTTGTCTGTGGCTGGCTTGAAATTCTCTGCCGTAACGTTCAGAAACACAAATAAATATTTATCGGTAAGTTACGGTTTTATTTAGATCACGTATTTTATGATAAAAATAATAAATATATCTTAATATAGTTACTAAAAGTAGGTGAAAATATGAATGCAATGTTTATTGTGCTATACAATTAATTTTTATTGAATTTTTCCGTGTTTGTAAATTGTAACGCGAGATTCTCTCAACAATAACTTTTCCGAACGTATTCCACTTGATGTTCTATTCTACGGGGAATTTGACAACTTCATTCTTGGACAATGTTTATTGTTGCAAACTTGCAATTAATAAAATAATACTATCGTATTGTTTGTATAATACTCTCTATAAAAAGTACCACGAAAGTTATGCTGATAGTTTTCTTAGATTACCGCGGTGTAGTGCACAACGATTTTTTTCCAGAGGGATAAACAGTGATTATAGAGTATTATTTATGCATTATGAGGCGTTTGCGAGAGAATATCCGCTGAAAACGGCCCAGATTTGTGGAACGACAATTCATAGATTTTGCACCATCACACAAAGCCATCATTGTGCAAGAGTTCTTAGCCAAAAATTCAGCAAATGTCATCGACCAAGCGCCGTATTCACATGATATGGCTCAGTCTGACTTTTTCCTGTTCCCGAGGCTAAAATTACCTCTTCGAGGAAGACGTTTCGAGACGATTGAAGCTATAAAAGAAAATTCGCTGAAGGAGTTGTAGACATACCTCAATCAGCTTACCAAAAATGTATGGAGGACTGGGTCAAGCGCTGGCGTAGCTGTATTGCAAGCGAAAGGGCCTACTTTGGAGCCGACAAAATAAATTTTGACGAATAAATTACTTAATGGTTTTATTGAACAATTCCCAGTACTTTTTACACAGAATGTATTATGTCCCTTCGCAAGTAAGTACCTACTAGTTTCAGAGTATAAACAAAAATATGGATAATGAATGGATATGGTGGTGTGGTGTTTTTACTAAATATCCAGTTTTCAACATGTTATATTTACCTATAACCGTAGCCGCGAGGCACACATTCCTGCTGGTATCATGCAACGCAGTTTTACACTTTTTATTTTGTATTCTTTCCTTTTATCTTATTATTTTTTTCTCTTTTTACTTGTGTGCCTTTTAGTCTGTGCCAAATAAATGTATTTTCTTTCTTTCTTTCTATCATGGTAATATTTTGTAATTATCATGGTGCACCATTTATTAGGCTGTTGAAATTATTATAGTTCAATGGATGAGAGTTATCGCCCTCGGCTGAGCCTAACTTATGTTTAGTTTGAAACATTGTAGGAGTTTTTCAATTTTACCGTTATTTTGGTATTTTGATCAGAAGTGCCACTTTCCGGAGTTTCCAGAAACTCGAACGGTACATATTCGTCACACGTGATATTTTCTCTGAATAATTTCGCCAAAAATATCCAAAACCATTCAATAAAAACTCCTATGAAGTAGCGGAAATTGACTGGATTGTGAGGTTACATATTATCAGTTTTAATATGTCAAGAAATGTCAAACGAACGTTCATAATACGGTATTTCCAGCCAATAGTCGGGCAGAAGCCGGCCAGGGTGTCACGTGACCACTGACTGGCTTGTTTGACGAGTTCATAATACGAAATTGCAAGGCAGTTCTGTTTACGCCGTAAACTGCCTGGAAATAAGAGTTCATAATAGGGCCCCTCTGAGGCGCTGTCGGAGAGTATACTTATTTGGGTGTTTGTAACCCTCCTGGCTTCTAGGGCGTGGACCGCTTGTATAATGCCCACACACTCCACCTGATAGACGGTGTTGAACATTCCCAGCGGTCTGGATATACAGGGTGGGCCATCTAGTGTTCTAAATTTAAATCGGCTATAATAAAAACTACTGATTATTTCTTTAAATTTCTGGTTTTATTGGAAAGGTTGAACTTTGTCATTTAAGAATGGAATAGAATATCATTCATATGACTACCACGACTGGCTCGGCAGTACCCCATCCGATCAACCCAATTTTTCAGTACATTTTCGATTGTTTCGGCTTGAATCTCTTCAATGGCGGCTTATGACGCTCTGTGTAGTGCCAAGAGCGAACTACTAGAGACTACTACAGCCCTAGTACATTGCCTGGAACCAGCTTGCAACATTCCGACGGCTCTCATCATCTCATCGTGTGTCAAATGATGTCGTCGCTCCATATCGATGCATTTTTTACAGTAGCAATGCAGGAATTGATTATTTTTAGTGAACTTCACAATTTTATAGTGAAATTCCCTAAAAAGGATCAATAACGATCCAAAAAAGTTAAAGTACTAATCCTCAATTGCGGCGATACTCTAAAACGTACTTGATCCCTAGACACTTTGGTCAAACACATTGCCCTCCTTTATTGGCTTTGCCGCATTCGGGCAAAAACAAAGCGACATCAACGCCTCTACCGGTGAATAATCTAACTATTTTACGAAATGTATGTTTGACCACATTATGAAGTAGTCGTGCGTTTTTATTAACTATTCATATCTCAATGATCTGGCCAGGCCACATCATGATGTGGCCAGCTGTCGATATTCTATTTCATCAAATACAATCATTTCATGAGATGGTCGAACACTTAATTATTATTATTTATTTTACACATTACAAGTTCCTTACACTTAAACAAAGCACACAATTAGACCTCTGGGGTCTGTCTTAGCATGCCATGGCCAGAGATTTGATCAACGCGCTATTAACAGTTATGTTATAATCGAGTTGATGTAATATTCTTTCAGCTTACGCTTTATGTTTTTACTATTCATTGAAGAAGATCCTGAAGATCTGGAGCGACTACGACATTATAATACTAATCTGTGGCGCAGATACGCGGCGGCTCGACGTACGGAGCGTGCGGGTTGTGCGGGGCCGGGGCGGCGGGCGGGGCGGGGGGGTCGTGCGGCGCGGGTGGTAGCTCGCGGCTGGCGGGGCTGCGCGCCGTCACCAACAGTTGCGCGTGCGCGCTCGACATCGCGCAACGCGAAGGCCTGCCTCGACACAACATTGCCACCGAGAGGTACCCACTCCTTAGACTACGACTTACGTATCCAAAGTTTACTTCGCAATCTGCATATTATATACACATCAAAAAAAGTTGGGATCAGTTTGAAAAATCGGAATATTTTTTGTTACGGTAGACTATTTTGTTATTTATTCAAAGTCAAAGTCAAAGTCAAATAATTTATTTCATTTAGGCACAAAAAAGGCACTTATGAACGTCAACATTTACAAAAAAAAGATATAATAATTGATTCTAGTCGCCCATTCCAAAAGGTCGTTTTCGTATGTAGAAGAATGGGCAAGAAACTCCACCGTTACTCTTTTAAAATATTCATCTTTTTAGATTCTTTACTTAAAAATATAAACATAGAAAATTAAAAAAATACGAAATCAATTTTTTTCATATAAAAAGAAATTCAACCCAAGGTTACGCTTATTCAGTAATCTGACTTAGTCAATTTTAACGAATTTATAATAATATTTCGAGGAAAGTTGTTATTGCTAAAATGCCAAGAGGATTATCAGAAGTTTTACGAGCATGAATTGTAACTTTGAGGGAAGAGGATATTCCACGAGAGAAATAGCACGCAGAGTTTGCCAAACTTACTGGTTAAGATGGGGACTTTGAGACCCATTCTCAGTTCATGTACCACGTTGAAGCGTCAACAAAAGCAAAATGATTTTTAGAGAAAACAGAGCCCGCCTTGAACCAATAATAAAAACAGTCAAATTCAGTTCAATCAGTTTCATGGAATACAAAATATTCCTCTGCGGGGCCATACAGATGATGGGAGACTATTAGAAAACGAAAATGATCGTGAAAATATAGTGATTAACGAGGGAAACTTTAGAGCTCTTCTAAGATTTAGAATCGACCCTGGAGACTTACAACTAAAACAGCACCTCGAGACCACTAAACCGAACGCCACTTACCTTACGAACTTATTACATACTGTGAAACAGTGGTGTTATCAAGAATACTGGAGGAAATGAAAGAATCTCGTTAATACAGCATCATCTTCGATGAGACCACGGACATAGCGCACATTGCCCAACACGAAAGATTTTTGGGTTTCGTTGACATCCATAAAGACAATGATTGTAGTAGAAACATTGACGATGAACCTGAAGAGTGCAGCATTACTGGTGAGCTATTGAGTACTACGATTCTAAGGAAAATGGAAAGCCTTTTTCTGTTACTGGATAACTGTGTGGGTATAGGCTGTGATGGTTGCTCGGTTAATATGTCAGAATTGAAAGGAGCTGTAACTATAATAAAATAAAATAAACTATGAACGCGCAAGTAGCACCGTGTCGAAGTCATCAGCTCAACCTCGCTGTCTCTCGCAGTTGCAGAGTTCCAAGTGTGAGAAATGCACTTGAAACTATTGAAAAAGTAGTAGCGTTCATTACAGCGTCAAATAAAAAAATTAACATAACGAGTTCCACGAACAGAGGACGAACCAGGGAATAATACCATCCTATGACGCCAACAATGCACAAGGTTTTAGTCCATGACGCAGTTATCATAGAAAAGGCATTATTACCAATCGGGCAGCTTTCCGAGGAAGCAGCTGAGACTCGTAACAAACATTTTAGATGTTACCGCCAAGATTTTGCGAGGAATTTTCCAGAGAAAGTTGCAACTAAAATATTTTTAACCGCCTTCTTCTTAGTTCAGATCCTTTGCTAAGTAATAAGCGAGCAGTAAAAAAAAGGAAAGCAAATACATTTATACCTGTAACCTTGGCCATGTTCGTATCTGCGGAGCCAAATATAATTGAAAATTCATCAGAAAGCGATGAAGAAAGTATTATAGAAAATTTAAAAAAAAAAAAAAACCTGTAATCTACATTTTAGACCTATCTAAAGTTTTGTGAATATATTATTTTTTTGTAAAAATATGTATTTTTTAGATACCAAATAAGCATCAATACAATTTTGGCCCCGTAGATCGTGCAAACATCAGTATGTGAAGCGGTTCGCAACATTGAAGAATCACAAACACTCGCTGCTGGCACATTGTCAAACGAGATGGGTTGAGCGACATGATGCTGTTATTCAATTCGCAGCTGATCTCGAAACAGTTTGTTCAGTTCTTAAAGAAATACATTGTTGGAGAGACCGAACAACAGCTGCCAAAGCCAATATTCTCGTTCGAGCTCTCTATTATTGCGAGTTTATTATCACGCTGTTTTCACTGAGTGACATTATGAGTAAAACACCAATCAACAAAATCTTACAAGGCCCTAGCTTGGACGTCGCGATGGCAAAAGTTAAATTAGATTCGACGCTCAAGGTGTACGACGGCATGAGAGCTAATGCTGATTGCCACTTTGCTCGTATTGTTCAAGAGGCAAAGGCATTTATGGAAGAGTTAGACGCGGAGACGAGTGTTCCTCGTCTTACAGGGAAGCAAAGCCACAAGGGAAAACTGCGATCATAATGTCAACTCGACGCCCTGGACAGGAGAGTCGGTACACTCCCGACCGCAAACCGGATGCATCACCCACGTTCATCGGTGATGAGACTGCATCACGCGATAATGCGGGGGTCGAGGCTTTTTAAATGCAAAGACGGGGGTCGTCTCTGACGGAGCGGGGTGAGCCCCTTGTCCACTGCGACCACATCACGGTGCATACCCACTTCGGCTTTAAAAAAATATTTTTAGACCCCTCTAAAAATATTTTTTTAAAGCCGAAGTGGGTATGCACCGTGATGTGGTCGCAGTGGACAAGGGGCTCACCCCGCTCTCTATGGCTAATGAGAACTGGCGCAAACCGGTGGTACTTACTACAGATGACTGCAAGGAAGTATGGCAAAGCAAGGAGCTTCACGGGCGCTTCTATCGAGCTCTTCATGAGCCCGGTGTACATTTCCTAGCGTCCGTATCCTGGCTGAGTTTTGGTGACCTTTTCGGGGAAACTGAAGGTTTCGTCTGTGCAATTGTGGACGAAATTATCTTGATGAATAACTACCGGAGACATATTATGAAGGACGGGAAGGTTGACGTGTGTCGGGCATGCCACGGTCCGGGTGAGTCCATCAGACATATTATCTCTGGTTGTTCTCGTCTGGCTAACGGTGAGTACTTGCACAGGCATTAACGAGTGGCCAGGATTATTCACCAGCAACTTGCTTTAAAATATAAACTTGTGGATTCTGAGGTACCGCATTAAAAGTATGTGCCCGACCCAGTTCTCGAAAATGACCATGTCACGTTGTACTGGGATCGGTCTATCATTACTGACAGAACTATTGTTGCCAATAAGCCTGATATAGTGGTGATAGACCGATTAGCGCGCCGCACAAAGATAGTTGATGTTACCATTCCACATTCCACCATTCCAAAATATCTCGACTTAGCACACGAGATTGTCGACATGTGGAATGTGTGCTCGGCTATCATTGTGCCGATTGTCGTAACAGCCAATAGTTTGATGGCCGAAAGCCTCGACCAACATCTCTCGAGCCTCTCGTTAGGTGGTTGGATCAAGGGCCTGTATCAGAAGGCAGTACTCCTCGATACGGCTCGTATTGCGAGCAGGTTCCTATCCTGCAGCCCTAACCACCGGTAGCTTGGACCCTGCTCCCGACACCGGCGGAATACTATTTTTTATATTTTTAAATGTTTTTAATACCGTTTTTTTTTGTATTTAAAAATGTATTTTATATGTTCAAAATATAAATAAACGAAATAATAATAAATAAAGGAAATACTCGTAGTAATACATTTTACATTTTACACTCAAAATATTTATTGATGGAATAAAAACATCACTCACACAACCAGTTAGTAAGTTGTATAACTTTCTATTATATTCTAAATCTGTAGCACTTCTAACGCACATCGAGCTCAACGAGTCAATGCTGCTCTCGGAGAATACGACATCACAAGGTTAGACTGGCCTGACTTAAACCCAATAGAGCACGCGTGGGATGCTCTTATGAGAGCTGTTTGGAAGAACCGTCAGCCACCTACCCAGACAGTGCCAGAGATGAGGGAAGCCGCTATTCAAGAATGGGACAGGTTACCGCAATAAATGCTGGATAACTTGATCCTCAGCGTGCCCTGGAGGATCTACGCATGTGAGCGAGCCAGGGAAGGAGTTATATTGTGTTAAATTTAAATCATCCAATTAAATTGTTGTATAAGTTTGGTTAAACGATCCTTTTCCTTCCATCAAATTTCTGTTACAATTACATTAGGATTGAATTACTCAATTTTTGTTATTAATTTTTTTTTTCGAACAATGTATTTCTATTCTAAAAAGATATAAAGAAAACACGTTTTCTCGACGAGGTAAAATTTAAAAAATATATCAACTTTTGGTAGTAGATCGCAAACTTTTTTTGATGTGGGTGGTGGATGAGCTTTCCACCCTATTCCTCATACCTCTACAGACATAGGTACGCGTTGCTATCTCAGAGACAAAGCTGTAATGCCTCATGTGCTTCTTATTACCCCAGCACCCCTGACAGCACTACTTGTCGGTGGACATGTGTACGGTGGAAGTACTTCCCGGACGAGCTCCTTCACAAAGAGTTCTACTTCTGTAGGTAACAAGGAGCTTTGTTAGATCGCAGAGAATACGAGAGTAACGTTTGATTGATGGCCGTAGTGAGCTGCAGTGCGAGAGCCGCGAGGCAACGGGCACCAGCAGCGGCGACCCGCGTTGCGGGTTCGACCTCGACGACCCCGTGCATGTGAGTGCGGCACACACCTATTCATCCAACACCCAGTGCCAGTGCGGTACTCCTGAACAGACTATGTCCCAATCCCATCTGCTAGTGTCCCTCAATGTCCGTTCACCTGCAGTCGTGACGATCTGAGCAATACCTCTGACGCCGCAATAAACGTGGCCACCAACTGGGCCCAAACAGTATGCAACATATACATATAGATCTACCGTCGACAAAAAGCAGAACTCTCGTTCTGTGACACTCGTGAGTGCTAAGCGACACACTCGAGCCTGCCTCTGCAGCTTCCAACAGCTCATAAAGCTGTACATTGTGAAAGTTTGCAACGTCGCAATATGCTGTCAAACATTTTGCAGTTTTTCAATATTACAAAATGAAATTATGAAATATTGAGCCTGTGTTGCACTAAAAAATAAATGATAATAACAAATAATAATAATCAGTTTCATGGCGAAGAAAAGTGAAAGATTAGTTAATTCCGTTCATTCGATCAATGTGATCAGATGAGTGGTAGGAGTATAACTTATTTTTGAGGTACAGGAGATATACTTGGAGGCCACCATATGATTTATTTGTTTATTGATGGTACTTCAACGACTAAGCCCAGGTACAGGATGTGTTTTTATCGCGACGTTTTTTTTTCGTACACTGGATTTTCAACTCTCGGTATTGAGCCGAGCATTGAGAATCGAACTAAAAGCATCCAGCGCGTATCCGAGCGCGTCTAAAAATCTCGGTGCTTAGCAGAGAATCGAAAATCCAATACTTACGTGAAAACAATCGCCGCTATAAAAATACGCCCGTGCTACCTTGGCTAACTGAATAAAACATACGTCACATGCAGATTTAGGTACTTATTGTGAATTCTTCACCGACAGAAGTGCACAGCACTGTAACAGAGAACTTAATCATTAAATAGGATGTATTGTATGATAACGTTAGTTTATTGAATTAGTTATAGGTACAAGTTTAAAAATAAAGCAAACATTAGGAATCAAACGAGCTTACCTGTTAAGCGAAGTCTTGATTCCAATTTTACTTCACGGCGATCTGAATTATAATTATTAACAAAGTAGTATTCCTAATACCACTGTCTAACATTGTAAATATTTTTTTAAATATAATTATCCATAACGTTGGCAACACATGAAACGTCACTTATTTAAGAGATCCTTAAGATAAGGATTTCATGAAATGGCCAGCAAACATTGGCCAGCTAACGTTTAAACGTCAACGTTTAATGATATGTCAGTCGCCGGTTGGCATATCATTAATGTAGATTATCCATGGTGTAACGTGTAGTAAAAATAGCCAAGTAACTGCGACTAACTTGGAAGTAGCGATATATCAATTCAAATTCAAAATATTTTATTTCACGTACTACCTACAAGGGCGCTTATGAAACGTCAGAAGCTAGGTGCACGGTTCCAATTGGTCGTTTCCTATAGTGAAGAGCCGGCAAGAAACTCCACCGTTACTCTATTTAAAAGTAAATGTTTTTTACAATGTTTTCAAATTACAGTGTTAATAGGTATGAGAGGACAGTGTAGGCCCATCAACAAGTACCAGGTACTTAGCAAGATAGAAAACGGTCGACAGATCTACAATCTGTTAAGCCTACAACGTTCTCACATTCACAACATCTGAAAGAAAATAATCTAAAAAGATAAATAAAAATAAAGATTTATTTATACAAAATGACATGGTTTTTTTTAAATTGGATTTGTTACAGCTGTAGTGGCAACTACAGCTGTAACAAAACCAATTTTAAAAAAAACCAGCCAAGTGCGAGTCCAACTCGCGCACAGTGGCCGTGGGTTCCATAAAGTCATAAGTTATAAGTCATTTATTTCATAAAAAAAATACATTGTGTTGAAAATATTACACTGATAATAAACAATTAATAAAAAATAAAACATTATAGTCATATCAAAATTCAGCATTTAAAATATCCTAATAAATAATTATAGCTCTAAGTCATTATCTAACAACAAAAAAGTCGGCAGTACTGTGTTGTTCACAGATTTCTTAAATTATTATTCTGTTACCTATAAGTGAAGACTTGTAATTGGCTGTCAGTCACATTTTCAATGTCTTATTCTGGTTTGTTTAGCTGTAAGTCTTCCAAAGGAAATAAATAAATAAATAAATAAACAAATTAAATAATAACCAACATTGTATTTCATTTCAAAATTCATTATCCAGATTAAAAAAAAAAAAAAAACTTATAAACAAATAATTTTAAAATACTGCTGCCTGGCTGTCGCTTGTCATTAATGAACTCATCAATGCTGTAATAGCCCTTCCTCAATAAATATGTCTTCAATTTGTTTTTAAATAAGTTCGTGCTACTTATGCTTTAACATTCTATTGGCAACTTGTTATAAGAATAAGAATAAGAATATTTATTTGCATAAAAACATGGTATAGAAGATGGTACAAAAATTAAATACAGAGCATACATGTTTTTGCTTAACATTATAAGCGTGCAAATTTTTCGTGCATAAGTAGGTACATTATATTTACTATTTAAAATCTTACAGTCATTTAAATTTTTTGTCAAAAAAATCTTTTACATTATAAAAACTATTAGTGGACAGCCAATCATACAATTTACTTTTAAATAATCTTGTATTTACATTTTTTAGGTCGCTCGGTATCTTATTAAATATTTCTACACACATATACAAACAGCTTTTATTATATTTAGCTAGCCTTGGCATGACATCCAGTACGAGCCTGTGAGGGTCACGCCGGTTTCGGGGATGTACATCGTCTGCTTTTGTAAATAATTCCTTATGCTTCCACACAAACATGCATATCTCATATATATAAAGAGACGGTAGCGGTAACAAACCAAGTTTCTGAAATACCGGCCGACAAGAATCGTCGGATTGAAGCCCGTAAATTGCTCGAATGCATTTTTTTTGTGCAACAATTAATGCTCTATTTTGATCGGTGCTATTGCCCCACATAATCAATCCATAGCGTAACACCGATTCAACATATGCATGATATGATGTTATTGCCGTTTGGATGATTGTTATATTCCTTATTTTTTTTAGCGCGTATACAAACTTATTTATACGTTTTGAGACATTATCGACGTGGGATTTCCAATTCATATCTTGATCCAAAGTAACACCTAGAAACTTAGTTTGCGTTACTTCAATAATTTTATTTATATTAATTTTTTTTATTATATTGAGAATTATATGATCGGTGAAATTGAATATATACAGACTTTGCAAGATTTAATGATAAATTATTTTTATTTAGCCATTCAATCAGTATGTCAATTATGTTATTAATTTCCGCTTCATGATCGTCAATTGTATTATTATTTTTATCAGATGTCACAATAATGGAAATGTCATCAGCAAATAATATATATCTATGATTAGTTATATTAGTAATAGAATTAATATAAAGAAGGAATAAAATTGGGCCTAATACACTTCCTTGTGGGACGCCATATTTGTTACATTTGAGTTCAGAAGAGTGTGGTTTCATGTCGTTATATCCATTCAGTTTTGTAATTATAACACGCTGTTGTCTGTTACTCAAGTATGTCGATATCCATTGAAGTACAATGCCTCTAATGCCAATTGCCTCCAATTTCTGTAGTAACAGGTCGTGAGATACAAGGTCGAAGGCTTTAGATAAGTCAAAAAACAACCCTGTAGTAAGGTGGTTTCGGTTAATATTAGTCATTATGGTTTTTATAAGAGTGAAGATAGCTAGTGTTGTGGATTTTTTTTTTTTGAAGCCAAATTGATATTTTTTAATAGTGGTTAATTTATCACAATAGTCAATCAATCTCTTACACATACATTTTTCGAAAATTTTAGATATAATAGGTATTAATGTTATAGGTCGATAATTATTAATGTCAGATTTTTCTCCTTTTTTAAAAAGTGGCTTAACAATTGATACTTTTAGTGATTCCGGAAAAGTGCCAAGTGTAAATGATAAATTTATTAAGTATGTCATTATAATAATAAGTTCATCAGTGCATGCTTTTATAATCTTAGTATTAATTTCGTCATAACCTGCCGAACTTGTGTTTTTTAATGATGACATCACCCATCACAGGTTTTAGAAACATCGAAAGAGCTAGTGAACTTTCGTCACAGTTCGGCTTTGTACTTGTGCTAGAGTGTGCTGTATTAATTTATTTATTTATTTATTTATTTATTTATTAACACTTCAAGCACATAAATGTACAGAGGCGGACTTAATGCCACAGGCATTTTCTACCAGTCAACCTTTGGGTGATGCAGAGACAAACTGTGGTAGGTGCAATAGCGAGAATTGAGGGAAAAAAAAAATATTTAAATATAAAGATATACATATATACCTATTAAAAACTATAAATATAATAAATACACCTAATTATATATAAATATAAGCACAAATAAGACAAACAATGGGAAAACATTACCGTTGTGATGATACTGCCAGCTTCTTGCGAATGTGCTCGCGAACTTTAATTTTAAAAGATAGTCGGTTTTTCGCCATCCTGATTTCCTGGGGGAGAGCATTCCACAGAGAGATAGACTGAATGAAGAAGGAAGAGTGAATGAAGTCTGTGCGGTGAGTGGGACATTGAAGAAGACGATTGTGAGATGAACGTAGATTTCTATTGTGGTTGGCGCAAATGTACTGAAAGTGGGGGGCCAAATAACTAGGGGAAGAGGGAGAGTCAAGAAATTAAAACAAGGTGGTCAGCGCCCTTTGCTCTCTGCGCTGGCGTATGGGCAACCACCTTAGAAGCGACCGATGCGCAGAGATATGATCATATTTACGCAGATTGAAAACGAATCGAATGCAGTTATTGAGAAGACGGTCAAGTTTATCGAGGAGATCTGCATTCAGGTCATAGTAGCACACATCACCATAATCGATGATAGGGAAGATTAAGGACTGCACAAGCATTGTCTTCGTACTCGATGGCAATAAATTGTTCAATCGGTACAGAGCCCACAGCGTTCCAGTAACCTTCTGGCTTACCCTAGCGACTTGAGTACGCCAGTTCAGGGTATTATCAATGTGCAAGCCTAAGTCCTTCACGTCAGTGCTAAAAGGAACGATCGTACCATTGAAAAGAACTGGCGGCAAGGTTGTACCGTCCACCTTGCTTATACCGCGAGGACTGCCAATGATGATCGCTTGACACTTTGTAGGGTTTACGGCTACACCAAATCTATCAGCCCAGGTTTTTATGGCTATCAAGTCCCTGTTTAATCTGTCGATAGCGTCAGGTAGTTCATCAACCCTTCCCTGACAGTACAACTGCAAGTCGTCCGCATACAGATGATACGCACACTGAAGCTCGGAAGTTATAAGATTAATAAAAATAGAAAACAGAAGAGGAGAAAGTATACCGCCTTGAGGAACGCCAGTTTCCAAATCACACCAGCATGAAGAAGAATCCCCAACATGAATAGATTGCTGACGTTCCTGAAGGTAAGAGGAGAACCATTCCAGAGCTTCGGGAGAGACCATAAGATGTGACAAAATGGCTAACAGGATGTCGTGACTGACGGTATTAAAGGCATTCGAGAAATCAACCAACACTAGAGCAGTAACTTTGGTTTCTTCCAGTCCTGCCCTTATATCGCCAGTCACTTTAAGGAGGGCGGAAATAGTGCTGTGCCCAGGCCTGAACCCAGATTGAAGAGGGCTCATGAGTGAGTGGCGATGAACAAAGTTGGAGAATTGTTTGTGGACACAGGCCTCAAGCACTTTGGATAGGAAGGAAAGGATAGAAATTGGACGAAAGTCAGTAGGAAGAGAGGGATTGGAAACCTTAGGTAGTGGACGAACATAGGCTTTGCGCCACAGGAAAGGGAATACTCCGGTGTATAGGGAAAAATTTATAATATGGGTAATCGCGGGCAGGAGATGATCCAGAATAGTAATGATCATACCACGGGTGATATTGTCACATCCCACCGCTTTTGATTTGATGGAGAGAATTATCTTTCTGATCTCTCCCGGTTCGACTGGAATAAAACTGAAAAGATTAATATGAGGACGCGTTAGACCAGAAATAAGAGACAGAGTTTGCTGCTTGGTTAGACGATCCATGGTGGAAACAGTGGAGAAATGTCGGTTAAGATCATCTAAGTCAATTGAATTAGGAAGGTCTAAATGTCGCGATTTGCCGATACCAAGAGTTCCAAGAAATTTACAAATATCGGCAGAAGAGGAAGAACTAATAGTATCAAGAATGTGGCGGCGCTTAGCATTGCGTATCATCTGATTGCACCTATTCCTTGCAGCCTTGAATAATGTCCAGTTCTCATCAGTACGATCCCTTTTAAATTTACGGAACGCGCGATCCCTACGTCGCATTGCCATCTGTATGCCTCTTGTCATCCATGGTGCAGGTGGGCGTTTTAGCTTAATTTTTTTGACGGGAGCATGGATGTTATACAGGTTGAGTACAACATCATTGAAGATGGCAACCTTGTCATCAACCGAAGTGGCTTCCGTCAAAGGGTCCCAATCGACCACAGATGCATCTTCTTTGAGTTTATCGACATTCATCCGAGCAAAACAGCGCCTGTACAGAACCTTGGGTTTAGATTTGGGAGGTTTCAGGATATAGGAAAGGAAAATCATGTCGTGATGAGAAAAGCCAGGAGCGTCATGTTGACCATGGGAGGAAACTAGGGAAGGATTCGAGGTGAGCATCAGGTCAAGCCAGGTGTCATCGCCGACAGTGTTATGATGAGTAGGTTTGAGCGGCAACACGTGCAGACTGGCTGACTCGATAAGATGGAGAAGCTTACGGGACCGAGAGGAATTTTGGGCAAGAAGGTTTGTATTGAAATCACCCATGATGATGTGATGTGCATACTCCGAACCCAAGGATTCAAGTACTGATTCGAATTCAGTGAAGTAATCAACAGAGGGAGGACAGTAGACCACACCAATAATGGTTTTGGCTCCTTTTACACAGACTTCAAGGAAAATAAACTCAGCAGAAAAATGTGAAGAGGAAGTAGCTAGTACTTTATAGGGAAAGTCACTGCGAAGATATATGGCCACACCACCCCCTCCTTTACCAATCCGATCGTTCCGAATAAGAACGAAGCCATTAAGAGGGTAGGTGGTGGACAGGTGATGTGGTTTGAGCCAAGTTTCAGAGATCAGGATGGCGTGAACATTACCGTTATTAAACGCATCGTACAACTCGCTATAATGGCTTGGAACACTTTGGGCGTTAATGTGACACACATTCACCATTCGATCTGACTGACCATTGAAATTTTGTTGTAAGTAGTCACCAAGGGTGTAGCTGAAAGAACAAAAGCTTTCATCGCTAGAAGAAGCAGTAGATTGGTTGGCAGAAAAATAAGACTCATTGTCTGACATAAATATAAATAATGTGAGTAGTTATTAAGTTGAAATAAATATAATATATATATATATATATATATATATATATATATATAATAAATAATACTATTGCTTAAAACAGAGTAACAACACGTGCAAGGCACTGCTAACACCAACACTAAAAGCAGTAACAAACATGGTATTCAACACTTAAACACTACAAAACCTGAGTTTACTTTAATATAGTGGTTTAATATAGTGGTTATTAAACGCAGTTGCAATTTCTATGGGGTCTGTAAGTACTTTATTGTCAATTAAGATGTGTTCTATTTCGTTCTTATAATTATTGCCGATAATTTCATCCTTAATTACGTTCCATACCGCTTTGAATTTGTTTTCACTTTTGTTAATAAATTTTATATTTGCATTCCTCTTTGAGCTATATATGCATTTCTGTAAAAGTTTTGAATATTGATTATATTTAATTTTATTGTTTAGCTTTTTATTTTTATAGTATTGATAACGTAAGAACCGTTTTGTTTTACAACTTTTTTTAAGTCCTTTACTTATCCAGTTCTGTCTTTTTTTATTTTTGGTGTTTATCTTTACTCTTATTTTTGGGAAGCATAAATTAAAGAAAAGGCACAGTGTTTCGTGAAAAGTGCTAAATGCTTTGTTTATGTCCTTCTCAGCGTAAGTTTCGGACCAAGACAAATTTTGTAAGCATTCTTTGAACTTCTGAATGTTACTTGAGCTGAAAACTCTTTTGTAGGCATAGTACGTTGCTTGATTTTGTGCATTATTATCTAACGGGGAAGCTCAACATTTGTGCTGTGTCGTGGTCGGATAAATGGAGTGGCAGTACTGTACATATAGGAAGACAGATTGAACTCTGGGACTGTGATGAACCACGTTAAATTTCGGCTGGAATGTGAAAGGTAAGTCTTTCCTGCGAGTGCTATATCTAGCTTGTCTTTCCTCATCGGTCTCGTGCAAATTCTTAACGAAGTTGGTTAACAACCCTAGAATATAGAGGCATGGCACTGTTAAAATGTTAAGTCTAACGAAGTGGTCCCTGCACGATTCTGTCTGCTTCATGCGGAGCATTGTCCTTAAGGCTCTTTTTTTAATTACAAATGCCAAGTGCACATTGTATTTGTAGCTGTTGCCCCAAAACTCAATTCTATATCTGAGCCTTGACTTGACCAAAGCAACCATAGCATCTCATATACAGGGTTACAGGGAAAGTCGTACTGAATATTAAAGGAGGTTATTATTCAGGTCATTTCTGATGATTTTGATTCTAAAATAAAATGTCCAAAACTTAACCGTTATGGAGATATTAAATTTTAAAAATTATTTCTAAAAATCCTTTATTTTTTGGCTTTTAGTCGTTTTCTTTGGGATTAGAGCTCCTAGAGTCGGTTTTTTTTAATGTATCTAGTTAGAAGACATGTCCATTAATAAAAATGATCAATAGAAACTGAACCTACTGCTAACAGCTTAAAAAACTGCTCGACAACGGTTAGCATTATGAATTTTCTAATAGAGTGTTCTTAACTTTGATGGGCTTTAAAAAAACAAAAAGTATGGAACTTATTCTGCGAATAACTTTACAAAGTTCTACGTCTCTTTAGCTATTCAAAAAGGTATATCATCTACTAGGTTTGTTCATAAAATCTTAAAATAATGTATGAGTATGAGTTTTGTTGGGAATCGCACCCAATATATACGCAGCCAGCACGCGCAGGCGGCGTGACCGACCTACGCGTCATCACCGTCGGCGAGTGAGCGGAGTGCGGCGTGGGGAGCCGGCCGGACGCCGGCAGACACTCGCTTCCTCGGAGGCCACCGCGACGGACGACACTCTAAACGCCATAACATTCTATGTTTATCAATTCAATTCTAATTCAAAATATTTTATTTCACATAAACCTACATGGGCACTTATGAAACGTCAGAAGCTAGGTGCACGGTTCCAATTGGTCGTTTCCTATGGAGAAGAGCCGGCAAGAAACCCCACGGTTACTCTTTTAAAAATAATTGGTTTTTACAATATTTTCAAATAACAGTGTTATTAGGTATGGGAGGACAGTGTAGGTCTTTCAACAAGTACCAGGTACTTAACAAAATAATTATGGTCAGCAAATATACAGTCCACTAAGCCTACAGCGTTTTCACATTCACAAAATAGAAAATAATCTATATAAATATGAATAAATTATTAAAAATAAAAAAGTATTATAAACGAAATGACGTGATTGATATTACAATTCTGAATAATTATCATGATCACAAAAGCCACTAATAAAGATTTAAAGTTAAATTGTATGTATATTATAATGTCAAATAATAGCGTGATTTAAATGTCAAGGAAGAATGTAAAATTAAAAATGTAAAAATATATATATATATAAACATGGTAATTTGGGAGCAGTTAATAGACTCTTATACAATTTGCCGTTAATGAGCTACCAGGGAAGCCACATGTGCAGAAGGAATTATTGCCAAACTTCCTTGTCTTCAACGTAGTCTTTAATTTTATAATATGCATTCTTGATAAGAACGCGTTTAATGTGGGTTTTGAACTTCCCATCGCTAAGTTCTGTAACCGACTTAGGCAACTTGTTATAAAAGCGGATACTGTTTTTAGGAAATGACTTGCTTGTTTTAGTTAATCTAAATTTGGGTAATCCGGATCATGATCCGGCTCGAAGGACCAATGTTCGACTTGCTCGTTTGGGATTAAAAATAAAAGTGGACTGTATAGATATATAAGTTTGCTGTATTGCCGTCTGTCCCGGATATACATAGAATGTTATGGCGTTTAGAGTGTCGTCCGTCGCGGTGGCCTCTGAGAAAGCGAGTGGTCTGCCGGCGTCCGGCCGGCTCCCCACGCCGCACTCCGCTCACTCGCCGACGGTGATGACGCGTAGGTCGATCACGCCGCCTGCGCGTGCTGGCTGCGTATATGTATATTGGGTGCGATTCCCAACAAGTTTTGATATAATAGGTCATTCGTATAGATTATTGTGCAGCCATTCCAGTTTTGTGAACGAAATCAGATTAGGTATATTCGTTATATCGAATACATACCTACAGACGAAACAGACCGTTGAGTGATAGGTTGTTTTATAATATTGTTATGCTTAATCATTGTGGTGGTAGCATTAGTATTATTGTTGTTAATTTCCCTGTTGGTCTCGTGGTCGCAAGCGCGACTGCTGAGCGTGGGGTCCTGGGTTCGATTCCCGGGTCGGGCAAATGTTATTGGGTTTTTCATTAGGAATTTCTTAGTAACAGCCCGGAGTTTGGAAGTTGGCGGTGTGCTACCCCCGTGCAACGGATAGCACTTTAAGCCGTTGGTCCTGCGCCAGATCTCTCTCCAGACTCGATGGGACGGCAATCCGACACGACCGGAAAATGGCAAATACTGATATGATGAGATATTTGTCATCTCTCAGTCAATGACTATTGTCATTGACTTGGTGACGAGTGATCATCTGATTTTTTGGTTCCACATTGTTAAATTCAACAACTATTAGTCTGACTGCGCCAGACTTACCCGGCAGGCGGGAAATGTCGAATACAAGAGTTTTATCGAAGTTGGCCGTGGTGACTAGTCTATTAATTATGGTGGTGAGATCGGCTGTGGATTCTTTCTCTTTGTTGGGTACGTTGCGGATTTATGATGGATGACCGCGATAGTTGCTGGAGATCCTGTAATTTTGTTTCCAGGCGTAGTATACTGTCTCTGTAAGCCTTTTTTCTTTTTGCGATGACTCAATTTGTATTGACTATCATCATATTGTTTACTTATGAATGTGACCGTCTTATCAATTTCTAGGAATGATTTAGGAAATGAGCAATTTTGCAATTTTAGCTCAGTTATTTCAGACTTATGAGTTTTCAGTTCGGATCTTTGTTCGTTTGCGATTTTTGTAAGGTAGGTATTCCTGTTGTTCCTTTTTCCAAGTAGTATGAAGCTGGCGTATCTCTGGTTTGAAGTCCTGGAGTTCGCTGGTTTATATAATTATAAAAAAGTTAATCTTCAGTCTTAAGCTTCGTGCAGACTAGCGCGACACGACAGCGCGACGCGACACCGTCTATTGTTATACCGTGAAATTTTCTTAGAAATTGTATTGTTCGAGTCGCGTCGCGCTGGTCTGCACGAGCCTTTATCGTAACTCAGTGTCAATAGCCACTTTGTGACCTTGTTCTTAAATTCATGCAGGCACATGGGAGCAATGGTGCATAGTTTATTTATTTTATTATATAAATGGTTGGACAGAATATCATAATGACGCGGAGCAAGGGCTGATCTACATCCGTGACTAGAGCATACTTCGAAGTATCTACGCTTTTTAGCAGCATTCGGCTTGTATACCACAGAGGGAGGTTTGCGCAGAATAGTGCCAAGAACAAAGATCTGTCTCACAGTGAGGACCTGACATTCGGCGTAGAGAGCGAGGTGGGATATCTAAACGGCTTCGAGATCATAATAACGTAATTACCAAAAGCACATCATGCGAGTCCCTCTTTCAACAGACATTTGTAGACGATGTCATAGTTCTTCTGAAACCATTCAACACATTACTGGAGCATGTAAAGCAATAGTTTAGACTGACTATAAACACAGGCACGACCAAATAGCCAACATAATTCATCAAAAACTTGCCATTAAATATAAATTAATTACTACACCTCCAGTACCTTATTACAAATATACTCCAGAAACGGTTCTTGAAAACACAACACGCAAGCTATACTTTGATCGAGCCATCCTCACAGACAGAACAACACATTACAATAGACCAGACATAACTATAATAGATGAAATTAATAAAACCGCACAAATTATTGACATAGCAGTTCCAAACACACACAACCTACAAAATACTATAGCTGAAAAGCTATCAAAATACACAGACTTAAAAATAGAAATCAGCCGAATGTGGCGATTAGGCAGCGTTACCATTATTCCTATAGTACTTTCAACCACCGGTATCATTCCCAAACAACTGCATCAATCTTTAAAAACACTAGACGTAGCTCCCTCCACCTACCAAACCCTACAGAAAGCTGCTATCCTGAACACTTGCAGAATTGTCCGAAAATTCCTGCAGAACGACAATGACGCACAAATATCACACGCACAGACATAATTCACCACTGCAACACAAAGTCAAAACATAATATCACCACGCCATACATCATCACCAATTATCACTTAGTTTAAGTAGTACCTACTCTCAGGGGTAGCACTTGGCTTTGGCCCGTGTTACCCAAAAAACCGGCATAGTGTCGAGATACAAAAATGTATACCAACAAATAATAATAATAAAAACGTTTATTTTCTCCACCACATAATGAAAAATTGGTATACTCGTAACAATAATACAAAAAAATATATTACTACATACATTACACACATTGATGTTGTGGAGACTGGAGCCTGTACTAGGAATACCTGTGTTACAGGTCTCCAGGCCTCCAAACTACACGGACAAGTCACACAGATAGAAATGTATACTAACAGATGGTATTGATAATGGGGTGAACAATAAAAAATACAAAAATTATATAAAACAAAGAAAATACACAGCAAATAATTAATTAATTATACAACAAAAAAAGGTCTGTGGAAGTGGGTGTGAGTGAGTGAGTATGTGGGTGTGGGTGTTGGTGTGTGGGTGTGGGTGCGTATAACCTTGAGGACAGCTCTCTGTGCTCGTTCCAGAGGCAGTAAGGTTGTCTTGGGAGTTCCACCCCACACAGTGATGCAGTAGTTTATTATGCTTTGGCACAGGGCATAATAAACGGTTTTAATGAACTACCGTACCTACATTAACCGCGCAAAGCCTTAGTTTTTTAAGGGGTGTAATTGAATGACCACCAAAAAAGCAATCGTTACCCTAAACAGCCTCATCCAAAAAAAATATAATATGTACAAATAAATGAAATCTGTACCAAAATCTTTCGGGCTATTTAAGTCATGCCTGCACTACAAAAACTTTTCATAACCCAAAAAGGCCACGCGTGCACCAAATTTTAACTAGCAAAGTTTTGTGTCATTACGTACTACCCAAATATATCACTATCAAGTTTGCCATAAAATGTATGCATATTTAACCAAGTATATTATATTGATGGCAAATTAGTTGAGTCTCGCGGCTTTATTTCCACCCCTCCCACCCGTCGCTACACAGCACGCGCCGCGCGAAATTAACATTATTATTTTAATAAATTAACAAAGAAAAAAAAACATTACTATTGCAATTAAAGGAAAAATTTAATTAACTAGTTAGGACCCACCTAAATTTACAAACTTAAAATCTACTATTACAACAAAAAATATCACAAAATATAGGTCAGTCAAATATCATAAAATTAAGGCTTAGGTTTAAGCAATCACCAGATATAATGAAAATAACGCCTAAAAAATCGTAAGTTCATACAAGAATTTGATCCCCATTTTAATATGAAATTATCACCAATAAACGTAAAGTCTGCTAACCTAAAAAAGGCAAGTATCTTCAGAATAATCGCTGCGCTACCCAAAAAGGCCACGCATGCACCAAATATGTACTCGCATTTTATTTAAAAATTTCATCCAAATATGTTACACAATTTTAACCTAATAAAGTATTAATATACAAAAATCATTATTTACCCAAAAAATATAAATGAAGTTCTAAAGGTTCACTGATACTACTCGTACCGTAAAATGTTTACTAAAGGCTGAGCTTCTTAGAGCTTTCAATAAAATAACGGCCACAAAAAAAAAAAAAATAGTTTGCATTCATTTACGTAGTACGGACGGCACGGTTAGCGCAGTGGTTAAGCGATTGACTGCTGCACTGCGTGTCGCGGGTTCGATTCCCGCACGGAACAAATATTTGTATGACCTACAAGTAGTTGTTTCGGGTCTGGCTGTTTGTGTATGTGAGTTTAAATGTTTGTAAACGCACCCACGATACAGAAGAAATTCCTAGTGGGGCAACGTTTAAAAATAAATAAAAAATGGCTATCATTTAAAGCGGCAGTTGTATATAAGTAGTAGCTTTGGTAAGTTAACAAATATTTTTTGTATTATTAGTATTATTTTGTATTGCCCAGGTTTTCTCATTTTTGATAAATTCCTCCGCTCTCCGTACAGTCTCAAATTTTCTCTCAAAAATCCAAACTCTAGCTTGTCCTCGAAGTTTTTTCGCGGGCTCGACTTCTTCCTCCGGTTCCGTTGAAGTATTCAACAGCGGAACACAAGAACTCGGTCCCGCTAAGTTTTCTTTCGCCATCGTAAATACCGACTAATCGAATACGCAACGCCAACGCCAGTGCTCGCGCGTGACTCAATCGCGGCGCGGCGCGTGCGGTGTAGCGACGGGTGGGAGGGGTGGGAATAAAGCCGCGAGACTCAACTAATTTGCCATCAATATAATATCGACGGTTGAAAGGCTAATTGGTCTAAGCGACAGTTTTTGCGATATTGAGTTATATACATATTCGGAATCAGCAAATTTTTCTCCGTCGTTTGAGTCAGGTTTCAAATTTTTATGACTACTTTTTTGGCGCTTGGCACCCACAGCAAAACAGGCCTCATTTCTAAGCTCATTGATCTATACGATACAAAATTAGACAAATTTGAGGGCACGATGACTTAAGCTATTTTGATTTTTAGAACTTTTATAACGAGTGTCGATTAAGGCATTTGGATTTTTCGCCATGGATGTTTTGATTTTGCGTTCAACTACATTAAATAACCGTGTCGCTTGAACCATTTTGCATTAAGTTATATTAATTAACTATGTCTCTTGACCCATTTAGCCTCTATTAAGGATAATGAGTAATTTCACTTTGGCTATTTCGACCTAACTATCTCATTAGTGTTATGGCGGTTGAATCAGTTTGATTAAATTCAGTATTTGTAAAATTCATTTCCATCATTTTATCAAATCGGTTTTAACACATAGGCCGTCCAATAAATTAATGAGGCTAGCTACTCCGTAGTCGCTTGGAACTAAGTTCAATTTATTGCGCGCTCTGTGTAAGTGTACCTCACCCACCCGCGCGGTTTCCGAAGAAAAAAGAAAAAATATCTTTGATTATTTTTGGGGACTACCATCCCAAAGAAAAAAAGATTGGCTAGTAGGCATGACTGCTAAAACTGACATAAAACGAAAGCGGTCAAAGGACTCGGTGTGAGGCACAATACATATTTCTACTATATTAATGATGGCGAAGGCCGACGTAAGGTTTGTAAAAAAAAAAATAGTAGACACAGGGTGTTAGTCCAAAATATGTTAATTATACCTTAGCCAATGCATCGTCTGGGTTGTCAAAAGAGGAGAGCAGAGGTAAAACTGTTCCTAAAAATATAACGCCTCACGCAGTAAAGGAGTTGGCCATTAATTTTATCAAAAGTTTAACAGCACTACCATCTCATTACTGTCGTAAGGCAGTACCAGATTATATCTCCCCACTGAATTTAAAAACATAAAAAACCTTTATAGGATTTCTAAACAGTCAAAAACATCAGAGGATATAGATGTTGTTGGAGAAAAAATATTTCTTGACATTTTCAACAAGGATTTCAATATTGGTTTCCACGTTCCAAAGAAGGATAAATGTGACAAATGTTTACGTTTTGAAGGCCAGAATGAAAAAGAAAACCCTGAAATGTTAAGTCATTTAAAGGAAAAAAGGCATCAAAAGGAAAAAAGGCATCAAATTAGCTTTTCACCGTGAACTAAGCAAGAAGAATAACACAATGCAATTTGTACTTCTTTTGATCTACAAAAGGTACTGAACACCCCACATGGGGAGAGTATGCTGCTGTTTTATTCTAGAAAATATATATACAGAGTACAACCTTGTTTTTATGAAAGTGGTACCAGAAATGGCTTTTGTTAAATATACACGTGGGGAGAATCTGAAGAAAAAATAAAAAGAATATTCCTGAAGTCGATTCACGTGGTTCTGTAACAAATTTAACTCTTTATTCAGTATCATGCCCAGGGCGGAATAAAAACAAAATAGTTTTAGCCACCATACATAGCGCACTGCTTGTAACAAAAAACATTGAGACCATACAAATGAATTATCTGCTTCCAGGGCATATGGAAATGACTGTCGATATAATAGCATCCATGCCACAATTGAAAATTCTCTTAGAAATACTATAATATGGGCACCGTCGCAGTGGCCAACTGTTTTTCATTTGACTCGTAAAGATCCCGGCCCATATTATGTAGAAACTCTTACGCACAACGACTTTATGAATTACGAAGAGTTTTCAGAAAAGTATCTCAAAGGCAATTTTACCGGAAAGATTAGCAAGGTTTGGGTGGCGACATTCAAAAAGTCGTCACCCAATGTCATGACTGTCAAATACAGCATGGATAAAGATGCTGAGACCGATTCTATAGCCATCATTTCAAGACCAAAGGTAATGCAGCCGAAGTATAAAACATCTTTGCCTATAACTGCGGCCAAACACAAAGATCTTAAAAATCTGTGTGACACAGAGGTTATTCCCAAAAATTTTCACCTAGAATACACTAACTTTCCTCACCGCGTTAGTAAAGATGTTCTGATAGATACAGATATTGAAGATGAGATAGAAGCATAAGGTTCTTTGTTTCATATAGAATGTTACATTTTCTTTCTTTTTGCTTTTTAATGATAGATAATTTATAATTGATTGTTTTTTTTTTTCTTATAGAAAATGTCGATTTTATATTTTCTTTTGATAGTGTTAACTTTTGTTTGTTTTCTGACGAGATTGTTATTTTTTTCAACTTCTGATTTATCACAAGTTACTGAAAAGTTTTTTTTTTAATATATATTAATGTTTGATTGTTACTTACTGATTTAAATTTGGGATTTTGAATAACTTATAATGAATAATAATTTATTTCTTGTTTTATTTATAAAGTGATACTAAAGTACAATGTATTCCATGGTGATACTACTACCTAGGCTTAGGGTAATATACCACCTTATCTAATGCCTTAAATTATTCCAAGACACATTGGATCGACATCTTGAGTGATTCTACACAAAAATGATTTTTTAGACACTGTCTAAAATTGTATAAAGTGGCATACCAACCTCAAAAATATCATGTGGACGTTGTTGATTATTGATGGCCTAAGCATCAATATCTACTATAATCTAGTAAGGGTTAATTTTGTTTCATCCTGCAGTCCCTCTAATGGGCAATGCATCAAACTACTTCACTCTGGTGCAAAACCATCATGTTGCTTACGCTCATTGGGCATATTCAACTGTCAGTTGAGTTGGCGCTAAATTCATTTTCTCTCGTATTATTTTATTCTAAGTCCATGCTTGAGCCAGTTTACTTTCAGCTATTTTATTTACGGTAGGCATTTGAACTATTTTGCTTTACTCTAAAAATAAGTAACTTTGATGCATTTTGGGCTAACCCACATAAATTTTCCGAAATAATACACAATTATCAACAGTAATAACTTAAAAAACTGCCTTACATAATTAGGGATATACTGTATTAAATAAATAAAAGTCTATCAAATAGTTGTTTTTTTATGATTTTTTTTTCCGAAAATAAAACTTTGATCCGTCCTCCTGCAAGTTTAAAAAAATGTCGCTTAGATCAATTAGCCTTTCAACCGTCGATATACTTGGTTATATGCAGACATTTTATGGCAAACGTAGTGATATATTTGGATAGTGATGACACAAAACTTTGCTAGTTAAAACTTAAAATTTGGCGCACGCGTGGCCTTTTTGGGTTATGAAAAGTTTTTGTAGTGCAGGCATGACTTAAATAGCCCGAAAGATTTTGGTACAGGTTTCATATATTTGTACATATTATATTTTTTTTGGATGAGGCTGTTTAGGGTAACGATATTTTTTTTTTGGTGGTCATTCAATTTCATCCCTAAAATTAATAGTAGCAGCAGCACTGACTGCACCATGGTCCTGGTCAAAATATAGTTTAAAGGAACTTGTCTGACATAAAGTCTTATGAAGTTTCTTTATATGTAAATAAGTACTTAATTTAATTTCTGAGATGCTTCTAATATGTTTTGGAACTTTATTAAATATTGTTGGAGCAACCCACAATACACTTTGCTGCAGAAAACGTGTCTTGGTCGTGAATGATTGTGCATAATTTATTGTGATGGCGTATTCGGCTATGGTATTCAAATAAGTGAATATTGCTCTTTACAAACACCGCACATTCGAATATGTATAAATATGGTAATGTTAGTATTCTAAGGTTTATAAAAAATGGCTGACTAAGCAAGAATCGATGCTAGAATCGGTCTGATGCACATTAAACATACACCTGATACAGCGCTTTTGAGCCTTGAATGCTCTTTCCTTGTCTACGCTGTTCCCCCAGAATATGAAGTAATATCTGAGAGTGGAACTTACATATCCGTGATACGCTATTAATAACACTGCCCTGTTGACCACCTTTCTTAATTTGTAGAGTACATATATAAGTATTGACGTACCTTTCCAGTGGTGGAACTGTTGACACCATCAACCAGCACTCCGATAAAAATAAAACATCTCATGAGATTTTTATTCTAGCCAGGAGCACCAGAAACCTATCAAAGTTACAATTTACACTGCGTATATTAAGCCTATTGTTGTTTATAAACGTATTTACATGACTCCAGTACACAGTTATGTGAGACTTGTACCAAGTCATTCAAATTGTCAAAATCGAATATTGATGTTTGATGTTAAGTGCATAATATTGATTGCAACCGTAGATATGACGTGGATTATGTGTAATTTTGTTTTGTCTACATTTAATAATTCTGTTTTATAAGTTGCATCTGAAAGCGCTCCAGGATGGGATAATATTACAATTTTTTTTTTTAAACTGCTTATGAATTGGTGGTACCCATAATTTCGCATCTTGCTAACTTGTGCTTTAGCCTAGGGAAATTTCCACCAATTCTGAAGCAGGCCATAATTACTCCTGTGCACAAGGATGGAGACAGAGATGACGTCAATAACTACATACCTATCTCTGACTTGCCTGCAAAATATTGCAGATATTGATAAGTATTGTATTTAGATATAAAATAATTGAAAAACTAACTTAACATAAGACTAACCAGCTACACTAATAAATATAACATTATTTCACAAGCTCAATATGGTTTTAGGCAAAAATTATCTACCGAAGACGCAGTGATAGCATTAACCACTCATATTGTTAAACTAGTAGATTCAGGAAAAAGATGTCTAACTGTATTTCTTGATTTGAAAAAAGCTTTCGATACCGTTTCTGTCCCCATTATTATGCGTAGTTTAGAAGGTATAGAAGTAAGAGGAGACCCGTTGGCATTACTAATAGATTATCTACGGGATCGCAGGCAAAAGGTTAAGTTAGGAGAGTATATTAGTAAGGAGTCTTACGTGACCTACGGCGTTCCGCAGGGCAGCGTATTGGGGCCGACTCTATTTTAATTTATATATACCATCTCTGCAAAATTACGCCAGAAAATGGTCGCGTTTTCTCATATGCAGATGACACAGCTATTGTTTTCTCTGGCTATACATGGAAATCCGTATATCAATCTGCTGAAAGGGGTCTTTTTGAAATTGCTAACTGGCTGAACTCTATCTTCTAACACTAAATATTTCTAAAACAAAATATATTGCATTTACAAACTATAACAATACTCAACTCGGACCCGACGTAACTCTCAAAATCCACACTTGTCATAATATATCTAGTACAAATTTTCGTTGTAAAAATATAGAAAAGTGACACACATAAAATATCTAGGTGTAATCGTTGATCAGCAGTTATCTTGTCATACTCATACAGATATGGTCATGGCCCGTCCGAGAAAACTTATCTGGATATTTAAGAACCTAAGACATGCGACAACTAAAAAAATGTAAACGGAAATCTATGTCGCTCTGGCTCAGTCAATTCTTATTTACTGCATACCCGTGTGGGGTGGTGCTACAAAAACGAAGTTAGAGCGAGCACAGAGATCTCTTAACAAGGTCATGTATACCAAACCATACAGATCCCCAACTAATCCATACTATAATATTATAAATTCGAAAGTAACTCTGTCTGTCTGTCTGTATGTTACCTTTTCACGGCTAAACCACAAAACGGATTTTGATAAAATTTGGCAAGGAGATAGATGGCGTCCCGGAGAAGAACATAGGGTACTTTTTGGCTCAACAATAACCCTGAAAGGGGTGATATAAGGGATGAAAGTTTGTATGAGAAACCAAGCATTTCTTAAGTTAGGGATAAGAAAAGTCAAATTTATGCTTTTGGTAAGAATTATGCGTATCAACGTTTTTTGTAAAATCATCCCTCCAAAGGGGTAAAAGGGGTTTTTGTGTCTTCTTTTGAAGAGATTTGAGGGATTGGAAATACAGTTATAGTCCGTATCTTGAATGAATATTTAGTCTTTATTTATTAAAATCGGCCCACTGTCAAAAGTTATTACAATTTAGTCTTAAACCAACCTATCTAATATGTATTACGTGGTCAATGACGGCACTGAGTAATATTACAAATTAATGGTGATAATAATAGTAAAATGAATAATTAGTATTTAGGAATTTAAAATCATATAAACCTGTTTTATTTATTTTAAAAAACCGGATAAGGTGTGAGTAGGACTTGCGCCCTCAGGGTTCCGAATAATAACTATAAATTAAGTACCAATTTTCGGATTTTTCTCTTTACTTGACCTTGCTTCTCGCCAAACTTCATGCTGCTGGGCCGACGGGAAGTAATATAAGTAATAAGCTTTGGTTTATTTGCGAGTGTCAAAATATGCAGCATAAATGACCTTATTTTATTTTATTTTATTGACTTGTAAGTTTGATTTTCGTTACAAAATTCAAGGGACCGTAGATCTCAAGTCTTTTATGTCTATTTCAACTTGATGCCTCCACGGGTTCCGGAGAAAAAGGGTCTCGACAGACAACGAAGTCATCCTTTATGGATTTAAATTTTTCATTTTGAGGTACGCAACCCTAAAATCTGAATGTTACCTTTGCATGCCGCAACGGCAGAACGGATTTAGTTGAATGGCATACGGATAGGCCATGACCTGGGTTAGGACACAGGATACTCTGAATTCCGGTATTAGGTCCCTGTGGGATATTTTCCGAAATTTACGCGGGCGAAAACGCGGGCAAAAGCTAGTGAGTTATATTCTCTTAGCGGCGCTCTCACAGTCAGACAATTATACACACTCCATGCTGTCTTAAAATTCCACAAAGTCCTGCCCTATGACCCTCACTATCAGGAAAGACGATGAAAATACCGTGCTGCATCAGTAGAATTCGTTAAAACTAAATATGCTAAAAGACAATTCAATACAAATTCCGCTGCCCTATAAAATAAAATAAATAAAATAATCATCATCTATGCCATGACTAGGTACTAAAGACTGCAAAAAGGCAATAGTTCAAAGGCTAAAACTGAAGACCTATGATGATATTGAATTGTTGCTGCAAGCACCGTCAAAATGAGTAGAAAACTATACACGCAGGCATGTGTGAGAAAAAGATTATTAGATATTACATTTAGAGGCATTGATATCCACCTATCAACTTTTGAGTGTCAGGATTTTCAGGTTACCTATTAGTTAATTATTTAATCATGTAGGTATTTTAATATGTGGGTGTACCTACTACAGGTGCACCTCTGCCCAACCCTTCGGGGAAACAAGGCGTGATGTTATGTTATGTTATGTATTTTAATATCTATGAATATGGTGTGTAGGGAAAAGGATTATAAGAAAGCACATGGAGACAGGGCTAGGCATTTATTTCAATTAGACTTGTCAATAAATAGGTATTGTTAATGAGAAAGCTAGTTATCCGTTCCAAATCTAGGTCTTCGTGGAGAAGAAGGATAAGAAACTCCACGGAAGCTTGTTTTGAAGTACAACACATTTTTACATTAGCATTTAGTTTTGTTATTACATTAATCTCTTGGACCATTTCATAAAGCTAACAACTTTATCAATGACAAGAAATAGAATATGAATATTCCTTAATTCGATTTAACACTTATGTAGCAATATTAGCGATATTTTAATACATACAGAACATCATAGTTATCAGCAATAATCAAGATATAATGACAATTTAACTTACATGAACATTGTAGTCAGTCGATCTTTCACCAGAAGTGATCTGATGATCCTTATTTCAATCCCTTTTACAATAAAAGCAGAACTTCTGATAAGCAACATTATTTCCTTATATTAGCTTTTAGCAACTTAATATTACGGACATGGACACCACTCAGGGTCTGTTCTTAGATGTTAACATAAGCTTTTATATTGTTACCAGTCCAGTGACACATACAGAAAAGAGAACAAGAATTAAGTTACACGACCTTATAAAGCATTTCAAATAACAGTTGTCTACCCTTACTAACTACCTAACATGAATATTGCCACAGATAAAATGAACTGAACTATTAGTACAAAACAAATACTTTTATACTATAAACTGTAATAATGCCTTTACAAAAATATAATTTATACGTAAACTAATCTCTTAGATATTCTTAACAAAATAATTTAATAGAACTTGTATCCTCAATCATTTAGTATTTAAATATAGGAACAACAAATAAATCAGTGTGACCCTACTACATAATTCAACCAAGATATTGGAGACAATAACACAACAGTTGAGTCAAATCAGTGTTTGACTTATAAAAAATAAGTTTGTTATTAAATCCGTTTAGTAAATTAACCATATATGATAATTAAATTTATGGGTATAACAAGTATAATTACATTTATATATCATATTATTTATTTTTAGACACAATGATTACATTTATTTATTTACAAATAAGACATTTACAGACATTTGCGATGGGATTCTGTGTAAATAAGTTACTTAGAGGCATGCACATCATTCACAAAAGAAAAGGACGAATCTGAATTACAATTGAAATAATTATCGAAAATAAAGAACACAAGGAAAAGTTAAATTAAAAATATAAACATAACTTAATTACATTGATATTGATATTGTTTAAATCAAAATTAAATTAAGTACTAATAACTAAGAAAGAAATTACATTTAAAAATAAAATAAAAAATTAAACATTACTATTAAAGTCGTCAATTGAACATTAATTACATTATTAAGGGATATTATGATTATTCTGAATTAAATTGATAAAAAATAATTATATACAAAATAAAAATATTATTGAATTAAAATAGTAGAAGTGGACCGAATCACAGGTCGATTTTAATGATTTTAATTTTAAATTTTGACAGACTGTCAGCGAATATGTCAATGCTATTGTCAATGGAAAAAGCTTTGTTGTAGGAGGTCAACATCCTGTTTAGGGGAGCATGGTGGCCCAGATTTGTGCGACACTGTTTAGTTGCAAACGTTCTAATAGTACCCTTCGACCGGAGGTGAGAGTGACGAGGTACTTCTAGACTGATTTTGTTAAGCAAGTCTGGTGTTGAAGTCATCCCGTTAACAATTTTATATAGGGTTGTCACATCATTTAGGAACCTTCGTCGCTTCAATGAGTCTAATTCAAAATAATTTAGCCGTTCTGCGTAATCGGCTCTGTAAGGGCATTTGTGGTCTTTAAACCGCAAGCACCTGGTAAATTTCTTTTGAACGCGCTCAAGACGATCCTTATGGACATTATAAGTTGGACTCCAGACTGGAGATGCATACTCTATGTGACTGCGCACAAAGGAGTTATAGAGCACTTTCAAGGCCAAGATTCCTTGAAACTCTTTGCCAACTCTATTGATGAACCCAACCATTTTCATTGCTTTTTTTATAACGTTATTGATATGTGTGACAAATGACAAATCGCTGCTAAGCACTACACCTAGATCCCGTATGTTTTTAACTTGTTGCAGTGATGTTCCGTTGAGGGAGTAAGTTGATAGCAGGGGGTGCTTTTTCCGTAAACGTTATGTGATAACATTTGCTGGCATTTAGAGCCATCCCATTTACCTCACACCAATTCTGTATTGAGTTCAGATCTGACTGGAGCAGGGTTATGTCTTCTTGGGTTTTTATTTTGCGATATATTTTAAGGTCATCAGCGAACAACGAGCATTGGCTATGTTTGATGCAATTCAATATGTCATTAATGAACATAATGAAAAGGATAGGCCCAGTATGAGATCCCTGGGGCACACCAGAGGTTGCAACGTATTCGCGGGATTGATAACCATTTACCACCACTCTTTGTGTTCGCTTACACAAATATGATCTGAACCACTCCAGCAAAGGTCCGTGTACACCATGACCACATAGTTTCAGCAGAAGAATTTCATGGTCGACCTTATCGAAAGCGCTACTGAAATCCGTATACAGAGCGTCGATCTGTTGGCCAGAGTCAATGATCATACAGATCTCGTCAACATATGAAACCAAATTGGTGACAGTAGATTTTTTGATGCAGAAGCCATGCTGTTTCAAGGATAGTTGTAGTTTTACATGGGATGTTAATATTGGGCAAATCATTGATTCAAAGATTTTTGAGAAAATAGACAAGATAGAAATTGGTCTGTAGTTTTTAACATCCGCACAGTCGCCTTTTTTGAATATTGGCACTACGTTAGCCTTTTTCCATTCTATTGGAAATGTAGATGATTCAAGCGATTTATTAATAATAAGAGTGAGGGGATATGCTAAATTACGCGAACATTTTTTTATGAAAAGTGGAGGCAACCCATCCGGACCAGCTCCTTTGGTAACATCGATCCTGTTTATTGCTTTAAGCATTTCCCTCTCAGTAAAAGCAATTTTACTGAGAATAAACTGAGGGAATATTTGGGTATTTGTTGGAGCTCGGGACATTCTGCTAGTGACAGAAAACGTAGACGAGAATTGAGTAGCAAAAAGTTGGCAAATATCGTCACCTGTCGTAGCTATTGCATCGTTTAGTGTCATTTCGGACGGTATAGAGCTGGATTTAGAATTTTTGGTTTTAACGAAGGACCAGAAAGCTTCGGGGTTTGACCGGATGTTATTCTCCACAGAGTAAACATATTTCCTATAGCAGTTTTTCATAATCAACCGTGCTCTCTCATCAAGCAGTCTGTACTCAATCTCGTCACGTGGGTTTCCGTATTTTTTAAAACGTTTTCTATGCTTTTCTTTTTCGTTGAGAACTCTCACTAAGGTTTTAGAGTACCATGGGGGAAAGTTTTGGCTTACATGCTTAATTTTAGAAATGTTGTCCTCAATTATAGCTTGAACGGATTCATAAAATACCCCCAACATAACGTTAACATCCACACAAGGTTCCAGTAGCTCTTTCCAACGTACTTCTCTTAGTTTTAAATTGATAGTAATAGTAATAGTATTTTATTTCGCAAATATGGGTTTTACATACAGGTCTTAAGATTAAGTACATAATTATAGCTCAGCCACATTTTACCAATCGGCATGCAAAATTAGATTAGATTAATTATATCATTCTTATCACAATTAAGTATATCAATTTTTAATTTTTGAATTATTATTTAAATCATCAAATTAATAAAAATAAAAAATTAAATATGTGTAACAAAAGAAAATACATTATTATCATTAGAATATTTGACATGTCATTACAATTAACAATATTATTATTACAATTCGAATGTCAAGAACCAAAATTAGAATGTCAAATATCAAAATGTAAAAAAAAAAAAAAAAAACTGTCAAAGAATATAAATGTCAAAAATCAAAGTGTCAAAAATCAATGTCAAACATGAAATATAAAAAATAAAAAAAAAAAAACAAATTTATCTTAATTATAATACCACAATCAAAACTCCCATTAGGAAAAGCTTTTATCATCAAAAAAATCTTTAATTGAATAGTAACATTTTTCTAATAACAATTTAGTTAACTGTTTTTTGAATACTGAGATGGGTAATACTTTTAGATTTATTGGTAATTTATTATATATGAGAGGACCCATGGAAAAAAATTTTTTTTAAAGTAAGGACGTTTTGTAACCGCCTGTATAAAGTTGACTTATATATTGAGACCTCATTGGTCCTTTGCGTATTCTCTTATCAATCATTGATGTAAACAAATTACTGTTCATCTTAACAAATAAGGCAACTTCAAGAATGTACAAAGAAGGTAGTGTAAGAATCTTCAGTGATTTAAAAATTGGTTTACAGCCTTCTATGGGTTTAAGCCCTGTCATCGATCGAAGACAACGTTTTTGGGCCCTAAATATTTTATCTCTCTCACTACAGTTTCCCCAGAATATAACACCGAACCTTAGTAATGAAGCAACCAAACCATGATATGCTGTCACTAGCGTGTTCATATTTAACTTTTTTGAGAGATTGTACAGAATATATGCGGTTTTGCTCAATTTTTGGCACACAATTTCAGCATGGTCTTTCCAGGTCAATTTGTCATCAATATGTACTCCCAAAAATTTTGTAACTGAAGTGGTATCTACTATTTCGTCTTTATATTTAGTTACAATATAGTTTGGCCTCAGTCGTTGGTAGAAATGCATTACTTTGGTTTTTTGTAGATTTAACACAAGATTATTTTTATTAAGCCAATCTATTATTTTTTCAAGTGTATCATTTATCTCTCTTTCGTATTGAGTATTATTTTTACATTCAATTATAGCTGTGCTGTCGTCAGCAAATAAAGTCATAGGATGATGTATTTGACAAGGTAGGTCGTTAATATAAAGTAAAAACAACAATGGCCCAAGTACACTGCCCTGCGGGACTCCGAATTTAGTTATTCTAACATTGGATAGATATTTCAATTCGCGTTTTGTTTTGGGACATATTCTCGCTGTAAATTGTTTTCGATCCGTGAGATAGGACTTTACTAAATTTAGGACATTGCCCCTTATCCCATAGTGATGAAGTTTATTTAAGAGGATGTCATGTTTTACATAATCGAATGCTTTCGTCATGTCTGTGAATATTGCATATACAGGATTTTTTTTATCCACATTGTTCATTATCACTTTTAATAAATCAAATATCGCCATATTAATATTTTTGTTTTTTCGAAAGCCTTTTTGCTCTTCGCATAGAATATTATTTTTAGTTGCAAATGTGTAAATAGATTCATAAATAATTTTCTCGAATATCTTTGAGAAAACTGAAATTAAAGCTACCGGTCTATAGTTCGACATGTCTCCCTTATCGTTTTTTTTATGCAATGGTTTTACTATGACAGTCTTTAATTTATCAGGGAATATACCTGAGCTTATGCATGTATTGATTATGTGGGCTAATGGTTTAGCTATGACATCCGAAACAAATTTTACCACCGTGGTAGAAACTTCATCGCATCCAACACTATTTTTATTTTTCAAGTGTTTTATTATACGCAAAATGTCTTGAGGTATTACTGGAGGCATGAATAATGAATTGCTGACATGGAGATTACTACTTGTATTTCTCGGATATTTACTATTTACATTTTGTACCTGATCAACGAAAAAATCATTAAATGAATCAGCAATTTGCTTAGGATTAGTTACTAATTTATCTTCCTTATTAATTTGTAATATTGGTTCTTTTAACCGACTGTTATTATTAATTATCTGCCATGACGTCTTAGCTTTATTTTGAGAACAATGAATTAGGTAGTTATTTTGAGCTTTTTGTGTGAGATTGATAATTTTTTTAAGCGTGCGTGAATAATTTTTAAATGTAGTTTTATTTTCACATGAAGGTGCTTTCCTATATTTCCAAAGTAGGTTTCTTTGTTTTCTGCTGCATATTCTAATACCTCGCGAGATCCATTTTACTTTCTTATCGGGTTTTATATTAATTAATTGGTTTGGAAAGCATAAATTATAAAATAAACGAAACAGTTCAATAAACCTATCGTATGCCTCGTTAGGGTTATTGGATTCAAAAACGTCAGAGAAAGACAGACATTGTAGATGCTTTTTAAATAAGACTAAATTTTCTTTGGATAGATCACGTTTCTGAATGTGCCAAGAATTCAGTATGCATGTTTTTTTAACTTGAATTTTTAAGATTTGAGCAGTATGGTCTGACAATGCGAAATCGATTACTTTACTCTCACATTTTTGTTTAGAATTATGAGCAAAGTTATCTAAACAACTGCCGCTTTTTGGTCTGGTTGGTTCATTCAGTTCTAATTTAAGGTTATAGTTAAGCAGTACATTTTCGAAGTCTAGTGAGAAGTTATTTCTTTTTAGTCTGTTAATATTAAAATCCCCACACAATACAATTTTTTTATTAGGTTTTGTACAAATTTTCTTTAGTAGGGTATCTAATTGATCTAAAAATGAATTTATGCACGACAAATTCGGTGGTCTATAGATACAAACAATTATTATTCCTTGTTCAACTAACTCTATTGCACAATATTCAAATAAACCTGAGATAGACGAGTTAGGAAGTTCCTTATATTTGTATCTATTTTTGATAAGGATACACGACCCTCCGCGCTTTTGTTGTTTTCTTGAATAACACGCTGCGAGCTTAAAATTAGGGACTTTTATCAACGATTCCTGACCTGAAGTAACGAAATGTTCAGTTAAGCATAAGACGTCAACGTCTATATTTTCTTTTGTAGACAACTCTTGTATGTGCAACGTCAACATATCTGATTTATTTAAAAGACCAGCGATGTTTTGGTGCACAATATTCAAGTGTCTACAATAGAAAAAACTGGTTATCTTGATCCGTTGGAGTCTCGGTATTACTGCTTGTGGAAGACCTGTCATCAGCCTCGATCACCAAGTTAGTACCAATATCTTGAAAACCGAACAAATCGTAGTCAAGCATTATCCTGGACATGATCTGGTCATATATGTTTTTCCATCCGTATTTATTTATTCTGCCAGTATTATACGAAAACATTTCGTGCGATAGGGTACTATTGCTATCGAAAAAATATGCGTATTCATTGTTTCTTATGTCCGTTAAGAGGAGGTTATTGAAGAGCTCTACTTTATAATTATGAATTAATGCTCCTTTTATGTATATGGGAGTGCAAATAACAATATTTGTATGGGTCAAATTTTGTAACGAGCTTTTTAAGTTATGTAGTATATGTGAATAGTCCCCCCCCCGCAGGTCAATTTCACCAATGAATATAAGGCAGTAATCGTTAATTGTGAAGTCTTTTAATTTGTAGGTATTTAATACTCCTTAGGAAAGATTTTGTGGTGATGTTCGGTATTATATAATTACAGTACATAAAGTGTTTCGAAAATACCTCTTCGATTATGGGTAGAGTTCCCTGTGTGCAATTGCTGCTTATTATAGTTAATTTATTTTTGTGTAAAGCGCCTGGCACATTTTTGCTAGCAACATTACTCATTTGAGCAGTTTTTTCATGATGAGTAGAGTTCTCCAAGGCACTGATACGCTCTCTAAGGATTATTAATTCCTGTTGCGCAACCTGTAATTGTTGTTGTAGGTTTAGAATTTCCTGTTCCAGCTGAATAACGTAGGCATTGTTATCGACTTTCGATGAAATGGACAGCGTGGGAGTCAAGTTTGGTCGTCGTATCCCGATTTGCTTGTTTTTCAGTGCTTGAACCAGGACTTCGGCCCATGGAGGGAGACAGACACAAAGACTTTAATGTGCTGATTTCCGTTGTTAATTTATTAACTTGTTTCTGCAAGTCGGTATTTTCTAATAATACATTTTCCAATTCGTTTTCTGCACTTTCCAGTTTGAGAGTGAGTTTTGAAATTGTCTCCTTCATTTCCGAGGTGGTTATTAAATCAGTTACAGTTCTATCCACACTCCTTGACCGTCTTTTTGGAGTAACATATGACGTATCGGACGTATCGCAGTCAGTAAAGATATGCGAGTCAGACAGCATTGTATTATCTTGTGCTGGTGAGAGTATTTTCTTTGTTTCACCGTCCAGATTTGAGTCCGTGACTGGACCTTGTTCCGTAGGGGATAGGGTCTTCAAAAAAGTTTTCTTTTTCCTTAAAGTAATGCCTGAAGGGTTTTCAGTTTTCGCATATTTTTTGTTTCTGATGCACACCTTACACCTCCATTTAAGTTTAGCTTCTTTATCTTTGAGGCGATATGTGTGTTCTGGGTATCCCTCGCACTCAAATTCGAATCTGTTATTGCAGGCTGAGCACAACGCAGTACTTTTTATGTCTACCTTTGTTTTACATTTATGGCACATGACTAGTGACGTCATTTTGTGGCCACTACTGCTGTTGCTTGATGTACTGATTGCAGACATTTCGTATAGTGCCTGAGAAGTGTTTGTAAAACTTGAAATGAGAATTCTGATATTTCCGAAAAGTGAATTTAGGTACTGAGATTTGAACTCGCGACCACTTGAATGACGCAAGTCAATTGGCAAAAGTAGGACGCCGTCTTATCCTCGAGACCAGACAGGCAGTAATTCTTTGTGGCGAATTTTTTGAGTAGTTGGCGGCTAAACAAAATTCCAGCAATTTGGTTTAAGGTTCAAAGTCGCTTATTTTTAGCGATCTTATGACGGTTGAGGTTCAAAACACGGATGAATCACTTTTACACTTTGTGTTTGATGTTATTGTTATTAGTACACATATTATATTAAGTATTTGTATCACTAAACGATTTGTCGGTTGAATATTAGTTATTTTTTATTGCAAATTGTCACTTCTTGATGGTATTATGACTGTTTTTTACACTGTTCTTGTTTATTTTTGAGATGGTTCGTGAGTTCACATATTTGGTTTTAACTTCATAGTTTGCGAGTGAGATGGTTAAACTACACTGTCACTAAGTAATTGTTTGATGTTTAATCGGTACACTTATTTTTTACTCACTTATAAACAGTAATAGTAATTTTAAAATATATTTTACAGCAGAGAGTTTATTTGTACGACCGGCTAGGAACAGCGCCATCTAGCGACCCTGATTAATTCGTAGTTGGCTGCTTTGAAATTAAACGACGTTAGTTTTACACGTTTTAACGGCACATGTAGCTTAACAATAAAATTAATTTCTAAAGGGGGATGGTGACAGTCTTCTTTACAAATAGGTGAAACACACCTCGTGACAACTGCACTTTGCATATTTGAAAACACCAAGTCCAATGTTCTATTGTTGGTATTTTTAATAACGTTATATTGCGACAGACTGTTTAAGGACATAAAATCAATAAGAGAGTATCCTAGGTTGTTAGTATAGTTTGACGGAATAGTAGTGGTTACATACAAGTTACTTGGGTCCTGTTTCCACTCGATGAAGCCAAGATTAAAATCTCCTACTACTATCATTATTTTCTTCGCCAGCAGTATCATTAACAGTTGTGGCTGAACTGAGAAACATATCTAAATGCTGTTGAGTGACAGGGGGTGGTAAGTAGACAGCGCAAATCTTTATTTTCTTCCCCTCATTTATCCTAACGCGTACCCAGAGGTCTTCTGCAGTGGTTTCCCACTGACAAGCCCGCGCAGAATCATAATTATGCCTTAGACACAGCAATGAGTACGCCACCCCCTTCCTTTCCTGCAAGTGAGCTGGATTCCCTATCTCTCCTGTATATATTATAACGGGCGTCAAATATCTCTCCGTCGTTGATGTTATCATTTAACCATGTTTCAGTCACTACAATTATGTCGTATTTATTGACATTGACCGCAATATTGATGTCATTTAATATTGTTCGCATTCCTCGGAGATTCTGGTAGTAAAAAGTGAATTTTAATATTTTCCTTACGGGTTTCATATAACACATGCACCGTCACTCACACACGCACACACATTTTATTTTTGTTTAAATTCTATTACACCTACTTTTACTACCTATTTTATAATTTGTCATTGAAGAGCGGCCTCCTAGTACAGCAGCCTAATTGCGCAACACATTTTATTTTTGATATCAATTCCGAATCGAAACCAAGTCCAATTTAAATCGCATGGCATAATTGGAATTACGATAAACATTTTTTACCAATCGACCGGAATTGAATAGGGTTGTTCTTATAAAACGGCTATACGTCTTTGATTTATATGTTTTGTTCCACCTTAAAGGCATGATTAATTTCCAAATTATTGTGCTTTAATTTAATTTTGTTTTAATTATAACTGATGCTATAATAGTGCTTATAAATGAAAATGTACAATGATTGCCGAAAAATTAAAAACCATTTTTTAAAACACTTTCTATCAAAAACTACCATAATTGAAATACGTAACAAAACGTTTCCTTTCCCCGGTTTTTTTAATCTGTGGCCAATAACAAAATCGTAGAAAAGCAGTGTTGTCATGTTAGTGGGATTTCCACTAAACCTGGGGGTTTGGACACCCCTACTGGCGAAGAAATTGCTTGAAATTGCGGGTTGCTTTTAGTGGCTGGTGGTTTTGTCTAGTGGTTAGTTTAATTCAATTTGTAGAAAACAATACAATCAATTACTAAAACTGACTCGAGAAAATATTAAAATAACAAGATAATGGCATGTTTTATTGTTTGTCTAAAACCTGTGTCAGTGATTTTACGATGTATTTCTTTCAAATGCCGAAACCACTGCAGATTCGAACGCTGTTTTGGCAAAACTGTTCACCATGATGAATATGTTGAAAATAATCAGAGGCTCCGCCCGAGTAGTGATCGCAAAACGACGTCATTTCTAAAAAATATTTCACGGGAAAATACTACCGGGGTAAAAACAATCTGCCGTTATGCCCAAGTTATGTATAGATCTAACAAACATTCAAACATCTTCACTAACTTTTTCATTAATTATTGTAGATTATGTTGGATGATGTTTAAAAAAATACTTTGACCTTTTGTTTTATTTTCATTCTCAAATTTTCAAATGGACCTCCAAAACAGCGACCGAATGTCAGTAACAGATAAATAAAATTAAAAATGTTTGAGCCTAAACTATACTCTATTTGAAATAAGATTACACATTTAAATAAACCGTTTCGTGTTCGGTTGAACATTAAAAGCAAAAAAGTGGTTACAATACCAAGTGTTTACTGAAGCTGCCATTTGTCATGTCACCAACGCAATAGAAGTCAAAATCGGTTGAACGGATTATAAAAAATGTCTCATCTTATTTCTTTTTATAGCACTCGGGGAAAAAAAATGGCAACACTGAGAACAACACAAAATTGTATTATATTTACAAATTTTAATTTAATATCCTATACGAAACGTGGGCCTATGTTAGGCAGTTTTGGAACATTTTGCTTGTGGCTTGTGTAAGCCGGATGAACTGGAAAATTCTCTCATTAAATCAATACTGTTTTGCTCAATAGCGAAAAATACGTCGAGATTATCACTACAAGTAAGTAACCCAATATAAATAGGAATAACGTGAGTCCCTGTCCGTCAACCTCACATTCTAACTGAAATTGTTAATTGATATTTTTGTACATAAGTACCTACATGCTGAAATAAACCATAGTAACCACTAACCTAACTACAAAACATATTCATAATATTTTCACAGACGGTGCTAGAGCTGAAAATACATGAATGGAACACTACCCAACATGAATCTTCTTAATTTCCTAACAAAGAAGTTGGATGGCTAGATGGCAAAAATGCTGTGAATGAAAATGTAAGCTTTTAGTCACATAGTTAAGAATCAAGCGAGGCAACTTACTTTATAATAAAATTATGAATATTTATTTCCTTGGCCGAACTTTCTACATCATACATTTTTATATTTTATGTATACTTAATTATATTTTATGTATACCTAACTAATGTTTACATAATTTAGTATTACAAAATATCTGGACATTGAAAAATCAGCCCTAAGTAAAGAAGAAATTATACAAACAGCAGCAATAACTAGGCTAATGGCTTTTGTCCAGCCATGGGCCCAATGAATGCCTACTTTACTTTGCCACAGGGTTTATTTATAAACATTGCTTAAAGTTAAATGACGTTCAAATGTCAAAAATGTATAGTTGCTAATCATTACTTAACTTTAAGTAACGTTTATAAATAAACCCCATAATGTTTAAGTACTTTATTTGAGCAGATAATAATATGATTTTGTTTTAAAACTGTAGAGTTCCTGGGGAGTTTCACCTACGAAGACATGAAGGCAGCATGAATGAAGGCACCTGCTGCGTTGCTACTTAGAACCTGAAGATAGTTCTTGAAATATAATTGTTGTTTTAGAAAACTGTTGAGTCTTGAATGACAGTAATATAAATGTATGTTCCTATTTTGTTAATTGATAATGATAACAATGTAAACTACAAATAAAAATAACTTATTATGAAATATTTAAGAATTGAAGTTTTTTTTTTCATTAACACAACAATTTATTAATAAAATTATGTCTCGTTGGTCTAGGGGTCGCAAGAGCTACTGCTGAGTATGAGGTCCTGGGTTCGATGCCTGGGTTGGGCATAGTGTTATTGGGTTTTTCCACCTGGAATTTCTTAGTAGTGCCCGTCCCCTATTACATGGGACTTTAAACATAACTGGTGAAATGTGTGTGTACAGGCAAACCTCTGCCCAACTTTTCGGTGAAACAGTGATATTATGTATGTATTTTCATTAGGTTCAGTAAATAGAGCGAAATAAACTATGGTAAACAAAGCAAACAATAACTGACAATAGCCTTTATTCACATTTATGAAATATTTACACATGGGGCAAAAAGAAATTGGAAAATTGTAAGGATTAGTGAAATTTAATGTATTCCTGTGGAATTCATCATGGATTATGTATGTACTGCTTGCTAATTCTTGCTGTAAGCGCATGAGAGTTTATACTTTTCCTCAATAATGAAGTTGAGCCTGACACCTGAAAAAAAAAAGAATTTAAGTAAATCTTCTATAATAAGTATATTCCATGATCCATTACATCCATCCACAAAATAAATTCTAATTGGCCTCTCCCACACACTTTAATGAATACAACAATTATTAGGTTCAATGACTTTATTAAATGTATGAAAGTTTATGTTTGATGGTGCATTTCGTAGTCACCAACATAACACGTATGTATGTTTAAATAAATAAAACATTGTGCTAAACACACATTCAATGTTCAATACTTAGAAATAAAATAATATTGTTATTACTTATGTAGGTACCTTAGATGGTGGTGTGGTATGTTCATTGATGTCCTTACATAATCCACTGTCTTCTATGCTCAGTACAATGGATACAGTACGAGGTACGAATTTGTCTTTCTATAAAATACCTCGTTTCTGAAATATCATAATATATATCTTTAGTAGGTTGTAACAGAAGAGAACTTGGTCAGTGGGTCGTCTTATGGGCGGATAATTTTCACAATATTATTAATTTATCGACCGCTTCGATATTATTTTAATATATCACTATTATTGATTTATCATTGAGGTTTTACACAAAAACACATTCACAATTTATTAAAACGATGTTCACTTACATAATTTCGTAATAATTAAGGAGATTATACGAGTAAATCCCAAAAATATTACAAAGAAAATCAAATGCGAGGAGTACATTGCCTTCTATTTTAACTGACAGAAGAAACAAATTACTCGTTGATTTTAAACCAACTCAGCGCTGTCAAAATGGTTACGTAATTCCAGTTATAGCCTTTTTAGACGGGTATCGTTCACTCTTTAGCGTCTCATCCAGACTGCAGTTGATATCAAAAATTTTAGAGTTACGTAATACGAAAGCTGTCAAATTTTTCAATTTCCAGTTTAAATGATATCAATTCCACTCGAATTTTATTGAAAATGTGTTGCGTAATTAGATAGCAGGTATATCTTTACTTAAAAAGAGGTCCATATGTAAGATTTATTGTAAAAGTTGTACATGTTACTGCATTTTTATTTATTTTTTTGTATGTACAAGACATAGAAATAGGATATACATAAACGCAGGTATGATATGAGATGTTTGTTTTTCAAATTATTATAATTTTTACAAGGTCTAAAAAGGTACGATGTGTAATACAGAGGCTGATATATAGGTACAGTATACATTATATAAAGTTGAATTTGTTGTTTGTTTGTTGATTGTTATTTGTTGATTTTGTATAAATAAATAAATATTATTTATAAAAAACGGTAACAAGTTGTATTTATAAAGTAGTAAAAAACAGGTTTGTAAGAGGCTAGTAGTGCTCGCGTTTGTATACAAAATTGTAAGGTACTAGAATATTTTAAAAGCATGCAGTAATAATGAAAATGAGATGCCTTGCGGCCTTCCTGCAGGGGTGAGCAGTTTTTTAAGACAAGAGGTTGAGTTGATAACAACCTCAGAACATTTATGATCTGAGATAACAACGGAGACCATTCCTCACGCTCACGAAGTTTTTTTTTCCATTTTGCGATCAACAAAATTTATATTTGTTTGTTTTAGCAAAAGAACGAGCCTCGAAGAATAGTTGCCGCTGGGTGCGAGGCAGGTACTTTGCTACTATCGGTCTGTTTGAGCCTTTATACCGGGCAAACGATATACGTCACGTAGTTGAGGAGGGTTAACCGCCGACTGGAGGGTCTCACAGGGTTTTAAAACAATCAAGGTTAAGTCACCAGAACTTGTTTCCTTCTCAACTGCTGGTCCATTCCTAATCTCGAGACAGGATGATCGCGAGCTCAGCTGTGTACTTTTTTTCTAGATCCAGCATATAGTTTCGCTGTTTACTGATTTCTTTTTCTAATTTCTGCGTTGATTTTTTGAGGGAATCGTAATCTTGACTCAGATCAGTGGCAGGGGCGAGCGCTCGACCCTCGGCATATTAGCTGTACTTGCTGCTTGATTTTTAGAACCCGTAACCCGTTTCGTAGCCGATCAACGCGTAGCACAGCTGTTTGGCGCCGCGTAGCACTCGTAGCCTTTCCGCACGTAGCTGATTGTTGATGACGTGGACTCGTAGCAATCCGGGCGCTATAGCACAGGTGGTAGGGATGCGGTATTTCGCGACCAGTGCGTCAACGCAGTTTGGCTTAGCGGTAAGTGACACCGGCTCTCGCGCACTGAGGAGGCGGTTCGAAACCGAGTTTATAAATCCAATCACGATGGACCCCTCGTATGCTTTAGCCCCGTTGGCCCCGTTGGTCTCGTGGTCGCAAGCGCGAGTGCTGAGCGTGGGGTCCTGGGTTCGATTACCGGGTCGGGCAAAGTGTTATTGGGTTTTTCCATTAGGAATTTCCCAATAACGCGCTTTAATATCTCCCGCGCCGTAGGCTAGTTTTCGTTGAGATTGGCAGTCGTGGCAGAAATACGGTCTGGAGGACTATAAAAAAAAAATTATATATGCTTTAGGCAAGGGTGGTGACAAAAATATCGTTGTCACTTTCGCGGAGAGTGACTCTCTAACTGGTCCAGGAAGAAACGAGAATTTGAATTTGAATTTCAAATTTAAACCAATCAGAACTCAAACTCAAACTCAAAGCATTTATTTCAATTAAACCATTTACAGGAACTTTTGAATTGTCAAGGGGTCGATCAGTCAAAAATATGAAGCTAGTTGCCCATTCCAAAGCGTAGTAGGTACCTATGGAGAAGAACGGGCAAGAAACTCCACGGACACTCTTTTGGCGACTGAATAAAAAATCGGGTGTGTACCTTCTTGACCAAAACCAAGCTGGTTTTGGTCAAGAAGGTAAACAATAAAAAAAATATACTTATATTGGAATATACTTTTTAAAAGCCGGAGGCACACAAAGATTTGTGGGTCGTGGGTTACGGAAGTCTGTTGTCACTTCTGTAGGGATAGGTAGGTTCCCTATCCATTTGCATAAAATTTTAAGACCTAATATAACTTAGCATAATTTTGTTTGGCATAATTATATTTTCGCATAATATAATTACGCATAACAGCTTACGCATAATTTTTTTAAGCATAATTTCTCTAACCATAATAATGATTACTTAAGCATAATATTCTAAAGCATAAATTTATTAAGCATAAAGTTCTAAAGCATAACTTTTTTAAGCATAATATCCTAAAGCATACATTTATTTACGCATAATGATATTAAAACATATTTTTATTGAACAATTTTGTGGGTTTTTTTTCGCTGTAGGAAGCATGAAGCAAGCAAGCATACAGCGTGCAAGCAAGTGTAGTTAGTACAACACAGTGATATTTCATAATTTAAATAATCAAATCAGCGAAATATTTGACAGCTATTTACGACATTGCCAACTTTAACTACAAAATACAATAGACGTAGATATATTTAGTAACCTATAGATAGTGCAATCCATGACGCCCACTCCGCTCCGCTCCGTACTTTAGTACCTACGGAGCGGAGCGGAGTGGGGCGCGTCGTCGTAGATTGCACTATCTGTATTCCGCTTAACTTCCTAAAGAGTCATAAAAAACCCATTCGACATGTGTTTCACCTCTCAACGAGGCATCCTCAGAATGATGATTTACTTGTAGCGAACCCGAACACTCAGAGAGCGCGCTTGGCGTCTACCGAAACACATGCCTCAAGTTCGCTGGTAATAGCGCATGTATCAAACCCTGTGGCGTATGTAATAACGCACGCACTCTCTTGCATCCTGCAAATCTAATTGCGTATGCGTGTAGCCCCTCGTGACGTGTGCATCTACGCATCATAATGGCGTTAGACTCTCAGGACGCATGCATCTAAGCATCATAATGACGTTAGTCCCTCACAAAGCATGCATCTACGCATCATAATGACGTTAGCCCCTCACGAAGCATGCATCTACGCATCATAATGACGTTAGCCCCCCATGATGCATGCATCTACGCATCATAATGACGTTAGACTCTCACGACGCATGCATCTACGCATCATAATGACGTTGGCCCCTCACGAAGCATGCATCTACGTATCATAATGGCGTTAGACTCTCACGACGCATGCATCGACGCATCATAATGACGTTAGCCTCTCACGACGCATGCATCTACGCATCATAATGACGTTAGACTCTCACGACGCATGCATCTACGCATCATAATGACGTTGGCCCCTCACGAAGCATGCATCTACGTATCATAATGGCGTTAGACTCTCACGACGCATGCATCGACGCATCATAATGACGTTAGCCTCTCACGACGCATGCATCGACGCATCATAATGACGTTAGCCTCTCACGACGCATGCATCTACGCATCATAATGACGTTAGCCCTTCACGACGCATGCATCTACGCATAATACCTAATGACGATAGCCCCTCACGACGCACGCACCATGGTATGTGGTACCTGCCCTTACTGCCTGTCTCAAAAATCCACCTGTATAATTAATGATTTAGTTGTACTCGCAAGCGAAACGGTTGCAAGCTATGTCAGCGACGACGCGGCGTGCACGCAGCGTGGAACCCACCGCGCGGCGCTTCGAGCCCGATGAGCACTCGCAGCGATCGCAGCACTCGCAGCGAGCACACTCGCAACTCTCGCAAGAGCGCGCTAGCGCCGAGCGGCCGCGCGAGCCCTCGCTTTGCTCGCTCTGCCGCGGCTACTGGCGCTCGCTCACGCGCTACCTTGCCGCGCAGATTTTTTGCTGTCCTAATGCCGCCGTGCGCTGATGTGTGATGGTTTTAATTATGTTGTTGCAAATATATCATACTTCTGAACTAACTCGCCGTATTATTTTATTACACTAACTGCCGCACTCATAGACGTTAATGATTGAGTATTTCTTTTAAGGTACGTTTCTGGGTGCGGTACTCAGCAGTGAGGGCCAAATCACATCTGGTTGAACTTACGTCGAAAGTGTCGTGTTAAACGTCTTACCTGGCGTCCTAACCGAAAGCGACTGTCTCACGAATGGGTGTGTAACGTTTGATATAATAACAAAAGTTCTAATGATCATAAGACCTATTTTTTTTTTTTTTTTTAATGGTGTCCTAAATTGGTGACACCTCCACTCAGGCACCTCGTCCTTATATCACGTCGGGGTCACCAATTTAGGGGCATGAGGAACAGGGTGTAAAGTTCACTCATCCACCATAGAAAAGGGAGGATCCTCCAACCAGACGGGTGTTGTGTCTGGCGGGCCGACTGCCCGACTGTTGATTTCGGATAGTCTTATCTATGTCGTTCGCGCGGTAAACTCTAATTGCGCGATGCAGGATTTGTGTGACGTCATGTCTTTGATGCGTATAGTTCGTATGTGGCGGTGTAACCGCTACATAACGATCAAATGATATAATTAATTATTGATATAATTTCATTATGCACATAATGCACATTTGAAACAATATTCAATTAATATAATATTCAGTTGCTATAATATTCAAAATCTATAAGTAACGTTTAATATAATTTGTTAATAGGTTGAATTTGCTCCAAAACCGAATCGGCACTCCGACTTTATGTAGTCTTTTGGCTCCTACCCCTAGAGTGTATATAAAAACCGGAGGCGCGGAGGGAGAGCAACCCCCGCCCGCTGTAACAAAGCACAGGCACCCGTGCGAGCCATAGCGGCTGAGGCTGGTCGCCCGAGGCGACCAGCAATCCGAAGCTGCGGAGGTGAGCATGGGTGCCTATCCTTTGTTACGTAAGGGCGAAGGCGTTGCACTTCCCGCAGCGCCGGAGACGATGCAGAAGCAACTTTATTGTTTTGAGGTTAGGTTACAATATAATTTGCTTTTCTCAAGAACGATGCGTTACCTTAGAAAATTTGTTAATATGAAAGTTAGGTCAAATGAATATTATATAAAAAGAGCATTATACAATTTGCAAATTATATGAAATGAACGTTAAACTAAATGTAATAAGAGTAAATGAAAATTATATCAAATATAACATTAGATCATATGAAATTAGGTTAAATGTTTATATAGCATATGAAAATTATATCATATGAAAGTTATGTCAAATGAAATTAGACTATCTGTTATTCTTATTTTATGGGTATATCGAATATCGTTTACCAGAATAAATGATGTACATACGCCACTTGATTGATCGCGCGAGTGATGTAGTAATGACGCGCCCACTATCGCATTACCATAGAAGTTCGCATTACCGTTTCCGTAAATGCGGCAGTGGGGCGCGTCATTTCAGAGTGGACAAGCTATACTCGTGCGACCGGTCTCTTTGGTAAGGATACGGGGTACGTAATACATACAATGTTGCGTTTGGTTTTGTGGTACCTAGTAGTACGTATAGGCTCGTACAGACTAGAGCGACTTTTCGGACTTATACGAACTTTTTTTTTTTTTTTCGTTAGAACCGCGTCGCTTCGTCGCGTCGCACCGGTCTGCACGAGCCTTATCACGTCTGTTGCGACTTGTTGAGGGCCACCTCCAGGCCAAGGTGCCCTGCGCAAGGCACGCCGTGTAGAGTCCTCTCAGCTGGGGCTCCAGCTCTTTCAGAGCGAGGGCCAATTGGCGTGAATCCCGTCCGGCCCCGGAGCTACGTTCTTGGCCCGGAGCCGCAGCACAGCCGCCGTTATCTCTGCTTGTGTCACCTCTGGGACGCTGACGGCGTTCTCATCTTCAGGCTCTGCGGCTGTGGGCAAAGCCATCGGCGGCGGAGTATGCTCCGCTCTAGCCGGGAAGAGGGCTGCGACTACCTCCTCCAGCAGCTCAGGTTGGAGACTCCGTGAGTGGAGGCGCCTCGGCTCTGAGTTTCCCTCGAACCGCACGATAAGGGCGCCCCCATAGATCCCCGTCTAGAGTCTCCAACATCTCTTCCCTGGCTCGCGTCTTCGCCACGCCGATGGCCAGCCACAGAGCCTGCTTCGCCGCGTAGTACACCTCATACAGCGCGGCTTTTTCGTCAGGAACCCGACGACGTCGCCTCCGGTATCGGGTGTACTGGCTCCTAACCGTCACGCACGCGATGCGTAGCTGCGCGATCTCGGCAGACGAACAGTCCACCTGGCGCCTTCCTGTCTGTGCGTGGACCCGGGGCATGGACGCATCGCAAATTTGCGTCATCGACCCACAGCTCTGTGGTCTTCATCGGCCTGGACACCCGGACGTCCTCTGGGTTGAGGACCCCTCTCAACCTGGTGGCTAAGAGGTCTGCTTTTTCCCCGCTGGAGGCACCCGACACCTCAAGCAGCCGCGCTCTCGTCATCGCCGGCTTCATTCTGAAGCCGGACGGTGTGCCAAGGTCGGGGCACGCGACTTTGGCTTTAGCCTCCGTGAGGACCGCCTTGTATGTTAGGCCCCTTTCGATGGCTCCAGGCTGCAGTGTTATCACTACAGCCGTGGAGCGTGGAGCTCTGACCTTAGGCGGTCCCTTTGCCTTCTGGGGTGCCGGTGCTCCAGCGGGTGCTGGTGCTGCTGGCACTTTCTTCTTTTTCTTGCGGTTCCTCTTGACGACCGTTGTCCAGGCCTCCGTGGAGGGCCCGGGAGCGGTTGCCGGGGGACCGGCCGTCTGGGAAGTGGGAACAGACGCGGTCGCCGGGAGAGCGCCCGTCCGGTAAGTGGGCGCAGACTTGGCATTCGCAGGCTTACTGGCCCACCTTCCCGGACCCGCTTGGCTCAGCCGCCACGACCGCTGACCCCGGTTGGGTGGGGCCAGCCAACCTCCACTTGTCCGCAACGAGCGATGGGCAGACCCTTAACCTAACCTTTTATTTATTTATTACGGGGTGAAATCCTCATGGATGTCCTCCACCCTGGGGAGGGCGGAGGGGTCTGTCAGACTCTTATTAACTAAAACCACCCCGGTGTTCCGTCTCACACTTGCACCGGAGATCACGGGATCTAATGTGACTTCCGCGATCCCCGGCTAGTGCCGGCCCGCCTCTGCGGGCCAACTCGAGTTTGGGGGGAGTGAGGTGTTAAACTCCCCCCTTACATCATAGAGAGGCGTGCTTGGAACACTACGCGCCACCATCTCGGGTCCTAAGGAGTAGGGGGCGATGGATTTCTCCAGATCCGTCGCCTCTGGACCCATTTAGGGGGGCTGGAAGAGTGCCTTATTCTCCCTCCGCCGACGCCCGGTGCGTCTGCTGCGGATCGGGTTAGCGGAAGCAATCTCCCGCTCCCTTTCCGTAGCCTCCTTCTGCGAAATGACTGTTTCGCAGAAGGATACCACCGCGTCCCAGGACTTCTCGCTGCCGACCATCGAGTCGATAACGGCCGGCAGCGACAGGCTCCTCCCAAGCGGCACACTCTGCCAGCGTATGCCACGCCGTGTCCTCCCGACAGTCGACGCAGTGGTGACACCGGGCGTCCGGCTCCCTGTTTATACGACACAGTACATCCCGAAGCAACCATGCCCCGAGAGCACCTGTGTCACCCGAAACGACAGGGAGCCGTGCCGCCGCCGCCTTGTAGGAGATCGTGCGATACCCCCTGATGACTCTGACGGCCATTGCTCGCTGCGGTCTCCGCAGAACTGCGATGCTACCGGCCGTCAGGTCAGCCGCCCAGATCGGAGCCCCATACAGGGCCATCGATCGCACGATCCCCACGTAGAGTCGCCTACAGGTGACGCTCGGGCCCCCCAGATTAGTAAGCAGCGTTGACAGCGCTCCAACCGCGCCCATCAACTTGGGCGCCAGCCGCCGAAAGTGGGGTCCAAAGTCCCACCGGCTGTCGAGCACCAATCCCAGATATTTCATGGTAGACTCGACAGCGATCCGCACCCCGCCGACCACTATGTGTGATCCAGGCGGCGGCGCGCGCCGGGGGCCATGAAACACCATGGCCTCCGACTTGTTGAGGTCCACCTCCAGGCCAAGGCGCCGTATACGGCCCACCACCTGTGAGTAGGTGTAAATTGGGGATTCTGGATCAGAGGAGATCCAGAAACACCCAATTTACACCATCATTCATTTTATTTAAATGATTGATCTAGTGGGTAATATGTTAATCTTTTATCTATTCAGAGTATTAAATGAAAATGTTTCAACCATTATTATTTAATAAAAATCATGAGACATTTAGACAAACATAACATCTCGCCTTGTTTCCCCGGAGGGTTGGGCAGAGGTGTACCTGTAGCAGGTACACCCACATTTTGCCAGTTATGTTTAAGTCCCATGTAATAGGGGCGAGCCTATTGCCATCAACCGGGCACAAATCCAGACTCCGGGCTGCTACTGAGAATTTCCAGATAGAAAAACCCAATAACGCTTTGCCCGACCCGGGAATCGAACCCAGGACCTCATGCTCAGCAGTAGCGCTTGCGACCACTAGACCAACGAGGCAGTCACACAAGTCATGACATTTAGACATTCAAATATAAAATGTAAAACTTATCTTAATTCAATATACACTATGTGCATTTTAATTTTTCATCGTGAAATTATTACATTCATTCAACAATTCAAATGACACACGCATGAAGTTCGAGCAACAGTCGGTATCGTCTATTCGACTCGGACAGCCTAACAGAAATGGAATGCGGTCACTATCGTCCATCGCGCTACCTTTTATAACACATTTTATGGCATTGAAATAAAAATCAAAATAATATTTAGAACGATTATATTTTAAATCAAATCAAATTACTTTTATTTAAATATCAATATGAAGATGAACTTAACTTTTTAACTATTTTAGTAACTAAATACCCAGTCTCACTCATAATTTCATCGGTATCACTTCGCACTAAATATTGTATATAATATTCACGCTTGCACTACAGGGTCACTGTCTATTTGTTCCATAAGACGACCATCATCCACATAATGTACAATTATTTTTATTATTCGGCAAACATGCCCAGGCTCCTGACGCATGACAAAGGATGTGTTTTTAAAATATTTTGTTTTATTTATTTTCTTCTTCATTTTTTTCTTTTCTATTTCTTGCTGAAACTCTCTTCGTGTGCTTTTGCCGCCACTCCGGCGTACCAGCTCTCTTGGTCTTGAGCATAGTAAAATGGATTAAGAACTGGATCTGAGCTATCAATCAAATTCTGGAATTAAATGTGAATTATTTTGTGTTATTAAACAGCATCAAATATGAATTCAATGATAAATGATAAATTATAAATGATTTATTTCTGCAAGTAGGTTTGTACAAACACTTTTACACGTCAATCATATTTTAAAAACTAGATGAGGTCGGCGTTTCCTATCTGACTACTCTGAGAAGAAAGGCCGAAACAAACTCAGAGGTCACAGTCTCTTTTAAAGTCCAGACATAATCTTGGTCAGATCATGTGAAGACGATGTAGATTGATGTCTGAAATGGTCTTTTGAGGAAATAACCATTCAGATTGAGAAGACCTGTCCAGTCAGTGCACGCATTTGTCAGTTATCGTGCAGCTCAACTCAGAATTTAAGGAGCTCAACGATTCGACGAACAATACCAAAGAAAGGACGTTTGGGTAGGCCACATAAATTACTCAAACTGCCAGACCATGATAAAACTAATTGACAAAAAAAAAAAAAAAAAAAAAACAAAACAAAAGGGAATATCTGCATAGTCTTCACATTCACAATAATTAAAATAATATAATACTTTAAAGTAAATATTCATGTCAATGAATATATAACATTTATTAATGTCAATGTGTATATAATAACCCGGAAATAATCTTGGTCAGAGCATTTCAATTTGAGGACCATGTAGATTTGTGTCTGAAATGGTCTTTTGAGGAAAGAACCATACAGATTTGAGTGGACCTGGCCAGTCAGTGCACGCATTTGTCAGCAATCGTGTAGCAATTATTAACATCGATGGTTCTAAGTGAGATACTTACGTTACACTGTTGGTTAATGTTATCTAAAACAAGACCGTGGGATGGTGAGCGTGACATATTTAATTCCATATCCAGACTATGACATTCCAGCTAAAAATAACGTCTGTAGACCCTGCTCGTACCCGAATGTAAATTCGATATTTAATACACAGGGGATGTCATTTCTACCGTCAAATAAGGATATTCAGTTGTTTGAAAAAAACAATTGTGAAATAATTTACGGGTCGGACAAGCATCATACTGTTACCGGTCCTTTATATTACCAATATTAAGAGAATTAAACACGTTAACTTGCTGTATTTAGAACAGAACTGCAACGGCCATTACTGTTTGATTAAAGACCTTATGCGTTTAGTCAGACGATAGGTTTCACGTCATAAAGGTCAAATGTATTTATGTGAAACATTTCTACAATTTTATACTAGTGAAACCAAATACGCTTCACACAATAATTGTTCTAAGATTATAACGTTATTACCAGAAAGGAACAGTTTTTTGAAATTAAAACATTATGAGAGACAGCAAAAAAATTGCTTTGTTATATTATATGCTGATTTTGAATGTTTATTAACTGATTTTAAAGAATCAAATCCTGATAAAAATACCATAAGAAATAAATGTCATCAACCATCTTGTTTTGCATAATATTATATTATGTTGTTCCCATGACAGAAGCTTGAATAAATTTGTTTCATACAGAGGAATAGATTGTGTACAAGTCTTTATCAAAAATTATTAAGGACGCACAGTTAATTCATAAGACATTCATTACAAAAAAGCCCATGAAACCAATGACTAAAGAACAAATTAACGATTATTGTAGTGCAACTATAATTATGTCATTTAAGCAAGCAATTATTATTTGACGACAAAGTCCGTGACCATGATCATAATAGATATTACGTCTGAATATAGAGGCGCAGCTCATTCACATTGTAATTTATCATTTAAAGTATGTTCATTCATACCTGTTATATTTCATAATTTATCTGATTACACATATTTATCACAGAATTGTCTAAATACGACGGACGGTGAAATAAAAGTTATTCCCAAAACAAAAGAATAGTTATTTGTGCAACAAGAGAGCAAAGTCGTTTTTTGCTGCGAGTGTTGATTTTGAATCCCGAGTAAGCGAAGGATTCTATAATTGAATCACGAGCGTAGCGAGTGATTCTAGGTTAGAATCCTGAGCGCTGCGAGGGATTCAAAGACACGAGATGCAAATAACTTTGCTCTCGTGTAACACATACAACTTTTCACCTCAGCAGCGAGAACATACAACATGTAAAAAAAAAACGTGTTGTTAGGTATCGTACTGTTAGCATATTTGACTGCACGGTTAGCGCAGTGGTTAAGCGATTGACTGCTGCGCTGCATGTCGCGGGTTCGATTCCCGCACGGAACAAATATTTTTGTATGACCTACAAGTAGTTGTTTCGGGTCTGGCTGTTTGTGTATGTGAGTATAAATGTTTGTAAACGCATCCACGATACAGGAGAAATCCTAGTGTGGGGCAACGTTTAAAAAAAAAAAAATATTATGTGGAAATTATCAGGAAAAAAGAAAAATAATCCCTACATTTTTTTTTCAATGGTGAATTTGACCGAATTTTACATTTGGTGCGGGCGGCGGCCGTCGTTTAGCGGGTGTCTAAAAGTCATAAGTTATGAGTTTTGCAATTTTTATGGATTTGGCGTAATTTTGGAACTAAAAATGTGAATTTTAAATACCAATAACTTTTTGACTATCAATAATAATCAAAAAATACTGTTTTGTAATGTTACTGCAGTACCATATGCCCATTTTCCCCAGATTTTCTTAAAAGAGATTTTCTTGAAAGGTTTTTTTTTACTTAATCTTCATCACCTCGTATTTTGCAGCCACCATCTTGGATTTATATTTTGAACTCACTATCGACTTTATCACCCTCGAAAACTATGAAAACGACACCCATGACGAAAAATGTGAAAATTTTCGCAGCCGCCATCTTAGATTTTTATTTTGACTTCACTATCGGCTTAAGCAACGTTGAAAACCATAGAAACGACACCCATGAAGAAAAATTTAAAAAATTCCCAGCCGCCATCTTGAATTTACATTTTGACCTCACGGTCGGTGTAGACGACCAGCTTATGTCGTTTGAAGGGGGCGGTTTGTTGTAAGGTTTGGCACAGTAGAAAAACCACAAGCAGCTAATGTAACAGATCCACGTATATTGCACATAAAACACACACACACAATATATTTGAAATACACAACAGTAATACAGACAAAGGTTAGAGCTAGATGTAATCCGAATTTAATACTATATTTAGCACGAATTTATACCTCAAGTAGCGAGATGTTTGTAGGAACGAAGTTAAAGCTCAACTGACTAAGAATCTGAGACTTTCTAAGAGAGTACTAGGCAACTACAATTGTAAAATCAGACCCGATACCTTAAGTAGATTTTTACTATAGGGCAAGTAGCGGGTACCACTTGTGCAAACACAATAATTTGCTCCTATACAACAGGGCAGTTCGCTATTCAGGGACGCGACAGAGGGTCGGGGTATAGCTGGGTATTTCCCATTTTGCTATGACGAGGGTGTTTACACGAATGAGGGAGGCAGGGTTGCGCAGGTGCAAGTTATGACATGATAATTACTTCTAGAACAATGGATTACGTAATTATAAACACAGATAGGTATTCTCATGGTTTTAAATAGGTATTCAGGTGGGAAATAGTCTAGTCAGTGTTGTAGTCATAATCAAAACATTGTATTATGACTGACAACGGAGTTATATACCTTTTATTACATAAGGACAGGTAAACAAGAGAAAATAAGGTATTTTTAGTTACCTGTAGACACGGACAAATGTCTAACACATCTTTTAGTTAAGTCGGTGTCTATAGGTACATTGGTTATTGCTAGAGACCTGATTTTGTGTCAGGAATCTTTGATTTTAATAGACTTTCTTGTTCTAACTTGTCGGATCATTTATTCGAAACATTCTATATTAGTTGACATGTTAGAACTGGGCCAAAACTTTCCAGATTTGATGCTACCTACTGGACTTCATGTCCCGACTTGATTAATATCCACACATGATTCGACTTGATACTATTTTAACATGTGCAGATGTACTTACTAACAATAATCAGTTTATTAGGTAGGTATTTAGTGTGCTTCCTTAACATTCCACCCCCTGTAAAAGGGTTCCGCCGCATTACACATGGACGGTGGGAAGCACAATTAATTTAACAATGGGCCGACGCAGGACCCCATTTATTGTTCTTACGTCAGCTACACGGATTATCCCGTCACTTCCGTGATACACATTTTTGACTATTCCTTTAGTCCACTCACTTCGGTTTTTTGTGTTATCTACGATAACCACTACGTCGTTGACACTCACATTTGGTACGTTATTTGTCCACTTTTCTCGACGTTGTAGAGTAGGTAGGTACTCCCGTAGCCACCGACGCCAGAACATGTCGGCGAGCGCGTTCACACGCCGCCACTGACAGCGGGAGTCGACGTCCTCGATGTCTCCCGGCGCGAACGGAGTGCTCCCGGACGCAGTGCCAAGGAGTAGGTGGTTCGGCGTCAGGACCACGGGCTGGTTGTGGTCATCGTAGACGTAGCTGAGAGGCCGGCTATTTATGATGAGCTCGGCCTCTGTGAGGAGGGTGTAAAGGACCTCCTCACGTGGGGCACGCTCCCTGAGCGTACTTCGTAGTGCGTTCTTCACTGAAGCTATTATCCTGGCACAACCTTGTGAGATGGTTGTGAGCTTCCTCTTGATCGCGCTGCTGTAGTTCTTGTGTTGGCCGACGCTTACGACATCGGCCGACAAAGAGGAGTACTTGAGCCGTGACGCGTTTCCTACGCGCCCACGACGTGTAGCGCTCGTAGCTGAGAAGTGGCGCCGCACGGTAGGCGTGCGCCGGAGTCGCTTCTGTAGAGTGGACCCGCTGAATGCGCTCCAAGTCCACTTCTGCTGACTCAGCCTCTCGACACACCGGCCTCCGCTCCTGTGGAACACATAAAAACGGGGGGCCGCACAGCCACGCCGTATGGTTCTCGGGCCAAGACGACCTGGTTGCTTTGCCCGCGGGGTCGTCCGCGGAAGGAACCCAGTGCCAGTTGCCTCGGTCCGATAGTCTAGCTAATAAGGCTGGTTGTAAGTCATGCCTTGTAATTGAGACTACTTTTTGTGGGGCTACGCGAGCCCTACCTAACATCGTCACTGACGCTTGGTTACTATCTCGGTAGCCCACTGGGTACGCGACCGCTGCGCGTGTTTGTTTGCTTGCGTCGCTAAACATTTGTAAATCTAGATCTAGATCCTTGTCTAGATCTAGCCCATACAACCCTGGTATTTTTATTCGTTCCAGGCGATGCAGGTTATTAAGCCGAGCGAAACAAGTCTCGGCTTCCTTTTCTTGAAAAGGTAATAATAATAATGGGTCGGGTCCGGTCAAAAGGTTACCGTTATAATTGGTAGGTATTATGTTGTTATGTTTCCGTAACAAACCTACTGCCCACTGTGATTCATCTGGTACACGGTGGTTGGTTTTATGTCGTATTTCTGAGGCCCTTTCACCTGATTGGTTTTTACGTACGTTCTCAGAAATACCTATCGCTTCGCTAGATTTAACTGGGTCATGCAGGTCAGGCAGGGAAACTGCCGTACAGTTAATTTGTTCGCTTTTTAAATCTTTATGGTCGAACGGACCATGTATGACCCAACCTAACTCGGTAAGGGAGGCAACTGGTTTACCGGGTTTTCCTTGACGGACGTCCCGGCCTACAACTAGCTGCCAATTGTCCTGCCCGATCAATACTAGCGGTTTGGCGCCCCTCATTTCCACGCATCCCAGGTCGCGGAGGTGGGCATTGTCGTTAAGCATTACGGTAGAGACGGTTTGAGAAGGCAAATTTAAATCACTTAGAGTGCGACATTTAATGTTGTGGCACTGTCCGTTTGGCCCTTTGACCTTTACTTCAACCGCTCGCGACGTTGGGTCAGTGATCTCGTGACCGCCCGCTGTCTTCAATGAAAGGGGTATTCTTGGGCCCTTCAAACCAGTAGCAATGGTCTTATCTATCAAGGAGACGGTTGCACCGCCATCCAGTAATGCGTAACAATGACTATTGTTGTCTTTGTCATGACACAATTCTATTGGGATTATTTTTAACAATGCCGAAGCATGCCATTCACCGATGTTCGTTACGGTTTCGGGATTATCTACCTGCTTATCGCTCGCATTGTTTTGCTTATCGGCGTGCAATAATAGGTGGTGGGAATAACCGCATTTTTTGCATTTATCGGCGCGGCAAAACCTTTTGTTGTGTTTGTTTACTATACATTTGAAACACGTGTTTAATTCTTTTACGATGTTCCATCGCTGTTGAACTGTCATTTTGTTAAAAGTATCGCATTTTTCTATAGTATGTTCGCTTTGACATACGATACATTTCTTAGGTACGATACTAGACTCATCACTCTGTGTATTTATCTTATGAGTCAGCTGTGGCCTACTGAATAGTTGACGCGCGGTATTCATGGGTCGTTGACCGAAGACTTGTTCCTGTTGCCTAATTGGGGGCCTAGAAGCACTAGGTTCTATTATAGATGGCTGTAAATAATACGACGTTGTATGCGTTAATTGTATTAAAAAGTGAGATAAGTATTCTAGGTTAGGTGAGACTCTTAGGTCCACCCCCTGCACGTTATCTAACCCCATGGCAAAGTCCCCGTATCGCGCGCGTTGTATAGGAGTTAGCTTGTTTAATAGCTCGCTAACTAGTTGTGGATTGTTAAGATAGCCGTCAGCCTTAATATTTTTAAGTAGGGCTACTACATTTCGCACGGTTGACGAGAACTTTCTAAGCTCGCGGCAGCTTTCCGATATTCTAGGTAGGTCCCTAATCTTTTGTAACGCGCTTTGTAATATTAAAGTCGGGTGACCATATTCTTGATCGAGCGCGTGCATTATGTCGTTGGGATCCGTACCTGAACTTAATAAATCCTCCACTGAGGTTCTAGCTTCGCCGTGTAAAGACGTTCTAAGCCGGGCTAAGTTCTCGTGAACTTTATAACTATACTCTTGAGTGGTATCCCAGTACATATTTTTGTAACATATCCACTCGGATGGATCACCACTAAAATGTGGTAATTCGTACGCCTGTCGCGGTACCGGTCGCGGTCTCCCCATACTGGTTATTGCCTCTGCCAGCCTATCTAACACAGAGTCCCTTTCAACCGAAGACTCCCGCCGTCTTTCTTTAACATCATCTCCGTGCTTCAACTGCCGCTGTGAATCCGACTCGGGTATCGAAACGCGAGGTCCACTTGCGGCCGGAGTGGTAAAGACGGGGTTATTGGTCGGTAATCGGGACGTAACTCTCTCGGTAGGCATCGGTGTATACGTCCGTGCTTTAGGTATCGTACTCGAATACGGTACCGGCACGGTTGTACCTAGTATGTGCGACACATTATTACGGTATGTAGTCGGATCAAGCGTACTTACGGTTTGTGAATAACTCACGGTAGGGATCCGGGGCGCGGCCACATCTATGGGCCTGCGCTCCGCAGACGGGGTACACAACACTGCATCCGGTTGACACAACACTGTACTCGATTGCCGTAAAACACTAACTGGATTACGCAACACTGTTTCCTGTTGGCCAACTTGCGGCGTCGTGTCGATCCACTGCTCCACTCGCTGTGCTGTACCCACGTCTGACTTGGAGGCGTCGTCGTCGCTCTCGGTAGCTGCCTCTATCTCGGCAATGTCGGCCTCCACTCTTTTCTTGAGAAGGTTTTCCCTTTCCTTAAGGAGGTTTTCCTTTTCCTTGAGGAGGTTCTCATTTAGCATGACTCGTTCCTTTTTTAGCTCGATTAGTTCCTTTTCGGCTTCGTATTCGATTCTTTTTCGTAAGAAATCGACACTCTTGCGGCTACTTCTGGATGACGCTCTGCTGGTCGATTTCCGGCGATCCCTTGGTGTCTGTGCTCCTAGGTGTCCCTCTGACGTGCTTAAATCGCTGTAGTCGATTACTCGGCCACCCGTCAGAGGAATGTTGAGTGCAGACGTTGATGCCATGGTCGGCGCCACAGACGGCGAACCTGGTCCCCTATCGGACTGCAACCCGGTGTCCGTTGTGATGTCATCCTTACGTGCGTTTTGCTCTTCGGCTAGCTTCCTTAGCTTGCTGCGTGTTGTGATGGAGCCCTGCTGACTCATGGTTACTTGGAACCTTATCCGGCTTTCGAAGGACCAAAATGTAAACGATATCCGGCTCGAAGGACCAAAATGTAAACGACCAGCTTATGTCGTTTGAAGGGGGCGGTTTGTTGTAAGGTTTGGCACAGTAGAAAAACCACAAGCAGCTAATGTAACAGATCCACGTATATTGCACATAAAACACACACACACAATATATTTGAAATACACAACAGTAATACAGACAAAGGTTAGAGCTAGATGTAATCCGAATTTAATACTATATTTAGCACGAATTTATACCTCAAGTAGCGAGATGTTTGTAGGAACGAAGTTAAAGCTCAACTGACTAAGAATCTGAGACTTTCTAAGAGAGTACTAGGCAACTACAATTGTAAAATCAGACCCGATACCTTAAGTAGATTTTTACTATAGGGCAAGTAGCGGGTACCACTTGTGCAAACACAATAATTTGCTCCTATACAACAGGGCAGTTCGCTATTCAGGGACGCGACAGAGGGTCGGGGTATAGCTGGGTATTTCCCATTTTGCTATGACGAGGGTGTTTACACGAATGAGGGAGGCAGGGTTGCGCAGGTGCAAGTTATGACATGATAATTACTTCTAGAACAATGGATTACGTAATTATAAACACAGATAGGTATTCTCATGGTTTTAAATAGGTATTCAGGTGGGAAATAGTCTAGTCAGTGTTGTAGTCATAATCAAAACATTGTATTATGACTGACAACGGAGTTATATACCTTTTATTACATAAGGACAGGTAAACAAGAGAAAATAAGGTATTTTTAGTTACCTGTAGACACGGACAAATGTCTAACACATCTTTTAGTTAAGTCGGTGTCTATAGGTACATTGGTTATTGCTAGAGACCTGATTTTGTGTCAGGAATCTTTGATTTTAATAGACTTTCTTGTTCTAACTTGTCGGATCATTTATTCGAAACATTCTATATTAGTTGACATGTTAGAACTGGGCCAAAACTTTCCAGATTTGATGCTACCTACTGGACTTCATGTCCCGACTTGATTAATATCCACACATGATTCGACTTGATACTATTTTAACATGTGCAGATGTACTTACTAACAATAATCAGTTTATTAGGTAGGTATTTAGTGTGCTTCCTTAACAGTCGGCTTTGGCACCCTTGAAAACTATGAAAACGACACCCATTATGAAAAATGTGAAAATTTTCGCAAACGCCATCTCGGATTTTCATTTCGACTAAATTCACACTTACTATCTCTCTCAGTCTTTCTTTCTCTTTGAATTAGAAGAAGACAGTCACAAGCGCCTTTTCGCGTGACGATTTCTGCCACTGCACTCTTACCGCAAGCCGCTTAAGAACTTCTTTCCAAAAAAATAAAACAGAATTTAAATAAAACCTCAACAGATGATTTGCAATTTTAATGTTTTATGTATATCCGAACGTTTTATTGTTTGTTTCTTTTTTGGGCCTAGTAGGTAGGTATGGAAATTTGAAATCGAACTTCGAATCGATTTGTTTCTATCTCTCGCTTTTTTCAAAGTGACAAAACTAATTGAAGTTAAAATCTTTAGAATTTTGTGAGTAGACCCAACACTACTCTCGGCATTTAAAAAAAATAATTAAAAAGTTACTTTGTCTCACGCTCGCAGCAAAATCGAATTTTGCTCACTGTTTTTTGACAGCAAAACCTGCTTGTTTGAGGTGCTGAGGTGAAAAAGTATTTGTCCATAACAAAAATTATAAAATCAGATACTGTAAGATCGCCTCTACAAATTAAATTTATAGATTATTTTCAGTTTCTTAGTTCGAGTATTGATACATTGGCTAAAAGCTAAGATTACGTACATTTGTCCTCCCATTATTCTCGCAAGGATCAATTCGATTTAATAAGAAGAAAAGGTTTATTAGTATATCTTCGAAGGCGCTGGTGTCTGTGATCAATGATTTTCATTCACTCTAGTACATGCACCAACGATACACTTTTTTCTGTAGTTCATTTTAGTTGGAAAATTGTTTTTTGCGAACCTTAAATGTGTTTTTCATCCCACCATCTCGGAAAGAGTATTTTTAATCTTCAGTATCTGAGTGGAAAAGCCGTTTTTATTCTCTAGAGGATAAAGTAAATTGAATTTAGAACATCGTGTGCACTAAGTTTGTGAATTAAAAAAAACATTAAACCTATTTACTGCTACCTCTATGGTGCCGAATATATCATACAACTTTTTTTTAATTTGTTAAAAACTCAGACTCGGAACCTTCTTGGTGTTCTTTTTTCAATTTGCTTTGTACGCGGTTCTTTACGCGGCATTTTTTCACGTCATTGTTAAACCTTAGGTATATTAAAAACAAGAAACTTGAAAACAAGTGAAAAAACTAAAATGAGTGATTCTAGCGACGAGGAAGTTTGCTTGACGCCAACAGAATTGACTGAAACTGTTAATAATGCGCAAATGAGCTTTCTCCCTCAACAATCACGCGAGAAGTATTTAAAACAGTACGATATGTTCAACACGTGGCGACTAGCAAAAGGAGCCAAAACTTTCTCAGAAAACGTTTTGCTGGCATATTTTATAGAATTATCCGAGAACAAGAAAGCAAGCACTCTATGGAGTACGTATTCGATGCTAAAAGCAACAATAAAGATGAAAAAAGACAAACATATCGATACCTATCCTAAATTAGTGGCATTTTTAAAAAGAGCCTCATCTGGTCATCAACCAAAAAAATCGAAGGTTTTCACAGTATCTGATATTGAAAAGTTTCTTAACGAAGCACCCGATTCCGTATATTTGGCGGCAAAAGTAAGTCAGTTGCACATTCAGTATCTACTTAAGTATATTAATCTCAATTAAATAGTATACTTAGTAGATGTTGATAGGCATAATTATGCGTTCATATCAATTTTATTCATTTATCTACTACAATACTCTTTACGTTACAGGTTGTTCTTATTATTGGAATAAACGGAGCATGTCGAACTAATGAACTAACACAACTTAATGTCAAAAACATTGAGAAACATTCAGATGACTTACTATTAATTAATTTACCTAATACAAAGACAAAAAGAGACCGCAACTTCGTCATTCGCAAGGAATACGTAACGATTGTTAAGAAATATCAAGCCTTACGCCCGCCTAACACTCCAATCAATCGATTTTTTCTACAGTATCGCAATGGAAAGTGTGTTAGACAGCCTATGGGTACTAATAAAATTGGCAGTATCCCACGAGAAATAGCAACATTTCTTGAACTTCCAGAACCCCTGTTGTACACGGGTCATTGTTTCCGACGAACTTCAGCCACACTTTTGGCTGATTCCGGAGCTGATCTGCTGTCCCTTAAGCGCCACGGAGGCTGGAAGTCCAATGCAGTTGTAGAGGGATACATAGAGGATTCCATCCAAAATAAGTCTAAAATATGTGAAGGCATCGTAGGAGCCATTACACTGAAAGAGCCTCAATCGGATCCTTGTACTGGCCCTTCTACATCAAAAATAAGCCGTTATGAAACACCTAACCATCTCCCTCTCTCTCCAACATTCACGCCAAGGGAATCCGATGAATCGGTACAACTATTAAGTATGACAGATAGTTTACCGAAAAACAGTACACAAGTGACTAACACCAATATTACAGTACCAAACAAAAATATTACACTCAAATTAAATAACTGTAGCAACGTTACTTTAAAATTTTCTTAATTATACCTTAGTATTATTTTGTTATAATTTAAAGATTATTCTGTAATACTTACCTGTCATAATGTAGTAATTAATACCTAAACTGAAATAAAAGTGTACCTATCTTGTGATTGTAAACGTTTTTTTTTTTTGCATTTAGTCATTTCCTCGCTGAGGTGGAATGAAAAGTTACGTGTTGCACTCGAGTGCAAAGATTTTTCACCTCGTGCTCTTTTGATTCCCTCGCTAACGCTCAGGATTCTAATTTTGAATCACTCGCTGCGCTCGTGATTCAATTTTAGAATCCTTCGCTTGCTCGGTCATCAAAATTGAACACGCGGTTAAAAAGCAACTTTGCACTCTTGTATAACAAATAACTATTTTCTGAAAATAAATTTTATATTAAGTATATTATTATTATATTATATCCGTATGAATATATTAATTCATGGCAGAAATATAATGAATATAAACATGCACAGACTGTTTGGAAATATTTTAATGTAGGTTCCATATGTGAATACACTGGTCTATATTTAAAAAGTGATGTTCTTTTGCTATGTGATGTATTCGAAAATTTTAGAAACATGTTTAAAGAATTATAATCTTGATCCTGCATATTATGTTACTTCACCTAGTCTGAGTTGTAGTCTGAGTTAGGATGCTGCTTATTTACAATGGCGTTGAACTAGAGCTGATTCATGATTTAGAAATGTATCAAATGTTAGGAAAAGGAATACGTGGTGGGCTAGCACAGCTTAGTGCACTCATCGATATGCCGAAGCTATTAACATTTACTTACCTCAATTTGATGATTCCAAACCTTCAACATATTTAATATATCTTGACTGTAACAATCTTTACGGTTATGCTATGGCCAAGAAGTTACACATATCAGATTTTAAATTTATGGCACATGATGATATTGCGAGTTTTAATTTGTTTGATATTCCTGACGATGCTAACCACGGTTATATTTTAGAAGTTGTTATGATGTATCCAGATCATTTACATAATTTACATAGCGACTTGCTCTTCGCTCTAGAAAAAATTATACCTATGGGAGGGAAGACACCTAAATTAATTGCTAATTTGTATGATAAACATAATTACATAATACACTATGTTCACTAGAAAGAATGTCTCAGAAACGGTCTACTACTAAAAAAAATATCATAAAATACTTCAATTTCAACAAGACAACTTAAAAAAAAAATAGACTTAAATACTAGATTACGCCAAGCAGCTTCAACACCAGTCGAAAAAGATTTCTTCAAGCTTTTAAATAACTCAATATTTGGTAAGACAATCGAAAATAAACGTAAACAGGTTAATGTTAAATTAGTTAGTAGATGGAATGATGATTGGAATAAAACTAATAAGTCACTAGGTGCAGAGAAATTGATAGCGAAACCAAATCTAAATAGTATTTCTGTTTTTAACGAAAATTTGATTGCTGTTCAACTGAGTCACGAAAAGCTTTTTAGATAGACCAATATAAATATTGAATTATTATTTGAAAGAAAAAGAAAGAAAATACATTTATTTGGCACAACAAGCAAAGGCACACAAGTAGAAAGATAAAAAAAATAAGATAAAAGAAAAGAATACAAAATAAAAAGTGTAAAAAAACTGCGTTTTTGAAGTGCTTGAATACTCAAAACAGCATTTGTATAATTATCATTACAATTTTCATTAAAAAATAAGTATGGTGATAATGCTAAACTATGTTATACCGATACTGATAGCTTACTGTACTTTATTAAGTACAGTAAGCTATCAGTATCGGTATAACATAGTACACACCTACACCTGATTATTTTGGTAGACACCTGATTTTTATAAAGATATGAATGATAATATACATGAATTTGACACTAGCAATTTTGATGTTAATAACCCTTATGGTATACCAAAAGAAAACGAAAAAGTACCTGGCTTATTTAAGGATGAATTAGGAGGTGATATAATGGACGGATTTTACTAGCAAAAATGTTCTCCATCAAAACGCTAGAAACACATAAGTATTAAAAAAGCTAAAGGTGTATCAAAGCCAGTTACAAAAAGTTTGAATACATCCAACTATAAGGAAGCATTATTTAACAATGTTGAATTAAAGCGTAAAATTAATATGATCAAAGCCATTAGACATGTATTGTATTCACAAGAAATTAATAAAGTAATTTTGAAAAGAGTTGATGACAAAATACAAGTTCAATTGAATCAAATAAATTCGCTACCTTGGGGTAATTGTGATGCTGTCTAATGTTTTTAATAAGTATAGAACTTTCTTATCAAATGGATATAAACACTATTTTTATTTGTTCTACGTTATTATAAGCCCGTTAAGATTACAATGATAATTTTGTTATACTCGTAATACATTAATGTATTTATTAATTAAATATAGGTTAATTAATTTTTGGCATTTCACATGTTTTAACATGATTATTTAAATAAAATAATTAACTTTAAAACCTGTTTTTTATTATTTTATGCATTAAAATATAAAAATAAGTGACAAGCACTTATTTTTATATTACTAACCTATATAATAAATAAAAAATAGTTTCTTTTTTAAATTTGCTTTCTGTAAGATGAGAATAGCATCGTTCTTGCACACAAGACATTCTTGAATTGATTTTATTTTTGAATTTTTGAATTTACACTAATATTTTGCATAGATATGTATTTAAGTGAATGTTAAATAGCATTACATTATATATATGAGACCATGTGATGCGGCGTACTTTTCACAAACCTTCAGCATCTCCCTGATTGACCTCACAGTCGGGCCCAGCAACACCATATCGTCCGCGTAGCTGATGTTGTTCACACAAACACCCCCCACTCGGCAACCGACACGCATGCCGCTGAGCTCGACTATGACATCATTTACATACAGGTTAAACAGCTTTGGCGAGGACAACCCCCCATGTCTCACTCCGTACTCCAACCTGTATGACTCTGAGAAGCAGTTGGACCACCTAACACAATTAGTCTGATTCGAGTTCCAGTATTGAAATATTTTCAATAATTCCGCCGGTATACTTTTTTTTTTTTTTTTTTTTGGGTGGGAAATCTTCAAATGACTCCTCCCGCTCTGGGTGGAGCAGGAAGGCGTGTCAGACTCTTACTGACTAAAACCCGCCCGTGTTCCTTCTCTTGCCTGTGCAATGCAAGGGGGCCACGGTATCCCTTTCGGACATTTCCGCAACCCCGGCAGGCAATGGTCTCATCGGACCCCTTCATTCGCTGACATCTCTTTGAGGTGCGCGTGGAACACAACGCGCCGTCGACCCGGGCTTGGTCCTTACCAGACGGTGAGTTACCCATTGCTCACCGTCCGCAAGCCCGCGCCTACGGTGGCCGGGAATCGGCAATCAATTCCCGACGCCCAGGGCGTCTCCTCCTGCGGCGGCTAGGGGCGTGAGGATGCGAAATTTGCCTCTCCCTCACGCGCTCCGCCTCCTCCTTCGCGAGCATTACTGCTTCGCAGAAGGAGGTGATGGCCTCCCATGCCCTCTCGCTCCGTACCATGACCTGGACCAGGGCCGGACGCGAGAGATCCCCGCCACCGATCGCCTCCACGAGGACACGGCGGTGCTCTGCCCAAGCCGGGCATACCTCCACCGTATGCTCCACCGTGTGCCGGTATACCCCTGTCCTCCATCTTTCTCCAAAGCAGTCACTGCACTTCATACGAAACGAGATCGAAAGCTTTGGAGAGATCCAAAAAACAGGCGTATACCGGAGTCCTCCGCTCAGTGTAATATTGGAGTGTGCTTAAGAGCCAGAATCGCGCTTTCCGTTGACAGTCCAGGTCTAAACCCAAACTGTGCGTCATGTATGTTTATGTACTTATCCAGACAAGACTCAAGCACACTATCCAACAGTTTTGCTACAGTTGTCGCGAGAGAGATCGGGCGATAATTTCCCTTATCCGATATGTCTCCTGTTTTGTTCTTCACCATGGGCACTACTGTAGTCTTCATCAAATCATCCGGTAGGTATGAATGACTGATGCACATGTTGAAGAACATTGACATGACCCTCGGCACGTGTTGGCCAGCATATTTTAAGTGCTCAATACTGAGCCCATCGTGGCCAGGAGATTTACCTCTATGAAATGAAATTGTTTATTCTGTAAATAGGATATTGGAATCACTTTTACACGTCATCTTTTAAAACTAATTTCTATGCATACTGTTTATCACTTTTTCAAGTTGCTTCGCTGTATATTTAAGTAAAGGTTCCTCGTTCGCCACGGTGGGCCCACCATCAGGCATAATGGTCGAAGGACCCAGAGGAGAGCGTACTTTAAAGGTCCTACGAAATAAAAATATTAAATTGCTTTCATTTTGTCACTTATATTTTTTTAAGATTATGGTGTCGTAAAGTTAAGTGGTCCATTCATAGCAACCTTCTGCCTGCTACAACAATGCCCAACGTACCTAGGGGCAATCAAGTCGCTGAGCAACCATCGCCAGGACAGTATTGGAGCTAGCCCGCACCCTGCGCACCAAGGACACCTATAAACTCACTTTTCATCGCTCTGGAAGGTGTGATTCTGATTGTATCGCTCTACTCGCCGCTTATACCTACGAATATGGTTCGCCTCTGCATACCCTTTTTGCTTCAGGAAGTGGATGCGCTCTGTGGCACGGGCCATATAGTGCTGAACAAATCGCATCACTCTAGGGCGAGTATTGCCCTCTCTGAAGCAGATTAGTTTGCCGATAATAGCTCTGGCCCCACCAATACGGCGCTCGATTCTGCACTGCCAAGCTGGTACAGCTGGTTTCGGTCGTGTAGCTCTAGAGTCATTAGCAAAGGATGATGTGAGCTACACAAGCCGCTACAGCCGCGCAGTACAGAATTGTATGAGTATAAGTGAGGTCTTCGCAGTCATCAAAATAGTTTGGCAATTCCAGAACCATATTTGGCAACCAGAGATGGAGAACAATAACATGATTCAGATTCAGATAAATTTATTTGCTCAAACGTGTGTGTACATACAATTATTAAAAAAATGCATGCAAGGTGTAATAAGTATCTACTTGGAGTTGTGCTAACATGTTTAGGTACCATATTTTCATGGTGTGCAAAAAATATTAAACAATACTGGTATTAAAAATAAAAATAAAAAAACAAATAACAACGACGTGTTTGGAGAATTCAGTTCCCTTCAAATTGGTTCAGCTAAATGGTGCTGGGACTAGTTTGTTGGGACTGGTCTTCTTATATTATTATATTTATTTAGGTTTTGCAATAAATGTGTAAAGGTTGAATAAAAAAGGGGTACGTTGTTTGTGAAAGATTTGTTTTATTTTCCTTTACACTGTTTGATCGCTTTATTAGTACCCATGTGGAATTCTCCCTTATGTTATAAGCATCTGGTAGGCCCACTCCAGATGTTTATAAGAGATGTGCTGATAAATAAGATAAAACCTTTAGAATAAATGGTTTTAATCAGCAAAATACAAAATATTACAGTCGTATTGACAGAATGACAATATCAAATCAACAGCTTTATTCTAAAACCCTTAGATGAATGCACAGACTACATAGGGATACTACGTATGATGAATGATTGGTCTCGCTGCGCTCGACTAGATACCGCCGGCGTACTTGTCAAATGCGGCAACAAATACTACGACGAAGTCGGCGTACCCGAGCCAGTCACACTGCAACCTGTGTGTGACGTGTACGTGCCGAATGTTTTATTTAATTTTGGGCATAATCTAAAGTAAAATGCCAGTTTGCGCAGTGAAAATGTGTAAAAATAATACTACAATGAAATAAGAAGGACACTGGGATCACACACCATCAGTAAGTATCGTATAATTTCGAAATTTCAACATAAAATAACATGAACCCTAAACGCTATTCAGTGTTGCCACGTATACAAGAATCAAGTTCCCCGTGGTTGAGAATTTTATAATGTGAATTTATTGTTTATGTATTTAATTATATAACCTATTTCATTTATTTAGCCTAGTTACTCGTATTATATACTTAACCTAGTTCTATAAATTATTTAATGTTTAATTTGTAATACACATAAGGTGTAAAAATGTTAGCTGACACTATTTCAAGGGGTGATTCTACCGATGAAACTGAACAACTTTCCCCAAGGAACATGGGTCGAAAATAGAAAAAAAAATTGTTCGTCTTCCCATACCAAATGCGCAATCAGCTGATTCATTTACTATAGGAAAGCAAACATTTTTTTTTCGTATTTCGTTTCGACCAACATGTAAACATCGTGTCTGTACATCGAAAATATTTGCGAAAAAATATTCGAGCAGATGAAGGATGCGTGAGAGAACACATTAGAATAATTTTTGGAATTATTCTCTATCTACTTTGTACGCGAATCACACAGTCACACGCTGGACAGATTTTAATGAAACTGAGAACAGGTATAGCTTATGGTCGGGGTAATATTATAGGGTACTTAATAATTTGCTCAAGCTTGTGACGGGTGCGATTGTCCTCTATGCGTTCATTCGATTAAGATGGAATTTGGGTGAGTTGTTGTGCGCAGATTTCTGAATTAAATAATTTGGTCAAGCGTGTGTTTCCGTACAAAATGTTAGCAAATTCAGTTCAGTGGTTGAGTCGTGAAAACGTTACAGATAATGATTAGGTGTAATGTGTAACGCAGTCATTATTATTATCGTATTGTGATTGCTTGGTACAGATTTCCTGCTGATCCTGTCATTTGTGACCGTTGGACTGCTATAGTATGACTCAGTCGAGAAGAAAGTTGGTGGAAACCAGGAAAACGAAGTGTTATATGTTCATGACCATAGAAGGAACATGAACATTTAGGATCGTGATAACACATCCAGAAATCTGAATGTGCAGGTTCTCTCGCGGAGTTTCCCTCACTGAAGAGCGAGTGGTGTAGATCCGTACTTTGGAAAAACCCAGTGGTACGGGCGTGGTGTGAACAAGCGCCTTTTTTTAATCAAGTTAGCGTTCGTTTACCACACGGCCACCACCACTCCGATAACCACACGGCCACCACCCACCGCTCCAAAAAAGTTATATAGGTACTTAATAATGTGTAAGCACACTATTGACGGATAGAATTTAAATAGAAAGCACTATTTTGGTAACACCTTATATTCTATATGATTATTTTAAATAATAATTTGTAAATATTACATGTAAATAAAAAATAAAATATTAAAAATGAGGCCTAATCATTGATATACATACCTTCCATTTTTGTAAAGAAGAAACCTACGCCTAACCTATACACAAATATATTTATTCATTCGTTTTTAATTTATTGTTCATTTTTAAGTATTTTCTACATTTAAAACTTAACTAATAGACCACAGCATAAAATATTTTTTCCATTAACTCGGGTAACAGTTGAACAGCTGGTAACACAATTCTTCACGCACACTAGTTGTCAATGTCAACTGAAAATTGTCACGTGACAATATCTTACACACACTACAATAATGAATTGCCGCATTCACGGAGCTATTGTTTTTAGATAGCACGGTATCTAGTCGAGCGCAGCGAGACCAATCATTCATCTAAGCTAAAACCATAGAAACTACAATGAGTTTCTATATCACCACATGTGCTAAGCTTAGCGATCGATCCAATAGGATCGTTTGATTTTCATAGCATATTTTGTTTTAATTTGGTTTGAAAAGGGTTAAATTAAATGAAGTAGGTACCTACACATATTTTGGTAGCTTACCTTCTCCGCTTAGCGACCTCACACATTCCTGATGGAAAGACTGCCTGATTCCCAGGTTTTAAAAATATAGGTTAGGTAGGCACATAGTTCTCATCACAGTGGTGGTACATTTTAGCTGGTCCCAGCCCCTGCCGGATCTAGTGGCGAGTTTAGAGTTTCGATACTGAACATATTGTGCTAAAATTATTAGCAATCAATAGTTATTTTAAGTCTAACGAATGAGCTGTTTGGAAGGAAAAGTATTTCTTTTTTGTTATGAAATATGCAAAAATTAACGCGTTAAATTAAAATAGAGGAATTCTTTCAAAATCTAGGTCTATTGTGCTTTTAATGCACCGTGTGTAGCTTTTGTAAATGATTGTTTCGGTTAGGGTATGCATGTTTAGGACTTTGGTCAAGGTCCATTCCGCTTCAGAAAATCGCCCATCTACTCACAGTGCGGCAGTTGATCAATCCTCTACAAAGTTCTCAGCAACATCTGACAGAAGAGCTCTCTGGCTGCAAACACGTCAGCGAAAAGAGAAATAGTTGACAGAACAAAAGAAAATTTCGGCCATGACACAATCAAAATTACTAGTGAAAATAAAGAAATAAAATATGAGTGCAATCATCGACACAATGTAGTGAGCTGACACCATTAGTCTTTGAAACACACAAAAATATGAAATATTCACGCGCTGGCATCTGGTGGCTGCTCTGTGTACTTCTACAGGTGGGAGCGAGCGCACGAGCGGGCCCCGGCGCGGGCCCCGGCCAGCGGAGTCTCGGGGCCCGCGCCCGTGCCTGGAACACGCCTCGCATCACAATAGCGAGCCAGCAACAGCTCATACGTGGCACTTGACATGATGTACAGTGTTTTTATAACTAGGGCTTCCCATCCTTGAAAACATACGAAACACCGCAGTTTCGTTAAGAATCAAGTCTTCCACACGGTTTGAAACCTATTTAAAGTGAATTAAGTTTTGATCTACGTAATAAGATATAAGTGAACGCTTGTGATGTGACTTGTGTGACGGCAACAGTTTATTATAAAGTTCTCTGTGCTCTTAAATTTATCTTGAACCTTCTCTAGTCAAAATTAGAAACTATTCTAGTAAACTTTTCCATGAGGTCATTTTATCAGTGGCGTAGCGTGGGTTTCAGCCGCCCGGGACGTGCACAAAATTCTCCGCCCTCTTTAAGGTACAATTCCGTAGCCGACCGCAAGCGGCAGCAGCAGGCGACGTGTCGCCGCGACACGACGGGTTCCTATGTATTTCTATGAAACCGACATGTCGCTAGCTACGGAAGGTATTTCATAGAAATCACCTGCAGGTGCCGCCTGCGGTCGGCTACGGAATTGTACCTGTAGAGATCTCGCGCACTAGACTGCCACGACACCTCTTTTATCTATTCTGTAGCCACGACCACGACTTTTGGTCGCACCGACCAGGTAAATTATAGAAACCGACACAGTACGAATCGCGTACTTGGTCGCAGCAGTCGCAACTCTCAACTAGCTGGTTAACATTTAAGCTAAACATTTCGTTCACTGTTGGTCGCTGTTTAGTGCGCCCTTATTTTGGAATGAATAAAAACTTTATTTTAATATTGTCAAAGCAACACTCAAGGACGGACAACACATAGCAAGCACGAGCGTCGGCAACGATTTAAATCATTAAGAGGCTCCCTCACCGGGAGCATCCGCCTGTAACATAATGTTACAGATTCAATTTTGAGCATTCCGTAACAGTACTGCCTCCCTAACTGACGCGCATTCGCCTGTAATGTTCCTAACATATTACAGACATTGCGCAAGGTAATGCTCAGTTCTCCTCCCTCACTGATGTAATGCTCGGTTCTCCTCCCTCACTGATGTAATGCTCGGTTCTCCTCCCTCACTGATGTAATGCTCGGTTCTCCTCCCTCACTGATGTAATGCTCGGTTCTCCTCCCTCACTGATGTAATGCTCGGTTCTCCTCCCTCACTGATGTAATGCTCGGTTCTCCTCCCTCACTGATGTAATGCTCGGTTCTCCTCCCTCACTGATGTAATGCTCGGTTCTCCTTCCTCACTGATGTAATGCTCGGTTCTCCTCCCTCACTGATGTAATGCTCAGTTCTCCTCCCTCACTGATGTAATGCTCGGTTCTCCTCCCTCACTGATGTAATGCTCGGTTCTCCTCCCTCACTGATGTATTGCTCGGTTCTCCTCCCTCACTGATGTAATGCTCGTTTCTCCTCCCTCACTGATGTAATGCTCGGTTCTCCTCCCTCACTGATGTAATGCTCGGTTCTCCTCCCTCACTGATGTAATGCTCGGTTCTCCTCCCTCACTGATGTAATGCTCGGTTCTCTTCCCTCACTGATGTAATGCTCGGTTCTCCTCCCTCACTGATGTAATGCTCGGTTCTCCTCCCTCACTGATGTAATGCTCGGTTCTCCTCCCTCACTGATGTAATGCTCGGTTCTCCTCCCTCACTGATGTAATGCTCGGTTCTCCTCCCTCACTGATGTAATGCTCGGTTCTCCTCCCTCACTGATGTAATGCTCGACTGAACGTTACATTACATTACAGGCGACTGCTAGCGGCACTATACACTTCCAATAAAAATTGCATAATCCATGACAGTCAAGTCACTCCTGTCATTGTGTGTCAAAACGAAACAGAAACATGAGCATCTCTCGGTGCGGAATCTAACGATTTAAAGAGTCGGTCATCATCCGCAGACCGCAGTCCACAGCCCGACCTCTCGTTTGTTAGGATAAGTGCATTTTGTTACTTGTTCATAGGGTAACTCAAAAAATTCAAAATTCAAAATATTTTATTTCACATATACCTAAACCTACAAGGGCACTTATGAAACGTCAGAAGCTAGGTGCACGGTTCCAATTGGTCGTTTCCTATGGAGAAGAGCCGGCAAGAAACTCCACGGTTACTCTTTTAAAAATAAATGGTATTTACAATCTTTTCGAGTTACAGTGTTTATAGGTATGAGAGGACACTGTAGGCCTATCAACAAGTACCAGGTACTTAGCAAGATAGAAAACGATCGACAGATCTAAAAGATCTAAAAACTAATTTGATTACCTACTTGAAAATGAAAATGAATGTGGCAGGTGGTTGGCGCTCTTGCCTGCGGTAAGAAGAACGCGTGCCGGCCGCCGCGCTGCCCCGGCGGGTGCAAGCCCAAGTACTGGTAGCGTGGATGTGGACGAAGCACTACTGACTGCACGGAGCTAACGTTATGGTGAGTCATGCGGGAGGCACAGAACCGGTCGAAGTGGCGCTTGAGGGAGGCCTATGTCCAGCAGTGGACGTCTTTCGGCTGAAATTATAATAATAATACTGTCCGTGGCTGGGTGGCACGATTGTCATGAATTTTTTTCTCCGTGTTATATTTTTTGTATTTTTACCGGTTTCTTTTATTTTTACACAATTAATATGTCACTATGTTGTTTTATGTGTTGTATACACACCCAACATCTTCGGGGTCGTCGCTCAGCCCCGCCTCGCAGTTGCGAACTATCTCCAGACGTGAGTCCGGCCGCTACAGTTGCGTCGAGCTCGAGCGACGAATACTTCTCGCCGCTGATGACGCCGCCACCAGTACGTCAGCGCGGGGTTACAAAGGTCGCACGCCCGATTGGCAAACCAGTTCCAGCCAGTCTTAGTCTGATACACTTCCCCAGTTCCTAACGACAGGAATAGACCACCTGCTCCTTATATCAGTGGAACCCAAAAATTATAGACCGATCACTTGTCTACCGACGGTCTATAAAGTTTTTAAATCAATTTTGAGAGCTAAAATTAAAAAAACATTATAGATACCAACTCCATCATGTCTGCCTCTCAAAATGGATGTAGAAACGGGTCCCACGGTACTAAGGAGCTGCTTCTCATCGATATAGCCATTAGCCAACAGGCTCGTCGTTCCAGAAGGGATCTGTCGACATGTTGGATAAATTATAACAAGGCCTATGACTCGGTGTCACTTACAAGGCTGCGGCTGTGGCTGCGGGTGCTGGAGTCGTATAAAGTAGATGCAACTCTACGCACCTTCCTGATGACATGTACGGGCAATATGTTGTATAATTCATTTATTTTCAGGTAAATAACACCCATAGCCAAACATACATTAACAAATTAATAAGATTAATTAAATACAATAATATCAGACATCAAATAAAATTAACTCAAATAAAAATAAATTATGTAAAATCAAAAGTAAAATAAATCAAATAAAATTAAAAATAAATAAATAATTCAAAAATAAAATTAATACTATTAATACGAGTACCCTCTCTTCGACACTGGTACAGAAACATGTCTGCTGGAACAATGCCGAATGAAGAGGGGTAGTCCACTCTTCCCGCAATCATCGCCAGTACGATGTTGGGGCTAACCCGTACCCTGCGCACCAAGGACGCGGCACGCTTGCGCATGATCGCATGAAAACAATCGGTGTGTGCTTCTGTGAACATAGCCGAGGCGCTGCAGTGTCTGTACTGGACGCGGATGGCGCTGTAATTTCTATTAGAGTAGTGAGCCCACAGACTGCATGAGTACAACAAAGTGCAGTGCAGTACAGTACGCTCTAAAGAGCGTAGCCTTAACCTCATTAGAGCACCGCGCAAATCTGCGGGCGATCATGTTAGCACTAACAGACAACGCCCTCCGCTCCCGTTCCATGTCTGCGTGATCTTTGAGGTCGACAGTCAAAACATGCCCCAAGTATGTAAACTGGTCAACCCTTTTCAAAGGAACCCCATTGAGTCTGACCAGTATGCTTCCCGGGCATTTTGCACTGGCGGTCTCGAAGATCATACACTGGCTCTTCTTTACTTATACATTAACCGTGATCAAAAGCGTATTCCTCGCATATCTCTAACAGCTTCTTCAAGCCGTAGACCGAAGCACTCATCAGCACCATATCGTCAGCATAACTTAAATTATTGACACATGTACCGTCAATGTGACAGCCGACATGATGGCTGCTGAGCGCCACAATCAGCCCGTTAACATACAAATTAAACAGGGCAGGAGATGTTAAGGCCAAATACAGATGATACAAATATATTCTTTAGAAACCTTAACTCCCTTCTTAGTCGATTTTGCTATGGTAAAAAGAAAGTCATCATTTGTGGTGACTTCAATATAAATTTACTTAATAAAACTTATGATGCAACTGAATTTATGCAAATTCTGCACAGTTACAACCTAAAATTAGGCATCAACGAACCGACTCGGTTATCAAGCAAAACATGCATTGATAATATTATATTTAATGTTAAGGGTTGCTCTGCGGAAGTTGTTGAGTTTGTACTCTCTGACCACACTGCTCAGTTACTCACATGTCCAGTCAAATCTAGTTTTGCCCTTAGATCATGGAACGTAGAAAAAAGAGACTACTGTAAAGAGAACATTCGTAAATTTAAAGAATGCATAAATTCTCTTAATTTCAGTGACGTTTATGCCAACACTGATCCAAACCTAGCATTTAACGAGTTTTATGAATTGTTACTCCTATTCTATAATCTTTGCTTCCCCATTATACTAATAAAAATATCAACAAGATCTCGCCCTCGGTGGATTACAAAAGGTGTTAGAGTATGCTGTAAACGTAAGCGACAGCTTTTGTGGGACTACAGGAAAAAACCTACGGAAAATAATAGAACGAAATTCTTAACTTTATCCTCACGATTAAATAATATCGTTAAGCTAACGCAAAAGGCTCGTAATGATAATTTCATAAAAACTGCCCGAAATAAATCGCAAGCAACTTGGAAGATTATAAATTCCAATAAACAAAATATACCGAAGGACCAAATACAACAGCTTATCGTGGATGGTAAAATAATAACTGACCCTAAACAAATAGCTAACAAATTTAATAACTTTTTCATTGATAAAACTATTACTTCCATACCAAACCAATCAAGATACCAAATCCCGTTCGAGCCAAACTCCATATTTATGCGTCCAACTATACCAGAGGATATACACAAAATAATTAGAGACCTGAAGAACACTAATAGTACCGGATATGACAATATATCAACCAAAGTTTTAAAACAAGTATCCATTAAGTTATCATTTGTTCTTAGTCATATAATAAATTTAAGTATAACAAATGGAGTCTTCCCAGAAAAACTAAAATTAACTATTATTAAACCTTTATTTAAAAAAAGTAATAAAAATGACATGAGCTGCTATCGTCCAATAGCACTTGTTCCAGTCATATCGAAGATTTTCGAGAAAGTGATTCATAATGGTATTTATAATTACTTTGAGAGCAAAAATTTACTTTGTAATGAACAGATAGGCTTTCGTAAAAATAAATCAATTAATTTAGCAGTTTATAATTTTCTCCAGAACATATTAACTCACATGGATAGAGGTAAACAAACATGTGCTCTTTATATGGACCTCACAAAGGCATTCGATTATGTGGACCATACAATACTCCTAGATAAATTATACGCTTATGGTGTCAGAGGAAACATCTTAGACCTGATAAAATCTTACTTAAGTAATAGAACGCAAATAACACAAATAACAAGGATATGTCCCCATATGAAAAAAGCGATACATTATTCATCCTCATGTAGACAGGTTACATCTGGCGTTCCTCAGGGAAGTGTATTGGGTCCGCCTCTTTTTATAATCTACATCAATGACCTTCCAAAAGCGACAAAACACAACACAATTCTATTTGCTGATGATAGTACAGTAGTGTTCACAGGAGATAATAAATCACACATGGAACCTGAGATAAATATGACATTAGATAGAATTATTAATTGGTTGACATCAAACAATTTACATATAAATCTTGACAAAACAAATTTTATGACATTCAGAAGTAGAGTAAGTAGAATAGCAAACATGAACATAAATTACCGAAATAACAAGATCCAGGAAGTAGATGTTACCAGATTTCTGGGTATAAATATAGATAATAATTTGAATTTTAAAGAACATATTATACGTACATTGTGCACTAGATTGAATACCTTTTCTTATGCATTGTTTAAACTTAAACAAACTGCCAGTATTTCTGCAGTCCTTACAGCGTATAACGGCTATGTTGCACCTATTCTAAAGTATTGTGTTATTTTTTGGGGTAATTCTACTAATAAAGAAGCGGTATTTAAAGCCCAGAAGAGATGTATACGAGCCATAACTGGTATAAAATTGACTGACAGTTGCAGACCATTTTTCTTAAAATTAAATATTCTTACGCTGCCATGTTTATATATATTAGAAGTTATAATGTTCGTTAGGAAAAATAAAAACCTCTTTAATAAGGTTCATAGCAGAAGATACAAATTCAATATATGTTTACCAATGAATAAAACAGCATTGTTAAATAAAAGTATACTGTGTATGGCTCCACGCATATACAACCATTTACCAAACTCATTCTTGGAGATAAATGATGATAGTATATTTAAAAAAAATATCAAAACACTGTTGCTAAAAAAAGCGTACTATTCTGTCACTGAATATTTACAGGATAAAATTGTGTAATACTTGTGTAGGTAAATAAATTTGTGTAAATTTGCATGCCTTATAGGTAGGATATGGCTAATGGCCACTATTGTTTGTTTACGACCTTTTATTTTGTACCCGTATTCGCAAATTAATAAATGATTTGATTTGATTTGATGTTAAGCCACCCGCCTGACTCCGCATTCGAGCTGATACGCATCCGACATTGCCCCCGCCCACCTAACACTGTCAGACTGGTGCGCATACCAGTACTGGAACACGCTGATGAGTTCCGGCGGCAAATCTATGCTCCTCAACTTGTTTCACAGCTGGTCATACATTACAAGGTCACAAGCCTTGGACAGATCAAGGAAGCACGCATACACGGGTGTTTTATGATCTGTATAATATTTGACGCTATGCTTAAGACAAAGTATTGCACTTTCAGTGGACAGCCGGGGGCGAAACCCGAACTGATTATCGTGTAGTGTTACCGATCTATTTAACTGTGCATTAAGCAAACCGTCAAACACTTTAGGCATTTACAGTGGCAAGAAAAATAGGCCCTGAGTTACTCTTATCAGTAAGGTCACCAGTTTTGTTCTTCACTACTGGTACTACCGCTGTTTTCATGAAGTCTGCTGGCAAGTAGGAATGGCTCTCGCACAGCGAGTAAAACATAGCCAATACCCTAGCAATGTGTGGTGTTGTAGGTGCTTAATGCAGAGACCATCATGACCCGGAGACTTACCTCTCGAGATAAGCCTTATGGCTTTAGCTACGTCCTTAGTCCGGAAGGCAGTCCCCGCATCCCGACTGTTTACGTCAGCATTGAGCACCTCCGTCGCTGTACCCAATGGAGACTTCACCGAAAATTAGTTCTTAGATTCGCAATCTCCGTCGGGTCATTAATACCATTGATGCTCACAGGAATGCCGCCGGGGCGTAAGTTTTCTTTTTTGGTGCCCTTCCAGAAACCGCAAAAATCCCCTTAACAATGTTTCACAACTAGAGCGTCCATTCTTATTTGGTCCTGATGATTTTGGCACCATTTTAATCGAGACTTGAACACTCTTCTGATATCGCACATTTATTTATATATAAATCCTGACTTAGGCCTACCACACAACACCCAATCAAGGAACTTAGATTTGACCACCCTGTGAGCCTCGCTGGCATGTTTGTTCCACCCGGCTATGCGTGGGCCACCGTACCCTTGCCCGTGCCTCCCCGACTCGCCACTGCCGCGTCACGGAGGGCTGTCACAATGTCGGAAAGCGTATCCAGAACAAGCCTGTGGCTTGGCACGGTCACTAGAAAAACAATCAGCACAGCTGACACACTCAGGAGGGAAATCAATTATTTTAAGTAGCTTATGACACTCTTTGGCATACATTGAAATTTGTTCCTCACTTTTTATACCCCAGACTACATTTTTATTTACATTAGTAACTTGAGACGCGACCTTAGGGGACAGTAATTTTAAATTACACATACGTAAGTAGTTAGGCATACTTAACATCTACATTAACAACAGCCTGTTTTGCCGAGTGAGTTGCTAAACAGTGGTCCAGCCAGCTGCTAGTCCCGTGCACATCACTTATAAAAGTACAAGTACCCGAGTCCAACCCTAGCATATCTACATCTATACATGACCATTGTTGGTCGCTACAAATATGCATAAGTTATAAGTTCACTGAAAAACAACTCACCTGGATCCGCATTAAAGTCGCCCAAAATAAAAACGGATTCGATTCCATACCCGTCAATAATGGCACTCATCTCACTCAAACAATCAGTCAAATCTTGTAAATGATCGACAGAGTAAGTTGGTCAGTAAACACTCATTACGATCACTTGTCTATCACTCGTTGAAATTTTTTAAATATCTAATCTCTTCGAACGAAACACCTCGCATAATTTTATTATGATAGAACTTCACTTAAAGGTAAGTTCGTTTTTGCGGCGATAAGTCCCCTCTTTGAGGAGTGGCTAGAGAGGCGCCACGGCGTCCTCACCTTCCGCCTGACGCAGGTCCTCACCGGACACGGCTGTTTCGGGAGGTTCCTGTTCGGTATCAGGCGGGAGGAAACGCCCGGGTGTCATCACTGCGTGGATCGCCCGGAGGACACGGTGGAGCATACGGTGTAGGTCTGCCCGGCTTGGGCAGAGCACCGCCGTGTCCTCGTGGATGCGATCGGTGGCGAGGATCTCTCGCGTCCGGCCCTGGTCCAGGCCATGGTACGGAGCGAGAGGGCATGGGACATGGGCATGGCCGTCACCTCCTTCTGCGAAGCAGTAATGCTCGCGAAGGAGGAGGCGGAACGCGTGAGGGAGAGGCAAAATTCGCACCCTCACGCCCCAAGCCGCCGCAGGAGGAGACGCCCTGGGCGTCGGGAATCGATCGCGGATTCCCGGCGGCCACCGTAGGCGCGGGCTTGCGGACGGTGAGCAAGCGGTGGGTAGCTCACCGTCCGGTAAGGACCAAGCCCGGGTCGACGGCGCGTTGTGTTCCACGCGCGCCTCAAAGAGATGTCAGCGAGTGAAGGGTCCAATGAGACCATTGCCTGCCAGGGTTGCGGGAAAGTCCGGAAGGAATACCGTGGCCCCCTGGCATTGCACAGGCAACAGAAGGAACACGGGTGGGTTTTAGTCAGCAAGAGTCTGACACGCCCTCCCGCTCCACCCAGAGCGGGAGAAGTCATTTGATGATTTCCCACCCAAAATAAAAAATAAAAAGGTAAGTTCGTTTTATCATTAAATATTGTATCTTACGCTAGCTTTTTATTTATTCCAGTTTGTCGAATATGTAGGACTTTGTTGTGTATTTTTAAAGTCAGGCTTGGTTCTAATAGGGCTTTTTTATTTTGGCCTCGGATTTTTTGAGGATGTGGTTTTACATAATATTATACACTCGAGAGCAATGAATCCGGGTCACTTAAAGAATCCTAAAAATCTCGGAAACTAAAAACGCTAGGTTAATGCAATAAATTGTATTTAATAGACAATGTAATACTCCTTAAATGAAGGTATTAAAACTTCTTAGTTATTGTAAAGTTATATCATAAAAAAAACAAATTTGAAAAAGGGCCACTTTCGAAGATGGAACTACGAAATTACAGCATTTGGTTTTGCTTTTGTTTGTAATCTGTCATTTATGTGGGTACATAAACCATGTTGATAGTGCTCTATATTCATTATTCAAGCTGAAATTATGTCGCTTACGCCTGAAGAATGCACCAGAATACTTACAATGCTGGAAACCGGCCGGAGTCAGCGCGATACAGCCAGGACTGTCGGTGTATCGCTGTCAACAGTACAAAGAGTTCTCCGACGTTACGAAGAAACTGGTTCTAACCTACGCAGACCAGGAACGGGCAGAACCAGGTGTACCACAGCACGAGAAGACCGATACTTGGTGAACACCATGCTTCGAAATCGCTTTCTTACAGGAACTGAACTCACAAATCAGTTTCGACGCCTCGGAGGAAGTAACCCAAGTGCATGGACAGTAAGACGTCGGCTTGCTGAATCTAACTTAAAACCCCTTAGACCTGCAAACGGCCCTAAACTGGAGCGTGGGCATCGTATTTCAAGACTAAGATATGCCCAGAGCCACGTAAATTGGAGTATTGAAGATTGGTCAAAAGTTATGTTCTCCGACGAATCAAAATTTATGCTCTATAAGCACGATGGAAGACACAGAGTGTATCGAAGACCAGGGGAAAGATTCAAGCAAGCATGCATCGAAGAAAAAGTAGCCTACGGTGGTGGGTCTGTACTTGTGTGGGCCGGAATTTCTTCTGAAAGTCGCACAGAGCTGGTGATCATAGAAAACGGCTCTTTAACTAGCGAAAGATATGTGGAAGAAATCCTCAATGATCACGTTGGTCCATTTATGGTCAATTTAGGTGAGGATGCTATATTTATGCATGACAATGCCCGACCTCATACAGTTAGGATTGTGAATGACTACCTTCAAGAGATGAACATTACTCGTATGGAGTGGCCAGCGCGCAGCCCGGATATCAACCCGATCGAGCATGCTTGGGACGAGCTAGGCAAATGCGTAAAACAACGAAACCCTCCCCCAATCACGCTTCGTGAGCTCAAAATTGCTCTCACAGAGGAATGGGAGAATATTCCCCAAAATCGTATAAGGAACTTGGTGTACAGCATGCCAAACCGCGTAAACGCAGTAATGGAAGCACGAGGAGGCAATAAGAGAAGTATTAAAATTCAAGAAAATCGTAATAAAGTTCAAAAATTTCATGTTTCCTATTTTTGTTTTAAGGAGAGATCAGCAGTTTTTTTCTTTATGTAATTTTGTGTTAATAAAATGTATGGTGACTCATATTTTTTTTTACTTTCATTTAAGGAGTATTACATTGTCTATTAAATACAATTTATTGCATTAACCTATCATTTTTAGTTTCCGAGATTTTTAACATTCTTTAAGTGACCCGGATTCATTGCTCTCGAGTGTATATGGGTCAATTTGACGATTCTTGGTCTGTAATCAGTGATTTTTTTAGCTTGAGAACTATTTTCTAACAATATGTTCAAATTCAAATGGACCGGATTTCATAAAAAAAAGCGAGAAATATCAACTTTTTTATAAAAAGAAACAACCGACTTCCAAATAAACACTACAAAGTGAAAAATTAATTAAATTTTGGAAGTCGGTGGCAAATAACGAAAATACAATACCTACCAAAGACACCGACTTCCGAAACATTATTTAAGTGATCTTTGCCATAACACAGACGCAGACAAATGCAATATGAGTGAACGACCTGTACCTACTCGTATTCGCTATGATGGATGTGGTCTTGCCAGTGGTACGAGTGGGCCGCGTCTCTGTGGTGGTGGGCGCTCTGCCTGGGGATGAGCGCGCTGGGAGCGCGCGGCTGCAAGAAGAAGACCATCTGCCGCCCGCCGCCCGGCGGCAAGCCCGGCTGCGGCGGCGGCAGGTGACGATGACGCGGACGGCACGCGACCTCTACTGTTACAAGTACGTTGATCATGATCACTGTTCTCTGTCGTCTCCGCACCGCAACGTGCCGCGTCGCGGGTGCACAGTGCACGGTGCACTGCGCGTGCGCCTTTTGATCTGTAAAGCGAGATTCGGACGAGGTATAGATAGTTCAAGTCATCCGTGCGCGCGGCGCTATGGGTGGGTAAACCTTGTATATATACAGCGACTTTGTGTGCGTGACAATCCCGTGGGTACAGGCAAGTACAAAATACAAATACCTACAGTTATTTAAACTGAAATAAAAAAGAACAACTCGGTGACGAGTAGTAACTACTGTAAATTAGTTTAAATTATTTTGTTTATGGTTACTGTAACCTGCTGTGTTTGATTATATAGGTACGGGTTCTTAAAAAAACAACTTATTTGGTAAATTCATGTTTATTGAAAATATTATTATGTATCGCTAGAAAAATCGAATGATGAATTTTCGGATTCGCTGCTCTCAGCAAGGTTAATATGAATTCTGACTCCATGTCAAAATGCCGATAGTATTCTTCTTCAAAAATGTCGATAGCTTTCGAATGTCATGCCGCTCTCTATTTACACGTCTGTTATCCAGTTTTTCGCCACTTGTATCCCAACTTTAACAAAACTGTACGCAGAGTCGAAATACTTCCACCATGGTTAAGTTTCTCTTCAATATTCTTTTCAACTTTAGCAAGGTAGGTAACTCGTGATGTTCTAAATGGAAATATTGGATAGTTGAACGTATAACATCAATGGTGCCGATTCTCTTATCACAAATTACTCTAAACTAAACTAAAAATCACCAAAATTTTGTTTATTCCTGTCAAACGATGATTTCCCAATAAAGTGACACAATTTAACTATATTTTAGTTTGACAGCACTAAGATTGTACTGAGATTTTAATTGAGTGAAAATGTCAATTTTGCTATTCTGAATTTGACGTTTTTCACCTAAAATTTTAATTGTCTAACTAAATCTGACCATTTTTAATCGTGCTTAAAAATGGTTTGGAATAGGTACTATTAGTTGTCATGAACTAAAATCCACACGAACACCTCGACTTCAGGTGCAAAAAGTAGGTACTGTACTGATTTTTTTTCTTTTCTTTTGCTTATATCTCGGAAATGGTGTGTCCTATCGCAAAAATAATGACAATTTCGACCCCCTCTATGAAACCCTTATACCCCTAATACTCAACACGTTAGGTAATATTTTTTCATATTATCCATAGGTACACAAAGTGAAAAATCCTACTAACATTATAAAGGCGAAAGTTTGTGTGTTTGTCTCTTCTTCACGCTAAAACTGCTGAACGGATTTGGATAAAACTTGGCACATAGATAGCTTATAACCTGGACTAACCCATAAAATACTTTTTATCCCGATATTCCCACGAGATCGAAACTTATGCGGGTGGAACCGCGGGGTGCAGCTAGTTCCATATAAAACACGTCGACGTTGCCCAACAGTCGCGCCTCCGCGATCCGGCTCTAAAAAAAATAACGGAATAGGGCAAACAAGTAGGTATGTACCACGTGGAGTCGCGATTGTCAAATTCTATTTTAGTTGTATCAATTTTTTTTTTTAATTTACAGAACTTTTAATGCTTACTTTTAGTTTGTCTCTGCATCAGCCAAAGGTTGACTGGTAGAAAATGCCTGTGGCATTAAGTCCGCCTCTGTAAATTTATGTGCTTGAAGTGTTAATAAATAAATAAATAAATAATGCAGACTAGCTTTAAGATTCTCTTATCTAAAAGTAAGGAATTTTAGTGATAGTTTAGTTCGGTGTACTGTACATACAAGCACCAATGTTAAAGTGGTCCAATTCCAACTTGTTTGCACGTTTTTTGCGGTTTTTATAAGGAGATTGAAATTTAGAGTCAGTTCACCCAATATATTAGTTATTGTTCTCTGATACCCTCACTGCCATTGCTGTTTTTTTTCGTACGCTGTTTAAATGTTCACTCAATTTCGATATTAAAATTGGACTTGTACTGCAAACTGGATCACTTACTAGTTGCAATATATCTGTCGCATATTTTTTCAGAAATTCGTAGGTATACCTTGGCAATGGTTTCACGAGTCTTAATCAATAATAATAATTTAACGTTAAAAAATTTTTTTTTTCTAGGAGACCTACATTATTTAATCATAATAAATGTTAATTATATCGAAATGAGCACGTTCAAAATTAATACAAAATTACCTGACTCCTTAAACATTTTTTCCGTGAAGAACTAGACATTTTTAGTAACGACTGTACTTAACTGTGCAAAAAAGCGATAAGGACACGTGTTGCTCGGACGACGACTGCCGCGTCACTGCCACACAAATTAAAGCTGTATAATTACAAGCGCACGCACACATGGCACCGCGCGCACTGATGAGTTCAGAGTTAACTATCTATACGATTACAAAGGACATTGTTCGTAGTCGTTTAATCATTATTCATATTCGTATGAAACGCTTAGAAGGGTAACATAACATAACATCACGCCTTGTTCCCCGAAGGGTCGGGCAGAGATGTACCTGTAGCAGGTACAACCACATTTCGCCAGTTATGTTTAAGTCCCATGTAATAGGGGGTGAGCCTATTGCCATCAACCGGGCACAAATCCAGACTCCGGGCTGTTACTGATAAATTCCAGATAGAAAAACACAATAACACTGTCCGACCCGGAAATCGAACCCCAGGGCCTCATGCTCAGTAGTAGCGCTAGCGACCACTAGACCGACGAGGCAGTTTAGCTTATGAACAAAACTCATAAGAATAAGGTTCATATTTTTATGAAACGCACAATAACACCAGGGTTGGAAAAAAAGATTTTTTTTTAAATTTATTAAACAAGCAGTTCAAAATGTATTAACCAGAAGTTTTTCTTTTTTTGAGCGATTTATCAAATTTAATTTCAACACAAATCGGCCAGGCCTAATATTATTCGTTTCTAGACTATTTTAAAATTTACCGAACCATTTACAAGAAACTAATCACAACAACGTACCTAGGTACCTAATACTAGATGTAACTGTAAAAAAAAAAAAAATTGTTTTTTGTGTTCAGTCTAAGTATGTAACACAGTACCTACCTACTGAACCACCCAGTAGGTACACTGAACGTTCAGAATTGCGAATTCCGATTTTCGCTACAGAGACGCCAGCACATCAACCTACCCGAAACTGTCGACCCAAGTAGATACCACATGACAGCCGCACAGTGACTTCCTTGATTATAGAATTTGTGACTACTCAAGGCTGTTTTAGTTTCCTGCTGTAATTCTAAATTGGGGCCCAAATTAACCAGCCTTGAGCATTACAGGGGCAGTAATGGCAGTTAACGGCCGGCAGTTTAATCATTGAAACAGCTATACAATGGCATAAACAGCTATAGGTACAACAGTCATTGCAGCCTAAGATTTAGCTAGGTACTTTAATTCTCTTCAACAGCTGCTTTTAGATGTTTTGAGGCTTGGTAACAGCTTAAATTCAAATTTAAAAAAGCAAAAAAAAAATGTATTAGGTGACAGACGACATTTATTGCTGGCCTTAGTTTTTACGTTGGTTTTAAGTGTCCTGTATGTAAATTGAGTTAAATTTTACTGAAAATGTGTATATATATAACCTAATAAAAAAAAAAAAAATGTAGTAAAGCAACATAATAGCGTAATAGTGTTATAAATATTTAGTCCAATCAATAGATTTTTGTACTTAAATGGATAATTTTAATCACTTCATATTTTGCAATAAATTACCTGCGTTGTCATTGCGCTTCTCATTCTTTTCTATGCAGTCCGACTTTCTATCTGTTGTAAGCCTCTTAAAAAATGAAATGAGGGTTTAGTGACTAGAGCAACGATGTAGTCGAGTGGACCCTGTGAGTGAGTTATTAGACTGACATTAAATTCTAAATCTTTAGCTGCAAAACTTTTTAACAAAAAAATCAGCCGATGAAAAAAGAATCTGAAAAGCGAAAAATAAAAAACCTTTTAGCGTTTCTATTAAGAACTATACAAGTATTCTTACATAATCCGAGTCACAGTTATCATGCCCCGCCGACGAGCATTGTACCTACTGTGCCGTTAGTCCTCAGTAGTAATTAAGTCAATGGTCCTCAGTTGTCCAGTCCAGACGTAGGCAATTCACTTGATGATTTCCCACCCAGGCTGCGTTTCCACTGAGGCGGAGGCGGACGCGGAGTTGAGCGGTGCATGAATTTACCAGCCACAATGCTCGAAATCACCGCTCTACAGTGGAAACAGTGTAAGCGGAGTGGAGCAGACTTCACGTAAAACAGTAGGTATTAGCACGCGATAGAACGAAGACGAGCGAGCTAGTGGAGGGCAGCGGGGCGGTCAATGTTACTCCATCTGCTTCGTTAACTAGTAGAGAAAGATATAAACGCACTTTATGATCACTCGAGAGTGTAACTGAACGGCGTCTTCGCTCAACGCCGCGCCGCGCCGCCCGCCGCCGCTTCATTGGAAACACTCACCACTTTTCACGTGTGCGTTACCCAGCCAGATAATGTCGAAAATCGTCATCTAAGTGCAATAGATAATTATAAATAAAGGTTCTGTAATTGGTAAGCAGATATTTTTTAAATTTGGTAAGCTGATAGATTTTAATTATATGATAAAAACACTTCCGGCTGGAGTAACGTTACCTCAGCCAGATCTTTTGTTTTCTAATGGATATTTTGAAATAAATTTTATCTATTTAATTAGAAATCAATTTGAAATAAATGTAAGTACAACTTAATTTGTATTTGCTATGGTTGTTTTTATCAAATAATTAAAAAACTATCAGCTTAGCAAATTTAAAAATCTGTTTACCAATTACAGAACCTGCATTTCTAATTATCTATTGCACTAAGGCGATTAACACACGGCACCGCGCACCGACGCGGTAGGCGGTGAAGCGGATCTCATGTCGCATTGGCCTCTAATAAATCCGTAGATGCCTAACACACGTATACCGCCCGACCGCGCGGTGCTCGTTTCTACCGCAAACTGCTCCTACCGCGCGGTCGAGCGGTGCCGTGTGTTAATCGCCATAGATGACGATTTTCGACATTATCTGGATGGGGTAACGCACACACTTTTCACTGCTCTTCTCCGCTCCGCACCGCCTCAGTGGAAACGTAGCCTAATTTTATCATACTGACAAACATAACCTCTACTGACAACGGAGGTACGTGAACCGACTGGACTGGACCACTCAAATCTGATGTGTTTTCCTCAAAATACCATTTCAGACTAATCTATGTGTTCTCACATGATCTGACCAAGACTATCTGTACTGTGACCTCTGGTGTATGAGTAGTCGGATAGGTAACACCAACCTCATTTAGTTTTTACAGTATTATTGATGCGTAACAGTGTTTGTATAAGCGTACTTACAGAATTAAAAACATTTTTTATAACTGCTGGCAGATGTTCACTGGGCGAGCGGCTCGCTGCGCGTGAACCCGTCAGCGTCGCCGGGACAACACCGACCCGCCATCCACGTCTATTCGTCTACCGAGTGCTCCCACGGACCCTTGTCGTGATATTTTTATAATAGGTATTTATAGCTTTAAAAAATAATAAAAACAAACAACAAACTTTTATAATCTTTTTATTATTTTTCTTAAAAATAGGCTCCTTACAATATCATCAGTAGTTCCTGAAACAAACAGAATGTGTTGTTACAATCATATTCAAGACAATTATGTATTTACAAAGAAACAATACAATTCATATTTATAAATTCTACTAATAATATAAATTTTAAGTTATTGAAGATGGATGGATGGATATTTGTTACTCTTTCACGCGTATACTGCTGAACAGATTTGGACGAAATTTGGCACACAGATAGTTTATAATAACCCGGATAACATGATCAATACTTTTATCCCGATATTCCCACGTTATCGAGACAGGTTTTTCAAAAATGAACTGAACATGGTTTAAGAGCTTTATTATTCCTCATTAAGAATTAACAATAATTCAAACATCTATGGTTAAGCAGACGTTGATCTTAACTTTGATGTCATGGGTTTAGTACCTGATTCTACAGTGATCTTCTATACTAGTACTATTATGTATTTGGTGCTGTCACTAAAAGTAAACATTATTAGGTCTATCACACATAAAAACCTACTACTGTTACAAAATACACAATACAAAATATACATATCTATACATTACTGAACATAGGAAAGTACCTATAATACATACAGAAGCCGTTGCAGAACCTTTATGTACACATAAACAGTTGCTGAGCCCTAAGCTGATGGTAAGTTCCCACTGCTGCCTATCGACACCTGCAACACCAAGCATTGCAGGTGCATCGCCGTCCCACAGTAAAGATGATAATGTGGCATATACCTGTAACTACACCGGTACCCTACTTACACGATCAATTAGAATATTGTTGAACTGTCAAAATGAAACAGATTAGTCGCAATCATTTACGGAAATCTGTTGTGTTCACAAAGAACTTCACTGCTATGATTGTTTTTGAGGGCAAATAGTCAAATCATCATAAACCAGCTGATGCTCTCACACCAGTGGTCTAGCTGTAACCCACAGGTACTTACCATGCACTTTTCTATTTGGTTTATAGTATTGTTATGATTTTACACTACTAAGTAACTAGTAGAGCGTACGGTTTACCTTCAAAACAAAACAAAGCACTCACTTAGTCAAGATGCCATCTTTCTTGGTGAGCCTCACGATGCAGTCGTCGGACTCCCCCATGCGTCTGATAGCACCGCACACGACGTACATCTTAGACGACTCGGCGGCACGACCGGTTGCCGGGTCGACATCTGCGATCACCAGCTGAACGGACGCATGGTCCTTAGCGTGGATCAGACGATTGCTGGCCGAGCTGGAATAAGACAAACAACAATAGGTAATGGTTACATATCTTTCAGTGTGAAGATAGTATGTTGGTTTCAGGACTGTATTTCTTATCACAATATCTCTGGAGTGGAAACACAATAAATGTCAGGTTCAATACTATTTTTTTGTAAATATGCGTGAACAGCGGGTTTGATATGTAAATTATGAACCATTCTAATTCCTGATCAAGTATGAAGGATAGTGTGTACCTCTCTAAGATACAGACTGGATTCACAATGAGACATACCTACTATAATTTAATTTGAAAGTCGCTCAAGATCAGAGTCAAATCAGCCACAGAACATAATAGGTACTGATACCGAGTACTGGTCCGTGGAATTTAGTGTATGCTCCTAAGTCGAACGGTATGGAACTTAATCGTAACATTGTTTCTTCATATTAACATTATCAGAAAACACTATGAATAAATAACTAATATTTTGTCCAACACCGCATGCGATTCGCTCATAGCGCAATGTGGTCAACAAATATCAGATAACCTCAAATGCCACTCACCACTTCCTCGGGCAGTACAAGTCAACGAATTCACCGGCGTCGTTCTGCATGTTGAATGTCTGAAACACAAACGTTTACGTAACCACAAGCTCGTTAATTGTTTCAAATCACTAATAATTAAGAATAAATTGAATTATTTATTCACCTCGGCGCACTAGTCACGGAAATGACAGAAGCGAAAAAGAAGGAAAAGAACAAAGATGGCAGCTAAAGTTTATACAAACATGAATACGAGTCTTTTGAGAAACCGTATTTAGTTTTCATTCATATATTTTATTTACTTTTTCACTACAGCTGTTGTTTTACCAGTGCTGTATTCCAAGTCACATACAAGTTTTCCTTTAATTTGTGATCGACAAAATTCAATTCAAGTCATTTATTCAAACTAGGCTTATAATCAGCACTTTTCGAACGTTAAAGTTACTCATATTATGATAGTCCCACAAAACGACCACCCTTCACCACTTCCTAGCTGGGAAGAAAAAATGGCGCAACAAGCTCCCTAGCAACACAGCTGTCTGTTCAATTAGAAAAAAAAATATATTCTATATGCAAAATTATATATATTACGCAACACTAAACATAATTTTAAATCATAAATTAATAGCCTTAGTCAGCTAGCACACGCCATTATACCAACAAAAAATATCGAGAACTGAGAAATTACAAAAATTAAGACTAAACATAAACAATATCTAAATAAAAGCCTCCAGTCATAAAGGGCGTGCCCGCTTACTCTGACTCAGCAAGACGACCAGTCACCACAAGCAGGCTCACCCGTTCACGAGCATAACGCAAAGATCAGCCATTACCCCCCTCGCCGTATTTGAGGGAAGGAGGCATCCCTACCCCGACTCTACCACAAGCAGTGACATCTTAGGGAGCATGATGAACTTGCTGCCGGTTGTTCAGGCGAAAATATAATATGATCAATATGTCGAGGTCGCTAGCTAACCACATATTGCAATACAACTCATGAAAACCATTAAAATGAGTAGAATATGTCAACAAAAAATTACAGTCCTACCAACTTATCTGTGAGTGTGAACTGAAAGAGGACGGCACCGTCGATTCAGTGTTGCTAATTAAATATACGGTGCCCAAAATTGAGTAAGTTTTCAAGAAGGAAATTTCACATTAGACATAATCGTTTAGGTACTTGGGCGACCGAGCTGTGCTCTGGTGAAAATAGAGAATGCTCATTTAATAATATAGGAAAGTACTATACCATAAATAGTAGGTACTTACTAATTCCATGGTGTCATGTCATTATTCTAACTGTGCGTTTGCACCATTGACTATGTTTTAATAATCAATGGTTTGCACTGGCAAGTCATTGTAATGTGTTGTTTATAGTAACCACAGAGTACTTTACATACTAAAAATAGTAACTTTCAGTATAGTACTCTGTGATAGTAACTACGAACTGTGACTTTTCAGTATTTAAAAAAGTTCTCTGTGGATTGTGTTGTGAACATGGAACTAGTATGTACTAGTTGTACGTAGTACATACTAGTTCCATGGTTGTGAAATATCATGATGACATATTTTGATAGAAAGCGTAATTATGTCAAACTCAAATTGTCAAGTGTCCATTTTAGTGTTGCCGGTTTTGTAAAAGTTTTATTCCATGGTAACAAGTCGAAGTCTAGAGTGCAAATCTCGGGGTTCATTCGATTTATCGATTCTGGTTAAACCACGCTGGGGTCGGTGCATTTCATTCATTCATTCATTAATATAATATTTAAATATATTTGTAATAACATTCTCGAAAACGGCTCTAACGATTTCGATGAAAGTTGCAATATATGGGTTTACGGGGGCAAAAAATCAATGTAGCTATAGCTAGAGGTCTCATCTGGGAAAATTCGTTTTCTCCGTATTTTCACCCAAGCAGAGGTCGGTCGCCCAAAGTGACAGACTTAAGCTTCCCAAAGTATAGATTAGAACAAGACTATTGACACCTAACTGTGAGTTTGCACTGGCGAAACATTTGCATTCACAAGAAAAAAAAATGAAATCGTTAGTTTCTATCAAAGTTCCATACAATATTTGACAGGAACTAGAGATTTCAACCAATTCGAATTCAAATGTCATTTATTCAATCTAGGCTGAGAATCAGCACTTTTCGAACGTCAAAATTACATAAGACAGCCCCCAAAACGCCCACCCTTCACCCTTCCTAGTGCTTTTGCTGGGAAGAAGAAGTGGCGCAACAAACTCCTCAGCAGCACTGCTGTCTATTCAGTTAGAAAAAAAATATTCTTTATAAATAGTACCTACCTATTATGCAAGATAATTTACATTACGCAAAAAATAATTTAAATTATAAATTAATTAATAGCCATACGACAGCTAGCATGCGCCAATATACCAACCAAAAACATCGAGAACTATACTGAAGCAGAAATAAAAATAACTAAACGTAAACCATATCTAAAAAAGAAAAAAAAACCTCCAGGCATAGGTATAGGGCGTGCCCGCTTACTTAGAGCTGTAACTATACGTTATAATTGATAAACTAGGACCATCGAGGTAAAATAAATAATTTTCGAGGTCGCTAGCTAACCACTTATTGCAATACAACTCATAAAAAAAAACATTGTAATGAGTAGATTATGTCAACAATAAATTAAAATAAAATTAAATGACTTAAAAGTTAAACAATTACATAAACTCATAGAACCTGTCAGTAGGTAAACTAATTCTGGAGAAATAACATTTAAACATTGTCTTGAGTTAATCATAGCGACCAACCATTCTTATCATTTAAGTAGTCGTTGATAGAATAGTATGCCTTCACAGTATGCCTTTGAACAAAGGTTAGATTTTACTTTAGTTTTAAACGGCAAATCTAGCAAAGAAGAGGGTAGCTTGTTATAAAAACTCAAACTCAAAGCATTTATTTCATTTTTATTAAACCCTTTACAGGCACTTTTAAATTGTCAAAGAGTCAGTTAGTCAGAAAGTTGAAGCTAGTTGCCCAAAAGGTTATACCATTTTTTTTTTTGGTCTCGGGGTGGAAAATCCTCATGGATGTCCTCCGCCCTGGGGCGGGCGGAGGGGTCTGTCAGACTCGTACTGACTAAAAACCACCCCGGTGTTCCATCTCACACCTACGTCGGGGGTCGCGGGAACGCAGATACTTCCGCGACCCTCGGCTGGTGCCGGCCCGCCTCTGCGGGCCACCTCGAGTTTGGGGGGAGTGAGGTGTTAAACTCCCCCCTTACATCATAGAGAGGCGCGCGTGGAACACTACGCGCCGCCATCTCGGGTCCTAAGGAGTAGGGGGCGATGGATTTCCCCAGATCCGTCGCCCCTGGACCCATTTAGGGGGGCTGGAAGAGGGCGTTATCCGCCCTCCGCCGACGCCCGGTGCGTCTGCTGCGGATCGGGTTAGTGGAAGCAATCTCCCGCTCCCTTTCCGCAGCCTCCTTCTGCGAGATGACTGTCTCGCAGAAGGAAACCACCGCGTCCCAGGACTCCTCGCTGCCGGCCATGGAATTCACAACGGCCGGCAGCGAAAGGTCACTGCCTACTCCAGAGATGAGGGCACGGCGCGGCTCCTCCCAAGGGGCACACTCTGCCAGCGTATGCCACGCCGTGTCCTCCCGACAGTCGACGCAGTGGTGACACCGGGCGTCCGGCTCCCTGTTTATGCGACACAGGTACTTCCCGAAGCAACCATGCCCCGAGAGCACCTGCGTCACTCGAAACGACAGGGAGCCGTGCCTCCTCCCGAGCCAAGTGTCGAGCACCGGCCGGACCGCCTCAATGGTGTTGAGGCCGGCGGTAGGGCGTGAAAGCCTGTCCCGCCATTCCGCCACCAGGACCTCGCGAAGCTGCGACCGACGCAGCTCCAAATGTCGCTGCGTCAGCCGCTCGCCTCGCGCCCTCGAAAAAGGTTATACCAAGCCCAACAAATGAGTTAAGAACCATAAGAAGCCGGTGAAAGGGAGCACGTATAATAAAATTCTAGTGTTAACATTGTGAATATCACTGCTTTTATTGTATAAGTGTATCAGCTATATTTTGCCTAATATATAAGATGTTGGCGAAGATGGATTCTGATGCCACTGTGAGTATACCGATATCTTTGAAAAAATCTCTCAGAGAAACTCTGGCACCTAGCTGGTAAATTGCTCGAACAACTCGTTTTTGGAGGACAAATATATTTTGAATATGAGCAGCTTTGCCCCACAGCAGAATACCGTAGGACATAACGCAATGAAAATAACTAAAATAGACTAACCGAGCTGTCAGGTATCAACGTCAGTTTATTGTCTTACTTTCTTGACGGGCGGCGTAGGCGGCCGAACTGAGCCTTCCCGCTAGGCTCCATATATGTTGGCCCCACTGAAGTTTGGCATCTACTGTTATGCCCAGAAAAACTGCCGAGTTTACAGTTTCAAGCACCTCTTTATCTAAGGTGTTAGATTTCTAACATTTGGAAGGGCAAACTTTACACATTTCGTTTTCTTGGCATTGAAAACTAGGTTTTTTGTCGTACAGTACACTGTTTACATGATCAAAATCTTGTTTATTCCTGTGTACTTTAAAAATAAGAGAAGTATCATTTGCAAACAGTGCAACTTCACAGATACCCTTTAAATAGAATGGTAAGTCGTTGATATACACTAAGAACTTGAATTGACCGTGTATTGAACCTTGAGGTACCCTAACCTAACTGAACTGGTAGCCCGGAAGATTTTACACCATCAACATATACACATTGCGACCTTTAATTAAATACGAATTTAAAACGTCGAGAGCTTCGTTTAAAGACACCGTAATGACGCAATTTACGCAAAAGTGTGTCATGGTGCACGTAAATCAAAGGCTTCGGAGAGATCACAGAAAACTCCAATAGTATTTTGAGAGTTCTACCATGCGTTAAATATGGGTTTCAGCAGAGCAAAACCCGCACCTATAGTCGAACGAGATGTTTTGTTGTGATGTTTCGCCAGTGCAAACGCGCAGTTAGGTAGGCACAGAGAACTTTTTATATACTGTAGGTAGGTATAGTTCTGAGTTTCGTATTGGTTTTTCTTTTTCCTTAATTTTTTCCTCAAACCCATTCCGATAAATTGCATATAACGCAAATTATGGTGAAGTGAGTCGACAAAAAGTGTAGATAATGTTATATTTTAATTGTGCCATAACTTTGTTTGATACAACTCGAAGACAATAATCCGCCGAGTGTCATAAGATCTAAGTACCTACTCGTCAAAGTACTGGTTATTGGTGTGTGGCCGCTATGAATTTCCTGAGTTTGTGTGTCCCGTGCAGCGCCTAGCTGGCGCCAGCTCCAGGCATGGCACGCTGGCTGCTGACGCTGGCCGCGGTGCTGGCGGCATGGGTGCAGCCGGCCCGCGCACTGCAGGTGCACCCACCGCGCTGCCCCAGCCACGCGCTGCAGCGCTGCGACGTCGTGAGTTCCGGCCAGAACGAGTACATCTACATTGTGGACGGTGAGCCTGGCAATTGGTACTTATTTTCTCATACCTCCCAACTGTTAGTAGGCTCGAGTAAGCCTCGCGAACTTGCTAATGTAAAACCAACAACGTAAACCCTAGAAGCGTTAATAATTATGTTGCAGTGCTGCTCTATATAGTGCTCACAATTACTTAATTCATTGCAACTATAATAATTGCCAGCAATAATAGGTAACTCATATAAGCAGCTCATGTGATGACCAACTTTTCTGTGGCTGCAAAATTTGTTCTACCATAGCAGAGTTAGGTATATCTCTGCAAGCAAATAGGTATTTCCATCAGGTAGGTATGACTTTATTGCTAGCACCTACGTTTGTTTTACACTTGTAATGATTTGGTGAATATCCTATTGTATATATAGTCCATTCCGTTTAACCACTTTTCATCAATGTTATTTTCTTAATCCAACTGTTGTGCTGTAATGCTTAAGTAGTATTATATAAATATCATAAGTTATTTTACATAATGAGCTAGCTAAATACAATGCGCAGTTTGATTTGTGGGCGAAATTGATCATCATCATCATCACCATCATTTCAGCCCAATGATTTCCAAATTGGCCGGTTGGAAGCGACCTGCATCCGAAATTGATCACTTGATGACTAAGCCCGTCTTAAATTAAGTTACCAGGGTGGCTCACTATAGTTAGCAATGATTGAATTGGTTAATGGTACCTATGAGTATACCCAATAAACCACAAATAAATTGAAGGTCGGTGGGTCGTCTTAGGGGCGGAGTTTTAGGAGTTGGAGTATACGCTTAGGGGCACTATGAGCAGCAAAGAAAACAAAACAAAAAAAAACTGGTAGAAAAAAAATTTTGGGACTCGGTTTTTTTTTTTTCAAGGTCCATCCGGTACTGCAATATAATTGAGAAATTTCTGAAAAAAAAAGTACTCGCACCATTGCTAAGGCTAGCCCTAAGGCTACACTCACCTGGGCAGTGTCAGCACTGCTCTCGCTACTACTCTGCTTGCCTGCCGATTTGCTTCGACACTCAACTGATAATAAGCACAAAGCAACTCATGGTTTTAAGTATTTATCTAGACTTGAAAACTTGTCACAGTAAACTCATAATTGAATTTAACATCCCAACTTGAGTTAAGTTACGGCGAACGAAATTATTATTAAAAAAATATTTATTTAAATTAAAACAATGTTTATTGATTGAAATGTTCTACAAGACTAATTTACGATTATCATATTTCTATTAACTAAACTTATTACTAGAATCTGCAAATCTGCAATTGTGCAGTTTATTAATGACGCACGGGCGCATCCGCTGCATTAGTCAGCGATTACGTTACTCAGGCGATTGCCTAACTCCTCCCTCCTTAAGATGGAAGCGCGTCCCGCAGCTTCCCGCAGCGTCCTCGGTGCGAGGTTGATTCTGTATTGGTCGTCGTTGTTTCTGTTTCCACTGCCAAAGCTTCCACAGAAGGATTGTTATCAGGATGAGGTACAGTCCTAGTGTTGACCAACTGGGCGTAGCCATCATAGTCTGCCAATCAATTATGGGTTCTTGTAGGTTGTCGGCTCGTTCTATCAGTTCATGAATGCTGTCCAGTGATATATCTTCCAATTGTAGGTTAAAATGGATGTTTTCCTCTGTAATCACGGCTTTACTAGGAAGTGGTATGATTTCGTCTACTGCGACGGTATTGATGTTTGTTGTTAGTGTTCGGTTAAGTACTTGCATTTGGCAATCACTTGTAATACTGGAGAAGTGTATTCCTGATATCCTCTTGTATACAGATTTAGTTCCACATTTACTTCTTAAGACTTCTTCTTCCTTCAGGATGATAAGCCACTTGTTGTCTTGGAGTTTCTGGATTCTTCCTTGTTTGAGGTCTATCTTGGCTCGTGTGCAGTTTGCGTTTTGGTGTTTTACAAGGGATATTATGCAGTCTTCTGATTTATCAACAGGCTGGGTGTTCAACGACGTGCAGAGTTGTGTATCTTGTGTGATTCGTTTGCAGTCCTCTTCTAGGTACGAGTACTCGTTGGTGCCCAGTACGAGGTATTTGGATTTAGGAATGATTGCCAGGTTTTGCTTGTCGGGAATGGAGTATAGATGGATTAGGTCATATTGGTTTGTATCGATGGAAGGAATATCTAATATAAATGTTAACGTGTGATCTGTACTATAAGCTTTTACACTAATAGACTTCTCTAAGCTATGTATATTGCTAATAGTAACGCTATCCACTGGTCTGAAATTGTATGATTTCTGAATAGCTAACATTTCATTTTAGTCAGGTTGGCGGTTGAGTAGAGCAGGAGGGTTCCTGTGACGAGGGTCCTGGAACAAGATGTTGTCTTCGTAAAAGTTTGAAATGAACTCTGATGGATTTAGAGTTGGGGTGGCTTCCTATGATTTCGGCAACATTGTTAGGATGAAGGTGAATAATCTTATACGGACCTTTAAATACTGGTTTTGTTTTGTCACTCCTCGTAGTCTTTGCAACCTGCTTATATACAGTTTCACCTACCTTAAACATGATCGCCTCAGCAGCCTGATTCCGTTTTTCTATTACCTGCTCTTTATTTTTAGATACGTGGGCTGCTATGCAATCCTGTACTGCTTCTGCATTTTTGCGATGGTTAAGGACGTAGTCCTGATAGAACTCTTTAGGATAGTAGAGTTCTAGTGGATTTCTGGATGCTGTATGACCAAATAAAAGCTCACGCGGAGTATAGCCTGTCGTAGAATGAATGGCATTATTGTAGGCAATAATGGCGTACTTCATCAGTAATTGTATAGGGTCATCTTTATTTGTCATTCTCTGAATTCTTATTATTTCGGCAATGGTAGAGTGAAAGCGTTCAATGGGTGAGTTTGAATTCGGATTATAAGGAGTAGTGAAGTGTATGTTAATGTCGTGAGACGCGCATATTTCTTTTATGACGTCATTGTCGAATTTCGTGTCTGAGTCTGTGGTAATTTTCAGAGGTAATCCTAGAATGGAAAATACTTGTAGTAAAGCTTCTGAGATATGAACGCTACTTGAAGCATTTAGTGGTACAGCCTGGGCAAATTTTGAAAAATTATCTATAATTGTCAGGAACGTCGCACCTCCAGTGGAATATAGGTCCTTACAGATGTTGAAACGGTTTCGTAGGTGTCTCTGTTAACGTTAGTGGGGGTTTCAAAGGGTTTCTTTCGTATTTGGCTCTTAAACACATGTCGCACTGATTAATGTATCTTTGAATTGACAATAGCATATTAGGCCAGTGATAATTTCTGTGGAGTTGTTTATACGTTTCCTGTATACCTCTATGCGATGATTTACCTTCGTGATATCGCTTAATGAGTTCTTGTTGCTCAGTTTTGTTTTCAACAAGGGTAACTCGTGATGTACATCTTATAAGTTTAGGACCTCTGTCATTGAAAATTGTAGTGTAGACTCTCGAGAAGGCTAAGTACAGATTTTCATCGTAGAAATAGCAGTGGAAGATACGGTCTGCTATTGTGTGCTCTTTTAGGAACCTGATTATTTCGGGTTCCGTATTGTTTACGGGGATGAAAACATCTTTAATAACAGTCCTAGAATTAGTTGATCTGTTTTCTACTCTATATGTTGAGCCCGGGGTAGATCTAATATAGAATTGTTTCAGTTGTTTGTCTATTGCATCGGATAAAATCGGTATGCCGTTGTTTTCATTATCGGGTTGGGTATGATTTGTTGAGACTAATTGGTCAGGGTCAACTGTAACAATGCTCATTGAGTCTGTTCCGTTGTCAGTGGGGGGTTGGTTAGCACTTCTTTCTTCTACATCGTTATTATTATCAGGGTAGTTACTATTGTCGATGGGTCCATTGGTATTATTATTGCTAAGTCCGTCATTGTTGTTGTCTCGGTCGTTATTTGTCTGCTTGTCTACGGGCGTTCTCAAATATTCTGTTTATAATCTCGTCGTCGTCGTTATCGTCAAGATTGACAGCTAGAGAATCTATGCTGTTGTAAAAGATTTTGACTCTGGATAATGCATCAGCGTTAGTATTTTGTTTACCCTTTTTATAAACTACCCTATAGTCGTACTCCGCTAGCTTTAGTTTCCAACGTGTTAACTTTGAGTTAGGGTCTTTTAAAGACATCAGCCATGTCAAAGGTCTATGGTCTGTATAGATGGTGAATTTTCGACCGTACAAATATGGCCTAAAATATTTGATAGCCCAAACTATCCCGAGTAATTCCTTCTCTATTGTCGAGTAACGAGTCTCGGTTTCTGATAACGTTCTTGAAGCAAAAGCTACTGGTTTATCAGCACCAACATTGCCTTGCGATAAAACTGCGCCTAACGCAAAGTCAGATGCGTCTGTTGTCAAGATAAATGGTTTGTCAAAGTCAGGGTATTGTAATATTGGGGCATTGGTCAAAATTTGTTTACACTTGTTAACTGCGTCTAAAAATTCGTTACTATGGACAATTTTTGCGTTCTTTTTAAGGCAGGCTGTTAACGGTTTTGTAAGCTTCGCAAAATCTTTAATGAATTTTCGGTAATAACCTACTAATCCTAGGAAAGACTTTATGTCTTTTTGTGTTCGTGGTATGGGGAAATTTAAAACTGCTTTTATCTTGTCTTTGTTGGGTTGTAGTCCTTGGTCAGTCAATTCATGTCCTAAGAAATTCACATGTTTTTGTAAGAATTCTGACTTATCTAATTGAACTTTGAGATTATGCATTCTGAATCGCTGAAGTACTAACTTAAGTTTTTCGTTATGATTCTGCAGTGAGGTGGCTGCAATTATGACGTCATCTAAATAAGTGAATACGTTATCTATTCCTCTAAGAATATGGTCCATAAGCCGCTGAAAAGTGCTCGGAGCATTTTTCAATCCAAACGGCATTCTTAAGAACTCATAGTGACCTCTTTCTGTAGTAAATGCAGTTTTTTCTATGTCGTTGGGGTGCATTTCCAACTGATGATAACCACTTGCTAAATCAAGGGTTGCAAAATACTGTGCGCGCCCTAATCTATCGAGTATGTCGTTGATGTTCGGTAACGGGTACTTGTCTTCGACAATTCTATCGTTCAGTCGTCTATAGTCTATAACAAGTCTGCATTTGACCTTCCCTGAAGCGTCGGGTTTTTTTGGGACGATATGGACAGGGCAAGACCAGGGTGAAATACTTTCTCGTATGATTCCTTGTTTTAGTAAATTATCTATTTGTTTTTTTATTTCTATACGTTGTTGTGGGGCTTGTCTATAGTTTCTAACAAAAATGGGTGTATCGTCAGTTAGTCTTAATTCATGTTTTACTGTATGTGTGAAAGATAACGGTATGTTCTCGGAGTAAAATACGTCACGATATTGATAGCAAATTTTGGTAACCTCACGTTTTTCTTCTTCATTCATATGGCTGGTTCTGATTTTCTTTAAGTTTTCGTAAAGTTCCTGGTCTATGTCAGTTTTAGTTTGAAGGGTGTTAATTTTGTGTGTTTTATTTTGATGTATCAATTGTGACGGTAAAGGCTCAAGGGGTAAGTGGCAATTGTTACTAAATACTTGTTCTTTATCGGTTGAGTTAATTATAGATGTTTTAAAAATTCCATTCTTTACCGCTACTACAGCGGCGGGTGACTTGAGTCCTTTAAACCAATTAAAGTCGTCGCAGATATAGTGACCGTCCATATAATTCGTTTTTACTGTTATAAACTTTTCGCAATTAGGTTCAATTTTTAGTCTTTTTACTGGGTAATCAAAGTAAGTTGGTATTTCGGTATTATAAGTTCGCAATAACTTATTTTTAAAATCTATGTTACACCCTAATTCTTTTAACAAGTCCATCCCTATTAGTCCTTTATACTTTGGGTCAAAGTCAAAAAGTAAAAATTTATGATATATGTCTGTCTTAAACTGTGGGGGTAAAGGTAAAATAGCAACATGTTCATGACGTGTAATAGCATGCGCCGTTTTTACTTGGAATGGCTCGCGCTCAACGCAGTGTTCAAGATTAGTACCGGTTATTACGTCAGGTGATATCATACAACTCGAAGCTCCAGTATCCAATAAAAATTTACCTTGAAATTCCGGCAACTCTATATAAGGAAGATGGTCCTTACCTTGGTTGTTGAGGTGAAAAGTCTTTACTACCTTTGGTTTAATGGCTCCTCGTTCTGGGGAAAATCCTGATGGCTTGGTTCATCCACAGGCATCTCCTGCGTGTAGCTGTAGTCTTCGCCATTAAGTTGTAAATTATTATTACACTCACCTTCATAGTAGGCATTGTAGTCAGGACACTGGTCTTGGTTGTGCTCTGTATAAAACATTTCTTCGGAAGCAAAACGCGGTGCTTCGGGCTTACTTACCGATCTCATGGAGACGTCAGACACCTTCTGTGGCGGGTTCACCTGTTGGCGAGGTATATTCGGCTGAGATCTAAAATTACCTGAGTTTCTGAAAGTACCAGAACCACTAGGTCTTACGTTACCTGAAGCGGGTCTTCCTTGGTGTATGCCTTGACCCCTCTGTTGTCTGTGATCTATGTTCCAGTTATTACGCGGGGGAAAGTTATTAATTTGGGGTACCGTTTGGTTCGGCTTGGGTATTTCTTTCGGTTTGTTTTGGATGGAAAGTGCATTAAAACTATTATTAAATCTATTGAATGCCAAACGTGCCTCCTCTTGCCTAGCCGTTACTATAGCTGCTTCAAGAGTCGTAGGTTGCGCAATTCGCACGCCAATAGAAACGTGAAAGTCCAAATGGTTAACGTATTGATCTATTACCATACTCTCATAGTATGACTTATCCGTATGCCTACCTACTACGTTTAAGGTGTCTAAAATTTCCCTTAGTCGTTTACCAAATGTCTCAGCGTCTTCATTTTTATTACGCCGCAAACGCGTTAGTTCTTGCATCTTCTGTATTTCGTTGCGCGGTTCGCCTAATCTACGCGTCAATGCAGCCTTAATTGTCTGCCAGCTATCCACTGTTTCTTCGGATGCTATTGCACTGATTGCCAAACCGCTTAGTTTGCTTTTAATTAAACTAACAATAGCAGGATTCACTCTAACTTGTGGATCTAGTAATAACATCACATTTTCAACTTCTCTAATAAAGTAATTTAATGTTTTAGGATTGCCATCGTATTTTGGCAACAGCTCTGAAACGAACCTGAAAGTCGCTAGATCAATGCTTGCCATAGCCATCGTGATTTAATAAAAATATAAATACAAAAGAAATCAATTCTAATTCACTTTAAAATACTATTGAGATTACGGCTAATACCTAATACTGCCTACTCTCTAAGAAGTTAGCTTGAAGCTATTTTAATTATGTTATACGAATCACGATTATAGCGAATACGTAAACGAGTCTCTTGTTACAGAATGAATTGCTGTGAAGTGCGAAATGTATACCGCGATTTTAGCACGCATACTTATACACCTAAATTAAAATGAATGTAATAAACTCATATAAAATGTAATTTGCCTATAGCGATTTTAGCCTATAAACAAACACACTGGTAACATTTATAAAATACGGCAGGAAATATAGCATGGGAAACTGGGTATACAACAAGCACTCACCACAGTATCTTCTGCATCTCTAGCCGGGTCTCGTAGAACAGCAGGGCTCCCAATTCTCCAGGACTCCCGCAGGTTGCTCGCCTTGGTAGATTCGAATTGACGATCGCGAAGATAACGATAGATACCGTTCACTCTTACCGAAGAGTTGTATTCGAAGTAGAGTGTCGCGATCCTACCGACTGCGCCAGTTAAGTTACGGCGAACGAAATTATTATTAAAAAAATATTTATTTAAATTAAAACAATGTTTATTGATTGAAATGTTCTACAAGACTAATTTACAAATATCATATTTCTATTAACTAAACTTACCTATTACTAGAATCTGCAAATCTGCAATTGTGCAGTTTATTAATGACGCACGGGCGCATCCGCTGCATTAGTCAGCGATTACGTTACTCAGGCGATTGCCTAACTCTTGTTAAAGTTAAAAACATTTTCTGTCTGTTAGTGCACAATATTCAAGAACCATTAGCTGAAATACCTACATGTTTTTATTAAAAGTTAAGTACTTACAATATTTTCCAGAAAATATTTGCCAGAATATTATTACTTAATGGATTCTCTACTAAGTTGTCTTTCATACCGTCATTTTGCATACCCTCTGAGTTTAGATGAACAATTGCTAGTAATTTTGTTCTCATCCTAGCCTTAAAAATAAGAGCCATACCTTAGGTAGGTAGGTACTTTTGAATATTGAAAAAAAAAAAAAATCTAATTCAATGTTTAATTGACACAGAAGTTCTCTGTGGGTCAAACTCCCTATGTCATCGCACCCTATAAAACAGAATCCTTATAGGATCACTTGTGTGTCTGTCTGTCACGGCCAAATTTACTCCAAATCTAATAGACAGATTAAGGTGAAATTTGGTACACATATAAATTTCTGTGATCTAACACGGATGTGTAATTCAAATAAATGAATTTTGAATATGGGAGCTACTACGTATTTCAAACTGTGTGTCTTTTACTATATTTTCAATTTCAATAGGTTTGAAGCTGCTGATTGAATTCACCGACAGCGGCTATTTCACATTAAAGTGCCCAGAAAACTTGACGCTCGACAATACAGCCCTGCCGCGTTTCGAGTCGCAGCTGCGCGTCAACAAAGTGCAGCTGAAGGACTGCCCGGCGCCGCACGGCTCATACGCCGCCACACTAGATGCGCTCAACGTGACCGCGCTCGACAAGCTCAAGCTGATCAAGGCCGGCAACCTCACGGGCGCGCACCTGGCCGGCCTCACCGATGTGCTCGCGCTCGAGCTCATCGACACCGAGCTGGCGCCGCACACGCTGGCCGCGCCGCAGGACCTGCGCCGCCTGCTGCTCGACCACGTGCGCCTGCCGCCCGGCGAGCTGCTCCGCCTGCCGCGCTCGCTCGAGCTGCTGGACCTCAGGCGCATGGGCGCCGACCTGCCGCGCGCCGTGCTGGAGCGGCTGCCCGGCCTCGTCAACGTGTCGGTGAGCGACGCGCACAACGTGTCCGTGGCGCCGGCCGGCGCGCTGCGCGTGCTGATGCTGGAAACGCCGGCGGCGCGCGTGCCGAGTACGCTCTCGCTCGCGCTGCGCATCCTCACCGTGTTCGGCTGGGACGAGCCGGCGCCCAAGCCCTGGTCGGCGTGCGCGCTCGAGACGCTGAACGTGCGCTACGTGACGGCCGAGGAGCTTCCGGCGGGCTGGGTGAGCGCCTGCGCGGCGCTACGCGTGCTGCGCGTGCAGGACGGACCGCGGCTGAGCGTACTGCACAAGACTTCGCTGCACGGCGCGCAGCGTCTTCAGGAGCTGCACCTCACGTCGTGTGCGCTGACCACGCTGCCGACGGGGCTGCTCGACGACGCGAAGGACCTGCGCAGGCTCGACTTGTCCGGGAACCTTCTAAAGGAGCTGCCAGGGTGAGCTGTCGTCAAAGTTTTGTAGAGTACGCGCCAATCGTAGTTCTAGTTAGTATTGAGTTTGGTGTCATTCCCAGATTTCTGTTCGTCAAGACGACGTCTCTGCAGTGGTTGAGCCTGGCGAAGAACCGCCTGACGCCAGACGTGTTTACGTCGCTGGAGGCGGTCACGTCACTCACCACGCTGAAGCTCAGAAACAACGTTCTGAAAGACTCCTGCGAAGGAGCGGAGGACACTGTGCGAGGTACACAAAGCAAGTACTTACTCAACTTGTAAAATCCAATACCTACGAGGCTGAATGATGTCTCTCGAACCTTTAATGAAACCGGCCGAATGCGTGTCGGACCACGCACAATGAAGGGTTCCGTAGTTGGGATGAATATTTATCCCAAGAATAAACTTAACATTGTAGTTGGAAAACATGTTCTTCCATACGGAATGTATGGTGGAACATGTTTTTGCAACTGCAAATGTAAGTTGGTCGATTATAGAGCCTACTAAGCTATGATAGTTTTCCTTTTAATGTCGTTATATATACTACTGCGCTGATTTTCTTCACATATCCAAAACCAAACATTTACCTGGCAGGGACACTGACACTTGACTCTTACAAAAATTATCACTTTAAAGCTTAATATTTCGCAAACGAATCCCTGAATCCAAAAATGGTTTTGACACACTCACAATATTTTTGAAGGACCTTTCCAACGACAACACACACCATGGGACAGACGAGAAAAAAAAAACTTCCTCACTTTATGTGTAAGGGTACCCTAAAATAATGTTTTTGCATGATTTTATTTTAGCACTGTCGGCACATGTATAGTATCCGCCATAGCTGTTAGAATGCTGTTGCCACTCGCCCGCCACCTTGACAACAGCGACGCAGTTTTCTTGCGAATGACGGCATGGAAGCCGCCAGTTCGGTTTTGCGCAAACAGTGGACGCGCTGCACCATCGTGGCAGTCCAAACAGCATCCTAAAAATATTGTTATAGTGTACGCGTAGGTCATCCAGGGTTCTTTTGGTATAGTTGACTCAAAGATTCCCCGTGTAGAAGCATTGGCAATATGGCTGAAGTGGACTGTATGATGTTTTGGGAAGACTTCAATTAAACACTTCTTGATTTTCTCGATTTAATTTCGAGTTGTTTTCTTGCTGAGGGCTTGGATCCGACTGTAACGTTCCCCTCTAGATGTCGCGACGCCCCCGCCAGGGGGCGTGGCGAGCGGGGTCAGGGCTTCGCCCCTCGCCCGAGGAGGCTCAACAGTGGCCCGCTACTACGGGCCCGCTCCCTATATTCGGCCTCTGTACGGCCTGTAGCATTTGGCGTAGCAAGCTACGCCTGTGTGAATGGTTGCTATGAATATTTCTGTAGGCGCGTCGCGACGCTATTTCATATAGCGTCGCTCTCTTCACGACACCCCGGCGGTCTGTTCCCATCGAGTGAGACCTCCAGTTACCTGGAGGAGGCTCAACGAAAACGACCAGCGACGAAGGTGCCGACTCGACGCACCTACAGGTAGATATGTAGTTTACCCTCGCCCCGCTTATAGATCTAGCCGTTTACGGATTGAGGGATAAACAGTCGTGTTTGTGTGAGCAGCTTGTAACGTACCGGTTTTTTTTTTTTTTTTTTTTTTGATGTGGCATCGCATTTGACTCTCAGATTGAGGTCGCAGCTGCTTAACCGGACTATCCTGTGGATGCCTTAAGCTGCTAACTTAAAGCCTCCAGCCAGGGGCATAAACTATTCTATGTTAAATTAAGCGAACGCTCGCTAAGGGCACCCCCTGTGGGGTACGAACCTCGGCTTAGGGCGTCGCTGGCGGGGGGACAGCAAGGTGGGACAGGCTGGTTCAAATTTTCATTATTATTGATCGGGGAATTTAAATCTACATTTCTCAGCGTAACGCGGGCTGGCGCTTCTGCGAGCAAGGGTCGGGTGGGATAACGTTCCGGCCCAATGGTCCGTCTTTTATACTAAATTGCTAAGCGTAAGTTACCGTAACGAGGCCCCCGATTTTTAAGACTAGGTATTTCACGGTAAAGGGGTTACACGTAGCGAGGCCATAATAAAAGTTGTACTTTTATTATGGCCTCGCTACGTGTAACCCCTTTTTTAGCAATTCCCGTGGTCGGATCGTCACAATTTTTAATCCACAATACAGTTTATTTATACCTTAATCTATTTACATAACAAGATTTTCCTTAATTAGATGCATAAAAAACTTTCTAGAACATAAACTGTTGTTACTCTGATTGTGACACATTTTCATTACAAAAAAAAAACAAAAACGTGTCGGACAAAAACCCGTGAACCGATTTACATTATCTAAACGAGGCAAATGGTTTTGGGCCTAGACCTTTCATTTGACACTAATTTCGACCTGATATCTTAACAGACAAAAATTCTCATTTTCAAGTTACGTAATTATTACCGAACTTTTTCCATACATATTAATTTCGAACAAATGCTATTTCTATCAATCTTATATGATTCTTACATGAATATACATACTACTTTCAATATTCAAACACTAATTGGAACGTAATTAGACACCAAGAACCTATTTTTTTTTTTTTTTTTTTTTTTTGTCTAGGTCATCTCGTAGCTCACCTCTGAGGTGATGACTACTTAACCGGTCAATCCTGCGGCTGCCTTAAGCTACTAACTCAAAGCCTCCAGCCAGGGGCAAAACTATTCTAAATTAAAACTAGGCGAACGCTCGCTAAGGGCACCCCCTGTGGGGTACGGACCTCGGCTTAGGGCGTCGCTGGGGGGAGGACAGCAAGTTGGGACAGGCTGGATCAAAGATGATTCATTATTATTAATCGGGGAATTTAAGTCTACATTTCTCAGCAAAACGCGGGCTGGCGCTTCTGCGAGCAAGGGTCGGTGGGGAGTATTATTTACTCGGGCGGGTCGCGATCGCGGAGGACCTCGGCGGCGAGGTCGGAATGCGGGTCGGTGTCTGTGTTTGTGCACTGTACTTGAGGCCCTATTGCTCTCCTGGAGGAGGGTTATGGGGTCGTCTGGGTCGGTAAGGATTTGCCTTGGGCGGAGGGTCTGACTGATTCTACTAGTGACATAATTGGCGGCCTCGACAACCAGAGGGTTGCGGTGTTTGGCGGCGGACTCAAAGAACCGCTTGGAATTGCGTTTGAGAAATTGGTGGATTGTGGGGATCTTTAGGTCGAGATGGAGGATCTCGTTCCTAACGTACCAGGGGGCACCGGTGATTTTCCGGAGCAATCTATTTTGGAGTGTTTGCATCCTATGAATATGGCGGGGTTTTGCGTGTGCAAATACGGCTCCCGCATAGGTCATGATGGGGCTAAGAATCTAGTTACAAGTTATAATTTCTATGAAAAATAACAAAAGTTCGTCAAGACCCCCGCCACTACTTGTGCCATAGTGCACAGATAGGGCCTCAACTTTGATTCTAAACTAACACTTTTTATCGTATAACAAACTAGATACAAACACACATGCTCGGCGTCCTTTACAATGGCTTAAAAAGTATTAATTTTACTATAGGTACTCAAAAATTCAAAATATTTTATTTCATATAAACCTACATTAATGGGCACTTTATGTAGGTTTAGAACAAAGGCGAAAGATGCAGTCAAACAGGTCCTGACATTAAAATGGAAATGGTCTGGTCATATTGAGAGAGCTACGGATCAAAGATGGTCACAAATAATCACAAATTGGTACCCAATATATAAAAAACGAAGGAAGGGTAGACCATTTAAAAGATGGAGTGACGACATCGTAGAAATAGCCGGAAACTTATGGTCCAGACGGGCAAATGATAGAGCCACCTGGAATGGTTTGGAGGCTTTCACCGCAAAAGGCGGCCCTTACACCTAACAATACTAACCTTATTTAAAAACAAAACTAACATTACTAACAAATAAATAAATAAGCATACATAATAGTAGATAAGAAATACATACATGTAAGGGATTAAATAAAGCTAATAATAATAATAATAAGCCCCCTAAAATCCTACCTTACGTCCAAGCTGAACACCTAGCTACGTGGGGGGCGGACACGCGTACCGTACAACTGTACATAAAACTTACGCGGCTAACAAGGAAAGGTAACCCTTTATGGAGATGAGTAATAAGAGAGTATATAATTTACGGTCGCTTCCCGGGGAGCGCCGGGGCGCATCTGGAGCCGATGCTAGGTGCCACAGCATGCGAACCATCGGCGGTGAGGAGTTGAGCAAGCGGGCTCCTACCAACAAAATTGTTACAGCTGATCGTAGTGAGTTGAACAGGCGGGCTCACTGCGTAGAAGCCACAGCCGATTCCACGGGCGATGATACTATTTCATTATTCTCATCTATCCCTTCGACTCGCCCCTCCTATATGACAAGAAGAACAGCTAGCTTGTCCACGACCAGCACTCTTGATAGTGTTGTGCAGGAAGTCAACCTTGACTCTGAGCTTGCACCCACTACAAGTGCTCCAAGTACGCGCAGGCGATGGACACCTGAAATGAATAAGTTCATACTGCGCACTTATCTTCAATTGACCGCACTAGACACATACAGAAAAACTTATCTTGAACCGCTTCACCTTAAATTTATAGAAAAATACCCGAACATGCAGGTTAGTCGACAGAGAATAGGAGACCAACGTAGAGCTATAATAAACAATAAATTACTACCACAAAAAACTATAGAGGAGATACGAAACGACGTAAAAGAAGAGTTAGATCGTCTACATTATAATAATTCCACCCAACAGTCACAAAACTCTATCAACCATGTACAACAAATACTTACACCTACACAATCTCCACAAATGCAACCTAGAACCCCAGAAGCACATATTACTAAAAATAGAACACAAACTCGAATGAGATGGACCAGTGAACAAAATGAAGCTATAATGCGGTCTTATTATCGAGTTACAGATTTAGGTAGAAACGAAACAGTATATAGAAGACGCATGTATGAAGATTTTATCAACAGCTTTCCTGCACTTGCTCATCTAAGCGAACAACGAATAGCTGATCAGAGGAGAGCAATTATAAACAATAATTACATCACTAGTGACAGATTAAATTCAATAAAACTAGAAATAACTGAAGAATTAGAAATAGATAATCTTAACTTTAGCAACTTCACAAGCGAAACGACGATAGTAAATCCAAACAAGATATATATAGATTGTACAAGATTATCACATCTTGTTTAACTGAACTTATATATCAACACATCGACACTAATAACATTTTAGCTGAACAACAGAAGGGATGTCGGAAGTTCAGCCAAGGCTGCAAGGAACAATTAATTATAGACTCAGTAATTCTTAAAAAAGTTCAAAAAACCAAAACCGATCTGTTTAGCATGTATATTGACTACAAAAAAGCCTACGACTCTGTTCCCCATTCGTGGCTTACTAAAATTTTAGAGATATACAAAATACATCCAACAATAGTAACATTCCTGAAGGTCATGATGACAACCTGGACCACTGTACTTAGACTTACTTCATCTACTAAAATAGTAGATACCAGCCCAATAAAAATTCAAAGAGGTATCTTCCAGGGAGATGCTTTAAGCCCACTGTGGTTCTGCCTTGCTCTAAACCCCCTATCTAATATATTAAACGCAACTGCTTTAGGAATCCTATTAAAAAATACAACTACCCAAGGAAATACTGAGGTTCAAAAAATTGAATTAAATCATCTGTTATACATGGATGATATTAAATTATACGCCAAAAGTGAGACTCAACTCTATGAATTAGCAAACTTGACAGAAAAATTCTCAAACGATATTAAAATGGAATTTGGTATAGATAAATGTAAAATAAATTCAATTAGAGCAGGACAGAATTACCAACACCAATACACTTTAGGAACAGGGGAACATATAGTACCATTAGAGGAACAAGATAGTTATAAATACTTAGGCTACACACAATCACGACAGATACACTTTAAAGAAACTAAACAAAAATTAACACAACAATTTCAACATAGATTAAATACAATTCTGAAAACGCAGCTATATTCTCGAAATACTATCAAAGCGATTAACACCTTCGCTATACCGGTTCTCACATATTCTTTTGGGATAATCAATTGGACCAAAACCGACCTGAAAAACCTTCAACGAAAAATGACCAAATTCCGCAAACACCACCCACGATCATGTCTGCAGAGATTAACACTGCCGCGGAAAGAAGGAGGTAGAGGACTAATTGACATTCTAAACCTACACAATAGACAGATAAAAGTACTTAGACAATTCTTTTTTACAAAAACCGAAACTTCTATTCTTCACAAAATTATAGTACACAACGACAAACTGTTTACACCCCTAAATTTAAAAGAAAGATCTGAACAGAAAAATGAGAAAGTAATCGACGACAAAATTAAACTTTTAGATTGGACCCAGAAATCTCTACACGGAAGACATCGCCAAGACATATGCCACATAAATGTCGACAAACAAGCGTCGAACGCGTGGTTAAATCGAGGCGAACTCTTCCCGGAGACTGAAGGGTTCATGCTTGCTATACAGGACCAGGTTATTGAAACCAAAAATTACAGAAAGTTTATCATAAAGAATTTAAATAATGACACATGTAGGAAATGCAATAGTTCTCCAGAAACGATCCAGCATATCACAGGCGCGTGCAAGTCAATAGCCCAAACAGATTACAAACATAGACACGATCAAGTAGCCAACATCATACACCAAAAATTAGCACATCAGCACAAACTTATAGATTTCGTTACACCATACTACAAATACAATCCAGAAACTGTATTAGAGAATCCCTCCACAAAACTATATTTTGACCGCGCCATTCTTACCGATCGAACAATCCATTTCAATAGACCAGATATTACACTTATAAACAAGATTAACAAAACTGGATATTTAATAGATATTGCTGTACCAAACACACATAACTTGCAGACAACAATAGCAGAAAAATTTAGCAAATACACTGAACTAAAAGATGAAGTAGCCCGACTTTGGCATCTGCAAAAAGTTACAATAGTACCAATAGTATTGTCTACAACAGGAGTAATACCGAAACAACTTCACCAGTCCCTTAATTCTCTTAATTTACCTCCAAATACCTACCATCTGCTGCAGAAGGCAGTGATACTAAACACATGCAGACTCGTGAGAAAGTTTCTGCAATGTGAATCAGAAAACCCTCATCAAAACATAAATACTCTACCATCTTGTGTGCAATCTTCTGCACGAGACCGCACTTAATCCAACTGATAATCACTTGGCTTAGGCCCGTGTTATCAGCTCTTACCGGCTAGCCGAGAATATAAAATAAATCTAATATTAATAATAATAAATGGGCACTTATGAAACGTCAAAAGCTAGGTGCACGGTTCCAATTGGTCATTTCCTATGGAGAAGAGCCGGCAAGAAACTCCACGGTTACTCTTTTAAAAATAATTGGCTTTTACAATATTTTCAAATAACAGTGTTATTGGGTATGGGAGGACAGTGTGGGTCTTTCAACAAGTACCAGGTACTCAACAAAATAATTATGGTCAACAAATCTACAGTCCACTAAGCCTACAGCGTTCTCACATTCACAAAATATAAAAGAATCTATATAAAGATGAATAAATTATTAAACATAAAAACGTATTTTAAACGAAGTGACGTGAGTGATTGCTATTACGTGCTGGCCACGGACAATTCGCTATAGCGAAAATTCGCGCGGCGCGACCGGCGGCGCGTCTTGCGAATGAATCAAATGTATGGAAATGTACTGGGCATGCCACGCGCAGCGGCGACCAGCGAGACGACCGGGGAACTTCCCCTTCCATACATTTGATTCATTCGCAAGACGCGCCGCCGGTCGCGCCGCGCGAATTTTCGCTATAGCGAATTGTCCGTGGCCAGCACGTTACAGCTGTAACAAATCTGAATAATTATCATGTTCACATATGCCAGTAATAAAGAGTTGAAGTTAAATTGTAGGTATATCGATACTGGAAATATGAAATAACGTAAGGGACATTTTGTCGAAAATGGGTTATATATATCGTTGGGTTCGGAATTTCTTGCTCTATCGATTGGTATATTTAAAATATCGCTATCTCAAGAAAAATGTCCCTTACATCACATATTTGCCGTAGGCCTAAACCTTTTTTTTTCTAGAAACTGGCTGTAAATGACATTTTAAATTAATATTTTAATAAAAACTAATGTAAGTCTCTATAGTCACAGTATTTAGTACTTACAGGTCACATACGTTATTCCATAATTTGAGATGTTTTTGTATTGTCGTATACATTAGTATTCCCTGAGAAGGTACATATACCACGTCCCTTACATTAAATTGTGACTCAAATTATCATAATGATACTGGACATTTTTTTAAATTAAATTATTTATTAGCTGGCCATACATACATGCCAGTAGATAGCATGCATGCTATCATTGAAAGGAGATTAAAAAACTGATTGTTTGGGGACCTTCCCAGTGGCCAAGCTTGGGATTGAGCTGCTCACTCTGCTAAGCCTTGTGATAAAATCAAAGTTAAAGTTCGCGAGCATATTCGTAAGAAGCTGGATGTATCATCACAACGTTAATGTTTTTCCATTGTTTGTCTTATTTGTTTAAGTATATTCGTTTGTATATTTATTTGTGCTTATATTTATTTATGTATATGATTAGGCATATATATTATGTTTATAGTTTGTTATAGGTATATGTGTATCTTTATAACTACTTTAAAAATATTCCTCAATTTCTCGTAATTGAACCTACCACTGTTTGTCTCTGCATCACCCAAAGGTTGACTGGTAGAAAATGACTATGGCATTAAGTCCACCTCTGTACATTTCTGTGCTTGAAGTGTTATATAAATAAATAAAATCATAAAAAATAATATATTATACCTAATTATTCAGTAAAATCATTAAAATATACCAGTTTTATATAAACATTGACATGTTGAATATAACATAAAAAATGACATGATTACTTTGTAAAGTATTATATTATTTTAATTTTTGTGAATGTGAGGACTATGTGTTTTTTTTTCTGTTAGTTTTAATGATGGTCTGGCAGTTTGAGTAGTTTATGCGGCCTACCCAAATGTCCTTTCTTTAATATTGTTCGTCGAGTTGAGCTCCTTAAGTTCTGAGTTGAGCTCCACGATTACTGACAAATGTTTGCACTGACAGGACATGTCCACTCAAATCTGTGTGGTTCTATGTGGACTAATCTACATGGTCCTCATAAGGCCTGACCTTGATTATGTCTGGACTTTAAAAGAGACTGTGACCTCTGAGTTTGTTTCGGCCTTCTCAGAGTAGTCAGATAGGTAATGCCGCGCCCTCTAGCATTTTTTTTTTTTAGGTTACGTGTAAAAGTGATTCCAATATCCAATTTACAGAATAAACAATTTTATTTCATATCATTTCATAATTTATGGAATCAGCCAGAAAAAGACCTCATGCTTAGCGAGTGAATGTGTTAGGATATCAGGATTTCTTTGACTTCAATGATTTTGCTGAATAAGTTTTAACTCCTGCTACTCTCAAAAACAAAGACCTGCATTTCAAGAAAATTCGAGTATGTACACATTTCTAAAATTGAACTTAAAGATAGTGTAAGTAAAATATACAATAATATAATCGCAACTCACAAAATAGAACTTTGCAAAGAAATGCAAACTGGAAGAAGGACAGTGAAGGGTAAAGGGAATGGCAAGGGCATTGCAAAGATTGATCAACCCGAATTAGAAAGTAGCAGTAATCTAGCTGTGCCCTGTAGCATAGACAGCTTACCATTTCTGTATAAGGAAATACTTACTACTAATTTCAGTTCCAAAATTCTCAAAAAATTATGTGACAATGGTCTAATTCCAAATAGGTTTCACAATGAATATTTGAATTCCTAACAAGAGTATAACAAAAGATAAGCTAAATGACACCGGTGATGATGACACTGATAAAGATAATGACAAATTTTTGAGACTTTTTAAATTTAACTGTAGGGTTTCTATTGAGGAAGAAGTTAATTTGTTTTTTGTTTTATGATTATTATTTAAATAAAAGACTGATTTGTTGATTTTGTTTTTTGACAATAAGTCTAAGTTTAGTAAACCGTATTAGCTATTTTTTATTGTGACTTAAAACAGAACTTAATTATGTTGTACTTGACATATATTATGAGAGTAAATTGCGTTTATAAAAGATTTTTAGTGAGTACAAATAAAAGTTTTGATCTATTTTATTCGTTTATTTTTTATCGTTCTATGTCAGTAAATACTTTTAAACTATATGGCATAGGCATAGTATAGGTCACGAATGTATAAAATTATATTTTTTTAAATTTATTAACAGCATAAGCACTATAGAGTATACCATTAAGAGAACTTTACTTTGAAAAACTCTAAATGTTTATTTCCTTTAATGTCCCATACATCAATGCTGTTCATTTACATCAAAATTTTTATTAACTTATATCACCCTTATTAATTATTATTTAACGTAAGGGACATGCTATCTTTAAAACTATAGGCTTTATAGATTTTTTGCTATTTTAGCTTCAAAGAATGAAAAAATCTAAGAAACTTTGTCCTAGACACTTTTTACGTAAAACATATAGTTAAAAAATTATAGTCAGTTTTGTAAGAAAACTATCTTATTTTTGCTCTTCTGAAAACCTTAGTTTTGTCCCTTACGTCATTTCATATTTCCAGTATCGATATAATATCAAATACTAGCGTGATTATGTCAAGGTAGAATGTAAAAATAAAGATTAAAAAAAAAAAATACAACATGGTAATTTTGGAGTAGTTAATAGACTCTTACATAATTTGCCGTTAATGAGCTACCAGGGAAGCCACATGTGCAGAAGGAATTATTGCCAAACTTCCTTGTCTTCAACGTAGTCTTTTTTTAATAATATGCATTCTTGATAAGAACGCGTTTAATGTGGGTTTTGAACTTCCCATCGCTAGGTTCTGTAACTGACTCAGGCAACTTGTTAAACTCAAACTCAAAGCATTTATTTCAATTAAACCATTTACAGGCACTTTTAAATTGTCAAGGGGTCGGTCAGTCAAAAATATGAAGCTAGTTGCCCATTCCAAAGCGTAATAGGTACCTATGGAGAAGAACGGGCAAGAAACTCCACAGACACTCTTTTAAATAAAAAAAATGGTACAAAATATTGGTTACATCATTCATTTTGAAATTATGCATGTGAGAACAATGTAGAAAGACGTGCACGTTCGTAAAAGCGTCCGTAATAAAAAGAAAAATAAAGAATCATTCAAAAACTTAAAATAAATTAAAATACCAATAGGTCCCTATTTTTTGTACTATAATATGTCTATCACCTCTTTTACTAAAAAGATGTAAATTTTTTCTTACGTACATGATGTTTTCATAGATATATTGACTAGGTACCGTCATGATGTTAATATCCTTAAACAGTCCCCTAAGAGAGTCGCGCCTGCGGAGATAATAAATGGCTCTGATCGCTCTTTTCTGCAGAATAAAATAGCCTCGATGTCTGCAGCCCGTCCCCAAAGTAAAATACCGTAAGACATGATACTATGAAAATAACTGAAATAGACTAGCCTCGCGGTATCTACATCAGTAAATTGACGGATTTTTCTGACAGCATAATTTATTATGCTGCTGAACTTAGCCGTCCTGCAAGAGATGTTAAATAAGGACCCCATCTTGAGACGAGCGTGATCCCCAGGAAAACAGTTTTATCGACAAATTCTAGTTTCAGAACAAGGACAGCAGCTTGTCCACGAATTCCGTGTAATTTACAGATCAGTGTATTGTGGTCAACGCAGTCAAACGCTTTTGAGAGGTCACAGAAAATGCCAATTGCATCCTGGGAATTCTCCCAGGATTCCAAAATGTGACTGATGAGTTTTACTCCAGCGTCAGTCGTCGACCTATAATACCTTTCGTGAAACCAAACTGGGATTTTACATAGTCGACATGTAAAATCCCATTTGAATTCAAATGTGACAACATCTGGTCTAGCATGATTTTTTCATATATTTTACTCAATGCTGGTAACACAGATATAGGTCTATAATTAGAGGGATCACTCTTACTACCCGATTTGAAAATTGGTACTACTTTACTATGTTTCATTAAATCAGGAAACGTACCGCTATCTTAAATACTGTTTGCGGTGTAGCATGGTGCGGGTGAGAGGTGACAGAAAGAGTAAAATATATTATAATTTACTTGTTTTTACTGATTCTGGTCTGGTCTTCGCATTTGATGGCATGATCCACAACTTTTTGCCACTCGTCTGGCCCGATCGATGCGAATATTTCAGACAAAAGACGCTGCACTTCGGTCGAATTCATGGCTACATTGAATTTGCTTACGTGACCTTTTACCTGCGACCAAATGCTTTCTATCGGATTGAAGTTCAGATGATATGGAGGTAGCCTTAACACTGTGTGGCCGGGAGCTTCCATTATGGTGTCTAGCGAGTACTTTACATAGAGATGCTTATGGCATATAATTATATCGTACAATTCCGGTTTATACGCTTTGATATTAATCTATTATAATAATATACAGATATAACTTTATTATCAGACTTCAAAGGCCCATAGCGTGTTAGTAGTTATTACGTATTACTTAAAATCTATGTTAGTGTACCAGCTAACCTGCAAGCAAGCATCAACGCCCTCACGCGGAGAGCGCGCCGAACACTGAGGAGCGCCTTTTTTTTTGTTGACTAGGGCATCTCGTATCTCACCGCTGAGGTGATGAGTAATTAACCGGACTTTATGAGATGCGCCTGCGCCTGCCGCGCGTTATATTTACGTGTGGACAACTCACGACCAAGCGAGTGACATAGCCAATAGCAACACCTTAGTTAGAACCTGCGCATATTACTTATGTAGTAAGTAACCTACCAAAACATTAAAATTGTAAGTATATACTTATATAGGTTAATAAGTCAATAAATTATTCTCTCTTCTAAAATCATACTTGCTTTTTATTACCAAACTCTGGTAAAGTGGTGACACCGTCGATCGTTCTTGTGCACACAAAATTATATCATCAAACATGGCCGTCAAGGCCCGAATTCCTACGTTCTGGCGTGACAAACCAACGTTATAATAATAATAATAATATACCATTTATTTCAGGCGACACAGGCCCATAGAAAAATACCTTAACCTAAACATACATATTTTAATAACAAAAACTTGTTAATAAATAAGGCTTAGACTATGTTAGTAGCACTTCACTTTGCACTAGCTTGACTTTGTGCTGTCCTTTGGAACTTGTCCGCGGAAGCGACGGAACACCACGTCCTGCGGCCAAAAGTCTTCTTCCATGACGAGGGGCAGATAACAGTTCGGTACTCGCACGACGAACGCCTTGAAGTTGACGTTCCGGTGCGATTCTATTAACTGCACCCTCGGCATGTAACCTCGTCCTTTGGCGGGCGTACTCCACGATGTCCTCCGCCTTAGTGGTGTAGTGCAGGCGGGAGATGTACAGCGATGATGAGTGATGTGGCGGGAGGTGTGTTCGGCTTTTCGGCACGCAGGCTCACTTCGGGGTCCGTAGGAGCTTTGCCGCAGCGGTTCTTGTTTGTTCGCAATCGGCGCTTGTTCCTTTGTACTGTCACGAAACCATCATCATTACCAGCCCTATTCGGCGCCTTTTCTGGCATGGGCTTGACACTAGGAGCGCCAGGGGCACTCGCGGTGACGCTAGCGAAATTTCTTTGCAGGGGTTTCGCCAGCACTGCAGAGCCGCGGTGTCAAACACGGGGCTGCCTAGCGCGCTGGCGGGGCGCTCTGCAAGCTCAGCAATCTACGAATGCGCTGGCGACGAAACTGCTGACGCGGAATTCGACGACGATATATCGAGGCCGGCTCCGCGACATGTGTTGACGTTTGACGCATCGAAAGGTGACCTAATTACCGACATGCTATTGCGCAAATCGCTAACTTCTTTACGCAAATCAGCGACGGTGTTTTGGGATGCATCTAATTTCGTTAGCACATCCGCGAGGCGGGTCTTCAGAAAGACAATGTCCTTCAGAAGGCTCGTTACATCGACGTGGTCGAAGGTGACGGGAGGAAGCTTGTGTAGCTCCTTCGCCACAAACGTCGGCACGTCGTCAGGGTCGGTTTCCATGAACAGCGTGATTATTATCCTGTAGGGTCCTCTTAGTCCCGTCACGCCGGCGGGACACCATCTGGTCGCGCTTGTTCAGCACACTGTACAAAAACAGCTTAGCAACAGCTACGTCGTCTTCGCTGAAGTTCGTTGCGCAGATCTGGACAGCGGACACATCGTCCATTACATCCAGCATCTGCTGCAGGAACGCCAGCAGCTCATTCACCACTAGTTCATTACTCAGGGCGGGTAAATTACGAGCGACAGCTTGCGCCGCGCTAACTGAAATAAAGAATATGCAAACGCGTCCGCATCGGAACGCAGCACAAGCGAGACTGGTTTGGTTTTTGGTTATGGTTTGGGCAATTCGAAACCGTTGTCAACACACAGAATCCCAACGAAGAAGGCAAATTCAGTCTGATGGTGGCGCATCTGGAAAAATTGGACGTCGAGCAGATCAGTGACATCGTTATGTCTAAAACCTGCACTGGAAGATACGAAGAGGCGAAGAAGAGGCTACTTTCCGTGTACGAAGAATCGGAAACCAAACAGCTGCATAAGCTCCTAAACAAGATGGAATTCGGCGATCAAAAGCCTTCACAACTGCTCAGGCGCATGAGAGAATCTGCTCGCGAGAAGATATCTGACTCAACTCTTCAGATGTTGTGGATGCAACGCCTACCGAGTTCATCACGAGCAATACTGGCAGTTAGTGAACAATCATCACTCGAAGTACTCTCTGCGATGGCACACAAAATGCACGACCAAGCCACGGAAGTACAATCCGTTTGTCCGTTTGTCGTTTGTTATTCCTGCACCTGTCAAGATCATTCCAAAACATCATCATCGACATTGCGTGTACAAGAACGGCAAACGCACGGAGAACAGGATCTACAGAACGTAATAATGCAACAAACTGACGAAAGGAATCGCCGAGCTAAAAGTACAGCGGGCAAACACATCAACGCACGCATCTCGCCGTTTCACTCGCTCGCGATCCTAGTCTCGTTCACGGTCCGACGGCCGATATTGTAAATATTAGGTCTTTACCTATGAAATTGGAGATTTGTATGATAATTTTAAAATATAAAAATTTTGGTATTTTTTTTAATTTCAGCTAATCAAAGTACTGGCCCAAATTATCTAACCATTTTGCCATTTTGATGGCAGTTTGTTTATCCCTTTACTGTAGAAGTTTGCGGGACGGGAGGCGATGAAGTCAGCGAAAGCGTTTTGTACTGCCTCTCGGGTGTTGAATAATTTCCCACTTAAAAAATTGATTAAATTTTGAAAAAAATAGAAATATGTTGGGGCAAGGTCCGGTGAGTACGTTGGGTGACGGAGAGCTTCCAGCTGTAACTCTTGTAGCTTTGCGATGGTCTGTCGTGAAGTGTGAGCTCGCGCGTTGTCGTGGAGAAGCAATGGGGAAGAGCGATTGACTAGTCTTGGTTGTTGAATTGCGAGCTTCTCCATCATTGTTTGCAATTCTTGGCAATAGACATCTGCCGTCACTGTTGTGCCATTCGGTAAGAAGCTGTGATGTACAAGTCCGCCAGACAGTCACCATCATCTTCCTATGAGTAATCTTTTTCTTTAGCGCACTGATTAGGTGCTGTACCCTGAGACGAACGCTTACGGTTGCCGTACAGGATCCACTTTTCACCGCAGGTAACAATTCGATCAAGAATTCCCTCGTTTCTATGCCGATTCAGTAGTGCTATGCATGCTTCGACGTGTAAATCTCGCTGTTGGTCGCTTAGTTCGTGTAGCACCCACTTACCTATCTGACTTTTTTATCTTTCCGATTTGACGTAAGTGCTTTAATGTTGTTTTGACACTAACTCCAAGGCCCGCAGCAAGCTCAGCCTTAGATTGAGTTGGATCTGCTTCCACTATCACCTTCAATTCGTCGTTGTCGATAGTGGTTACAGGCCGACCTCAAAATTTCCAGATTTAAAACGATTGACAGTGTGTGTTCGTACAACGGTCGAGACTGACGTGCACAATAACAAGCTAATTACTTGTCGTTTAAAACTATTATTGTGACGCCACCGGCACCGCACGTGTTCGGGTCGGCGCAGCGCGTGGCGTCGCGTTATCGGCTACCTGTGTGACCGCACGAAGTGTAAACAATGTCGAGTCCCAACCCAGTAAATAATACTGACACAACTATAATGCAGACGAATGCTCAAGAGAGAGAACACAATACAAAATTAGACGAGATGGAGATAAACTTAGAAGACCAACAAACAAATGTTAACCTAAATACACGGAATAAAAGATCAATTCATGACATAGATGATCACTGGACTGTTATTAATAAAAATAAAAACAGCAAAAGATACAAGAGTTTAAGTAACAGTAACAGTAGACAACGAAGACAAAATAGAAATTTCAATTACTTGTAAGGATAGGACTTCCTTACAAGTAATTGAAATTTCTATACAGTTAAACCTAAACAGTTTAAATTAGCTAAACTATTGCAAGCCAACAACATTAGTCGTGTTTCACGCATAAAATATGTTAATCAGTTCAAAGTGATGTTACAATTTGAAAGTGAGGTAGATTTACAAAAGTTAATTAACTGTACAGAATTTAAGGAAAACAAATAGATTATCTCAAAAACCAGGGAGGTTGAAATAACTTACGGGATAATTAAAAACATAGAACTCGATTGCAAAGAGGAAGAAATAATAGACAGTTTGACGTCTGATACAGAAATAATATCTGTTAAACGGCTTAGTCGCAGACAGACAGATGGTTCTGGATGGGCGGACAGTGAGACTATAAGAGTATGCTTCAAAGGTTCCTCATTACCGGCGTATATACGAATGTATGGTGTTAGAGTAAATGTGGAGCCATAATTATGTCTACCCAGTCACACAATGTTCTAATTACTGGAAATTCAGTCATTACAAAAAAAGTTGTCCCTACAAGAAAATTGTTTGCCCTAAATGTAGCAAAGACCACGAATGTTGTGAAACGACTTCATATAAGTGCGTTAATTGTAAAGAGGATCACATGGTACTGAGTAAAGTTTGTCCTATGTATGAAAAGGAAAAAAAAAATAGAAGTATAATGTCTCAGTTCAACTGCACCTACAAAAAAGCTCTTACATTGTACGTTCCATCTTCAACTCCAATTCCATAGAAAGAAAACTATAATTCAGTTAATTCTGCACCATTCTCTGTACCCCAATCTGTGACTGAACATATAAGATAACCCCTTTTCAAAAATCGCCGCAGCAGTCTTATGCTTCTGCTTGTTTACCCAATATAATGACAACTGAAGTAACTAAAAGTTCAGCAGATCCAGTAGTCCCCTCCACTTCACGTACTAACAAACCAAAGAAAAAGCTACATAGTCAGAAAATTATTGATACGGGTTTATCCTACCTATCCTATGATTCGGATTGTGATAATAGCAAAAAGGAAGAAGAAGAAGATACTGAAAAATCTAAAGAATATAAAAAAGACGCTACAACCAAAATAAGAGAGTTACTTAAAAAGATTAAGGATTATTTTTAAGAAGAAAGATACTTTATCAAATAAAGTTAAAACTTGTTTTCACATACTATTTGAGTGGTTCATACAATTGACTTTAGATAAGATTTTTGACTTGTCCGGTTTTCAGTTTTAAACAAAAAATGGCTCAGAAAACTAAAGGTATAAGTTAAAAATTATCCAATGGAACTGCCAAAGCCTAAAAAGAAAGTTAAATTAATTAGAAGCCCTCCTTTCTCAAGAAAAGATACATATTGCTGCACTGACAGAGACCTGGCTGGAACCTGAGTTCAACCTGCGAGTTAGTGGATATAATGTATATCGGAAAGATAGATGGGACGGTTATGGAGGAGTTTAATTTTTTTTTTTTTTTTTCCTATAATGGCCAACCAGCAATTGTTTACACTAAGTATTTTAAGTAATATCTAATATAATCTAAGGTTAGTGGAACAATTTCTTACAGGTTAGCACCGCATGCCTCATTAAAATATTAGGTGTGCCACAAGCACTAAACTATGAAACTAATATAATGATGACTAAAATTAGCAATTTTATAATCTTAGTACACCACTCAATTAAAGCCCAGGTTGCTCATAGTCAGGCTTTGAAAACGTACGCGTGAAGGTATATAATTGTGAGTACTTGAATAATATTATATCCGTTTACTGCCCCCCTCCGTGCGCACGTGTCTACAGGATTGGGATGATCTGTTATCAATCTGTGATGATAAAACTCTGCTACTTGGAGATTTTAACGGGCACCATAGTAAGTGGTCATATAAAAATGATACAAGGGGCAAACAACTTTTTGATTCCCTGTTGGGTCACAACTTTACAGTGATGAATGATGGAGCTCAGACCAGAGTTAAATGGGTAGACGGAGGCTTACAAAGATCATCTCCTGATGTACCACTCATAACAACAGATATTGCTGTAAAATATGATTGGACCGTAACCACGCTTCCTAGTTCATTGGTCACACAGGTGATACACAGTTAACTGAGATTTCCCATTGGTGGTCCTTATCATTGAAATCTCAGTCAAGGTGTATCAACCAGACAAACTGATATTAGAAGAAACTTTAAGAAGGCTAATTGGCAGCAGTACCTGGAGGAGGCCTTTTATGATTTTAATATCACATATTATGATTTACAACAGACACACGACATTTTTTTGGATATTTTAAATAAAGCAGCGAAGCACCACATTCCAGTGATAAAAATGAATCAAAACCCTAGCAATAACTTTAGACCAAAAACCTACTGGACACCTGCGATGTCCAAAAATGTGGCGGAACGAAGACTTGCACTGGCTCAGTTTCGTGGTAACCCAACTCCTAATAATTTATCGCTGTTACAATCTAAAATTAGTATCGCGCAAAGAGACTTGAGAAGTGAGTCGTTTCAAAACATTTGTTCATCAATTGATTGTTCAACGTGCTCTAGTAATATGTGGAGAAAAATGAAATGGTTTAAAGGCTATCACAATAATCGAAACCGGTATGTAAGTGAAACTCAAGCAATTAAATTGTTACAAAGTCTGACACCTGATTATGTTAGTAATAAGGAGCCAAGTTTTAAATCCAGTAATTTAGATTTAGAAAAATGTATTTCCCAGCACGAATTAGAGAAAAGTATAAAATCATCAGATACAGCTCCAGGTTGTGACGGTATATCATTTTCAATGTTAAAAAATCTGACTACTAATGCTAAACTTATATTAATTAATTTATACAATTTTTTTTTACAAAACGGTTTTGTCCCCAGACAGTGGCGTGATATCCGTATTTTACCCATTTCAAAACCAGGAAGAAATCCTGACTCATCAGATTCACTTGGGCCAATATCCTTGATGTCTTGCTTGTGCAAGACTACAACTAAATGAAACGAAATTTAAATCTTGTATAAAACGCACACTATGCTGCCAAGCATATTATAAGCTTGGGGATTATATCGCTGACAAAGATGATTGGCTTAACGCTGGTCCAGCTCCACAAGGGCGCATAAACTAATTGATTAGCATTCGAAAATATTGTTGGAGTTGCTGAAGATTGCAAAAACTATCAATGAATTGTATAACTTCAATCTCTTTTTTTATTGTATAATTGCATAGCACATGTGTGAGCACTGCGACCATGTACCTTTTACGAGTATAAAGCTACCATTTAATGGATACGTCTTTCATTGACTTGATATGCCCTGGCGGCTAAGACTATGTCATGCTCACTCAAATGTCTCGCTGGTGGTGGCGTGTGTGTTGGATCGTTGAGTTCCCTTCAAAATGGTTGAGCTAAACGGTGCTGATCCATGCGTCATGTTCGTGAACGGGCGCCATCAGTAGGGACCAGTCCCTACCGCCATCAGTAGGGATCATCTCTTATCTGCCACGGCTTATTTTAATTTTTGAATTGTTTTTATCTTTTTATTACGGACGCTTTTTACGTACACGTCTTTCTACATTGTTCTCACATGTATAATTTCAACATGAATGATGTAAACAATATTTTGTAAGAATTTTTTTTTTTTAAAAGAGTGTCCGTGGAGTTTCTTGCCCGTTCTTCTCCATAGGAACCTACGCATTGGAATGGGCAACTAGCTTCATATTTCTGACTGACTGACCCCTTGACAATTCAAAAGTGCCTGTAAATGGTTAATTGAAATAAATGCTTTGAGTTTGAGTTTGAGACATTTCATACAATTCTTAATAAAAGATTGGAGTGGTGGTGGAAAAAAACCACTTTTTTTCTAATAACATGGTGGGGTTTAGGAAAACACGCTCTTGTCTGGTGGGGTTTAGTCTTTCTGGTCTTGTGAGTCTAAAATACAGCACGGCTTTGCTATGAATTCATTTACTCTATCTTGCTTTATATACATAAATAATGCCTATAATAATGTCGATGTACATAATTTATTGATAATACTAGACAATTTAGGAGCGGGTTCTAAAATATATTCACATTTGTTTAATTTTTTTAATAAGAGATCTTTGCTCGTTAAATGTAACACTATGTCTATGCACAGAAATACAGGAATTGGATTAGCGCAGGGAGACCCGTTATCACCATTACTATTAAATGCGGCAACCATTCAGATTTGTAAACAAGTATATCATGACGTAGCTGTGTCTCAATATGCAGATGATATGGTTATGTATGTAACAAGCAAAAGTATTGTCGACGCCGTAACTGATACAACACATGCTGAACAACACTATATCTATTCTAGCAGGTTTGAGTCGTGAAATATCAGCATCCAAAAGTAAAGTATGTCTCTTCTATAAAGGTCGTAAATATTCTAGATATCCAGATATCCGTATTTGGGTCTGTAGATGGATTGTTCCCTTAGGTGGAGGAAACATTTAAATGAAATTGTTGAGAAAACCCACAAATTCCTTAACATGTTTAAAGTCTTGTCTGGATCTGGTTGGAGGGTACACCAAAAGCACTTAAGAAGGTTATACATATCAGTTATTCGAAGTCGTTTAGATTATGCTAGTTTTTTATACAATACAAGTGCCAAAAAATATTTACATAACTTAGATGTTACACAAAGTCAAAGTCAAATAATTTATTTCAATTAGGCACAAAAAAGGCTCTTTTGAACGTCAAACTTTACAAAAAATAATAATAACTGATTCTAGTCGCCCATTCCAAAAGGCAGTTTTCGTATGGAGAAGAATGGGCAGGAAACTCCACCGTTACTCTTAAAAAAAAAAACATTCTATCTTGTATACACTAATTATATGTGAAGGCAATGCACCTAGAATAAGATTACTATACCACGATAGGTAAAAAGAATGAAAAATGAAGGAATGACATAAATTAATTATGTGATAGATGCATGGTGCTCACATACTTACAAACATTGTAAAATTATACTATATTTCTAACATTATAACAAGTAATACTAATAATAAGTCAGTGTGTGAGTTCAAGTAATCACAAAAAATAAAATAAATGTTTAAAAAAATAAATAATTATACAATTAAATTGGCAACCAGTTCGATTTTGTCTAGATTCTGAATTGTCCTATGGAGCAGGACCAGCATGTTTCCAAGCATTTTTATCTTGGATATAATCCTCTAATTTGTAAAGTGTACTTTTAATATGAGTTTTAAATTTTCTTTCATTTAATTCTAATATATCACAAGGTATTCTGTTGTAACATTTAACACAGTATAAAAGATGTATTTACTTTAGTTAGTCTGAAAAATGATTGATCTATTTTATCTTTATTTCTAGTATTAAAATTATGTCTATCACTTATTTTATTAAAAAGATGTCGATTTTTCTCACATACGTAATATTTGCATAAATGAATTGGCAAGGTACCGTCAAAATATTAATCTTTTTAAATAGTTCCCTGAGAGATTCGCGACGACGTAGATTATAAATGGATCTGACAGCTCTTTTTTGTAAAACAAAGATGGATTCAATGTCAGCAGCCCGACCCCACAGTAAAATGCCATACGACATAATACTGTGGAAGTAGCTAAAATAGACCAAACGCGCGGTTTCTACATTTGTTAACTGTGTTATCTTTCTAACAGCATAAGCGACCGAGCTTAGCCGCCCCGCGAGAGATGTTATATGGAGTCCCCATTGTAATTTCTCGTCTAGCGTGATTCCAAGGAAAACTGTTTGATTAATAAATTCCAGTTTTTCTCCATTCAATATGATGTCACATTCGCTACTTCTAACATTTGGTCATTTAAATCTAATGCATTTGGTTTTTTATTTATTTAGTATCAAATTATTTACCGTAAACCAATCTTGGACCTGATCAATAGAGATTCACGTCGTCAAGATTTGGTGACCGTCGGTTTATTTTCAAGATCAATGATGTGTCATCTGCAAATAACACCATATTTGGTTGATTTAGAAATAATTGGGGTAAATCATTAATATAAACCAAAAAGAGGAAGGGACCCAATATCGAACCTTGAGGAACGCCCATTGCCATTTCAGACCCTAATGAGTTTGTGCCATTGACTTGAACTTTAACCTTTCTGTCTTTCGGGTATGATCTTAACAAATCATGAGCTGTTTTTCTAATCCCATAGTGGTCCAGTTTCAGCAGAAGTGTCTCATGGTCTACGCAATCGAACGCCTTCGATAGGTCGCAGAAGATTCCAATGGCACTCTTGTGCTTCTTCCCAAGCGTTAAAAATGTTCTTTATTAGGGTGACACCGGCGTCAGTGGTAGATCGCCCTTTGGTGAAACCGTACTGTTGGTCATGAAAGATGGATTTTTTATTAAAGTGACGTAACATTTGATTGAGTATCAACTTTTCAAACACCATACTAACATGCCATAAGAACAGACAGAAATGACACAGGCCTATAATTGTTGGGTTCCTTACTATCACCGGATGTCAAACTCAAACTCAACTCAAAGCATTTATTTCAATTAAACTTTACAGGCACTTTTGAATTGTCAAAGAGTCAGTCAGTTAGTCAAAAAGTTGAAGCTAGTTGCCCATTCCAAAACGTAGATCTCTATGGAGAAGAACGGGCAAGAAACTCCAAGGACACTCTTTTAAATATAGAAATTACAAAATCCTGGGTATTTGAACAAAGGAACTACTTTACTGTGTACTCGTGTTAAATATGAAAGCTAAATAAGTAAATGCACGCAATGGTTTCGATGACTGATCTACATACTTTTACAGACATTCCCCACAGATCTTCTGTTGATCTAATTTTAAGATCTTTAAAAGCTTTTATAACAGCCTGGGGGTCTGTATGCTGAAACCTAAACTCCAAAGGGCATGCGTTTACATTCTTTCTAAGTAAGGCAGCAGAAAGCGCGGGTGAGGAATTTAAAGCTTCAGTGGTTTTATGGGGAATATTAGCAAAAAAGTTTTCAAATTCCTGAGCTATTTCTACATCTGAGTTGATGGGACCATGTGCAGTCTCTAAATTAAATTCAGTATTACGCTGTTTTTTCCTACCAGTTTCATTATTTATTATTTGCCAGGTAGTTTTTATTTTATCCTCAGCTGATTTTATTTTATTGCTAATGTGAAGAGCTTTAGCCATTTTGCACACACTTTTAAAAGTTTTAGAATATTTTGCAACATACTGATGGAAGCTTGTATTATTCATATGTTGCTTTAGGCCATAAAGTTCAAAAAGTTTTTCCCTGCTTTTACGAATACCTGGAGTCGCCCAATCACTAAATAAGAATTTTGTGTAAATAGTTTTAGTCTTTAGTGGAAAAGTGTCAATGAATTGTTTGTTTGATAGTGAAAAGAACTCTGCGTAGAACTCATTTGGGTCACATTATATTATCAAAACTCTGAATACATAATTTACTTGCCAAAACATTACAATGTATGAGGGTAATTGGAGGATTTATTAGGATGACACCTACACATGTCATGGAGTGCGAGCTTAGTTTACCACCATTGGAGGTCAGAAGATGGTTTTTGTCTGGTAAATTTTGGTTAAAAATTAACTCATATAATACTAATACAGTTACGTCAACATTACAAAAATTAAGTGACCTGTATCATAATGAAAGAAATAAAAATGTGCCCCTGCTCGCCATCATTCACAATAAATTAAAAGAATTTCCAACCTCCTCCTGTAAACAACTAGAAATGTTTTCCTTTGACACATGGATGGCTGATATTGGTTTAAATAATGTATTAAAAACCAACTTAGACTTAATTAATACAGCAAAGAATAAGTATAGTATATCTAAAATAAAAGAGGAAACATTAAAATGTGTCTAAATATTCAGAATTTTATAAAATCTATACGGACGGATCAAAAGACGGAGATCATAATGGGTACGTATTTGAATATCGAAGATTAAAATACCTACGCTTAAAATACCAATGTTCAAAACATCGAAAATTTAAATATCGATTATATTAAAATGTCGAAAATTGTTATACCTACGCTTAAAACTTCGAAGATTGAAATGCCGAGTGATTAAAATTTCGAATGATTCAAAATATCGAATGACATTATGCCTAAGTTCAAAATATCAACATTTAATACATCTAAGTTCATAATATCTACGTTTAAAATACCTACTAGTTAAAATACCGAAAAAAGAACTGTAAAGTAGGCAACTGATTACCATCTAGCAATGAAATGAAATGAAATAAAATTGTTTATTCTGTAAATAGGATACTGGAACCACTTTTACACGTCATCAAACTCAGAGGTCACAGTCTCTTTTAAAGTCCAGACAAAATCTTGGTCAGGCCATATGAGGACCATGTAGATTAGTCTGAAATGGTCTTTTGAGAAAAGAACCACACAGATTCGAGTGGACCTGTCCTGTCAGTGCAAGCATTTGTCAGTAATCGTGGAGCTCAACTCAGAACTTACAAACAAACAAGCATGCAGCAATCATGCAACATGCAAGCAAGCATGGTTTCTGTCACGGCTCCGGCGCTGCAGGGCTCCGGCAGTCCCACGCGAACTTAACATCGCAGATGGTCTAAACGCTCACCACCGCAGCTTCGGCTTGTTGGCCGTCTTCGCCGGCCAACCTCAGCTGCGGCGGCGGGTGTTAAAACCACCTGCTCCTCAGCTCGCGGGCCTCGCCCCTCCGCGCCTACGCGATTCTAAATTACACTCTAGGGGTAGGGCAGACAAGACTACATGGAGGTGGTTTTGCAGCGATACGTTTCTGTCACTAACTATAGTAGCACAACATATTGACTTTCAAGAAAATATTTTAATTTAAAGACCTAAATAATACCTTCACGATTGACCTATGCTTGTACTGGACACTGATTTTCATGGATAAAATAGGTCGAAATTGTTCCAAAACCGAATTGGGGCACCCCGAATTTACGTAGTATTTTGGCTGTTAGCCCTAGAGTGTATATAAAAATCCGGAGGCGCGAAGGGAGGGCAACCCCCGCCCGCTGTAACAAAGCATAGGCACCTGGGAGAGCCGTAGCGGCAACCGACCAGCAAGCCGAAGCTGCGGAGGTGAACATGGGTGCCTATCCTTTGTTACGCAAGGGCGAAGGGGTTGCACTTCCCGTAGCGCCGGAGACGTTGCAGAAGCAACCTTTTTCCACTCATACTACTTGTACCAAAATTTGTTCGATATTTTAACTTGTACGTATTTTTAGAGTGAATTAATGAATGTATTAAAGGTTGAAAATTAACCCATTTTTACACGTAGGTATATTAATTTTCGATGTTCAAATAATATTTTTATTTATTTATTTATTTATTTATCAACTTCAGACAACAATATAGTCCATTTTGTTAGTAAAATATCTTATAACTAGTGTTAGTAGTACACAAACAAGGATAAAAGGTGTAGGTGTCTGAGGCAGGATGTGCAGAGAACGATAAAGTGAGGAATAAGCTACCTGACCATTCTCCCCACATAGTGCCTCAGAAAAGGGGAGTAAGGACTCTCCACAACTGTTTTCAGGATGCTATTGTCACTACCCCGCGTTCTACGCATCAGTGATGCGACTTTTTTACGGATCACTGCATGGAAGCCATCAGTTCGGTTCTGAGCAAACATCTCCGACGCGCTACAGAACCGGGGCAGTTTCAACAACATCCTAAAAACATTATTGTACTGGACGCGCAGGACATCTAACGACCTTTTGGTGTGGCTGACCCACAGACCCCCCGCGTACAGACCTTGACAAAACGCCTTGAACAAGGTGATTTTGACTTGGTCCGCACAACGCGAGAACCTACGGGCCAACATGTTACCTCGGACCGCTAGTGCCCTACGTTCCCTTTCGATGTCTACATCATCTTTAAGGTCGTCGGTAAGTATGTGTCGGAAGTACTTAAATTGGTAGACTTTATTTATGCTAATACCATTTAGAAAAAAGCTAGGTTCACGATTAGGGCACTTACCGGCGGCCTTAAAGACCATGTATTCTCATTTACGGACATTGTACACAATAATAATAGATCCCTCAGTCGGGCCCAACAGCACCATGTCGTCCGCATAGCTGATGCTGTTTATACAAACACCACCAACACGGCAGCCGACACGCATACTACTGAGCTCGACTATGAGATCATTAACATAGAAGTTGAAGAGCCGTGGGGACGTCAACCCCCCCTGCCTCACACCGCACTCCAACCCATATGACTCAGAGAACGTTCCGGCCCACTTTACATAATTGGTTTGGTTCGCATACCAATACTGCATGAGCTTAAGCACTGGTGCCGGTACATTCCTGTCACCCAGTTTTCTCCAGAGCACATCATATGACACCAGGTCGAAGGCCCTGGAGAGATCCAGAAAGCAGGCATACACCGGCGTTTTTCGGTCTGTGTAATATTGGACAGTATTCTTCAAACTCAGGACAGCACTTTCGGTTGAATGTTTAGGTTGAAAACCAAACTGCATCGTGCAAACACAAATGCTTTTTCAGGCACGAATCAAGTATACTGTCCAATATTTTAGCCGCTGTGGTTGCAAGGACGAAACGGAACGGACGGAAGATTGGACGGTAGTTTCCCTTGTCCGAGATATCCCCTGTCTTGTTCTTTACTAAAGGTACTACAATAGTTTGCATCAGCTCAGCAGGTAAATGAGAGTGACTGATGCACATTCTGTAAAACAAGGATAGGACCCTCGGCAGGTGAAATCCCGCATATTTGAAATTCTCGATACTGAGTCCGTCGTGGCCGGGCGATTTACCTTTATTCATGCCTTGAATTACGGATCTGACTTGTTTAGCCGAAAAAAGAGTGAGTGATTCCGCCCCCCCACTGTCAGACTCAGCATCGGCCACTTCAGCCGACGGGCCCAGAGGAGATTGCAATTTAAAATGTTTCATAAACATATTTGCAATTCCCACCGGGTCGTTGGCCCCTCCTACGCTCGCCGGTAGACCAGGCCCAATATCCAACTTACGTGTCGACTTCCAAAATTTACTAAAATTTTTCGTGGCTCTTTGCTTTGCAATGTTGTCCATTTTGACCTGCTCTTCGTTTTTTTGGCACCATTTCAGGCGACCTTTGAAGATTTTACGGGTCACACATCTCATCGAAAACTACTCTACTATTTGGTCTCTTTTGTCTAACCCATTCATTGAATTTAAGCCTGGCCTCACGGTGAGCGTCACGAACATGACTGTTCCATCCGCACACCACTTTACCTCTCCTTGGCCTGCGTCCTTTTACAACATATGTTTGCTCGGCAGCTTCACATAAAATACTTATAATTTCACCGTATAGGTCGTCTAGGATTCGTTTATGTTCAACTGAGCTGCATAACCCGTAGCCACACTCTGAGAATTCAGGTGGAAAATCAATGTTACGAAACATCATTACATAAATCCTTGTAAAACTTAATCTGAGATTCGTCCCTATCACCCCAAATAACTTTAGAGCGCGGCGTATTCTGTGTTATTAATTTAGACCTCACTATATTCAGGTCACACTCAACGTATAATGGCAGATGATCTGACATATATACGTCTTCTTTTATTCCTATATTTACAATAGTTTGCCAAGCTGACCAAGACACGACACAGTGATCTAGCCACTTTCTACACCCGTGGGCTTCGCTCACAAAAGTGTAGTTATCAGTCACGCAGCCCAGTTTTTCTATATCAGCACAAATCCATGCTTGGTCATTACAGAAATTGTTTAATTCCCTAAAGAACAATTCATGTGGATGTGCATTAAAATCGCCTAATATGAAAATACTTTCAATATCTGCACTCGCAACAATTGCACTAATCTCACCGAGAACCTCTGTAAACAAAGGCAAGTTGTCGGTTGAGTCTGTTGGCATATAAACAGAGATAACAACAATCGAGCGATCACCGACAGTAGCTCTGATAGCAGCGAGACGTGAGCTAGTGCACTCTAATATCGTAACATCGTTAAAAATGCCCTTTCTCCAGAGGATAGCCACTCCCCCATATGGTCTACCTATCAGTAGCCCCGCAGATGTATCAACAGCCGACCTACCCGTGTATTCAAATTTATCACTTATGGTACTCAAGAAAGGAATATCATGGGGAAGAAGCCATGTCTCCTGAAGGGCTACAATGTCTGACATTTCACAGATTTCCCTAACACTCTCAACTGACCGCTTAACAGATTTGCAGTTGAAACTAGTAAACTTACAATGTTTGTTTAGTTTATAGTTCATAATTTAGTCCATTAATAACTATTACTTAGTCTGCCGACTTCTTTCAGTACGTAAAACGCACGAAGCGTCTAAAAGTTATGCCATTTGGCCACAAATCATCTTTTAAAAACAAATCCAACTTGTTTTGAGAGACTAAAAGTTTGTACGCGTTATATTTCTTTGGGACTTTAATATTTGTACCCATCGATATTTAGGACGTTCGATAGTTTGTACTTCGATATTTAGGAATTCGATAATCTGTATTTCGATATTCAAGGATCTTTCAGGGATCTTTCGATGTAACTTTTGTAGATATTTAGATTTTAGATATATTGGACGTAGGATATTTAACCATTTGATAAAATAAACTTTCGTTATTTTAATTTTCGGTTTTATGGTCGTTCGATATTTCCATTTTCGATGTTTTGAACATCGATATTTTATCAGTAGGTATTTTAATTTTCGATATTCAAATACGTACCTGATCATAATATATAGGATGCGCATTCTACGACGAACAAACTGAATGTTTCGTGAAATTTAAAATCTCCACCAATTTGTCTATCATGGTTGCTGAACTCATAGCCATTTCTGAATCGTTATCATTTATTGAATCCTTGGATCATGGCAAATATGTTATTTATACAGACTCAAAGAGTTCCATTCAACATCTGGCTCGATGCACCTCGACGTTTCGAGGTAGACCGATAGCCTACACAATCATAAAATCAATTTTAAAACTAAAATCTCAGGGTAAACAAATAATAATTCAGTGGATTCCGTCCCTTACAGGCATAGATGGTAATGACAAGGCAGATTATTTGGCAAAACAAGCATGTTCGGATGGCACAGATTTCGTAGCTAATTCACATTACACGGATCACATTCCCGTCCTTAAAAATAGTATCTACAAAATTGGAATGACTACTTTGATCTTCGTTCCAGGGAAAAAGGCATTTGGTATAGAACAATTCATTCACAACCTTCATATTCACCTTGGATTGACAAGTGTTTTGTTACCAGGGAGGACGTAACCATATTATTGAGGCCATAGATATAATAAAGAAGATTGAGGCTTTGTTCAAGACATATGCCTCTCAATAAATTTGGGTTTATGATGAAAAAGTTTACATCACCTGTTTGCAGTAGGTACGTGTAACGAAGATGAGGACACGTATCAAATTTTGATGAGATGTGTCCGGAACCAATCGCTCAGAACACAAATTGGCGCGCATAACATAAACCTATCAAACCCGCTATCGGACAATAATTATAATTCCTATAATAAGTATGGTTAAGTTCGCCTTGAAGAACAGACCCAGAACCTAGTTGTAAACTACACTAATGTAAATTAATGTTAACCTTTTGTATACCTATAGAGTGTCATATTCGCATTTAGCGAAAAGCTCTTTAAATAGATTTTTTTAAAAAGCTATTGAACCAATAATGGACCGTGTTTATGCAAGCAGTGCTAGGCCCGTACACGTCGCGTCGTTAATGTTTCGTGTTGTTTGCGCAGCGGTATTTCCACGTAGGAACTCATATTCGAAAATTGTACGAATTTTCAGTTTATCCATGGCGCCAAAAACTACCACAATGTCACAAAAACAAAAAACTATCTAAAAATAAATGACTGAATTTGAAATTAAATTAACAAGTCTTTCGAATAAAATTCATTTGAATTTCGAATTGCGCGCCAATCCACAGATAATTAAATCTGAAAATGCTGGTTATAGAATCTCCAATTACATAGTGGGTATTTCTCAGACGGCTCAAATACGCGTGTCCGGGTCGAAATCCAGTACGAAATGGATAACTAACAACTTGATATTTTTTTCTATAACAGGTACGATCAAAATATTAGGAGGGCCTGTGTTGTTTTTTTAAATAAATTAAATATAAGTTAGTTTAAAAAAATAAAAACCTTCCTAAATATTGACCTCGGTGCCGCGTCCGGCCCCGTATTGCGTCGGAAATTATTTTTTATCTTTTTTTCTCCAATACACGGTGCTATTTTGCATGTGTTCACAAACAACTAGATAGTTATTAACTCAATTTATAATATTTCTACGCCATAATTAGTAAACAATTTACAACTGGTTGTCTTCACGTCCGACGTTTAGAGTTTATATCAGTGGTGCCAATCACTGGAACGAACGCACCGATCCGTTGTATCCTGTATTCTAGTGACTGCGAGAATAGTTGTTCAAGTAAGACAAACCGTCAGTCGCGACGGTGGTAAGGATAACACGCTAGTGCGTGTACGTGCCACTCTTTTATTAAGGTACGTAATCGTTTTCGGTGGCTTGGTATAGGTACCCGTAAAATTGATTTCGGTGAATTCATTTTATCCACAACCATTTGAATTAATATTTTTAAATTATAATGAAAGTTTGTCTTTTAAGTATTTGATTTCAACAAAAGAGATTAATATTAAACATTCGGGTTACTTTGGAAAATATCTAGGATTTTGCTATTTATTTTGATTTCAGTGGCATTGATTTCGGTGTTTTCGGTGGAAAATTGGTGCACCGAAATCAATTTAAAATCACCGAAATCAATCAATAGTCATTTATTTACATTTTAAGATCATTTATTTAACTTTCTGATCTTGTTTCAGAGTTATGATTATGGCAGATTCAAAAGTAGATCGGTTGGTTAAAAAGAGATTGACTTCGGAAAGCTCGCATCAAGAGTGATCCAGAGCTTTACGCAGTGCACAAGGAGAAATATAGGCTAGGCAGAGAAACATGGGTATCATGTAGGATTACACATCATAGGCGAGCAAACTGACAGACTCCTGACTAATAGAACCAACAAGAACAAGAGTGACAAGATCAATCTGATCAAAAAGTCAAGTCAAGCCAGAGAAGGGAGTGGAGTCGGTGCAGCTAAATTTAATAAACCTTAAATTTGATCGAATATTTTGATTCAACCTGGTAGTAGCTATTCTGTTGATCTTGCTGATGAATTCTTTGAAACCAAGCAGCGCCTGTCCCATACCTTAACATTAGACATTGGATTGCATAAAAGTTACAGCTTCTGACGCGTGTGTCGACGGATTGTGAAAATATTGCACCGACAGTAATTAATGAAGTTCTCCAAAATTGAAAATTGCAAAGAAAGCAGTGACGAGGAATATATTTTTTTAAATTAAGGATTGATTTGTAATAAGTTTTTGTAAGTTTTTATTACATTGTTAATTTAATGCTGGGTGCTTAAATACCTAATAGGTTGTTAAAAGAGCCCGTATACGAAATCTCGACGGGCCGAATTAGGTATTAGACGCGCACACGTACACATGCGCGAGCAGACGTACGCGTGTGTGCGTAAGTCCGGAGTCTTCGATGGCCAGTACGGCGATTAAATGGTTTTGATCCTTTGATATGGTGTATTTTATTCTCGTGATTTTTGTCAACTGAAATAAAAAGTCTGGGAGTATAAATTAAGCATTTATTAATTAACCGACTTCAAAAAAAGGAGGTTACCAATTCGACACTTATGTATGTAATACTATTGAAACTGCAATATACAGGGTGTAAGGGACAGCCCTCTGCAGACTGATGGGGTGATTTCAGTATATCATATTATGATGACCGGTACAGTCACGAGCACCAATATGTATACACTTAGTAACTTTTAAAAGTGATTTTCTCCTCCTGTGTTGATTGTAATTTTGGGTTATTACGAACATAGTATATTGGAACCCGTACTATTATGGAATTGGTCGTATTTCAAAGTTGCAATCGTAATTCCCCGAGTAAATCGCTTTTGCATTTTCCCAAGTGCTTACATATTATTGCTCGTGACTGTACATGAAATTATTTCAGGAACGTTATGGGAATCCAATAAACCTGATTTGTTTTATTAACTTACACACAATGTATCGCTACCGTGGCAAAACGTACGTAGCGAACGGCAGCGCAGCAAGCTTTCGGACTTCCTCCCCGCCACCCCACGGTGGTTGAGCAGCTGATTTCACGCGTAGTTCGTTACTGAATTTCAACATCCATTGCTGTTTTTATATATTTTAACTATTTTTTACATTAATAGAGTACTGCGTACAGATAATGTAATTTTAAATTGAAATAAAGGACTAGAAACTGAAAACACGATAAAAAAAACCTGAGAAAATTTTCAGTGGCGTATGATTCAAAATAAGGAGCTGAATGCACCCTTTTAGTTTGCAGAGGGCTGTCCTTTACACCACCCTGTATTCACATAAGATTATCTATTAGGGCTTCCTTACAAATGTACAAAATTTTATATGTGTATGTATGTTTGTCCAAGCATTTCTCCGAAACTTTTGGATCGTAACCATTTTTTATTGGCTTACATTTACTTCAGCTTAGGGAACAGTGTAAGTTTCATTAAAATCAGTTTAGTAGTTTCAAGATATGGACGTGTAAGTGTGAAAGCCTTTTTTTTTTTTTTGGTTGGGAAATCATCAAATGACGTCTCCCGCTCTGGGTGGAGCGGGAGGGCGTGTCAGACTCTTACTGACTAAAACCCACCCGTGTTCCTTCTGTTGCCTGTGCAATATTTTTAATTTATTTTTTATTTTTCTCCCACAAAGTACAAATACAGTATAGAGGTGTTACAAATATTGGAGGTACTAGGACTTGTGGGAGTCAGGAATCCAAACTAGGATACCCTGTGCTATGGAATCCTGGCAATGCCAGCGGGGCCACGGTATCCCTTTCGGACTTTCCCGCAAAAGTGTGACAGCTTGGCTTATTGATACTAGTTACGGGTGTGGCGTTAAAAGGAAGACATGTCAATTTCTAGTGTCATATTTATAAAATCAAAAGTCATTTATTCAAACTAGGCTGAGAATCAGCACTATTCGAACGACAAAATTACATAATTATGACAGTCCCCCAAAACGCCCGCCCTTCGCCACGTCCCAGTGCTGGTTTTATCACTACCAGCGCCCTGGGTGAGATTTCTACGGCGCCCCCTAACTGCAATTCAAACCCATACGAGAAAAGGGAAGGATATAATGAAATAAAAATGTATAAGAAATAAAAAAAAAATATATAAAAAATAACCGTTTATTAGGAAAAACTAATAAAATTTTACTTTTCTGGCCTTTCTATCAGCGAACTCTTTTATCAGGTTATCAAAGTCGATGTTTTCAGCAATTTCGTTTTCAATTGACAAAGTTGCTAAGTTTATCAATCTAGATTGAGATATTGTTGATCGAAGATAGGTTTTTATCAGCTTCAGCTTTGAAAAACTCCTCTCCCCACTAGCAACCGTTACAAATAAAGTCAATAATATTTGCAATGCCATCCATACATTTGGATACAGTTCTTGTAAGTTGCAATCTTTGATAATATTTAAAACAAAAATAGGAGTAACCACATTCTGATCAGGCAAAAAGGATTTCAGACTAACGAGTTCATCACACAACATACAACCATCTGTCTGATTTAGAGTCTACAGTTAATTTTAATTGGAGATCACCACAGATTTGGAGAAGATCGAGCTTTTGCAAAATCTGTTTAATATTGTACAAAAAAGACCAAGATTCCGAGTAATTATTTAACTGTTTGAACCTTTCATTGACTGAAATTAATGTAGTGTCCAAAACACAGTTGAAAAATCAACGTATGGATGGGATGGACGGGTATGGGAATTAGACATTTTCCCGCATTAAAAAGTAGGTAATCTACGTATTTCTTCGGGTTTCATAGTATCTTATATCATATCATCTTATACACATATCTTATCTTATCACAGATTTTATCTGTGGCGCCCTGGGCGATCGCCCAATCAATTTTATTTCAACTTTTCTGTCACTGGCGCCACTTTCAAACTTCCTCTTATATACTCATTTCTTACTTTACCCATTCTCGTCACTCCACCCGTCCATCTCAACATTCTCATCTCCGCTGCATCCAATCTTTTTTCATAAAAAAAACGACTTCAAAATTTTACTCAAAATAATGAAATAACTTTAATTTCGGAAGTCGGTCGCAAAAAACTAAAATACAGATCCCAAGACACCGACTTCCCAAATTAAAGTTAAGTATTTCATAATTTTAAGTTCATTTCTTTTTAATATGTTCTTAAATAAAGTTCTGAACTTCTGAGTTCCATAGAACACATTCCATAGAACATTTTCGAGGGTCAATAATTTCTGGCAGCATGCACTTGGAGTAAAAATCTACAAGCCGATTTTAAATTTTTGTTTCCCAGAAATGGACGTCCCTCTTGATGATCTCAGTTTTCAATGGAAAGTCTGGGCCAGTCCACACAGCAAACAGCAGCATATTTAAAGTTCTTGCTCTGCAGCACCATATTTAAAGTTCTTGCTCTTTCCGACTATAATTGAATCTGTGAATATGAAATTCTTGATTTCAGACATTTATATAAAATGTTACAAAACATAATAGTTAATGATAACATTAGTTGCGTGGAAAGCTACTAAACAAACAGAAAAATGTGTAAGTGTCATAGAACACTCTTTTGGAACGAAATTCCTATTAGTAATATAAAGAAAAATAATAATATGATGTCGTTTCTATGGTTTCCTAGGGAGCTCACAAATGTCATATTTGCTGCCATGAAAACGAAAAATTAGAAAATTTTCGAAGTCGCCATTTTGGATTTTCATTTTGACCTCATTATCTTTTTCAGCGCCCTCAAAAACCATAAAAATGACACCCATGACGAAATTTTCTTTTAATTTTCGAAGCCGCCATCTTGATTTTCATTTTGACCTCATTATCATTTTCAGCGCCCACGAAAACCACGGAAACGACACCCATGACGAAAAATTTAAAAACTTTCGCAGCCGCCATCTTGGATTTTCATTTTGACCACGTTATCGTTTTCAGCGACCTTAAAAACCATGAAAATGACACCCATGACGGAAAATTTGAAAATTTTCGAAGCCGCCATCTTGGATTTTCATTTTGACCTCATTATAATTTTCAACGCCCTCGAAAACCACGAAAACGACACCCATGACGAAAAATTTGAAAATTTTCGAAACCGCCATCTTGGATCTTCATTTTGACCTCATTATAATTTTCAACGCCCTCGAAAACCACGAAAACGACACCCATGACGGAAAATTTGAAAATTTTCGAAGCCGCCATCTTGGATCTTCATTTTGACCTCATTATCATTCAATATTATATATATAATAATATTATTATTGAAAAACAGTACGAATGTACGTTTTGTAGGTACTTATTAAAATACATGAAACGAAATAAGATACCTACTTAAAATTATTATTATAATGTTATCAACACTTATCTACATTCTACACTTACTTGTTGTAGGTATTTAAAAAGTATGTTAAAATCATCACAAAATATTTTAAAATAATAACTTACCAAAGTATCAAAAACTCACGTGGCGCTATATTTGTCTGTAGCCAGCGGCGCGGCGCGTCGTGGGTTGCGTGTAGACGCGGTGCGATTTTTGGAGCGCAAGGCGATACGTCCACTCTCTGAAAGCGCTCGGCGCGGACTGCTGACTCGAGGCTTGCGTCGAGTATTATAAAGCGCGATTTAGGTTGTTTTAATTTCATTTTTAATGCCAATTGTTTTTAACTGTAAGAATTTTTTTTTCAGGAAATGGATAGATATTGAACTGAAGTTTATTTCTGTAGTTTTAATTTTATGAATAAGAGTTCCATGTAGCCGAAATCAAAAGCAATTCGTTGCCCTTTTTCGCCAAAATTTGACTAAGTTAAATATTTTTTTACTCAAACATTTTATATGAAAGTGGTAAAAAGTGATTCATACATTGTATAGAAGGCTTTCATAACAATACATTGTAATTTTTTCATACCCTTAAGACGTCAACACGATTCGTAAATATGATATTCTTAACCTCTTACAGCAAAAATTCACAAAACAGTCGCCGGTTTAAAGTCAATTAATCAAAACTAAATAATAAAAACAAAAAAGTAGCTCATACATTAGATCATATTTCAAATGATCTTTCATATTGTTCATTAAAATTTACAGAAATAGAGTATTTTAACTGTAAAATCACGTCGGTTAAATCACGTAAATCGGCGAAATCGGCAAAATTTCGTATACGGGCTCTTAAAATATAAAAATAAGTGACAAGCACTTATTTTTATATTACTAACCTATATAATAAATAAAAAATAGTTTCTTTTTTAAATTTGCTTTCTGTAAGATGAGAATAGCATCGTTCTTGCACACAAGACATTCTTGAATTGATTTTATTTTTGAATTTTTGAATTTACACTAATATTTTGCATAGATATGTATTTAAGTGAATGTTAAATAGCATTACATTATATATATGAGACCATGTGATGCGGCGTACTTTTCACAAACCTTCAGCATCTCCCTGATTGACCTCACAGTCGGGCCCAGCAACACCATATCGTCCGCGTAGCTGATGTTGTTCACACAAACACCCCCCACTCGGCAACCGACACGCATGCCGCTGAGCTCGACTATGACATCATTTACATACAGGTTAAACAGCTTTGGCGAGGACAACCCCCCATGTCTCACTCCGTACTCCAACCTGTATGACTCTGAGAAGCAGTTGGACCACCTAACACAATTAGTCTGATTCGAGTTCCAGTATTGAAATATTTTCAATAATTCCGCCGGTATACTTTTTTTTTTTTTTTTTTTTGGGTGGGAAATCTTCAAATGACTCCTCCCGCTCTGGGTGGAGCAGGAAGGCGTGTCAGACTCTTACTGACTAAAACCCGCCCGTGTTCCTTCTCTTGCCTGTGCAATGCAAGGGGGCCACGGTATCCCTTTCGGACATTTCCGCAACCCCGGCAGGCAATGGTCTCATCGGACCCCTTCATTCGCTGACATCTCTTTGAGGTGCGCGTGGAACACAACGCGCCGTCGACCCGGGCTTGGTCCTTACCAGACGGTGAGTTACCCATTGCTCACCGTCCGCAAGCCCGCGCCTACGGTGGCCGGGAATCGGCAATCAATTCCCGACGCCCAGGGCGTCTCCTCCTGCGGCGGCTAGGGGCGTGAGGATGCGAAATTTGCCTCTCCCTCACGCGCTCCGCCTCCTCCTTCGCGAGCATTACTGCTTCGCAGAAGGAGGTGATGGCCTCCCATGCCCTCTCGCTCCGTACCATGACCTGGACCAGGGCCGGACGCGAGAGATCCCCGCCACCGATCGCCTCCACGAGGACACGGCGGTGCTCTGCCCAAGCCGGGCATACCTCCACCGTATGCTCCACCGTGTGCCGGTATACCCCTGTCCTCCATCTTTCTCCAAAGCAGTCACTGCACTTCATACGAAACGAGATCGAAAGCTTTGGAGAGATCCAAAAAACAGGCGTATACCGGAGTCCTCCGCTCAGTGTAATATTGGAGTGTGCTTAAGAGCCAGAATCGCGCTTTCCGTTGACAGTCCAGGTCTAAACCCAAACTGTGCGTCATGTATGTTTATGTACTTATCCAGACAAGACTCAAGCACACTATCCAACAGTTTTGCTACAGTTGTCGCGAGAGAGATCGGGCGATAATTTCCCTTATCCGATATGTCTCCTGTTTTGTTCTTCACCATGGGCACTACTGTAGTCTTCATCAAATCATCCGGTAGGTATGAATGACTGATGCACATGTTGAAGAACATTGACATGACCCTCGGCACGTGTTGGCCAGCATATTTTAAGTGCTCAATACTGAGCCCATCGTGGCCAGGAGATTTACCTCTATGAAATGAAATTGTTTATTCTGTAAATAGGATATTGGAATCACTTTTACACGTCATCTTTTAAAACTAATTTCTATGCATACTGTTTATCACTTTTTCAAGTTGCTTCGCTGTATATTTAAGTAAAGGTTCCTCGTTCGCCACGGTGGGCCCACCATCAGGCATAATGGTCGAAGGACCCAGAGGAGAGCGTACTTTAAAGGTCCTACGAAATAAAAATATTAAATTGCTTTCATTTTGTCACTTATATTTTTTTAAGATTATGGTGTCGTAAAGTTAAGTGGTCCATTCATAGCAACCTTCTGCCTGCTACAACAATGCCCAACGTACCTAGGGGCAATCAAGTCGCTGAGCAACCATCGCCAGGACAGTATTGGAGCTAGCCCGCACCCTGCGCACCAAGGACACCTATAAACTCACTTTTCATCGCTCTGGAAGGTGTGATTCTGATTGTATCGCTCTACTCGCCGCTTATACCTACGAATATGGTTCGCCTCTGCATACCCTTTTTGCTTCAGGAAGTGGATGCGCTCTGTGGCACGGGCCATATAGTGCTGAACAAATCGCATCACTCTAGGGCGAGTATTGCCCTCTCTGAAGCAGATTAGTTTGCCGATAATAGCTCTGGCCCCACCAATACGGCGCTCGATTCTGCAATCAACAGGCAAAGTAGTAATAAAAATCCAAAAAATATTACTTAAGTGAGTGCCTTCTATAATTATAATTGTTGATGTTGTTGAAAAGACTGATTTTGAAGTGATTTTTTATCAATAAGTAAATTGCCTGTGATAAAAAAATCTGAAGTCTTAGTTGAGATCTAGCTATAAGACTTCAGATTTTTTTTAAAGTTCTTATATTGTTAGTTTAAGACTACCTACTCTTTTTAAAGCGTTAAATTATTATATTTAATGTAATAATTTAACGCTTCCTTCCAAAGTCGATTTTTGTTAATTTTCCTATAACTGAATACGACTAAATGGTACCTACATGTCTTACTAAAATATTATGTTTTATTGTAAAATTAAACTGCAATTTCTTACAGCATAATATGTTCATAGTAGTACACTTAGGCAGTTAATATATATAAAAAAAACAGTTTTTTTTTATATATTTGATTTCGGTGCTATGAATACTGATTTCGAAGGACACCATTTAAAAAAAAAATATCTTCATATTCATTCGGTCTATACGATTCCCTCTTCTACTAATATGTTTAAAATTAACTCTAGATTTGATATTTCATATTAATAACGCCTAAATAAATTAAAAAATATTGTCACCGAAGTCAACCTAATAATGAGTCTCCTGATAATGACCCAGTAAAGACCTGTTATGAGCGCAATACAAGCTACGCTTGTTATTTCCACAAGCGCTTCGGCGAGAACGCACGTAATTGTAGATTTCCATGCAATCGAGCGCAAGGGAAACTAACCGAGATCTTGGCTACGACGGGACCCGAGATCAACAACATTTGTGCATACCGTCTTTACGTCTACGACACAGCCAACAAACTTCGTATCCTAATCGACACTGGAGCGAACGTGTCGGTGGTACCTCCTTGCAAGAAAGGAATAACTACATCGAATGTTCTGTTATACGCAGCTCACACCGATACGAACTTATGGCGAACGCGACTTTGACCTTAACCTTGGTGTGCGTCGAGCATTCAAATGGAGATTCACCGTCGCTGACGTGAAGAGACCAATCAGTTGACCTATGAGCCCAGAAACTTATTGACAAGAGGACAGGTTTATCAATCAACGGTTGTTTGTCAAGTAGTACATCGACACCGACGGTGCTGACAGTCAACGTAAACGACCCATACTGCGACCTACTGAAGAAATACAGCGACATCACGTCCACCTACTTCAGTGACGTAACCAACAGAGACGTGGAACACCACATCGTTACACATGGACCTCCCGTGTACTGCAGAGCACGCCCGCTGCCACCGCACAAATACCAGGCTGCCAGAGACACCTTCCAGCTTATGCTTGAGCAAGGCCTATGTCAACCCAGTAAATCGCCGTGGGCTAGTCCTCTTCACCTAGTCCAGAAGAAGAATGGTGAACTCAGACCCTGCGGCGACTACAGAAACGCCGCCGCCGCCGTGACGAAACCCGATCGATACCCGATTCCGACATTTTCTTGGCATTATCAATTTCTACAAAGAAATCATTCCACACGCAGCTCATACTCAAGAAAAATTATTCAAGTACCTTCGCACCTCAAAAAAGAACGACAACACCAATACAGCTGACGACCGATGAAAAAGAAGCGTTCAAGTCGTGCAGAGATAGCATAACAAATGCTGTTATGTTGTCACACCCGTCTACACATGCATCAATCTCTCTCATGTGTGACGCATCCAATACGTGTGTCGGCGCAACCTTACAACAATATACAGTACACAAACGGGAGATGGCAACCGCTTGGATTCTTCTCTAAAAAGCTGACCGACGCCCAAAGTAAATACAGTACGTTTGATCGCGAATTGCTGGCCATCTATCTAGCTATTCGTCATTTCCGAAGGATGTTCGAAGGAAATGAAATCACCATATATACAGACCATAAACCCCTCACATTTGCACTCACGAGAGACAACAGCAAGACGGAAACACCAATGCGGACAAGATACCTTCATTATATCAACCAGTTCACGTCAACAATTCTTTACATCGATGGTAAACAAAATGTTGTTGTCCTGTCAAGACTCGAAACAATTACGGCAACATCACCGATAGACTACGACGAGTTGGCACGACAACAACAGGATGACAGTGAAATTACCAACGTCATGCGTAACAACAAATTACGATTTGAACACATGAAGTCAAACAACTCAAGTCTCAAGATATTATGCGAGATGTCAACAGACAGCGCCCGGCCGTACATACCGTCACAGCTACGACGTACAGTGTTTACTACAATCCACGAGATGAGTCATCCCGGCATTCGCGCCACACGACATCTGATTGACGAAGCGATTTTTTTGGCCAAGCATGAATGCCGACATAAACAACTGGACACGAAGTTGCATCGCATGTCAACAAACGAAGACTTAACGACACACAGTATCACCAGAAGCTTTTCCGCCTGCTGATCGTCTGTCTCATATCCACATCGACATCGTTGGACCACTGCCATTATCAGATGGGAAACGATACTGCGTGACAATCATCGACAGGACGACAAGATGGCCCGAGGCTTACCCAGTGGCTGACATAACTGCCGAAACAGTCGCCCGTGCTGTATACGAAGGTTGGATTGTTCGTTTCGGATGTCCAGAACGATTGACCAGCGACCAAGGACGTCAATTTGAATCCAAGCTATTCACAAGTCTAATGAAAAGATTAGGCATCGAACATCCGACTGCTTACCATCCTCAAGCAAACGGTATGATATAACGGTGGCATCGTTCACTGAAAAGCGCACTAACAGCCCGTCTTCAAAATTCAAGCTGGACGTACGAGCTACCGACAGTCATGTTGGGTCTACGTGCAACATTAAAAAACGACACGGACGTCACAGACTACCCGGTGAAATGTGAGGCGTGAAGATAATAAACCAAACACAATCACATTACGAAGACGTGATAACAAACGCTATGAAAAAACTTAATGCCACACATGTAAACACCGACCGCCGAACAACGTACGGCCGAGCCCGCTACCACCCAGTCACAGGGGGTCGCGGTTAGGAGTGGCAGTGGAAGGGCGGAATTAGGAGAAATTGGAATATGGATAGGATAATGTGGGATGGGTTTACGGGATTTGGGGTAGGACGGGAAAGAAAAGAAAGGGATGCGATGACGCCTGGTGGTTTTAGTTACGTCTATTTCTTAAGGAATTAGACCAATAACGGGGTGGCAACCTGGCAACCACGGGAAGGTGCATCCGCCAGACTTGCCTTGAGGATCTACACGACTGCTGCGCTCTCCCTCAAGACCCCGCCACCCTACCACCTCTGAAGGAGGTGGCAGGGTAGGCCTGCATCTATACTACCAAGCAAAGCAAAGCGAAGCATGTCGTTGTGCAACCGCGAAAGCATAAATCCAGACCCTCCCCTGGAAGAGGGTTATGGGGTCGTCTGGGTCGGTAAGGATTTGCCTCGGGCAGCGGATCTGACTGATTCTACTAGGGACATAGTTGCCGGCCTCGACAACCAGAGGGTTGCGATGTTTGGCGGCGGAGTCAAAGAAACGCTTGGAATTGCGTTTAAGAAATTGATGGATTGTGGGGATCTTTAGGTTGAGATGGAGGATCTCGTTCCTAACGTACCAGGAGGCACCGGTGATTTTACGGAGGAATCTATTTTGGAGAGTTTGCATCCTATGGATCCATATCCATAGGATGCAAACTCTCCAAAATAGATTGCGGCAAAATGGATTGGGATTGGGATTGGCGGGGCTTTGCTTATGCAAATACGGCTCCCGCATAGGTCATAATGGGACGCACGCACGCCGTGTACGTTATATTATATTTTGCTACGTGCATTCAGGAGTCTACCAAGAACGAAAGCGGCTCGCGAGTGAGCCTGCTTTATGTGATCGCTAAAGGAGAGATGCGGGTCGAGGACAACACCTAGGTATTTGGCTCGCTTCTCCCAGGCTCGCCGATCATGGTGATTGGTCGGGGGAGGGGGGGTTTAAACCTTTTATGCGGTTTCAAAAAGAGAACCACTTGGCTTTTATCTGGGTTGACTTTGATCCTCCACTTTCTAAACCAGGCTGAGGTGCGCCTGCGCTGGCCGCGCGTTATATTTACGTGTGGACAACTCACGACCGAGCGAGTGACATAGCCAGTAGCGACACCTTAGTTAGAACAGGGAACCTGCGCACCAGCTCGCTCGTGATTGGTCCATTTAGATATTACCTATGTAGTAAGTGAGCTACCAAAACATTTAAATTGTATATACATAATAGGTTAAGCCATGTAAGTCAATAAATTATTCTTTCTATTTTAAAATCATACTTGCTTTTTATTACCAAACTCTGGTAAATAAGTACAACAATTAGCCACACACACCATCATGCGGGTCTCCTACTATCTCGCGTATCTGAATGGCGGTCTGTGTGCCACCATCCAGTGAGATATTAGAAGGCCATCCACCCTGGCGGCTACAGTCGCCACGAGGCTGTGGGGCTGTCGCGCACCCGACGCGTCAGTGATGCGATTCGCAGACGCAGCAGTGAGCCAAAATCCGGAACACGTGCGTCCGAACATCCCCGACGCGCTACAGAAGCGCGGCAACCCCAGCATTACCCGGAACGCGTTATTATATTGGACTCGTAGAGCACTATACGAGCACTGTGTATAATTGACCCATAGGGCGCACGTGTACCTACAGCGACTGGCAGTAGGCCCTGAACAGTGCTATTTTAACCTGTTGCGTACACCGTGCGAACCTGCGGGCCAGCATGTTACACAGGACAGCCAACGCTCTACGTTCCCTCTCTAAATCGGCGTCATCCGACAGCCTATCGGTGACCCAGTACCCCCGGTATTTAAAACGAGTCACTCTTTTCAGCAGAATTCTGCTCAATGTAACCGGTGGAACAGCGTCATGTACTTTATTTTGCGCCCTAAACACTAAGAGCTCTAGAGGAGCTACAAAGAGGGTACTACAAAATTTAATAAGAAGATAAAAAAGCTTGGGATTGAGCTGCTCGCTCGGCTAATTATTCAGTAAAATTATCAAAATATACCAGTATTATAGTATAAAAACTGACATTGTTGAATATATTATACAAAATGACACAATTACTTTGTAAAGTATAACATTATTTAAATTTTTGTGAATGTGAGGACTATGTGGATATTTTTTTTATTTTTTTATTTCTCAGTTAGTTTTAGGGATGGTCTGGCAGTTTGAGTAGTTTATACGGCCTACCCAAATGTCCCTTCTTTGGTATTGTTCGTCGAGTTGAGCTCCTTAAGTTCTGAGTTGAGCTCCACGATTACTGACAAATGCGTGCACTGACAGGACAGGTCCACTCAAATCTGTGTGGTTCTTTTCACAAAAGACCATTTCAGACCAATCTACATGGTCCTCATAAAGCCTAACCAAGATTATGTCTGGACTTAAAAGAGACTGTGACCTCTGAGTTTGTTTCGGCCTTTCTTCTCAGAGTAGTCAGATAGGAAACGCCGAACTCATCTAGCTAATTTTAATTTTTTTTTTAAGATGACGTGTATGAGTGATTCCAATATCCTATTTACAGAATAAACAATTTCATTTTATTTCATTTCTCGCTTTTGGTGGAGTTGTAACTGAGACCATGAGTCACCGCATAGTCTTCACAGATTCGGAGGAGCCTTCTTAACGCACTGATCGATGGGCTCAGCAACACCGTATCATCCGCGTAACTAATATTATTGAGACATTGCCCGTCAATGGAGCAACGATTTGGGTGTTGCTGAGCTCACATATCAGCCCGTTGACATACAGGTTGAAGAGCCTAGGTGAGCTAAACCCCCTGCCTCACGCCGCACTACAACGTGTACTTAGCAGACATGGCACCTGCCCCTCTAACGTAATTGGCCTGGTTGCTGTACCAGTACTTCAGTACAGCAATCATTCCCCCAGGAAGGTTAGTGTCATGGGAGAGTTTCCTCCAGAGGCAATCATAAGATACTAGGTCGAATGCCTTAGAGAGGTCCAAAAAACACGCATATACAGGTGTTTCTCTTGCTGCATAGTATAGGACAGTATGCTTGAGACAGAGGATCATTTTATTATTGTTGATCTGTGATTTTTTACAATAATACTTAATTTTTATTTGAATTTGATCAGTTCTTAATTTTAATTTCAGATAAGCAAGCGACGTTGCATAATAGTCCATAAAAAATATCTGTGATTATTTTTGAAGTAAATTTATATAAGTACTTACTTACCTTAATAATAATTATCTGCATAGGATCATCATCATCTACATAGTTATATACTCCATATTTGTTATTACCTACGCATTATTATTTTTAAAATGAATATTCCATTATAAATATATGTTTTACTTTACCACTTGTTTACCCGTCTGTACTAAACACGTAATTATTCTCACGTATTATCCTGTAAGTTTTAGAAGGTTAGTATAATATATTGCGCACCCGCTTTTTTATAACATTCTAGATTTGGTCGGGTTACCACACATACATAATTTTTTTCGATTATCTCGTTAATTAATTAGTGTACAAGTCTGAAATTTCACATGTGTATAATTGAACTGTATTTCTAATTATTGATGTAAAATTCAGTTACCACTACTACAGTAAACTCGGTTAATCGGTGGTCAAATAACTCAGTTGCGCGCCGTTGCCGGAAAATCATCTTATCTTTTTAATTACATATAGGATAGGGACTAATGAAACTTCAGTACCATATAAAGACAGTAATTATCTATATAATAACGTTTAAGTTTAGTCTTTGGGCGCATAATGGAAGTGCTAGGACCTTAATAAAGTATATTTTCTATTTACTAAAATAACTTCAAAACGGTGCATTATAGTGGATTCGTATATTGCGTAACAAATTATAACAAATTAGCCAGATCTCATGTACAAATATTACAATCATCCATACAGTCAATTCCGAGATACAGCAATCGTGCAAACGTTATTCCAGCATGATTGTAAATATCTTCGCAGCCATAGCAAATACAAAGACAAATTAAGTTGTACCGTTTATTTCAAATTGATTTCTAATTATTTGGATAACATTTATTTCAAAATATCCATTAGAAAACAAAAGATCTGGCTGGGGTAACGTTACTCCAGCCGGAAGTGTTTTTATGAAATAATTAAAAAACTATCAGCTTACCAAATTTAAAAATCTGCTTACCAATTACAGAACCTGTATTTCTAATTATCTATTGCACTTAGATGACGATTTTCGACATTATCTGTCTGGGGTAACGCACACGACTTATTAAAAGGCGTACTTTTATCACAGTCTCGAAACGTCGGAAAGATATGGTCTGCACTATTCCTCCACCCTACTATAAATTCACCAAACGTTTCTTTTTTTACCTTGGTCCATATCTGTATAACAAACTTAACGCTAACTTACCTATTTATAGCCTACCTTACTCCAAATGCAAAACTGCAGTTCGTTCTTTTCTTCTTTCAAAACCCTATGATGAGTCTGAGGATCTTCTAAAAATACTCTCATAACTTCGCGTTTTGACACAACATATCCGTTTAATAACCCAATAGTAATTTCACAAACACACATGCACACGCTCGCACATGAACATAAACGCTCACACTCACAAACAGCAAACACTCACACACACGCAGTACACAAAAATCAAACACCCACTCATACTCAATTACGTCCCACACAAAACAATCTCATTTTTACCATTACTTAATTCTTATTACCCACCGAATCAGTAACCATCTGAAGTATTCATTTTATATAGACTTATTCCATTTAACAACGTTGATAATAATGTATATAAGATAACCACAAATACCCTTTACGCAATTAATATTTTTTATTATTATTATTTTTTTATATTTTTACGTATCTCGGCGTTGCGCCGGATTTATGGGGTAGTACGGGCCGAAGCCAAGTGGTACACCTGGAAATTGGTTAAATTATGATGAGATGTGTTCGGATATTGTGATGGTGAGTGTGTCTGTCTATGAAACTGTGATTGTGCGGTGGTTGTTGTACCCGTGTGAGACGTGACTATTGATGTTTCGTTGTCATTTTGCAGAAATTTTCTGACAATCCTGCAGGTATTCAAGATTGCAGCTTTCTGAAGAGTCTGATATGTATGAGTCAATTTCAACAACTCGATTTTTTACCTAATTTCCATGGACATTTTCATTTTCAGGTTTATTAAAAAAAAAAGAAAAAAAAGCGCAACATATCCACATTTTATATACATTTTCTGACAGGGGATTATATAATTATATATTACTTAGAGAGTTATTTGGGTCATCGAAATTGGCGAGCCACAGAAATTTTATTATTACCACCGAAATTGTATTGGTGACAGAAATTATGCGTGTGCACTGAAATTGTGAATGACTAAAAATTGATTTTTAGTATTATGTAAAGAGATAAGGTATAATGAAAAAAACTGATAGGTATAATACGAATCATTTTAATAAGTATTTATAAAAATACAACGTGGTACTATTGCAATCAGTCTTACAAAATTAGCAACCAAGGAACTGGTTATGTTTTTTACTCCTATGATGTGGTAAAATTTACTTATAATTATTTATCAAACTTATATTACAAACTACACAAATTGTAACCAAACTAAATAAATAAATTATTATCACTGCAAAAACAGTACAGTTTTAACTTAATAATATTAATAACAGAACTAATGTCAAATCCTATGAATGAAATACTTAACAAATTCTGATTAGCTTAAATTAATTTGAAACTAATAAAAAAAAAAAACAAATTAAGTACTTAATATTTGTGGACATAATGCAGTTTACTTCTCAAAATTAAACAACACTTTTTATATTTTCTTATTGTCAGAATCTTAAAACTAAATAAGTAATTATTGCTATACACAGTCAGTCAGTTAGCATTAATTTTGATACCTTGTACGTATCAAAATGACAAATTAACAAATAATTTGAGCAGCTCAATAAAAGCAATCGCTCTGAAGACAAACTATAAAAAAAAATGATGATAGACATCAATCAACTTTTAGGTAACTAAGATATTAAGAAATATTATTTAAACAAATAATCACTAACATGGCGAAAATCTTCAGAAAATATTTTCATCATCACTATCAAAAATATTAAAATTATTCTTGTAACTAATTCTTTGGAATATTCATTGTGAGCATCATTATCAGTCTCAGTGGTTTTTTCATATTTCGACATTATAATTATCACTGTTAATATTTTGGAAAATTGAGGCTGATGGAACTAGATCGTCATAGTCTATATTGTCCAAGTCGTGTGAAGCGTCAGCTGATTTGATGGTCTTATCTTGAGGTATTATGTTCTTGGTTTTAAAGTAAAATAATTCAGATCCTTTAAATCTGTGAATTGTTGATGGCTTAAAACTGGAATCTGATTGTGATGCAGGTGGAACGACCGTTACATTATTCAGGATTTCAATAGGCAATTCATAGAAACTTAAATGTTTTCCGTGAATGCATTTTATAGGATTGTAAAGACGGTTTTCATCAGTGCATGACAGCGATCGCATTGCAAGAGCTTTGGATGTTTTTGCCCAAACGATCTAATGGATCTTCATAGACCCCGGGAAACATTTTAGGACTTTTGGCAAAAGCCAATCCTTTTCATTTACTTCATACTCGGTAACAATCTTTATTTTCACACCTGTGACGGTTGTTTGAAGACCTTCCACTAAAGCGTTAAAATCGTTGATGTCTTTGTCAAAGGTAACCAGACGATCTGCAGTTCTCTTTTTCACCGTCAGGTCAGGTGCTCCTTTTTATAGTAATTTCTAAAATCCATTTTTTTTTTTGTTTAAATCTACGAGCTCGAGCTGGCATCTCACTTAGAGGTTAAATTTTTCCTTCTGCTTTTTTCCGATGATAACGTTCTCAATCTTTCCTACGCACTTCTCAGCTTTGACAGGGTCGCTTTTAATTTTTTATCTTCTTTTTTGCTCTGCAATCCTCTTCTTTTTTAACCTTTCTTGGCTATATTTATTCTTTTTGGGATTCCTAAAAAAAAAAAACCGTTGCGTCAAATTTTAACTCTCACATTTGATTATGAAAGGAGGCATGAGCAAAATAATGACTTATCAGACTGTAATGAATTGGATAAATTCCAAACTGTAGATACTCCATTTACAATAAAGACATAAAAACAAACAATTTTTCCATAAGTAGAATACGGAATTTCGACGCACAAAATATAGATAAATGCTAATACTATGCTACAAAATTGCGATGCACGTTACTGCGAAAGACCGTCTCTGCGAAGCCACTACACTTCGATGCACGTTACCGCGATAGATCTTCACCTCCTAAAATTATTCAATTATTAACTACATTCTTATTGTGCCCAAACGGACCCTAGCACTCGCCGGCCGCTGCCGCGGCACCGCTCGCTTCGTTCGCTCGGCTCGTGCATTGTGTGGTCACAGTTCTAACCTAACCTAACCTACCTTTCAGACTGTTCCCCAAAATCCTTGTCAGCAGTGAAGATCTATCGTGGTAATGTGCATCGAAGTGTAGTGGCTTCGCAGAGATGGTCTTTCGCAGTAACGTGCATCGCAATTTTGTTAAATGAGTTCTGATAGAGTAATTTCGGAATAACAAATATTGTTTCTTTTCAAAAATCATAATTAACATTAATACAATAATTGATAGGCACAATTTCTGTGGAGTCGTATAATTTCCGTGGACACCCAGATGCCACGGAAACCACAGAAATTGGCCCACAGAAATTGGAAACGTGGCTATTTTTTTTTAATTACAATAATCCCACATGGCTATGACTATTGTTTTCTATAATATTAAATGTATACCAAAGTCTACTTAGCATGCATAAAAGTGAAACCTTTATTCCTTGAAAAATCCTTTTAAAACCTGATCACCGACATTGCAAAATTTCGTTCCGAGTAAACTGAAATCATGTACTTACATTTTGGGCGGGAAGACGTGGCGATATGATGCACTACCGTTCTCACTACGCGTAAGCGCACGACTGTCTCTTGCCGGGAAGGGATTTATCATTCGTTTAAACTCATTGGTGGAAGCTCAGGACGGCGAAACAAAATGACCATAGAAATTAGTAATTTTGCTCGGACAAAACTACCGTTGACATGTACTCATTAACTATGAGTCTAAACATTCAAAAATAATTATCTTCTTGCAGGTCAATTGTTACTTAACGCAATTAAAATATTTTTTCCTATTTATGTTGGAGATTATCTTCCTGAGAGGCAAATGCTGTGTATGAAAGTGATTGTGGACAAGACACAGAAATTGATAATTAGTCATTTACTGATGTATTTCTTAAAAAGTAATAGTCATAAAAATATAATTTATGTGGCTTCATTTAGATTCACGTCTCTCTAATACTGAGCAAAAAAAAATTTTGCAATAGCAGCACTGCGTTTTCAGCCTAGACGCGTAAATTTTTCGCCTGAGAAATTCACTCGTATATAGTGGTAAATCGAGTGTTTTTAAAGACTGGTGGAGCTGTTTAGGTATTACAATTTTCGAGCAATTTACCAGCTAGGTGCCAGAGTTTCTCTGAGAGATTTTTTCAAAGATATCGGTATTCTCACAGAGGCATCACAATTCATCTTCGCCAACATCTTATATATTAGGCAAAATATACACTTATACATTAAAAACAGTGATATTCACAATGTTAACACAAGAAGTAAGGATAAACTACGTGCTCCCTTTCACCGGCTTCATAAGGTTCATAACTCATTTGTTGGGCTTGGTATAACCTTTTATAACAAGCTACCCTCTTCTTTGCTAGATTTGCCTTTTAATGCGTTTAAAACTAAATTAAAGCCCAACCTTTACTTATCTAGCTGACTATAATATTATTAATTGACTTCCCTATAATTTCTGTTTTGTTTTGTTGACATTGTTTTGTATGTATCGATATTTTAATTAATGTAATAATTTGCACGCCGTAAGGTAGACTGTAGCCGATCTTATTAATTTATGAACATCTTATACCTGTACCTACATTCATAGCAAATAAAGTTCTGATTCTGATTCTGATTCTTTGTGCAAAGGCATACTATTCTATCAACGACTACTTAAATAATAAGAATAGATGGTCGCTGTGATTAACTCAAGACAATGTTTAAATGTTCTTTCTCCAGAATTAGTTTACCTACTGACAGGTTATATGAGTTTATATAATTGTTTATAATTTTACTTTATAAGTCAATTTATTTTAATTTTATTTTAATTTATTGTTGACATAATCTACTCATTACAATGTTTTTTTATGAGTTGTATTGCATTATGTGGTTAGCTAGCGACCTCGACAATTATTTATTTTACCTCGATGGTCCTAGTTTATCAATTATAAATAATATAATCATTTATTTCAAGTTTCACAGACTCATTAATTAAAATATTCATGCACATTCAGTCACATTAAATAGAAATTATACGATTACACAAATGATAAGAACAAATACAAATTCAAACAAAACAACAAATAAATAATAAAATAAAATCAATATCTACCATGACTTGTTGCAGTGTTGTCACATTACCTGCGTTCAATGTGTAACCCACAGCAGTGATTAATGTAGGCGCAATCTAGCCTTTCCGCAAGCGCAGCTAGCATGCTGTTGGAGCTCCCCCGCACTCGCCGAACCAGCGAGGTGCCTCTCTTGCGCATTGTTGCATAAAAACAATCTACGCGCGCCTCTGCAAACATTGTCGAAGCGCTGCAGTAACGGGGGAGGCCCAGCAACATCCTGAACGCATTGTTAAACTAGACTCGAAGGGCGCTGTACGACCTTTGCGTGTAGCTAGTCCATAGGCTGCATGTGTATAATGTAGTGCAGTAGGCTCTAAAGAGAGTAATTTTAACTTCTGCTGAGCATCGTGCGAACCTACGGATCACTAGTTATAATTATAACTTCTAGTTACAGCTATATCTATGCGGGCACGCCCTTTATGCCTGGAGGCTTTATTTTCTTGTTTTTAGTTATTGTTTAATTTTAGTTATTTTTATTTCTGCTTGAGTATAGTTCTCGATGCTTTTGGTTGGTATATTGGCGTGTGCTAGCTGTCATATGGCTATTAATTATAGCTATTTAATTTATAATTTAAATTATTTTTTGCGTATTGTAAATTGTCTTGCATACTATTGTATAAAATCATTTTTTTTTTTCTAACTGAACACACAGCTGTGCTGCTGGGGAGTTTGTTGCGCCACTTCTTCTTCCCAGCAAAAGCACTAGGAAGTGGTGAAGGTTGGGCGTTTTGGGGGACTGTCTTATGTAATTTTTACGTTCGAAAAGTGCTGATTCTCAGCCTAGTTTGAATAAATTACTTGAATTTTGAATTTTTACACCTGTTGTTGACAAGACTATAGGAACTATGGTGACATTGCTAAGCCGCCACATTCTGCTGATTTCTATTTTCAGGTCTATACAGGGTGTCCAGTAAATAGCACGACATACTGCAGGGGGTGATAGCTTGGGTCACTACCTATCAATACAACACAATATAATTATGTTCAGCAAAATCTTACGGATTTACAGTTTTACAAAATTTTCCGAAATATCGAAAAATCTCTACCTTGAAACAGATTTTTAAGCATCTCGTAATGAAAAAATCTTTTTCTAGAACTTTTTTTACATCAAATTAAAGTAACTATTCACGAATAATTTGATGTAAAAAAAAGTACTAGAAAAGGATTTTTATTTTTTGAGAGCTTTTCTGCAATAGTATTCTGTAGATTGTGTGTATTAGGAACGGCTATGTCTATGATTTGTGCAGTTTGGTTAGTTTTATCTAATAACGTGATGTCTGGTCTATTGTAGTGTGTTGTTTTGTCGGTGAGGATAGCTCGATCAAAGTAAAGCTTGTGAGTGAAATTTTGTCATCTATCTGTCATGTCTATGTTTGTAATCAGTCTGGACTATTGCTTTACACGCACCCGTGATGTGTTGAATGGTTTCGGTGGAACTATTGCATCGCCTACATCTATCTATTGTTTGAGAAACTCGCATTATGTGTTTCTGGTAATTACGAGTTTCTATTACTAGGTCCTGAATAGCTATCATGAACCCTTCTGTCTCAGGAAACAGTTCTCCACGCCTTAACCATTCGTTCGACGCTAACTTGTCGACGTTAGGTTGATTAAGGTCGTGTCGATGTCTCCCATGCAGTGACTTTTGGGTCCATTGTGCGATTTTAGTTTGTCAGTCAGTCTGTTGTTCATTACTCTGGGCTATCTTATCAAACATGTTTAAATGGGTAAGTTTTTTTATCATTGAACGCTATGGCTTTATGTAGAGTTGAAGTAGTACTTTTAGCATTAAAGTATGTTCTCAAAATAGTTATTTGCTTGTTATGTAGGTTAGTGATATCTATTATTCCCCTTCCACCTTCGTTCCTTGGTAGTGTGAGCCTCTGAACACATGACCTAGGGTGGTGCCTTCTGTGTTTAGTCAATGTGGTATTTATAATCCGTTGCAAATAATTGAGTTCGGTCTTGTTCCAATTTACGATACCAAAAGAATAGGTAAGAATAGGGATTGAATAAGTGTTTATGGCTTTTATAGTATTTCGAGCGTTTATTTGTGTATGACATTGTTTTTAACCTGTGTTTAAATTGTTTAGTGAGTGTATCTTTAATTTCCTTATGAAGAATCTGTTTACCTGTTTTGCCTGTACGTAACCTAAATATTTGTAAATACCGTTTTCGTCTAATGATTCTATCTTGTCACCTGTTTGCATGTGGTATGAATGTGTATAAGTTTTGCCCTCTCTGATTGAATTAATTTTACATTTGTCAATCCCAAACTCCATAGCGATATCATTTGAAAATTGTTCAGTAGCATCCGCTAGTTCATATAAGTCGTTTGGTGATGATGCGTACAATTTGATATCGTCCATATAGAGCAGATGGTTTTTTTTACAATTTTGTTGGTCAGTAAGTATGTCAGTCATTGTATTACTATATTGAAGTTAATATCCGGGCTGTAAGGCATTGGGTTTATTTGAAAGCGGATTTAATGCGAGACAGAACCACAGTGGGATAAGTGAGTCTCCTTGGAATATCCCTCGCTGGATCTTTATGTGTTCTGTCTCAACTATTTCTGTGGATGTATTCAAGTGTAATCGCGTCTGCCATTTGTCTATTATATTTCCTAAAAAGTTGATGAGTTGTCGATGTATCTTATTTAAATTCAAAACTTTGAGTAACCATGAGTGAGGTACTGAATCGTATGCTTTCTTATAATCAATATACGTAGAGCGTAAATCTTTCTTAGTACGTTGGACATCTTTAAGTATTACTGCATCTATTGTTAACAGTTCTTTACAACCTTGACTGAACTTTCTGCATCCTTTCTGTTTTTCTGTTAATATCTGTTGTGTTTCAAGGTGTTTGTATATCACGTGAGTAATACACGCACGCTGTCAATATCTTATATAAGGTTTGCAGACATGTAATTGGCCTATATTTTTTTGGATTGGATGTGTCGTTAGGGTCTTTCGGAAGCATGTAAGTCTTGCCTTCTGTAATGTATGACGGAATAATTGTTGGTTTTTTTTTATAAAATCGTTAATATAGTTGTAGAGGTGTGGGTGTATGTGTGTAAACTTTTTGTACCAATAGTTGTGTATGTGATTAGAGCCTGGTGCTTTCCAATTGTGTATCTCTTTAAGGACATCGTGGAAAGTTTCTACCTCAACTCGATCAAAATTCATAGCTTCAACCTTTGTCTGATAGGCCTCCTCTTCTTTGATCCATTCTGTTTCATTATTATGACAGACGGGATTTTCCCAAATTCCAGCCCAGAATTGCTGCAACTCGTCTGTGGCCGGCCACGTTGTTTGTGTGTTATTGCTCAGTGTAGTGTGGTTCGTTGTTGATGCCTTTAGTTTCCGATAAAATAATTTTTCATTATTCCTAAATTGGTTATTCTGTGTTTTACGGAGTGTGCATTTAGTGTATCTATCTAGTCTGCTTTTAACAACTGTAAGTTTCTGTTTAAGTGTGTCTAAAAAGTGTGTAAGGTGTGTGTTTGGCTCTTCATGTGATGTATGTGTTTTGTAGTCTCTTAATATTATGTTTACTTCTTTAATTAGTTTTCTGCTTCTAATACCTTGCATGTAATGTGTTAATCTTCCGATTTTGGCTTTGATAACTTCTATTTTATATCTATTTTATTTTTATATATTCTAACGCTGTAGCTCTATACATGGATATTTCTAAAGCTTTTGACCGCGTGGATCACGACATCCTCCTAAGCAAAATGTATGCTTATGGAGTAAGAGGTAATGTTTATGATCTCATAAAATCATACCTCACAAACAGGAAACAGTTCACTGAAATTAAAAAGCTAAATCTTGCAACAAAAACTGAAGAAGTCTATGCTTCAGAAACAGGAACTGTTTGACTGGGTATTCCACAAGGCACTATTGTAGGCCCGTTATTCTTCCTCGTCTTTATAAATGATATGCCTTCCGTGTTAGACTATGAAACCATACTTTTTGCAGACGACAGCACGGTTTTATTCACGAATAACAATCCCAATAATATAGAAAACGACATTAATCAATCTTTGACTTCCATAATGAATTATAATAATAAAAAATAATAATAAAAATTTTATTCAAGTATAAAGTAAGATAATGATTTACATTAATTGCAATTGAGGAAAAATTAATTCTAGATGTAAAGTAGACTTGCCTGATCTAGGTTTATGAAAACCTGTGTTTCAGGCCAGCATTTCACAAATTAACATTTAAAAAAGAAGATACAATGTTTTCAATAATTGTAAGAGTAATTAATTTGGTAAGTATATTATTTTAAAACTAAATTATATTATATTAAGTTAAAATAAATTAACGAATAATATTAAAGTAAATAAGGTAGAGAATAATATTAAGTTTATTTTAATATTTCCAGTAGTTTTTCCGTGTCCGTATAATTGAGTTTTGTCAAATATTCTTGTACTAGTAAATTACACCTATTATAACATAAGCTATAAATCTTCAGCAGTCTATTGAACTGGTTATACAAGTAGGGTCCTAAGAATAAATAAAATCGTCTAGTGAAAGCATGTTTAGTCTGAGAGTTAGCACAAACCAAATCTTTTCTTCTCTTATCTGTAGGTACTGGGTTTAAAAGTACAGTGTGTTGAAATAAAACTACATTCAAAACAAATAATTGACGTACTGTTAGCACCTTGCATGCCATGTAAAGCTGGTGTGTAGGAAATCTGAATGGACGAAAAGTAGCGACCTTTAATACTGCTCTTTGGGCGCGTTCTAGGTGCAGTAAAATTGATTTAGCGGCACCTCCCCAGGAAGTTATGCAGTAGGTAATAATAGATTGACACAAAGCTAAATAAACCTGTCTAATTAATTTGAAGTCGGCTATGTTACGTAAATTCTTAAAAATATATATTAGTTTACGCACTCTGGTGCATAATAAATCGATATGTTTGTGAAAATTCAGGTTTGTATCAATCGTGACGCCCAGATATTTGATATGGTCGGTTTTAACTAAAGTGGGACAAGTGCATGCAATGTCAGCAGAATGTACATTACAATTGTTATGCGCTTGGATATTTAGGTTAGTAAGCGTTGGATTAGTGTTTCTCATTGTAAATGTTAGGTACTTGGTTTTATCTGTATTTAATGTTAGGAGATTTTTATGGAGCCAATTAGACACAATATTAAAGCCATTCTGTGCTACCTCGTAGAGCTCCGCCATTGATTTTGCAGCAAACAGTAGAGCTGTGTCATCCGCATATGATATAATTATACCCTTTTGGAGTGTCAAATTGCACAGGTCATTAATATAGATTAAAAACAAGGTAGGGCCCAAAATACTGCCCTGTGGGATTCCATAGCAGCTATTCTTAAGTTCCGAACTCATGCACTGACCTATTTTTACACACTGGTGGCGGTCACTAAGGTAATCAGATAATAGTTGCAGTTGAACTCCCCGTATTCCCAACATTTCCAGCTTTTTCAAAAGCAAAGTACAAGAAATTGTGTCAAAAGCCTTGGCTAGGTCTAATAATATCCCTATGGTGTGCATGCCGTTATTGGATGAATAAAAATAATCTTAGGCTAAATATTGATAAGACAACAGTAATGAATTTCCGAATAAGAACCAGCCGTACCCCCCCTTTAAATATTAGATATGTACAGAATAACATAGCAGAAACCGAAGTGACAAAGTTTTTAGGATTAAATATTGATAATACAATAAATTGGAAAATACATATTGATAAATTATGCAAAAAACTAAGCCAATACTCATATGCACTACAGATTAAGAAAGGTGGTCAACAGGGCAGTGTTATTAACAGCGTATCACGGATATGTAAGTTCCACTCTCAGATATGGCTTAATATTCAGGGGGAATAGCGTAGATAAGGAAAGAGCATTCAAGGCTCAAAAGCGCTGTATCAGGTCTATGTTTAATCTGCATCAGACCGATTCTTGTCAGCCATTTTTCATAAACCTTAGAGTACTAACATTACCATGTTTGTACATATTCGAATGCGCGGTGTTTGTAAAAAGCAATATTCACTTATTTGAATACCGTAGCCGAATACGCCATCGGGATAAATTATGCACAATCACGACCAAGACACGTTTTCTGCAGCAAAGTGTATTGTGGGTTGCTCCAACAATATTTAATAAAATTCCAATACATATTAGAAGCATTTCAGAAATTAAATTATTTAAAAAGAAACTCCGTGACCTGTTAGTCGATAAATCCTATTACTGTTTAAAAGACTTTATGTCAGACAAGTCCCTTTAAAATTTTAAAACAATATTTTGACCAAGACCATGGTGCAGTCAGTGCTGCTAACTATTAATTTTATGATCTATGACTGACCTATATTTTGTGATACTTAATTTTTTGTTGTAATGTTAGATTGTAAGTTTGTAACTTTAGGTAGGTAATATCTAGTTAATTTAATTTTTTCTTTAATTGCAATTTATTTTTTATTTTTTTCTTTGTTAATTTATTAAAATAATAATGTAAATTTCTTGTATAATAATAAATGACACAATGTTAATAATTTTAATAATTTGTATTGTATGCCCAAAAGGCGGGACATAGCTGACCAACATTACTGTAATTCTTAACACCTGTATCTATTTCTGTACCTATGATCCACAATAAAGATGATTGATTGATATTTTGTGGTCTAACCTTTTTTTGCCATTTAGGCTTGCAATCTTGTTGGAGTCTACTTCTATGTTCAGTAGGTGAAAGTGAAATTTTACTACCGTTGGCCTTTGCAGCTGTCCACGCAGTATATTACGCACTATGTTACGGTCTGAAGATGATTGAATTCTGTATCTCTGGTAATCTGTTCTGGTAAAATAACTCTGTTAATAACTAACTATATTCGCTAACCTCTTTGATGACTTTTGCATGGGTATGTAACTCCTCTCTGTAGGATTGGTGTCTCTGTAGTACTGTAATGTTTCTAAAAATATTTCATCTATTTCAAGGTTTCTTTCATAGCGTGTTTGTGTATTAAGGTGTGCGGGGTGTTCTGACCCTATGTCATTGAGGTTATCGACTAACGTTTCTTCTCCTATTTGTGTTCTTTGTGACGTCTCGATATTTTCTATGTTTAAATTTATTGTATTTGTGGGTGGTTGTGAGTGTAAATTTTCTGTATTCGATCTTACACTATCAGATTGCCAATAAAAAGAGTCCGTCTCAAGTAATTCGTTCTCTACTATTGTTTTTAGAATCTGGAGCCGTGCTTCTGAAATCATACTATTATTAATTATTACTCTTTTTGCCCCCACACGGATTGCCATCAGGTGGCAACTGGGAAAATAAACTTCAATAAGAAATAACAGTCTTTTGTGTTTTATGACTTAGGTAATCCATCGGGTATTTTATTATGTGTAATGGTGTGGTTTTCTTGAAATCTTGTTTGTATGTCCCTAAAAATATCACTTATCTACTAATAAAACCACATTGGAAATGTGACCGCCAAACCCCTCATCGCGGCCGTAAGACAGATAGCGATGAGGGGGTTTGGCGATCCACGCCGGAATTACAGTCACCACCCGGTGGCAACTGGTTTTTTTTTTGCCAATTGCCACCTGGTGGCAATCCATGTGAGACTGGGACTATACACCGTCGTAAAAGTTGTTCATAATGGTGCTCCAGAATCCCTTTATCTATCTATCTCAAATTCATCAGAATATTTCGTATTTTATATTGGTGACATGATTAGGAACTAATGACTTTTTGTAATTACAGGAGTTTCACCTTTGGCAAGTTTAACACGGTTGACCAATCTTCACCTGAGAAGAACCAACGCCAGTCTGATCTGTCGCGACTGGCGCGAGAACATGTCTCTGTTGGAGGTGCTCGACCTCAGCGACAACAACTTCACCACCGTCACGGTAACGTATCGCCCTCGCCGCACCCCGCCCCCGCCGCAGTGATCGAGCAGTGACGAGCCGCGTCTTTGCAGTACGCAGACTTGCAGTTCAGAGGATAGGGAGAGCGGCCTACGACCTACCGACACTCCTCTTCCCCTGCGGCCCCACCGCGTTCGCCATCGGACGGTGGCGACCCCGTCAAGGCCGCGGCAGGGAGGGAGAGCGCTGTACCGCAATACACCTCTCCAGCCGCGGCCCCGAAACCGCAGCCGCGATGCCCCAGATACATGACATCGCGGCCCGCCTCAGTTGCGATGTCGCCACCGCAACCTACACGTTGGCCGCTACGTCATGGGCTTGGGTCAAAAAGCCCTGACGAGCGGCCCCTCCTTGGGTTCCTCTTGGCTTCACCGTGGTTGGGCACCCACGGCTAATGAGCCCCCCCGCAACGACAATGCGGGAACCCTTCGGGGGGGAACCTTTTTTTTTTTTTTTTTTTATCGCTGAGAAATGCGTTACGCATCCCCGGCTCGTGGGGGACGAGTCGGGGTATGTGGGACTCCTGTGTAAAATACAGTATACCCACTAAAACTCAGCGGTGCTCCCGCATCGCCGTGATGGGAGGGCCATGGGAATCCGGCTCAGCCTTTACGTCCACAGCCCTCCCGGCGCATGCCCGCCTAGCTGGCGGGCCCCACAGGCCTCCCACCTGCGTGGTGGGGGGCTACGGGAATGGCCGGGAGCACCTGGCCATTCCCGTCCGGCACTGGTGGAGGCCTGTGCGATGCAGGCGAGGGTGCCCCCGCACCCGTTGCCTGCTGGCCTCCACCTGGGAGGAGGAGTCGGAGATGAGCGTCGAACTGACGTCTCCTTCGACCCCTCCTCCGCCTTCGGAGCGGTGCCGCGTCGGGATCATCTTCCCGCACGCGCTCCGCCGCCTCCTTCTGGGACATGACGTGCTCGCAGAAGGAGGCGACCGCCGCCCAGGACCTCTCGTCCCTCAGCATGGCGCCCACCACGCCGGGGAGCGAGAGGTCGCGGCGATCGGGCTGGACCGACACGATCAACCCACCGAAAAAAATTTCAGGCTGAAAAAATTTTTTGCGCTGAAAATGCCTGAAAGCCCACCAAGTCGTGAGACTGACAAAAGTCTATCACGCCAAAACAAGTCTCGCCGCTCTACGACCCTCCGTTGTGGAGATATGGATGTTTGAATTTTTGCTAAAATGGCGGTACAGCTGTCAAAGTCAGTCTTTGACAGGTGATTACTCCGGTTCGGCTGGTCGTAAAGCACTCGAGTTTGGGCTCCTCAGGCTTGCCCCGACTAGCACTCACCCGCAAAATAAATTCCAGGATCCTGAAATTTTTCAGCCTGAAAACGCCTGAAATCCAACTGATACGAAAGGCCTTGTCCCCATAAACCTCAATATCCAAACAGCGATCCTGTACGACCTTCGAGCCCGGAGCTACGTTGGAATGAAGTTTTCCAAGATGGCCGCCCTAATGTCAAAGGTTGACTTCAGTTGGCCGCAGCTCCGTTTCCGTCTATCGTAGAGAAACGCGGTTTTGGGTGCAGTACTCGGCCCGACCTTCTCTATTCGGCAAGATAAGTTTCAGGACTGAAAATTTTCAGGGCTGAAAAATTCCTGAAATTTACAATAAATATTCCCCTGTGTGTCTCCCTGGGAACCGTGGAAATCCGGGTGTTTTGCGCCCAATAGCTCCTGAGATAATCTAAGTTTAAGATGTCAACCATAAAAACCAATATGGCTGAAAAAGTCTATTTCCTGCGTTATTAAAGCTACAGGGGGCAAATTTGGGCTTAAAATAGTCGGAATATATGTTCCGGACCCAAATTTGGTGTCAAAATATTTTTAAAACTAATTGTTTTTAATTAAATTCAAAAAATTACTAAAAATATCGTAGCTTTGCAGCCCTTAAACATAAAAATCTGAAAAATATATCAAAATACGTGTAAAATAGAGTTCTTTTAAATGATTACATAAGAAAATAAAATTTTTGGACTTTTGATAACAAATTTTGGGAAAAACTGAAAAAAGTACAAAATCTGTCTTATCAACTAAAATAAAAACATAAAAAATTAAAACTTAATCTAAATCTGTTCTTCCGGCGAGCGCGCAGCGGGAATCACCATAAAAAATAGGGGTCCTGCCTGAAAATTTCTCAGGACAGGGGTCCAAAGTCTAGGTCTTCTAATATTAATATCTTTGTACCTGATATCGCTAAAAATCCAAAAGATATGTCGATGGTCTTGTGTGTGTACCTCCTGCTCTCTCCCAAAAAATCAGCAACCGGAAGCAACCAATTCTGAAACCACGTGCTCTGGTTTTGAGGTTAGACTCGCAGTTTTCAGCCGTTTTCTCAGGAGTGTGAAGTCTGAATTTTCCCCGCTTTTCGTCGTTGGCTGCGTCTTCTTGAGCCTCGCAATGTAGTGCAATAAAAATTTTGGGTTAACGATCTATCTTCGGAGTTGTAGGACTCCGAAGATTTCCCAAGTCGTCACTTTTTCACTTTTTCTTTAATAACTTTTTTCCCGGAGTTTTCCAGCTCACGGGATTTTCACAAGCACTTGCGCGGCACTGAGACGAAACTTTTGATATATCGCTCGACTATGTAGCGTTAGAAAATACCGTTCAAAAGATTTTTTAAGCGTGGAGCGGCTTCAAAAACGATCCGACCGCCAAGAGAGCTGGGGGGTACTTGGTTAGGTTAGGTTAGGTTAGGTTGGGGCCAGTTTCCCACTTTGTGGAAATCTGGTCGGCTGGTCCTGCTCAGGAAGGCGGGGCGCCCGGCGGACTCGTCGTCCGCGTACCGGCCCATAGTGCTGCTAGACGAGGTGGGCAAGCTGTTCGAGCGAGTAATCGCAGCCCGCCTCGTCGGCCACTTGTGCAGAGAGGGGCCGGACCTGGACGACAGTCAGTTTGGGTTTCGGCATGGGCGCTCCACGATACACGCTGTGTCGCGGGTTAGAGTCCTGGCGGAGGAAGCGGTGTCTCGGGGCGGGGTGATGTTGGCGGTGTCCTTGGACATATCCAACGCCTTCAACACCCTGCCCTGGAGTTGTATTCGGGAGGCACTGCGCTATCATGGTGTGCCTCCCTACCTCCGCCGCATCGTTGGGGCTTATCTGTCGGAGAGGTGTGTCACCTACGTGGGACGTGATGGCGGAAACCAGCGCCGCATGTCGTGCGGTGTTCCGCAGGGCTCGGTCTTAGGGCCGCTCCTGTGGAACATCGGGTACGACTGGGTGCTGAGGGGCGAGCTCAGGCCGGGGGTAGACCTGACGTGTTATGCGGACGACACGCTGGTCACTGCCCGGGGGAGCTCGCACAGGGAAGCAGCGTTGCTGGCGACGGCTGCGGTCTCACAGGTGGTGAGCCGCATACATCGCCTAGGCCTGGAGGTGGCCCTCAGCAAGTCGGAGGCTATGGTGTTCCATGGCCCCCGGCGGGCGCCGTCACCCGGCTCACATATCGTGGTCGGGGGGGCTCGGATTGCTGTCGAGGGTACCATGAAGTACCTAGGATTGGTCCTCGACAGCCGGTGGGACTTCGGGCCCCACTTCCGACGGCTGGCGCCCAAGCTGCTGGGCGCTGCTGGAGCGCTCTCAACGCTGCTTCCCAATCTGGGGGGCCCGAGCGCCGCTTGTAGGCGGCTATAAGTGGGGATCGTGCGATCGATGGCCCTTTACGGGGCCCCGATCTGGGCGGCTGACCTGACGGCCGGGAGCATCGCCGTCATGCGGAGACCGCAGAGGGCGATGGCCGTCAGAGTCATCCGGGGGTATCGCACGATCTCCTACGAGGCGGCTTGTGCACTGGCCGGATCCCCGCCCTGGGACCTGGAGGCGAAAGTACTCGCGTCATCGTATCGGTGGCGCGAGGAAGCGCGGGCGCGGGGCGAGCGGCTGACGCAGCGACATTTGGAGCTGCGTCGGTCGCAGCTTCGCGAGGTCCTGGTGGTGGAATGGCGGGACAGGCTCTCACGCCCTACCGCCGGCCTCAACACCATTGAGGCGGTCCGGCCGGTGCTCGAGCGCTGGCTCGGGAGGAGGCACGGCTCCCTGTCGTTTCGGGTGACGCAGGTGCTCTCGGGGCATGGTTGCTTCGGGAAGTACCTGTGTCGCATAAACAGGGAGCCGGACGCCCGGTGTCACCACTGCGTCGACTGTCGGGAGGACACGGCGCGGCATACGCTGGCAGAGTGTGCCGCTTGGGAGGAGCCGCGCCGTGCCCTCGTCTCTGGAGTAGGCATTGACCTTTCGCTGCCGGCCGTCGTGAATTCCATGGCCGGCAACGAGGAGTCCTGGGACGCGGTGGTTTCCTTCTGCGAGACAGTCATCTCGCAGAAGGAGGCTGCGGAAAGGGAGCGGGAGATTGCTTCCACTAACCCGATCCGCAGCAGACGCACCGGGCGTCGGCGGAGGGCGGATAACGCCCTCTTCCAGCCCCCCTAAATGGGTCCAGGGGCGACGGATCTGGGGAAATCCATCGCCCCCTACTCCTTAGGACCCGAGATGGCGGCGCGTAGTGTTCCACGCGCGCCTCTCTATGATGTAAGGGGGGAGTTTAACACCTCACTCCCCCCAAACTCGAGGTGGCCCGCAGAGGCGGGCCGGCACCAGCCGAGGGTTGCGGAAGTATCTGCGTTCCCGCGACCCCCGACGTAGGTGTGAGATGGAACACCGGGGTGGTTTTTAGTCAGTACGAGTCTGACAGACCCCTCCGCCCGCCCCAGGGCGGAGGACATCCATGAGGATTTTCCACCCCGAGACCAAAAAAAAAAAAAAAAAAAAGGTTAGGTTAGGTTAGGTTGGGGGAATATCAACCACTCTGCTAGAGCTCAGGATCTTTTGCTCCAGAGCATGGCAGAGTGGTCGATTCACGTGGCCGTGGTCGCCGAACCGTATTTCGTCCCCCCCAGGGATAACTGGGTGGGAGACTTGGACGGTTTGGTGGCCATCATTCTTTTTCGCTAGATGGCGCTCTTTGTGTTAACTAGCTTAATTTGACTCTCAGTGTTTATCTATTTCCATAAATTTGAAAAGTACTCAAATAGTGCATAACTGTGTATTAATAGTGAGATCAAGACTTTATTCGAACTGTCCATTGGAGTCATCAAGAATTTTAATCTATAAACTAAGTTATTGTGATATCAAAATAACAGTGTCTAGAACATCGATTGAGAACATTACTATATTTGAGGCGGTGCTGTGTTTATTCGGAGTGCTACGGGACTGTGATTTCGCGGCTCCACTTGTCAATAACTGTCTTGTGTTAACTGGATGCTGTGTTTTTAGTGCAAACTTTACGGCCTGTTTGTTTTCAAATCTGCCTGATCATCCTCCCTGACACCAAACTTAAAACAACGCCATCTATGATTGAATTCGCAGGGTAGCAGCATAGGGCTAGCGCTCCTAGATATCGCTACTATACGCGCTGTCACAACGCTGTGAATCGATCCCGATACACGTAAATATTCCGCCGTGCAATAGGTGGCGCCACGGACACCCGTGTTAATCACACAGTTAAGCAACCAGTATAATTTGCACATTTTAGTCAACGAGCGATCGACATAATCATACCGATTCTCGATAGGTGGCACCACCCAACCCACTTTCAATACTACTTTACCTCTGATCAGACTGTATATAATTTATAATTTATCAAAAACAATATAATTTATCAATAACATTAAGATGCTGTGCAACGGGTGCAACGATGTTTTGGCTCCCGAGGCTGGATACCTATTGTGTAATTTATGTAATGGAAGATACCATCACGAATGTCTAAACATTACGTTACAAAATTTTTTGGCCCTGACCCTGGAATTTAAGTCCAGCTGGAAATGTCCCCCATGCGGTAACATTACCCGTCGTACTCGCCTTAACGCGGACACACCTGTTTCATCTGCTCAGCTTCCGATTTATGAGGACAGCAGCATGAACATGTCCTGCGACATCTTGGATCAGCATCCGCATGCACTATCGCCGCGCACTCCACCTACGCATGTGCTTTCTGCTACCAGGGATGGTGATACCAGCATATTGGTTACCCAAGACAACCTAATCCAGACGCTCAGCCAGGAATTCAACAGAACTCTGCAGGGTTGGCGTTCTGATATTGATCGGACCCTTGAATCATTTAAGGATGATATTAAAACCACGATGCAGGATTGGCGAGGCGAGATCGAGGCAAGCATGTTGAGTTTCCATGAAACTATTAAAAGCAGCCTGCTGGACATGAAACAGGAGTTGAGCACTGTCCGTGCTGTCCAAGCTGAATTTAAGCAGGATGTTAAGCAAATGACCGATGAAATATCTGGCCTCAAAGATTCGCTACAGTTCCACGCAAGTGAACAGGATGACCTCAAAAGAAGGGTTGAAAATATTGCAAAGCAGCAGGCTGAACAGTCAACAACCTCGTTCAGCTATCTAGAATCGAAGCTGGATATGCTCGAGCAGCAGGCGAGAGCCTGTAACCTTGAAATTTGCAACGTTCCTGACAGGCGTGGTGAAAATCTGCTGCAGATCCTGGCTTCAATTGGGGATTCTATCGGTTTTACTATACCTCAAAAAGAGGTCATATCCATCCATAGAGTACCGCACGCACATCAGCAAAACAGCAGGCCGAAAAATATTATTGTCAAGTTCTCCACGCGCATACTACGAGACAATGTCCTTAGTGCGTATCGGCAGGCCAAGTCACTTAAATCCGATCAGATTGGTATTTCCGGGTCCTCTATAAATATCTACATAAATGAGCACCTAACGTTAAGGAACAAAGTATTGTTTCGTAAATGTAGAGAAGTTGCGAAACTGTATCAATATAAATATGTTTGGGTTAAGAACTGTACCATCCTTGTTCGTAAAAAAGACGGCGATGCTGCTTTTGCAATCAGATCAGTTGATGATATTTCCAGACTTAAATGCAATGAGGACAGTGCCAAAATCAATTAAAATAATGAATGCTCGTTTTATTTATATTCATTTCTCTTTATCATTTAACCGTAACTACTGGTTTTTGTTAAGTATTTATTGTCTGCATGCTTTTTTGTTATGTGTACCTAGTATAAAACTTAAAAGTCGTTTATGTAAATTAAGCCCCGTCTGCGTAACTTTTGAGTCAAAATTATTATTTTTTTACTTTATGTGCTTATTATTATTATTATATTCCTTGATAAGTAAAACACATCGTCCTGGTTCTGTCAATGTGTATTATAATTTTATAAATGTGATTAAGTGTTGTGGTTCGTACTGCCTGTTTTATCCGATATCCTTATTCAACTATTTTATTTTCAACCTTAATGAACACTCTCATATCGTAAATATGTATTTATATTATAGCTTTATAAATGTCTAATAAACATATAACAATTTACTACCAAAACTGCAGGGGCATTCGCACAAAACTAGATCAACTATACAAGAATATTCTGACTAATACTTATGAAATCTTAGTTTTAACTGAAACATGGCTGACACCTGAAATTTACGACAGCGAGTTCATAGACAAGCGCTATACAGTATTTCGATGCGATCGTGATCGTATTGCTACAAATAAACAAGATGGTGGCGGTGTACTGGTTGCCATTTTGAGCTCTCTCAAGCCGTCTGAGCTAGATCTTGCGTTGGCTCAGAGTGGTGACCTTTCACACAGCCAAATCGAACACCTCATTGTAGAATTACATAGCACTTCCAATAAAAAACGGCACATTGTTAGTGCTGCCTACATACCACCTAAAACTTCTTCGTCAGTGTACAATAAGCATTTCGAAACGTTGCAGGGGGTGTTGAGTCATCCAACTGTTGATAGTTTCTATATTATGGGCGACTACAACCTTCCTGAAGCCAACTGGTCAGCATCTTCTGCCCTCAACCCTGTGGCGTCTGCGATATGTGCTGACATACATAATCTCATCTCACTTCTTGGTGCTTCTCAACTTAATGATGTGGTAAATGACAAAGGTAAAATACTTGACGTAATTATATCTAACAACACTTGTATAGTTTCCCGTTCTACAACTACGCTACTACCTATTGACATTTACCACCCTGCCTTAACCTGCGAGACCTGCCTAGATATTAAAATTTCCCCTTTGACAAAGATTCCCTTACATAAATACAACTTTCATAAAGCTAATTTTGAGAACATTAATTGTAACATAAAGCAAATTAATTGGACAGACCTGCTTGACTCTAAAAAATCCGAAGATGCGCTGACTACTTTCTATGATAAGTTAGATAATATTATTAAACAAGATACTCCTTTGGCTCGTGCCAGATCAACTAACTATCCCATTTGGTTTTCAAGGACTCTTATTACTATCTCGAAAAGGAAGCACAAGGCATGGGTTAAGTGGAAGAAATTTCATAATATTTCGGACTACAATGCATTTTCTAACCATAGAAGGCAATTTAATGAAGCGTGCTTGAAATGTTTTAACTCATATATTGGGTCAGTGGAGGATAGTCTAAATAAAAACATTAAGCATTTCTGGACATACATCTCGAATCGGAAAGAGAAACCTGGGATACCAGCTAAACTTCAATACAAAAACTCTGAATCTAATGATCCGGTTTCTGTCTGCAATATGTTTTCAAATTTTTTCTACTCTGTTTTTGAACCTGCTTCGCCGTCATTGCCTCAATGGAAACCCCCTCTTGACACTGCGTTACACGATACTTTGGTCTGCAATATATCTTTTAGTGAAAATAAAATATTGAAAGAGTTAAAATCTCTAGATCCATCAAAAGGACCAGGGCCAGATGGGCTTTCTCCTTATTTTTTGAAAAATGCTGCTGTCTCTATCTGCAATCCTCTTTTTATTATTTTTAATAAATGCTTGTCCGAAGGTGTGATGCCCAAACTGTGGAAGGATGCGTTTATTGTGCCTGTCCATAAAGGTGGTTCAAAGCGCAATGTTGAACACTATCGTCCTATTTCCATCTTGTCAGCCTTGTCGAAGCTCTTTGAGAGATTGGTGCATAATGAAATATATCCTATTCTGCATAATATTATTAGTCAACAACAGCACGGTTTTGTTAAACAACGGTCCACAATCACTAATCTCTTACTGTTTTCCAGTTTTTTATTTGACAATGTTGACAACCGCGTACAGGTGGATGCTGTGTATACAGACTTCTGCAAGGCTTTCGACAAGGTTGATCATGAAATATTACTCAATAAATTAGCGTTTAATGGAATTCGTGGTAATCTACTGAGGTGGTTTGCTTCTTACATCACTAACCGTAGCCAAAGAGTGGTAATTAATGGTCATTCTTCTTGCATCGCACAGGTCACCTCTGGTGTACCTCAAGGTTCTATTCTTGGTCCCCTTTTATTTGTTTTATAAATAAATGATAAATGATAAATGATAAATGATTTATTTCTGCAAGTAGGTTTGTACAAACACTTTTACACGTCAATCATATTTTAAAAACTAGATGAGGTCGGCGTTTCCTATCTGACTACTCTGAGAAGAAAGGCCGAAACAAACTCAGAGGTCACAGTCTCTTTTAAAGTCCAGACATAATCTTGGTCAGATCATGTGAAGACGATGTAGATTGATGTCTGAAATGGTCTTTTGAGGAAATAACCATTCAGATTGAGAAGACCTGTCCAGTCAGTGCACGCATTTGTCAGTTATCGTGCAGCTCAACTCAGAATTTAAGGAGCTCAACGATTCGACGAACAATACCAAAGAAAGGACGTTTGGGTAGGCCACATAAATTACTCAAACTGCCAGACCATGATAAAAACTAATTAACAAAAAAAAAAAAAAAATTAAAACAAAACAAAAGGGAATATCTGCATAGTCTTCACATTCACAATAATTAAAATAATATAATACTTTAAAGTAAATATTCATGTCAATGAATATATAACATTCATTAATGTCAATGTGTATATAATAACCCGGAAATAATCTTGGTCAGAGCATTTCAATTTGAGGACCATGTAGATTTGTGTCTGAAATGGTCTTTTGAGGAAAGAACCATACAGATTTGAGTGGACCTGGCCAGTCAGTGCACGCATTTGTCAGCAATCGTGTAGCTCAACTCAGAACTTAAAAAGAGCTCAACGAATCGACGAACAATACCAAAGAAAGGACATTTGGGTAGGCCGCATAAAGTACTCAAACTGCCAGATTAACATAACAAAAAGTAAAATATAGCTAAATATATGACCCACATAGTCCTCACATCATAATAATAATATTATACTTCACAAAGTAAATATTCATGTCATTTTGTATATAATTTAAAGTTAGCAGAAAAACAAACAAAATTCAAAATGAAAAAAAAAAAAAAAAAAAAAAAAAATATATATAATAAATTGGAGCAGCTCAATCCCAAGCCTTTTTGTCCTCAATGAAATCTTTAACGGTATAAATATTCATGTCATTTTGTATATAATTTAAAGTTAGCAGAAAAACAAACAAAATTCAAAATGAAAAAAAAAAAAAAAAAAAATATATATATAATAAATTGGAGCAGCTCAATCCCAAGCCTTTTTGTCCTCAATGAAATCTTTAACGGTATAAAACGCTTTCTGGCACAACTTACGTTTAATGAATGATTTGAATTTATTAAGGCTTAGGTCTTGTACGCGGCTTGGAAGTTTATTATAAAAGCGTATACATTGACATCTGAACGAGCCACCTATTTTCTTGAGCCTTGTTGTAGGTACAACAAATTTGTGTTTGTTCCTAGTATTTATGTTATGGATATCACTGTATTTTTTAAACAAGTTTAAATTTTTATGGACTTATAAGAGATTTTCAAAAATATACTGAGAAGGCACAGTCATTACATTAATCTCCTTAAATTTCTCTCTGAGAGAGTGTCTCGGACTTAATTTATAAATTGATCGAACAGCTCTTTTCTGCAAAACAAAGATAGTCTGAATGTCGGCGGCATTTCCCCACAATAGAATACCATACGACATTACACTATGAAAATAGCTAAAGTACACTAAACGGGCTGTCTCTATGTCTGTTAAATTACGAATTTTTCTAACTGCATACGCTGCGGAGCTTAGCTTTTTTGACAATTTATCTATATGTGGGCCCCACTGAAGCTTAGCATCCAAAGTTATGCCCAAAAATACTGTGCTATCTTCAGGATTCAATTCTTCGCCCTTTATCAACACATTAGTTTTCACCTGCCTAACGTGAGGCAGTGTAAATTTAATGCATTTGGTTTTTTTTTCATTGAGAAGTAAATTGTTAACATTGAACCAGTGAACTACTTTCGCGATCGCGCTATTTATATCGTCAGTAACCAGCTGCTGACGTTTAAGTTTAAACAAAAGTGAAGTGTCATCCGCAAACAACACTATATCATGGTTATCCTTTACGAGGTAAGGCAAGTCATTAATATAAATAAGAAACAAGAAAGGACCAAGAATTGAGCCCTGTGGGACTCCCATTGTTACTATAGATCCGGGAGATCTTTTTCCATTAACGTCAACGCTCTGAATCCTATTACTCAAGTATGAAGTTAGAAGATCCAGAGCACTGTTTCGGATCCCATAGTGGCGGAGCTTCCTGATTAGCGTTTCATGAACAACGCAATCAAATGCCTTGGACAAATCACAAAAGATGCCCAAGGCATCGCATTTATCTTCCCATGCATTATAAATATGTCCCAAAAGTTCAACACCGGCATCAGTAGTTGAACGACCCCTTGTAAAACCGAACTGCTTGTTATGTAATAATTTATGTCTATTAAAAAACCTTTGCAATTGCTCTAAAACTAATTTCTCAAAAATTTTACTAAAGGTAGGTAGTACTGAAATAGGTCTATAATTTGTGGGGTCTGATGTACTACCTGATTTAAACAAAGGTATTATTTTACTATTTTTCATAAGATCAGGAAACTTCCCACAGTCGATACAATTATTAAAGATAAGAGCTAAAGTAGGTGCTACAATGTCAATAATAGACTTGGCTACTTCTACAGAATTACCCCACAGATCTGCAGTCTTTTTTACATTTATAGTGTGAAAGGTTTTAATTATGTCTCTACAGGTAATATGTTCAAAAAGAAATTCCGAATCGCAAACATTAACGTTTTCCTTTAGCAAAGACTCAGCAACAGAAGGTGATGAGTTGAGGGATTTAGTAGTTGAAACGGGAATATCTGAAAAGAAATTTTCAAAAGCCGTGGCGACTTGTGAGTCTGATTTCACTATGTTGTCATTAATAGAGAGGCTGTAGTCAGTATTTCGGTTATCAGACCTTCCCGTTTCACTATTAATAATATTCCAAGTCGTCTTAATTACATTACTACTGTTTTTAATCTTCGAACTCAAATAACGCGACTTGGCTATATAACAAACTTTTTTAAATAATTTTGAATAATTCCTAACATATAAATTAAATTTTGCCGTGTTTACACAAGTTCTTTCATTGTACAGCTCATACAGCCGTGTTCTACTTTTATGAATACCAGTGGTAGCCCAATCACTGAAAGATGCGTTACTATTAACCGAGATAGTCTTGGGAATAAACGTGGAATTAAATTGCTTACAGTATATATTAAAAAAATTATCATATAGATGATTAGGATCAGCATGAATAGACAAAACTGGTAATTTATTTATGAGTTTAACTTTAAAAGTTTCCAAGCGACTTGAAGTTTTGGGGTTAACAGTGATATCCTTTTTAGCCACTTTGTTGTATTGGATTGGGATAGAAATCCTCTGCCCGCAATGATCAGAATCTAGTAAATTTATGATTTCTTTGTGGCTTGGTATAACATTTGTATAAATATTATCTAGGCATGTGGCACTAGTAGGGGTTATTCTTGTGGGCTCCAAAAATAGGTTTACAAGATTGTAGGACTGAAACAGACTTATTATTTTACTACAAGAACCTGAGTTTTCTAATAAATTAACATTAAAATCACCACAAGTGATAATGGACTTATTCGAGTTACAAATCTTGTGTAACACTTCATCCATTACCTTTTCAAAGCAGTCATACAATCCTGAAGGAGGTCTGTACACACTTAATACAATAAACTGCTCCAATTCTATACAAGCTATTTCAACTGTCCGCTCAACAGATAGGCTCACAATATCTTTACGGTCTTTAAATTTAAGCTGGTTACTTACTAAAATTAATGAGCCACCATGTATAGCATTAACTCTGCTGAATGAACTACCAACCTGGTGATTATTAAAATTGAACAAGAACTGGTGGCTTTTAAGCCAATGTTCTGTTATACAAAGAATATCAATACTGTTAAAATTCATAAATAATTCTACTTCTAAATCTTTGTTCATAAATCCTTGAATATTTTGATGCACCAGGTTCATACTATTAACAGATTTTAAACTTTTATTTGATTTTACTTTGCAATTCTGTACAGTATTGCTAGAGGTTGCCTCTATTGTCATAATTTCTAATTTAAATTATTAGCAACGTGAATTTTGGATACCAAATTATTGTCTGAATTATTTAACGTGCATTGCTCAACAGAAGCAAGTTGTTTAGCCAAATTCTTGGCTGTAATAGAAAAATAATATGATAGCGACACAGCTATCTGTCTTTTACAATACTTTGAAAGATAGTACTTATCCACATAAAAACTATCTTTTGTCAAATATAAATGGTTACCAACATAATTGTTAGTGTCAATTAAATGGAATGAATTATTATTACATGTTAGATTATGTAATGTCATATTCATTTCAGATCTAAAATAGTTTTCTTCCTGTGGCAAACTTTGGCTGTATGGGAATGTGAACATCACAATTTGTCTTAGACTCAGGTTGCACAAAGATCTATAATATTGGAGTAATTCTCGTTTGTTCACATTACCCCTATTACCAATAAATATTAATAATATAGTATTCTGGTTAAAATTACATGTTATAACTTTTTTCATAATGTCAAGTAATGAACAACCAGGCATACAGTAGTTCATTATTGAGTGTCCTGGATATTTATTTGTCAACAAGTGGCCTAGATCCTTTCCAATTTCATCACAAAACAATACAATTTCTTTATTTACACTTTGTATAGGCAAACAGTTAGTAATTGATGATGACAAACTGGCACTAGACTGCGGTATGGTGTGATTACATATTGTCAATGAATGCTCCGGTGTTGGTTCAATAGATGGTGGTTGACAGTGCTCACATTTGTTAGTTTGTGATCTTACCAGCTCATTCATTGCCAATACATATTCCCTCATTTGGTTTTCAGAGGCTGTATATTTGATGGTCATAGAAGTTAGTTTCTCCTGTAGTTGGTCAAGTTCATACTGCAAGTCTTCTGTGTCAATTTGGTATTTCCTAGTACTTTTGTCTAAGTTAAAAGAATACATGTCTAATTGTTTCAGTAGATGCAACCTTTCTCTATTTAGCTTCACATTTTTGATGAAGAACTTTTGTTTTTTGACCATTTTCTTAGTTTTAACTATGTATTTGTTAATTTTTATGTATTTTTTAATTTTATTTTTACTAGTAACTACCCTCACTGATTTACTTGATTTTGAAACATCATGACCTGATAAATCTATTGTGTAAGAGGGGTTTATTGCAGAAACCATTGATGGGGCTATAGGCACCAATTCATTGAATAGACTCTGATTCAACGAGGCAGTGATATTTAGATTTGTAGTCTCGAGTTGTTCAATCTGACTTTGAGCCTCATGTAGCTGCTGTTGTAATAAATATTTGTGACTAAGAGCTTGTTCATACTCCTGGCTACACTGGCTGAACCCGTCCACAACAACTTGGAGCCTATCCCGGGCTGCTATGGCATCAGTGTGTTGAATATATAACTGAGCCATTTCTGCCTTCAACTTGCTATTTCTTTCAAGGACACCAAGGAACTCCATTTCATTTTCATCTTTTTCCTTAATCAGTTGGTCACAGAGCTCCTGAGAGGCCTTTAATTCGCTCAAAGCCTGACTGAGTTTGGTCTCTTCTAGGCGAGCCCGCGCGCTGCGAGTCATAATCATGATTAAAGAGAAAAGAGAAGAGGTCGGAAAAGAGCAGTAGATTGAATAACAGATGATTAGTTGAACGGAAAATGAAATTTAGATCGTAAAGAAAGAAGTTCTGTCACCAAACTAATTAAGGTTATGTTTACGTTTTTAAGGTCTTTAGCCGTACTTGTAGCCGAAATAAAAATGATCTAATTAATTTTACGGAAAAATATTAGAACGTAAACAATTTACTACCAAGTAAAATATATAGTATTGTACCTGATATCGAGATGAAAATGCAACATTCGCTTGAGCCGGTACCCAACTGTCAACGAATCACAATGAAATTTTTACACATAATTTGCACTTAGTGCCTAAATTTAACACAGAAAACACTTTATTACGCTTTAAACTAGTTATTAAATTGGAAAAAGGCCTTATTAAGAAGGAAATCTATTATTTAAAATTTAAAATATAGGGACAAATTCAAATCAGCTGTTAGCTGTAGTGTTGCCACAGGAAGTTCCAGTTCCGTTTTGTATATTAATGACATCAGCCAGTGTTTTCTTAATGCTAAATTCCTTTTATATGCCGATGACCTTAAGGTATACAGAACAATACGCGATGCGAATGACTGCCTTTTATTACAACAAGACCTGGATCGACTGTCGAACTACTGTCGTAGAAATAAGTTGCAGCTTAGTTTACCTAAATGTAATTATCTAAATTTTACAAAAAATAAAAACATCATAAAATGTCCATACACATTGTGCGATGCCCCTCTAACAAAAGTGGACTCTGTCCGTGATCTCGGCATTATCCTTGACTCCGAGCTTTGTTTAGACTTGCATATTAACAAAATAATTAATAAAGCGTACCAACTCTACGGATTTGTAATGTGCTCGACTATAGATTTTAAAAAGCCTTCGTCATATATTTGTCTTTATAAGTCTCTCGTACGCTCGCAACTGGAGTATGCCGTGTCCGTCTGGAGTCCTTATTATAAGAAATATACTGAGGCGATTGAACGTGTTCAAAATAAATTTTTACGTGCTGTGCATTTTAGATGCTTTGGATATTATTTGCCCTATCAGGATTTACTTAATAAGTACAAACTCACAACGCTTGAAAATAGACGTAAGTATTTAGCAGCTATGAACCTTTATAACATTGTTAACAATAAATTTGATTGTATTGAGTTAACCAATATGTTATGTTATGCTGTCCCCAGAACGGTTCATAAGCGAAAGGTGCGCGCTGGCAGACTATTTTCCACACGTACTTGCCATTCTAACACCGGTTTGCGCTCACCTGTTCGTAGAATGATAGATGCCTACAATGGGACTTTTGAGCATATTGACATTTTTGCATGTTCTCCCGGTATGTTCAAGGGCCTTATACTTAAGGAGCTCTCTTGATTACTTTGCTTATGTGCAATGGCGTAGACAAATATATGTTAGTTAAGTAAGTTTAGTTTTAATTTTATTATGTATTTTACCCTAGCGTTTAATTAATTTAATTGTATATTTTATTCCACAGTTAATCTGTGAACAGCGTTGTGGGCTACAATATTGTTATTTTCTTTTTTAATGTATTTCTTTTTTGTATATTGAATATTGTAGCTGTTTGTTGTTTCAATTGAATAAAAATAAAAATAAAAAATAAAATAAAATCATTGGCGGGGCTCTTGTCAACCCGTCCCGAGGTCGCGGCTGGGTAGCTGCCCTCGCGGACGGCATTGGCACCGTTGGGGCGTATTTTTCGCCCAACAAGAGTCTCGCCGACTTCGAGAGGTTCCTTGTCGAGTTGGGTGCCGTCGTGGGCCGACTCCACCCTCGCCCTGTGCTGTTGCTGGGGTTAGGTTAGGTTAGGTTAGGTTAGGTTCCCCCCCGAAGGGTTCCCGCATTGTCGTTGCGGGGGGGCTCAGTAGCCGTGGGTTGGGCACCCACGGTGAAGCTAAGAGGAACCCGAGGAGGGGCCGCTCGTCAGGGCTTTTTGATAAAAGCCCATGACGTAGCGGCCAGCGAGTAGGTTGCGGTGGCGACATCGCAACTGAGGCGGGCCGCGATGTCGTGTATCGGAGACATCGCGGCTGCGGTTTCGGGGCCGCGGCTGGAGAGGTGTATTGCGGTACAGCGCTCTCCCTCCCTGCCGCGGTCTTGACGGGGTCGCCACCGTCCGATGGCGAACGCGGTGGGGCCGCAGGGGAAGAGGAGTGTCGGTATAGCGTAGGCCGCTCTCCCTATCCTCTGCGGCCGAAAATTGGTAGACGGCGGGGCCAATGTCCTGACCCGCCGAAGAGGGGCCAAGGGCGCCTAGACAAGGGGCTGTCTGGCGCCCATGTGCTGGTTTGGTCCCTGGGTTGGTCACGGCGTGCCATGTGTTCTGGTGCGCCGGTGATGAAGGAGGAGGGGCCCGCTGCGGCGGGCTGGCACCAGTCGGGGGTTGCGGAGGATTTTTTCGTTCCCGCGACCCCCGGCGTAGGTGTGAGACGGAACACCGGGGTGGTTTTTAGTCAGTAAAAGTCTGACAGACCCCTCCGCTCGCCCCAGGCGGAGGACATCCATGAGGATTTTCCACCCCGGAAAAAAAAAAAAAAAAAAAAAAAAGGTTAGGTTAGGTTCCCCCCCGAAGGGTTCCCGCATTGTCGTTGCGGGGGGGCTCATTAGCCGTGGGTGCCCAACCACGGTGAAGCCAAGAGGAACCCGAGGAGGGGCCGCTCGTCAGGGCTTTTTGACCCAAGCCCATGACGTAGCGGCCAACGTGTAGGTTGCGGTGGCGACATCGCAACTGAGGCGGGCCGCGATGTCGTGTATCGGGGGCATCGCGGCTGCGGTTTCGGGGCCGCGGCTGGAGAGGTGTATTGCGGTACAGCGCTCTCCCTCCCTGCCGCGGCCTTGACGGGGTCGCCACCGTCCGATGGCGAACGCGGTGGGGCCGCAGGGGAAGAGGAGTGTCGGTAGGTCGTAGGCCGCTCTCCCTATCCTCTGCGGCCGAAAATTGGTAGACGGCGGGGCCAATTACCTGACCCGTCGAAGAGGGGCCAAGGGCGCCTAGACAAGGGGCTGTCTGGCGCCCATGTGCTGGTTTGGTCCCTGGGTTGGTCACGGCGTGCCATGTGTTCTGGTGCGCCGGTGATGAAGGAGGAGGGGCCCGCTGCGGCGGGCTGGCAGCAGTCGGGGGTTGCGGAAGATTCTTTCGTTCCCGCGACCCCCGGCGTAGGTGTGAGTCGGAACACCGGGGTGGTTTTTAGTCAGTAAGAGTCTGACAGACCCCTCCGCTCGCCCCAGGCGGAGGACATCCATGAGGATTTTCCACCCCGGAAAAAAAAAAAAAAAAAAAAAAAAAAAAAAAAAAGGTTAGGTTAGGTTAGGTTAGGTTAGGTTGGGGGACCACCCCACAGTGCTTGCGTCCACGTCGCGTCCCCTGGAAACGACCCAGTTCTGACCACCGTAACGGAGTGGCAGACTGGGTTGGCCAAAGTGCACTGTGCTCTCGTAGCGAATTTTAATTTTATCTTGCGTTGTCGTCTACGTACCTGCGGAGGCTATGCCAACACCTGCGCGGGACGCCTTCGGGCGATTTTTAAAACCAAAAGGCCCTTCTCAGGGCCAACCCAAAGGCCCTTCTCAGGGCTTGCCCAGTTATGTCTAAATTTGCTGAAAACAGCTTCAAAATCGCACTCCAAACAACGAAGATATTCGCGTTTATGTTAAAAACGTGTCCCCTAAGGTGCTTTTTGGCTGTAGGCAGAAACTATAAAAAATAGAAAAGTCAAAAAATAAAGACGTTTTTTTCGTGCTAGACGGACGTGAGAGGTGTCCAAAAAACCGTCTCGGCGCGGGCCAGCGAACTACGAAATAAAACGAGGTAGGTGCCGAACAAAAATTTTGAGATTTGGTCAAAAAACCAGTTTTTGAAGCAAAAAATTTCGAACTTCGCCCCACCACCTGAAAACCAGCACACGGATCGCGGACCAGAGAACAGGGATGAAGGGTGAGTACTATTGAAACTATAAACTAACGCTACTTTGGCAAAAAATTTTGAAGAAACACTAAATTTTGATGATTTTGTATGAAAATTTTAAAAAATTACAAGGGTTGTAGGGGAAACTTTTTATTTAGGGGTGGAAGTGGGTGCAACGTGGTCAATACGTAGGCGGACGCCCAGTTATGTCTAAATTTGCTGAAAACAGCTTCAAAATCGCACTCCAAACAACGAAGATATTCGCGTTTATGTTAAAAACGTGTCCCCTAAGGTGCTTTTTGGCTGTAGGCAGAAACTATAAAAAATAGAAAAGTCAAAAAATAAAGACGTTTTTTTCGTGCTAGACGGACGTGAGAGGTGTCCAAAAAACCGTCTCGGCGCGGGCCAGCGAACTACGAAATAAAACGAGGTAGGTGCCGAACAAAAATTTTGAGATTTGGTCAAAAAACCAGTTTTTGAAGCAAAAAATTTCGAACTTCGCCCCACCACCTGAAAACCAGCACACGGATCGCGGACCAGAGAACAGGGATGAAGGGTGAGTACTATTGAAACTATAAACTAACGCTACTTTGGCAAAAAATTTTGAAGAAAAACACTAAATTTTGATGATTTTGTATGAAAATTTTAAAAAATTACAAGGGTTGTAGGGGAAACTTTTTATTTAGGGGTGGAAGTGGGTGCAACGTGGTCAATACGTAGGCGGACGCCCAGTTATGTCTAAATTTGCTGAAAACAGCTTCAAAATCGCACTCCAAACAACGAAGATATTCGCGTTTATGTTAAAAACGTGTCCCCTAAGGTGCTTTTTGGCTGTAGGCAGAAACTATAAAAAATAGAAAAGTCAAAAAATAAAGACGTTTTTTTCGTGCTAGACGGACGTGAGAGGTGTCCAAAAAACCGTCTCGGCGCGGGCCAGCGAACTACGAAATAAAACGAGGTAGGTGCCGAACAAAAATTTTGAGATTTGGTCAAAAAACCAGTTTTTGAAGCAAAAAATTTCGAACTTCGCCCCACCACCTGAAAACCAGCACACGGATCGCGGACCAGAGAACAGGGATGAAGGGTGAGTACTATTGAAACTATAAACTAACGCTACTTTGGCAAAAAATTTTGAAGAAACACTAAATTTTGATGATTTTGTATGAAAATTTTAAAAAATTACAAGGGTTGTAGGGGAAACTTTTTATTTAGGGGTGGAAGTGGGTGCAACGTGGTCAATACGTAGGCGGACGCCCAGTTATGTCTAAATTTGCTGAAAACAGCTTCAAAATCGCACTCCAAACAACGAAGATATTCGCGTTTATGTTAAAAACGTGTCCCCTAAGGTGCTTTTTGGCTGTAGGCAGAAACTATAAAAAATAGAAAAGTCAAAAAATAAAGACGTTTTTTTCGTGCTAGACGGACGTGAGAGGTGTCCAAAAAACCGTCTCGGCGCGGGCCAGCGAACTACGAAATAAAACGAGGTAGGTGCCGAACAAAAATTTTGAGATTTGGTCAAAAAACCAGTTTTTGAAGCAAAAAATTTCGAACTTCGCCCCACCACCTGAAAACCAGCACACGGATCGCGGACCAGAGAACAGGGATGAAGGGTGAGTACTATTGAAACTATAAACTAACGCTACTTTGGCAAAAAATTTTGAAGAAACACTAAATTTTGATGATTTTGTATGAAAATTTTAAAAAATTACAAGGGTTGTAGGGGAAACTTTTTATTTAGGGGTGGAAGTGGGTGCAACGTGGTCAATACGTAGGCGGACGCCCAGTTATGTCTAAATTTGCTGAAAACAGCTTCAAAATCGCACTCCAAACAACGAAGATATTCGCGTTTATGTTAAAAACGTGTCCCCTAAGGTGCTTTTTGGCTGTAGGCAGAAACTATAAAAAATAGAAAAGTCAAAAAATAAAGACGTTTTTTTCGTGCTAGACGGACGTGAGAGGTGTCCAAAAAACCGTCTCGGCGCGGGCCAGCGAACTACGAAATAAAACGAGGTAGGTGCCGAACAAAAATTTTGAGATTTGGTCAAAAAACCAGTTTTTGAAGCAAAAAATTTCGAACTTCGCCCCACCACCTGAAAACCAGCACACGGATCGCGGACCAGAGAACAGGGATGAAGGGTGAGTACTATTGAAACTATAAACTAACGCTACTTTGGCAAAAAATTTTGAAGAAACACTAAATTTTGATGATTTTGTATGAAAATTTTAAAAAATTACAAGGGTTGTAGGGGAAACTTTTTATTTAGGGGTGGAAGTGGGTGCAACGTGGTCAATACGTAGGCGGACGCCCAGTTATGTCTAAATTTGCTGAAAACAGCTTCAAAATCGCACTCCAAACAACGAAGATATTCGCGTTTATGTTAAAAACGTGTCCCCTAAGGTGCTTTTTGGCTGTAGGCAGAAACTATAAAAAATAGAAAAGTCAAAAAATAAAGACGTTTTTTTCGTGCTAGACGGACGTGAGAGGTGTCCAAAAAACCGTCTCGGCGCGGGCCAGCGAACTACGAAATAAAACGAGGTAGGTGCCGAACAAAAATTTTGAGATTTGGTCAAAAAACCAGTTTTTGAAGCAAAAAATTTCGAACTTCGCCCCACCACCTGAAAACCAGCACACGGATCGCGGACCAGAGAACAGGGATGAAGGGTGAGTACTATTGAAACTATAAACTAACGCTACTTTGGCAAAAAATTTTGAAGAAACACTAAATTTTGATGATTTTGTATGAAAATTTTAAAAAATTACAAGGGTTGTAGGGGAAACTTTTTATTTAGGGGTGGAAGTGGGTGCAACGTGGTCAATACGTAGGCGGACGCCCAGTTATGTCTAAATTTGCTGAAAACAGCTTCAAAATCGCACTCCAAACAACGAAGATATTCGCGTTTATGTTAAAAACGTGTCCCCTAAGGTGCTTTTTGGCTGTAGGCAGAAACTATAAAAAATAGAAAAGTCAAAAAATAAAGACGTTTTTTTCGTGCTAGACGGACGTGAGAGGTGTCCAAAAAACCGTCTCGGCGCGGGCCAGCGAACTACGAAATAAAACGAGGTAGGTGCCGAACAAAAATTTTGAGATTTGGTCAAAAAACCAGTTTTTGAAGCAAAAAATTTCGAACTTCGCCCCACCACCTGAAAACCAGCACACGGATCGCGGACCAGAGAACAGGGATGAAGGGTGAGTACTATTGAAACTATAAACTAACGCTACTTTGGCAAAAAATTTTGAAGAAACACTAAATTTTGATGATTTTGTATGAAAATTTTAAAAAATTACAAGGGTTGTAGGGGAAACTTTTTATTTAGGGGTGGAAGTGGGTGCAACGTGGTCAATACGTAGGCGGACGCCCAGTTATGTCTAAATTTGCTGAAAACAGCTTCAAAATCGCACTCCAAACAACGAAGATATTCGCGTTTATGTTAAAAACGTGTCCCCTAAGGTGCTTTTTGGCTGTAGGCAGAAACTATAAAAAATAGAAAAGTCAAAAAATAAAGACGTTTTTTTCGTGCTAGACGGACGTGAGAGGTGTCCAAAAAACCGTCTCGGCGCGGGCCAGCGAACTACGAAATAAAACGAGGTAGGTGCCGAACAAAAATTTTGAGATTTGGTCAAAAAACCAGTTTTTGAAGCAAAAAATTTCGAACTTCGCCCCACCACCTGAAAACCAGCACACGGATCGCGGACCAGAGAACAGGGATGAAGGGTGAGTACTATTGAAACTATAAACTAACGCTACTTTGGCAAAAAATTTTGAAGAAACACTAAATTTTGATGATTTTGTATGAAAATTTTAAAAAATTACAAGGGTTGTAGGGGAAACTTTTTATTTAGGGGTGGAAGTGGGTGCAACGTGGTCAATACGTAGGCGGACGCCCAGTTATGTCTAAATTTGCTGAAAACAGCTTCAAAATCGCACTCCAAACAACGAAGATATTCGCGTTTATGTTAAAAACGTGTCCCCTAAGGTGCTTTTTGGCTGTAGGCAGAAACTATAAAAAATAGAAAAGTCAAAAAATAAAGACGTTTTTTTCGTGCTAGACGGACGTGAGAGGTGTCCAAAAAACCGTCTCGGCGCGGGCCAGCGAACTACGAAATAAAACGAGGTAGGTGCCGAACAAAAATTTTGAGATTTGGTCAAAAAACCAGTTTTTGAAGCAAAAAATTTCGAACTTCGCCCCACCACCTGAAAACCAGCACACGGATCGCGGACCAGAGAACAGGGATGAAGGGTGAGTACTATTGAAACTATAAACTAACGCTACTTTGGCAAAAAATTTTGAAGAAACACTAAATTTTGATGATTTTGTATGAAAATTTTAAAAAATTACAAGGGTTGTAGGGGAAACTTTTTATTTAGGGGTGGAAGTGGGTGCAACGTGGTCAATACGTAGGCGGACGCCCAGTTATGTCTAAATTTGCTGAAAACAGCTTCAAAATCGCACTCCAAACAACGAAGATATTCGCGTTTATGTTAAAAACGTGTCCCCTAAGGTGCTTTTTGGCTGTAGGCAGAAACTATAAAAAATAGAAAAGTCAAAAAATAAAGACGTTTTTTTCGTGCTAGACGGACGTGAGAGGTGTCCAAAAAACCGTCTCGGCGCGGGCCAGCGAACTACGAAATAAAACGAGGTAGGTGCCGAACAAAAATTTTGAGATTTGGTCAAAAAACCAGTTTTTGAAGCAAAAAATTTCGAACTTCGCCCCACCACCTGAAAACCAGCACACGGATCGCGGACCAGAGAACAGGGATGAAGGGTGAGTACTATTGAAACTATAAACTAACGCTACTTTGGCAAAAAATTTTGAAGAAACACTAAATTTTGATGATTTTGTATGAAAATTTTAAAAAATTACAAGGGTTGTAGGGGAAACTTTTTATTTAGGGGTGGAAGTGGGTGCAACGTGGTCAATACGTAGGCGGACGCCCAGTTATGTCTAAATTTGCTGAAAACAGCTTCAAAATCGCACTCCAAACAACGAAGATATTCGGTTAGGTTAGGTTAGGTTAGGTTAGGTTTCACCCGGCTCACATATCGTGGTCGGGGGGGCTCGGATCGCTGTCGAGGGTACCATGAAGTACCTAGGATTGGTCCTCGACAGCCGGTGGGACTTCGGGCCCCACTTCCGACGGCTGGCGCCCAAGTTGCTGGGCGCTGCTGGTGCGCTCTCAACGCTGCTTCCCAATCTGGGGGGCCCGAGCACCGCTTGTAGGCGGCTATACGTGGGGATCGTGCGATCGATGGCCCTTTACGGGGCCCCGATCTGGGCGGCTGACCTGACGGCCGGGAGCATCGCCGTCATGCGGAGACCGCAGAGGGCGATGGCCGTCAGAGTCATCCGGGGGTATCGCACGATCTCCTACGAGGCGGCTTGTGCACTGGCCGGATCCCCGCCCTGGGACCTGGAGGCGAAAGTACTCGCGTCATCGTATCGGTGGCGCGAGGAAGCGCGGGCGCGGGGCGAGCGACCGATGCAGCGACATGTGGAGCTGCATCGGTCTCAGCTTCGCGAGGTCCTGGTGGCGGAATGGCGGGACAGGCTTTCGCGCCCTACCGCCGGCCTCGACGTCGTCGAGGCGGTCCGGCCGGTGCTCGAGCGCTGGCTCGGGAGGAGGCACGGCTCCCTGTCGTTTCGGGTGACGCAGGTACTCTCGGGGCATGGTTGCTTCGGGAAGTACCTGTGTCGCATAAACAGGGAGCCGGACGCCCGGTGTCACCACTGCGTCGACTGTCGGGAGGACACGGCGCGGCATACGCTGGCAGAGTGTGCCGCTTGGGAGGAGCCGCGCCGTGCCCTCGTCTCTGGAGTAGGCAGTGACCTTTCGCTGCCGGCCGTCGTGAATTCCATGGCCGGCAGCGAGGAGTCCTGGGACGCGGTGGTTTCCTTCTGCGAGACAGTCATCTCGCAGAAGGAGGCTGCGGAAAGGGAGCGGGAGATTGCTTCTGCTAACCCGATCCGCAGCAGGCGCACCGGGCGTCGGCGGAGGGCGGACAACGCCCTCTTCCGGCCCCCCTAAATGGGTCCAGGGACGACGGACTCGGGGACGTCCGTCGCCCTCCACACATCAGGACCCGAGGTGGCGGCGCGTAGTGCTCCACGCGCGCCCCTCTGAGACGACGCGGGGGGAGTCAAACACCTCACTCCCCCCCCTGACCCGAGACGAGGCCCGCGACGGCGGGCCGGCACCAGCCAGGGGTTGCGGAAGATTCTGTCGTTCCCGCGACCCCCGGCGTAAGTGTGAGTCGGAACACCGGGGTGGTTTTTAGTCAGTAAGAGTCTGACAGACCCCTCCGCCCGCCCCAGGGCGGAGGACATCCATGAGGATTTTCCACCCCGAGACCAAAAAAAAAAAAAAAAAAAAAAAAGGTTAGGTTAGGTTTTTTTTTTTTTTTTTTTTTTGTTTTAGCAGTAGTGGGAAATCCTCATGGACGCCCAGACTGACTCACTGGTGAGCCAGTCTGGGCAGTGCCGGACTCTTACCGGCTAAAACCCACTCCTGCCTTTGCTCAGTGTCCCTCTGACATGATCAGAGACCTTATTTCGCGGTAGTTCTGATTGCTTTCATTATTTTTGTGTTTATTTTATACAACTGTCCCGCTTTAGGAAATGGAGAGTGTCAAAAGAATATTTAATATTTTTGTAATCCTAATGTTTCGTAACTTCTAACAGCTTACATCTCTACTTATATCTTACAATACTAACTTAATCTTTATTATTTTTGTATTTTTCTTTTTATGTTTAATTGTTTTCCTACTTTTAGAGTCTACTTATGCTATACTTATAATATTTTCATCTATATATTTATCACTACTATATTTTCATATGGCTATTCTAATATATATACAATATATTAATTAGTCATAATTTCTTATTCTACATATTATGTAACCTTTATTTCTAAAAACTATTATTTCTACTACTACTTTTATTAATATTTTGATATTATATGTTTGTCCTTGTTTATTTCTTTTTAATCCCGGAAGACTCACAATTTTTATTATAAATAAGATTTTCTCTAGCTTCTCTCCGAGGCACTTCCTCCTCTCTACCTCTATCTTCGCAAACTCGTGCTTATAATTCCCTTTTTGTTTAGAATTTTGCGTACTCCGCACAGGTGCAGGTCCTCGAATATGGCTTCTTAGGGTGATGTCTTGCTTCTCGATAACAACGAGCATGTTTGACCACAACGGTAAGGTAAGTTTTTCTTTAGTTATAAATGAGTTTAATTTTGTGTCTACTTTTAATTGGGCCAATTTCTCACGAAATTGACTCCAATTAGCTTGTTTTATTTTACTACTATAATTTTGTTTGTTTCTAAAAGATTTTAAAAATTTGAGTATCTGGAAATTAATTTTGAACACCCCACCGTTGTGGTTCTTACTGACGGGAAACACCGGATGGACCTCAGCAATATGCCACAGACAGGCGCGCCAACGCGTCCCATTTAAGGCGTATTGGGCACTCGCTGTGGAACGCGTTGTGGTCACTCCTTTCTCCTTTGGCCAAAAAACAATTGTGGCACTTTGGAGCCTCCTCCGCCAGACGTGACGGACAGTCAGCTCGTATGTGGGGGTCACCACAATGAGTGCAGAGGTCGGCGGGCTGCGTGCACAGTTTACGGCTGTGGCCGTAACGCAGACAGCGAGTGCACTGCACCAGTGGCGACTGGTCCTGCACTCGCACTCGCTGTAAGTCAATGTGCACGCGACCCGCCATAGTCAGCCTCTGCCATACAGTAGGGGACACCTGCAGAATGACGTGGCACATATGGGGGTTCCTCGTCCTTCGACGGTACTTCACCCCCAGCCTCAAATCCTCCGCAGGAATGTCCCCCACCAGATGGGTGTTTTGCCGCTGCAGGGCTTGGGTAACCTCCACATCCGAGTGGCAGGCGAGGACGTCCTTTAGGATGACGAGCGGATCCTTATTCTTGACCTCCTCTACCACTAGGCCGCCCGTCTTCCTTATCCGGTCCGTAACCTTCGTCAGCTCCTCCCTGGTCCTAAAACCGACGATCACCTTCTGATCCCTCGCCTTGCGCAGCCGTTCAACTCTAGTGCCCTCATTTCGGGCATCGACCGCCGTCCTGAGCTTCTCAATAACCCCTTCACTGGTGTCCTGATCATTGGTAGATGATACGACCACCGAGTGAAGGGGCTCTTGGATGTGCTGCTTCGGGCCGGCGGCGATTTCCGCGAAGGTTAGGTTAGGTTAGGTTAGGTTAGGTTAGGTTAGGTTAGGTTAGGTTATAGTGCGCCGGTGATGAAGGAGGAGGGGCCCGCTGCGGCGGGCTGGCACCAGTCGGGGGTTGCGGAAGATTCTTTCGTTCCCGCGACCCCCGGCGTAGGTGTGAGTCGGAACACCGGGGTGGTTTTTAGTCAGTAAGAGTCTGACAGACCCCTCCGCTCGCCCCAGGCGGAGGACATCCATGAGGATTTTCCACCCCGAGACCAAAAAAAAAAAAAAAAAAAAAAGGTTAGGTTAGGTTAGGTTCCCCCCCGAAGGGTTCCCGCATTGTCGTTGCGGGGGGGCTCAGTAGCCGTGGGTTGGGCACCCACGGTGAAGCTAAGAGGAACCCGAGGAGGGGCCGCTCGTCAGGGCTTTTTGATAAAAGCCCATGACGTAGCGGCCAGCGAGTAGGTTGCGGTGGCGACATCGCAACTGAGGCGGGCCGCGATGTCGTGTATCGGAGACATCGCGGCTGCGGTTTCGGGGCCGCGGCTGGAGAGGTGTATTGCGGTACAGCGCTCTCCCTCCCTGCCGCGGCCTTGACGGGGTCGCCACCGTCCGATGGCGAACGCGGTGGGGCCGCAGGGGAAGAGGAGTGTCGGTATAGCGTAGGCCGCTCTCCCTATCCTCTGCGGCCGAAAATTGGTAGACGGCGGGGCCAATGTCCTGACCCGTCGAAGAGGGGCCAAGGGCGCCCAGACAAGGGGCTGTCTGGCGCCCATGTGCTGGTTTGGTCCCTGGGTTGGTCACGGCGTGCCATGTGTTCTGGTGCGCCGGTGATGAAGGAGGAGGGGCCCGCTGCGGCGGGCTGGCACCAGTCGGGGGTTGCGGAGGTTTTTTCGTTCCCGCGACCCCCGGCGTAGGTGTGAGACGGAACACCGGGGTGGTTTTTAGTCAGTAAGAGTCTGACAGACCCCTCCGCTCGCCCCAGGCGGAGGACATCCATGAGGATTTTCCACCCCGGAACAAAAAAAAAAAAAAAAAAAAAAAAAAAAAAAAAAAAAAAAAGGTTAGGTTAGGTTAGGTTAGGTTGGGGGACCACCCCACAGTGCTTGCGTCCACGTCGCGTCCCCTGGAAACGACCCAGTTCTGACCACCGTAACGGAGTGGCAGACTGGGTTGGCTAAAGTGCACTGTGCTGTCGTAGCGTATTTTAATCAATTTTATCTAATCTTATTTTATGTCGGAATCTACGGCACCTGCGGAGGCTATGCCTAAACCCTCGCGGGAAGCCTCCGGGCGTTTTAAAAAAGGCCCTTCTCAGGGCCAACCAAAAGGCCCTTCTCAGGGCCAACCAAAAGGCCCTTCTCAGGGCCAACCAAAAGGCCCTTCTCAGGGCCAACCCAACGACCCTTCTCAGGGCCACGCCGGCGACGCCTTGGCGTCGGATGCTGACCGTGCACCATCTGCGGCCAGCTTCTTCAGCAGGCCGGACGAGATGTCGGACTCCGACGGTTCCATTATGGACACGTCGGCGGCCGAGAGCGACCGCCCCAAGCGGAAGAGGGCCGATCTGAGGAGCCCCCGGACCGTATCTGGGGGTTCCTCGGAGTCGGTAGGAAGTAGGGCGAAGAAGAAGCCGAAATCAAAAAAGGCTTCGACTTCTACTTCGGCCTCTGCGGCGCAAATCCAGGATGACCTGGAGGAGACGGTGGCCACCAAGGAGCGGCAGGCAAAAGCCGCCAAGAAAACGGTGTCGGACACCCACGACGTCGGTCTGGCAGAGGCCCAACGCCAGTTGGACCTGTCACGGCGGGCGCAGCTCCAGCAAGACCTGGAGGAGCGGGTTGCGGCCAAGGAGCAACGGACGCGCGCCGCCCGAGCCAAGTCCGGGTACGGCGCGTCGCGCGTACTGTATGCGGACCACTCCCTGGCCGAGTTGGAGCTTATGGCTGAGGAGGACGAAGAGGAGATAATTGAGGTCGCCTCTAAGTCCTCTAATTTAAAGGGGACTTTTCAAAAGTCCCTCAAATGCAGGGCCGCGAGCATGCGTGGCATCATCGGGGAGCTGGTGCAGCGCAAGGCGACCGATGAGACACGGCAACTGCAGGCGAAAGTTGATCGCCTGCAGTCAGAGGTCAGCCAGCTGCATCAGAAGCTGGCTGAAGCCACGGCCCGGCCAAACCAAGCCGAGCCGAGACCAGCGGCTGAGGTCCCTTCCTCCAACCTTGAGGATATAATCCGCAAGGTCGTCACGGAGGAAAGGGCCTTCACAAGAGCCTGTCTTGCGGGCATTGAGGACAGGCTCTTGCCAGAGAAGCGCCTCCGACCACCGCTCGCGGCCGACAATAGGCCATGTGAGCCGGAGCTGCCTTCCCAGAGGGAAGACGCCCATCTCCCGTCCACCACCCCATCCAACCAGCAGGGGTGGACGAAGGTGGGCAAAAAGAAGTCAAGGACGGTGGCTGCCTCTGCCGCCCCCGCCACCACTCCTCCCGGCCCATCCCAGACTACGGGCAAGGGAAAGGGGAAGGGGAACACGTCAGCCACCAAGCCCACCGCTGCTGCGCCGAAGAGGAAATTGGTTCCTCCCAAAACCGCAGCCGTAGTGGTGACGCTCACCACTGAGGCTGCGGAGCGGGGGGAGACGTACGCGTCCATCATGATGCGGGCGCGTACCAATGCCGATCCTACCCAACTGGGGATCGGCAAAGTCTCATGCCGCCGGACCCAGGCCGGAGCTCGAATTTTCGAGTTTCCGGGGGCTCAGGGCGGCGCCAATGCGGACCTCTTCGCCAGCAAAATAAAAGAGGTCATCGCGGACGCGGCCAGTGTCGCCAGGCCCGTGAAGTCTGTGGCCTTGGAGGTGACCGACCTGGACGACTCGGTCACCAAGGAGGAGGTGGTGGCGGCGGTCGCAGCAATGGGGGGCTGTGCCGTCACAGCGGTGCAACAGTGGCGACTGATCCATAACACGCACCCGCTGCAAGTCAATGTGCACTCGACCCGCGTGCGTCAGCCTCTGCCACACCGGAGGGGACACCTGCAGGATAATGTGAGTCATGTGGGAGTTCCTTGTCCTGCGACGGTACTTCACTCCCATTCTGACACTATCCGCAGGCAGGTCGCCGATCAGGTGGCTGTTCTGGCGTTTAAGCGCCTCGATTACTTCCACATCCGAGTGACACGAGAGGACGTCCCTTATGATGATCAGGGGATCTTTGTTTTTAACCTCCTCCACTACGAGGTTACCGGCCTTCTTAATCCTCTCGGTCACCCGGGTCAACTCCTCCCTAGTCCCGAAGCCCACCACTACCTTCTGGTCTCTCGCCTTCCGCAATCTCTCTACCCTTGTTCCCTCGTTTCTGGCATCTACCGCCAACCTAAGCTTCTCAATGACCTCTTCCCCGGTGTCCATGTCATTGACCGATGACACTACCACCGAGTGAAGAGGCCCTTGGGTGTGCTGCTTCGGGGCGGCCGCCATTTCCGCGAACGAGGGACCTTGGCCCGCGACAAAGCAAGGGACCTTCTGTAGGTGCTCCGACAGAGCCCGTGTTTCCAGCCGGCATTCCTCCAGCGCATTTTTATGCTGCTGGAGGTTCTCCGTGAGCTGCCTCATGAGCTCTGTCGATTCACCCAAGGCCGGCGTCGGGTTCTTGCGAGCCGTCTCAGGTTCGACTGGTTCTCCAGATATTTTTCCCCTCTCAGTCTCTCCCTCTTTAACTAATTGGTAGAGTCTTTCGATCGCTTTGATTAACCCGTCTTTTATTTCCTTTTTCAGGTTGCGAGAGCTGTCAAGCAGCATTTTAGCCCTGCAGAGACACGCCTTTGCCTCCGCGGTTCTATTAGCGAACTTCACCGCTGGCACTTCTCGAGGTGAGCTCTCCAAGGCTCGCTCAGAGGGTTTAGGCACGTCAGACTTGGCCTGCTGGTGTGTCGTGGATCTAGGCTTGTGTTTGGGGGGGCTAAATACGAGTATCTTCCTGGGGGTAGTGGGCACCGGTGCCTTTTTGGCAGGTGTTGGAGTTTTGTGGATTTGCCCCGATCTTTGTGTCTCCACTTCCCCCTCACCAATACTTTGCTGTACTGAAGGGCCCGCCTGTACTAGGCTTGCCGCCCCCAGGTCCAACGTCTCTTCGGCTGCCTTCGCCTTCACCAGAGGTGTTCTGACAAACATCGTGCTGGACAGTGTCTAGATTGTCAGAGGACACGAGTATTTGTACTGAATCCCTGTAAAGGGGGGATCAGCAAGTAAAATAATTAAAAGAGAATAATTTAGTAAGAGCCCTATAGCTAGGACTTGGTCAGGTCAAAAAATAGTTGTCAAGATTTAAAATAGGTGACAATAATACCCAAGTAGGCTTTCAAACCGCCAATTTTCTCTATTTCTATAAAATAAAGTTCTATATGCTTGAAGAGCTAGAAACAGAAAAAAATTTTTTGACGTTTTATTTGGGCTAGACGGGCGTGAGAGGTGTCCAAAAAACCGTCTCGGCGCGGGCCAGCGAACTACGAAATAAAACGGGGTAGGTGCCGAACAAAAATTTTGAGTTTAGGTCAAAAAACCAGTTTTTGAAGCAAAAAATTTCGAATTTCGCCCCACCACCTGAAAACCAGCACACGGATCGCGGACCAGAGAACAGGGATGAAGGGTGAGTACTATTGCAACTATAAACTAACGCTACTTTTGCAAAAAATTTAGAACAAACACTAAATTTTGATGATTTTGTATGAAAAATTTAAAAAATTACAAGGGTTGTAGGGGAAACTTTTTATTTAGGGGTAGAAATGGGTGCAATGTCGTCAGTACGTAGGCGGACGCCTAGTTATGTCTAAATTAGCTGAAAACAGCTTCAAAATCGCACTCCAAACGTCAAAGATATTCGCGTTTTTGTTAAAAACGTGTCCCCTAAGGTGCTTTCTGGTTGTAGGCAGAAACTATAAAAAATCGAAAAATTAAAAAATAAAGACGTTTTATTTGGGCTAGACGGGCGTGAGAGGTGTCCAAAAAACCGTCTCGGCGCGGGCCAGCGAACTACGAAATAAAACGGGGTAGGTGCCGAACAAAAATTTTGAGTTTAGGTCAAAAAACCAGTTTTTGAAGCAAAAAATTTCGAATTTCGCCCCACCACCTGAAAACCAGCACACGGATCGCGGACCAGAGAACAGGGATGAAGGGTGAGTACTATTGCAACTATAAACTAACGCTACTTTTGCAAAAAATTTAGAACAAACACTAAATTTTGATGATTTTGTATGAAAAATTTAAAAAATTACAAGGGTTGTAGGGGAAACTTTTTATTTAGGGGTAGAAATGGGTGCAATGTCGTCAGTACGTAGGCGGACGCCTAGTTATGTCTAAATTAGCTGAAAACAGCTTCAAAATCGCACTCCAAACGTCAAAGATATTCGCGTTTTTGTTAAAAACGTGTCCCCTAAGGTGCTTTCTGGTTGTAGGCAGAAACTATAAAAAATCGAAAATTAAAAAATAAAGACGTTTTATTTGGGCTAGACGGGCGTGAGAGGTGTCCAAAAAACCGTCTCGGCGCGGGCCAGCGAACTACGAAATAAAACGGGGTAGGTGCCGAACAAAAATTTTGAGTTTAGGTCAAAAAACCAGTTTTTGAAGCAAAAAATTTCGAATTTCGCCCCACCACCTGAAAACCAGCACACGGATCGCGGACCAGAGAACAGGGATGAAGGGTGAGTACTATTGCAACTATAAACTAACGCTACTTTTGCAAAAAATTTAGAACAAACACTAAATTTTGATGATTTTGTATGAAAAATTTAAAAAATTACAAGGGTTGTAGGGGAAACTTTTTATTTAGGGGTAGAAATGGGTGCAATGTCGTCAGTACGTAGGCGGACGCCTAGTTATGTCTAAATTAGCTGAAAACAGCTTCAAAATCGCACTCCAAACGTCAAAGATATTCGCGTTTTTGTTAAAAACGTGTCCCCTAAGGTGCTTTCTGGTTGTAGGCAGAAACTATAAAAAATCGAAAAATTAAAAAATAAAGACGTTTTATTTGGGCTAGACGGGCGTGAGAGGTGTCCAAAAAACCGTCTCGGCGCGGGCCAGCGAACTACGAAATAAAACGGGGTAGGTGCCGAACAAAAATTTTGAGTTTAGGTCAAAAAACCAGTTTTTGAAGCAAAAAATTTCGAATTTCGCCCCACCACCTGAAAACCAGCACACGGATCGCGGACCAGAGAACAGGGATGAAGGGTGAGTACTATTGCAACTATAAACTAACGCTACTTTTGCAAAAAATTTAGAACAAACACTAAATTTTGATGATTTTGTATGAAAAATTTAAAAAATTACAAGGGTTGTAGGGGAAACTTTTTATTTAGGGGTAGAAATGGGTGCAATGTCGTCAGTACGTAGGCGGACGCCTAGTTATGTCTAAATTAGCTGAAAACAGCTTCAAAATCGCACTCCAAACGTCAAAGATATTCGCCGGTTAGGTTAGGTTAGGTTAGGTTAGGTTTTTTTTTTTTTTTTTTTTTTTTTTTTTTTTTTTTTTTTTTTTTTTTTTTTTGTGCTTTTCCCCGTTCATGGGAACAACGGGATCTTCTATATCTAGGTTTCTCATACATTCCAGTTCTATCGTTTATTCCTCTCGTACTTTCATGCTTCATACTTGATCTTTCTTGTATACGTCCTTTCATTCTGAGCCGGGTGGGATTCCCGCTAATCTATCTATCTATCTATTCTGTTTTTTTTTTTTTTATTTTAATTTTCTTTATTGGGGTAATCGAAAAACGAAGACTTTCTTTATTTAATTTTCGATGTGGACATTTTGGACCTTATTTCTATTTCTTATTCTAATACATTTCTGTTTTACAATATTTTGCAGTTTCACTTACATATTTTATCTTAATTCTATGTTTTCTATTATATTATCTAGTTTCTTAATTTTATACATTTTTTAATCTCTGACTTAATATCTATAAACTCTTACTGGCTAGGTCTTACATTTCTATTTCCTTATTTTATATTTTACATATTGGGTTCACCTTAAGTTCAATAGTTCTTTGCCATTTTTAGGACAGGGTTAGGATTGGGGTTTATGGATAATAGTTGGTCTATTTATTACTCTCAACTTATTCCCTTGTACTAAAATTATTTAAAACAATAAGTATATATTTATATACCCATATATTTTATGTTTTTGTACTGGTTTTTATATTTAGGACACTTTTGGGTTGTTGGGGGTGTATAACTTACGCCTTTTTCTATTTATTTTCTTCTGTTTGTTTGCGGCAATAATATATACATAAGGTCAGCTTATAATATTTATTGTCGTTTTCTTATACAATTTGGTTTTTCCAGCGTTTTTTACAGTCTGCATGGGGGCGTGTTTATAAGTAATAAATACATATATATTTAAAATACATACATAATTTATGGTGGGGGGGGATTTAGGCGTATGCCGTCGTCGTCCGCGCCAGGTAGTCCCATTTTTTACGGACCGGGCACTCCGCGCTGAATGCATTGTGCTCGGTCTTCTGGAGCTTAGAGTGCAGGCAGTTGCAGCACTGCGGTTCATTGCCTGCGGCAAACTCTGCGCACTTTTCGCGCAAATGCGGCCCTCCGCAGTGGCTGCACCTGTCTGCACTCTCGGTACAAAATTTTCGGCCATGACCAAATGCCAAGCATTTAGTACATTGGATGAGCGGTGATTGGTCCTCCACCCTGACCCTTTGCAGGTCAAGGTAAAGAGCCCCAGCCTCCGTCATCCTCTGCCATACTTTTGGTCTTACCTGGATGACCACGTGCGCCGTTTTTGGATTCCTGGTTCTTTTCTTAAACTTGATTTTAATGTCCGTTTCGTCTTTTTCCAATTCCCTGAAAATTTCTGCGTTCTGGGAATAGAGCGCCCTCACCATCTCGTCGTCGTCACTGTCCAAAAAGACGTCTTTCAGGACGACGAGAGGGTTCTTGTTGGTCATGGGCGCTACTATTAGGCCTTTTCCTCTGCTCTCAATTCTATCTTTAACTCTTTTGAGTTCCGCCTCAGAGTCGCACCCCAGTATGACCGTCTGGTTTTTCGCCTTTCGGACTTTGTTGATTTTGAGGCCAGTCTCCCTGGCATCGACCGCCTTCTTCACCCTGGCGAGCACCTCATCGGCAGTCTCCTGACTGCCTTCAAAGGTTAGGTTAGGTTAGGTTAGGTTAGGTTAGGTTAGGTTAGGTTAGGTTAGGTTAGGTTAGGTTAGGTTAGGTTAGGTTAGGTTAGGTTAGGTTAGGTTAGGTTAGGTTAGGTTAGGTTAGGTTAGGTTAGGTTAGGTTAGGTTAGGTTAGGTTAGGTTAGGTTAGGTTAGGTTAGGTTAGGTTAGGTTAGGTTAGGTTAGGTTAGGTTAGGTTAGGTTAGGTTAGGTTAGGTTAGGTTAGGTTAGGTTAGGTTAGGTTAGGTTAGGTTAGGTTAGGTTAGGTTAGGTTAGGTTAGGTTAGGTTAGGTTAGGTTAGGTTAGGTTAGGTTAGGTTAGGTTTTTTTTTTTTTTTTTTTTTTTTTCCTGTCCGGGCGCAAGGCCCGGCCCGCGAGCTACCTCTAACATAATTAGAGTCCTTTCTTATCTAATTGGATAGGATGTATCTACGGGTTTTTCTTTATTCATATTTAACTTTTTATTTATTATTACACACTTATCTTATATATACCTTACACGAAGACATTATTCATATATTTTATACACTACATTATGCTACTCAAGATACACTATTGCAGATGGGGTTACAATGGGATTAACTATTTCTTATTGTTCTACACTTATTTTCATATACTTATTCATATGGCTTAATTTCTAACAATTTATTTTATACTCTTTTATTAGGTTAATGCTAGTCTATATATTCTATACTAATATATATTTCTAACATTGGTTTTATTATACTATTTTATATTTACTATTCCTTCACATTTATTTTACCTACTTATATATATATCTTATTTCTAACATTTTTCATTTTTATACTTTCATTACTTATATACTAGTCTATGTATTTTACACCAATATACATATCTAGCGTTCGTTTATTATTCTATTTGTTTCTCTCTATTACAGTCTTGGCAATGTCGACAAGATATTTTACAAATATTTCCCTATATTTTTTATGTGACATTAGGGCTGGGAAGTTTTTGACTGCTATTTCGGCCTCCAATTCGCCTTCGACCTTGAGTCTTTTCAGGGCGTAAACCGGGCAATCTGTTGTAATATGTTCCACCGTTTCGGGTGTTCCAGGTTGACAGATGCACGATGAGTTCTCCTTGCACCTGAAACGGTTCAGGTACTCAGAGAAACCACCGTGCCCCGTCAATACCTGGGTGATTACGCTTGTTGGGGTCAATTGTCGCACTACCTTGTATGATGTTATTACCTCGGGGAAGAAGAGTTTAGTGACTTTTGCTCGGGCACTTTGTGTGTATCTTCGGTTCCATTCATCAATCGACCCATTTCGGATTTGTCGTCTGATGAATGAAACCGGGCAGAGGTCATACACAGGCTTGGTCTTGGTGTTTAGGGCCGCTTCCTTTGCCAATTCATCCGCCCTCTCGTTTCCCGCAAGTCCCGCATGTGCCTTGATCCAGAACAAATACACAGTTTTGTTCTGGTGTTCAATAGCCCTCAGGTTCTTGCGGGTTTCCACTGCCAGGGGATGCGTTGTGCTGAGATTAGTTATGGTCTCCAGGGCTGATCTGGAATCACTATAGATTCCATAACTATCCTCAGCCCTCAGCTTGATCACCTCAGTGGCTTTACACACCGCGAGGAGCTCAGCCTGGTAGACTGTACAGTACGGGGCCAGCTTAAGTTTGAGGGTTTTCACCTCTCTTGCACTATCCCATAGGGTAAGTGCTGCACCTACTTTACCCTCGATCCGGCTGCCGTCCGTAAATATTCGAAGAGCTTGGTTGTTGTGGCTGTTCAGTTGTTCTTGGTCTACCAGACTCACGAACCCTATCGCGGTGTGTTCTGCCGGGTGAGGTGTGTCGGAGAAATTTACTCTCCGCTCGACCTCTCTATCTACTAGCTCTGGTCGGGACACCCCCCTCCTCGCCTCGTACAGGGCGGCTGCCTCCTGTATACGAAGGTCGAGTGGCAGTATCCCAGCCAGTACCAGCGCTGAGTGAAGAGAGGTCGTGCGATACGCTCCGCACAATTTCTGGGCAAAACCCCTCTGGACCGCATTTAAATGGCGTTGAACCCCCAACTTGTGTGATGCTGAGGACCAGGCTGCGGCCGCGTATGTGACTATGGGCTCTACCGTAGCGTTATAGATGATACGGATTATTTCCGGGTGGAGGCCCCAACTGACCCTGGCGGCCCTTGACAGCTGATTGTAGACCCCAAGTGCCTTCTTACAGACATTAGCCGTATGGCTATTGAAGGTCAGCTTGGAGTCAATAGTGAGTCCTAACATCTTGATCTCCGAAGACATTCCAATGTCGATCCCTCCCATGGTCAGGTGTGGCGTGTCATATTTGAGCTTTCTGGTGATTACCATAGCGCAAGTTTTGTGCGGCGCGAACTTTAGCTTATTTATGACACCCCACCCCCGAACATGTTCGAGAGCGGCATTGGCCTGTCTCTGGATATCCAGGGCAGTCTCTCCCGAAAATACGAGCACCACGTCGTCCGCAAAGGCCTGACAATAGTTCCCCTCCTGTGTGAGATTCTCCAATAATGGGTTCAGAAGTAGGTTCCATAGGATGGGGCCTCCTATGGATCCCTGGACACACCCTTTGTGTGTGCTTTTAGCAAACTCATGGCCAGCGTACCTTACCCGGACCTTGCGGTCGCTTAGGTAGCTGGCTATCATTCTCCTGAGATTTGCTGGACACTTCTCTTCCGCCAGTCTGACCTTAATGGCCGGCCACCACGCACTGTCGAAGGCTCCCTCTATATCAAGGGAGACCATCGTGATAAGTTTTCTCTCTCGGAGTTTTCCTCTCACGTGGGCTATCAGGTCATAGAGGGAGTCTTCCGTGCTTCGCTGTGGCATGAAGCCATACTGGCGGGGACTTATTCGGGGCGCCAGGTGCCAAACCAGTCTCCTTACCATCATCTTCTCGAGAATTTTTCCCATCACAGGTAGCAGTCCAATCGGCCTGTAGGACTTGGGGCTGATGTAGTTGTCTTTTCCCGGTTTCCTCAGCACCACAACAGTAGCCTCTTTCCACGCTGTGGGAAAGTGCGTCAGCTGCCAGCACTTGTTTGCTATTTCCAAGTGCAGCTCCATGTCCCGAAATATCACCCGCTGGCAGATGTCGGCTGTGAAGCCATCCATTCCGGGTGCCTTTTTGGGGTTGAAGCTCCCCGTCGCGAACCTGAGCTCCTCCGTAGTAAACGCCGGGTCATGGATCTCATTATGGCTCCAGTCGTTTACTCGGTCAGCAAGGGCTCTGATCTGACGATGGTCTGAGCTATCCTCCTCCTCTGTATCCTCTGGGTAGAACACTTCCGCCAGTACTCTAGCAGATCCTTCCTGACCCGCTTCCCGCCCCTTCCAAACCAGTGGTACATCCTCCTGCCTTCTTTCCGTGTTTTTTAATACCCTGTATATACCCTCCCAGACCCCTTCCCTATTTTGTTTCTGGCAGAAATCCTTCCAACTTTCTGTGGAGCGTTTTTTCACTTCCATTTCATATTTCTCTTTCTCTTTCAGGTACAATTCAACGACACCCTCCCTGCGCGACGGCGCGGCGCATCGGATTCTTCTCTTCCTGGTGGCGACTTCGTGCTTCATGTCTTCGAGTTCTTCGGACCACCACGGCACAGTAAGTATCTGGTTTTCTTTTTTCTTAGGTATTGCTTGATTACAAGCCTCTGTTATTATGTTTGTGTATTTTCCAATTATGTCGTCTAAATGTTCCTTATTATTTATATTTTGTATTTGTGCTGTGTTAATTCTATTTTCAGTTTTTAATTGGTCGATTTTTTCATCAAAAATTTTCCAATTAGCTTTTTTAGAGTTATAAATTCTTGTTGTTCTTTTAATGTTGAATCCCTTCCCTTTTTTTAATTTAATTTTTACTATTATGCCGTTGTGGTCCGAACTCGTAAGGTCTTCAGCAACCATCCATTCCTCCACCAGGTCGAGAAGGTCCTCTGTACAGAGCGTTACGTCGACATAGCTGGTCAGTCTACGTCCTCCCCTGATGGTGTCGAAGGTGGGTTTGTTGCCACAGTTGAGTACCTGAAGATTCAGTTCCCCAATCATTCCTGCCAGTTCGTCACCTCTATCGTCAATGATAGTGCTTCCCCACCACGCACTTTTGGCGTTGGCGTCCCCTCCGATGATGGCTTTGCTGGGCTTAAGTTGTTTCAGCATGGCTGTTAGGTGGTCCAGGTATGGCCCAATGGGTTGATCAGGCTCAAAGTAGTACGAGACGGCAAGCATCTCCCACGCGTTCGTCCGCAGCTTCACCACCACGATGTTGTTGGTGGTGAATCTAGGGCACTGTATGACGTCGATGTCATGGTTAAACACGACTATCGCCGCCTTAACAGTGCCCCCGCCGCGGTCCGAATTCTGGTAGACCCTAGCCCCCCCGTACGACTTCATTGCCTTTGAGCTACCCACATAGGGCTCCTGGACCAGTGCGATAGCCATTTCCCGCTTTTTAGATTCGAGCATAAGCTCGTTTGTCGCCAATTGCTTACGTTGGAGGTTAGCCTGCGCCACAATAAATTGTTGTGTAACTGCTGTTCTTGAGGTCCCCGGGGCCACCTTAGCAATATGCTATAGCTGATCGTGCCAGTGCATCCCACTTCTTGCGCACCGGGCAGTCCTGGTTATAGACAGTGTGCTCTGTGTTGCCATATTTTGCCTTGACGCAATTTCTACACGACGGCTTGTCGCCCACTGCCAGCCCGGTGCATTCAGCCTTGAGGTGAGGCCCCCCACAATAGTTGCACAGCGCAGCAGGTTCCGTGCAAAGTTTACGACCGTGCCCGTATGCCAAGCACCTTGTGCACTGCACCAAAGGTGTTTGGTCCTGTATTCTGGCGCTCTGCAGGTCTATGAAGACTCGTCCGGCCGTGGTAAGCTTCTGCCACAACTTCGGTGTCACCTCTAGGACGACATGGTTCTCTAATGAGTTCCGTGCCCTCCTCCGGTATTTCACGGTGGCAGTTGCCTCCTCGGCCGTCAGACCCTCCATCAGGCGGGCGTTCTGGGTCTTCAGCGCAGTCAGGATATCCTCGTCACTGTTATAGGACAAGAGGTCCCTGATAATCACAAGTGGGTTCCTGTTTCTAGCCTCTTCCACTTTCAGGTTCTTGTCGTTTTTGAGCTGGGCTGTCGTCTTTGCCATCTGTTCTTTGCTGTTGAAGCTCAGGATTACCCTCTTGTCCCTTACTTTTCTGACCCTCTCTATCTGTAACCCACTGTTTTTTGCGTCTAGCACCTGCTGCACTCTTCCCACCACCTCCGCGCTGGTGTCCATCGTGACATCAGACGACACAATGACCGAGTGCTTCGGTTTCTGAGTCCAGGTGTTTTGGGGCGCTATCAGGGTCTCCGCATAGGTAGGAGCTCTTTCCCTTATAGCGTGGACCATTTTTCCCATTTCTTGGGTGGTCTCCTCGAGAGCCCGAATCTCCCTTAGGATGTCTCCGTCACTGTGTCGCCCTCTGTCCCGCGCCTCCTGTGCATCTCTCTGCTCGTGTATTGAGACCTGCAACTGCTTAATCATCTGGTTGCCCTCCCTAACTATCAGAGTTTGCTCCTCTAGTGCGGAGCGCAACCAAGCAATGCTGTCTATGTCTTCTCCTTTTTTCTCGGCTTTTTGCCCTTCTGTTACTTTTTGTTGTTCTTGCCCACTTTTCCCTTTGTCCGCCTCTTTTACCAGCTGGTATAATCTCTCTATCGCCACTGTTACCTCTTTCTTAATCTCCGCCTTAAGATTGCGTGAGTTATTGAGATGAAGTTTAGCCTTGTTCAGGCATGCTCTCGCCTCCGCAGTGATATTTTGGTAACAGGGCTCTAGTCTTCTTGGCGGTATTGATGTTTCAGCTGGAGCGTTACGCGTATCCAGCGTTCTGGTAGTTTGCGGGGGCGTCACCGCGGTAACCGGGGTGGTGCGTCCTGGGTTTGGCGTGGGCTTAATCTGGGGATCCGTTTTCTTTACCTCCCATTCACCTATGCTCCTCCTCACAGAGGGGAGAGACCTCGAGGGACCAGCCTTCTCCGTCGAGTGCGGCGAGCCTTTAGAGCCAGTCGAGCTCGCGTCGTTCTTGGCTGGTGTGCGAAGCATAGTGGTGAAGGTCTGGTTCAGCTTCATGTATGGGCTAATCAAGGTTCCTAGTGGTGCTTCTGTGTCCCTGTAGAGGGGGGATAAGCACAGAAGTATCCCGAAATTATGTTAAAATGATTTAATATACAACCCTATCCTTAGGTAACTCGCGATTGATGCGTCAGTAAAAGTGTCAATGATGTCGTCTTAAATATATTTGATCTAGCTCAATAGAGTTAGGATCTCCTGTTAAATACTAAAACTACTAAAAATGTCGGGACCCAGACCCTTAGTCAACAATTTCCCAGTTTTAAACTTGAGGGAGAATATAATAGTAAAATTTGTTTGACAGTTTAAGTTTTTAAATCCTCAGCGCGTCCAGCCTCTATTTAGAGAGTCGAGTCTGCTCTTCAACAGAAAGAGCGGGTCACACGGTGAAGCAGTCGAATGAAAAAACAGAAAAATCGAAAAAGAAACCAAAATAGAGTCAAAAACCATGGATTAAAATAAGATTTTTAAAGAGTCTCTATGTAGAGTCACTCTACTACGTCCACTGGATAGCTCTCGCCCAGCCCCCCAAAATGACCCCAAACTCGGTGTAGTTATTCCAAGGGGTTTCGGAGATATCCCAACTTGAATATTTGGGTTTTTCACCAAAATCAATAACCTAAAGTGGTTACAAGAGGATATCTCCGGAACCACCGGTCCAAAAACCCCGATGTTTGGGCTTTCTGCACTTGGCTCGGCGAGACCTATCCACTGAGTTAGCTTTCAGCCTGAAAATTTTTATTTTCAGGAAAACGCCTGAAAGGTGCCTTAATCTATGCCTTATTGTATGCTTATGTCCCCAGAGGAAACCCCGGTCCTCTACGACTCTCCGTTCGGAAGCTATGACCGTCTAAAGATTTTACAAAATGGCCGCGGTGCTGTCAAAGACGATGTTTGACCCCGGATAACTTCCCTTGGGAAAGCCGTAGACCCCTCGAGCTTGGGCTCTCCCTACTCAGCCCGAGTTCCTCTGTCCGCTGAAACCACTTTCAGGGTCCTGAAATTTTTCAGCTTCAAACCGCCTGAAATCGTGGGGTGTTCAGGACAATGAGCCCCTAAGTATATAATTGAAAACCGCTAACTCCCACGACCTACGGTTTAGGAGTAATGGCGGTTTGAAGCCAAACAAGATGGCCGCCGAACTGTCAAACGTCGATTAAAAATGCCCGTATCTTCCGAACCCTTCGTCGCAGAGGGACTGGGTTTTGGGTATACAGCTCGGCGTCACTTCAGGTGTATTCTGAAAGCAGTTTCAGCGACAAAAAACTTGAAGCCCTGAAAACGGCTGAAAACCCGTAAAACTAAAAAACAACTAAAAACTACAGGCCGGGGTGAAAAAACGAGAGTGATCGGGCCAGCGGTTCCCGAGATATACTAATTTAAAAAATATAACCCAAAAACCAGGATGTCGGTTTTTCGTCAAAACGGCCAATCTAAATGATATACAGCCCGAGTTTGGACTTAAATGGGTCACAATATGTGTATTGGACCTTGTCCTGAGGTCAAAAATGAATTATTTCTATTTAATTTGTAATTATGGCCGAAAAACAGTTAAAATTCGATAACTCTGGGGTTATTGGTCCGAAAAATCTCAAAAAATTACCTAAAATACTTAAAAACTAGGACTACAACTTAAGAGAAACAAAAAATTTAAAAGTTGAAAAACACATGAAATAATTTTAAAAATGTAATTTTCTTATAAAATATGGTGTAATTTTAAAAATACTAGTTCTAAAAATCTAAAAACTTATGGTCTCTACTGTAGCGATGAGCGCGCACCAGGCTGCTCTTGAAAATTTTCCAAAAAGGTCTTCTGTCCAGAGATAATTATGTCGAAAGTTTCGATATTCAAACTGTTATATAAAAAATTCCAGCTGTCATAAAAATCCAAAAAGGGTTGCACTCGCCTTGTGTGGTAGGGGTTCAAATTGGCCCCAAGTTTCACGCCACTGTGTCCACTCCTTCCGCTTTTTCAGAGCACGTGGTTTTTCTGAATTCCTGAATAACTCAGAATTGCGTGATGTCAGGGTGTTTTTCGGTGGTCCAGATGATCGGGTTCCACGATGTCCACCCGATGCCAGTGAAAAAACGGGGGGTCACCGCTTTAGATTCGGCGGCGTATGCGTTTTTCTGTTGAAACTTTAACACTTAACCTCTAAAAATGAGGTTTTTGGCTGAAAACTTTTTTGTCACTATGGACCGGAAAGATTTAGGCACAGCACTTATTGCGGCTTACTTTTCCGCATCCAACGACACTTTGCTTTCTTAAATCAGTGCACTTTTTCCCACTTAACCGAATTTTTTAGCGTGGAGCGGCTACAAAAACGATCCGACCGCCACGAGAGCTGGGGGGGTACTGGGTTAGGTTAGGTTAGGTTAGGTTCCCCCCCGAAGGGTTCCCGCATTGTCGTTGCGGGGGGGCTCATTAGCCGTGGGTTGGGCACCCACGGTGAAGCCAAGAGGAACCCGAGGAGGGGCCGCTCGTCAGGGCTTTTTGATAAAAGCCCATGACGTAGCGGCCAACGAGTAGGTTGCGGTGGCGACATCGCAACTGAGGCGGGCCGCGATGTCGTGTATCTGAGGCATCGCGGCTGCGGTTTCGGGGCCGCGGCTAGAGAGGTGTATTGCGGTACAGCGCTCTCCCTCCCTGCCGCGGCCTTGACGGGGTCGCCACCGTCCGATGGCGAACGCGGTGGGGCCGCAGGGGAAGAGGAGTGTCGGTATAGCGTAGGCCGCTCTCCCTATCCTCTGCGGCCGAAAATTGGTAGACGGCGGGGCCAATGTCCTGACCCGTCGAAGAGGGGCCAAGGGCGCCTAGACAAGGGGCTGTCTGGCGCCCATGTGCTGGTTTGGTCCCTGGGTTGGTCACGGCGTGCCATGTGTTCTGGTGCGCCGGTGATGAAGGAGGAGGGGCCCGCTGCGGCGGGCTGGCACCAGTCGGGGGTTGCGGAAGATTCTTTCGTTCCCGCGACCCCCGGCGTAGGTGTGAGTCGGAACACCGGGGTGGTTTTTAGTCAGTAAGAGTCTGACAGACCCCTCCGCCCGCCCCAGGGCGGAGGACATCCATGAGGATTTTCCACCCCGAGACCAAAAAAAAAAAAAAAAAAAAAAAAAAAAAGGTTAGGTTAGGTTGGGTTGGGGTGGGCATGGGCACCATCCGCATCGAGTGCCCAGTCGCCGCGGCTGGGGCTGTAATGCGTACTGCGACCAAGGGACGGCTGCTTGTGGGGCTCGGCTCGGCTGTGATCCGGCCACTTGAAGACCAGCCAATGCGCTGTTTCAAGTGCTTCGCGTTTGGCCACACCCGAGCCACGTGTCCCTCCAAGTCCGACTGGGGAGACTGCTGCTTCAGATGCGGCCAGGAGGGACACAAGAGTGCCACTTGCCACGCCGCCACCCCACACTGCGTGGCGTGTGAGGGCACTGGCCGCCCCGCGGACCACAAGATGTCGGGCAGG